>CM042697.1:9047320-10247320 GCA_023614405.1 Avena insularis
GAAATGACAGCTTAGGTTTGTTTCCAAACCACAATTCATACGGTGTCTTTTCAACGGATTTAGATGGTGCCCGATTTAAAGTGAATGCAGCAGTTTCTAGTGCATAACCCCAAAATGACAACGGCAAGTCCGTCAGAGACATCATAGATCGAAGCATATCTAATAAAGTATGATTACGACTTTCCGACACACCATTTCGCTGTGGTGTTCCGGCAGGCGTGAGTTGTGAAACAATTCCACACTCTTTCATGTGAGTGCTAAACTCGTAACTTAGATACTCACCTCCACGGTCGGACCATAGAAATTTGATCTTTCTATTACGATGATTTTCCACTTCATTCTGAAATTCCTTGAACTTTTCAAAGGTTTCAGACTTGTGTTTCGTCAAGTAGATATAACCGTATCTACTCAAATCATCCGTGAAAGTAACAAAATAACGATATCCACCTCGCGCCGACACACTCATTGGACCACATACATCAGAATGTATGATTTCCAATAAATCTGTCGCCCGTTCCATTGAACCGGAAAACGGCGTTCTAGTCATCTTGCCCATAAGGCATGGCTCACATGTATCAAATGATTCAAAATCAAGTGATTCCAAAAGTCCATCCGAATGGAGCTTCTTCATGCGTTTAACGCCAATATGACCTAGACGGTAGTGCCACATATATGCAGATATATCATCATTAAGTTTAATCCTTTTAGCATCAACATTATGAATATGTGTAACATTATCATCGAGATCTAATAGAAATAAACCATTCATCATCGGTGCATGACCATAAAAGATTTCATTCATATAAATAGAACAATCATTGTTCTCGGATTTAAATGAATAACCACTTCGCATCAAACATGATCCAGATACAATGTTCATGCTCGGTCGGGCACCGGATAACAATTATTCAAGTTTATAACTAATCCGACGGCAAATGGAGAGGTAGCGTTCGACGGCGATCACATCAACGCTTGATCCATTGTCGACACGCATCTTGACCTCACCCCTTGCTAGCGGTCGCTTGTTCCGCGATTCGAGTTACAAATATTAGCAATCGAACCGTATCAAATACCCGGTGCTACTGCGAGCACTAGTCAAGTATACATCAATAACATGTATATCATATATACCTTTGTTTGCCTTGCCGGCCTTCTTGTCGCTAAATACTTGGGGCGATTATGCTTCGAGGGCGATCCCCTTACAATAGTAGCACTCGGTATCAGACTTAGGTCCAACTCGGGGTTTCTTTTCAGGCACGGCAACCGGCTTTCCGCCCTTACTTCCCTTCCGTTTTCCTTTCTTGTCTTTCTTGAAACCAATGTTCTTATTGATCATCAACACTTGATGTTCCTTTTTGATCTCCACTTTTGCAGTTTTAAGCATTGACAGAAGCTCGGGGAGAGACTTCTTCATGCCTTGCATATTATAGTTCATCACAAAGCTCTTATAGCTAGGTGGTAGAGACTGCAGAACACGATGGATGCCTAAGTCAATGGGAATCGTTATTCCCAAGGACACAAGCTTATCGGCGTAACCCGACATCTTGAGTACATGCTCACTAACGGAGCTGTGCTCTTCCATCATGCAGCTAAAGAACTTTTCTGAAGCGTTGTAGCTCTCTACAGCAGCATGTGTGTCGAAAATCATTTTCAACTCACCCATTGTATCAAAAGCATTGCCGTTTTCGAAACGCTTTCTAAGTTCCGGCTCTAGCCCATACAATATGCCGCAATGAACTAAGTTGTGGTCCTCCTGACGAGTCTGATAGACATTCTTCTCCTCGTCAGGGGCATCCTCAAAAGGTGGGGGGGCTAGTGGCGCTTCTAGCACATATTGCTTTTGTGCAGCAGAGAGGAGAATCCTCAAATTCATGGCCCATTCGGTAAAGTTGCTACCGTTCGTTGCAAGTTTCTCTTTCTCCATGAACACATTGAAATTAAAAGCAGGTGGTGCCATCTACAACAGAATTTGTAAAGTTTAGACTAAGTGTATGATAGATTGAGTTCAACTAATCCATATTACGAATGAACTCCCACTCAAAAATGACATCCCTCGTGCCTTTTTGGTGATTACATGAACAAAATCCACTACACCAAGTCCGATCATCACGTGAGTCGGTATAGCTTCAAAGGCGAGCATCAAATGGGCATCATATCTAATATATGACTCATGCTTAACCTTTCGGTCCGTGTTCCGAGGCCATGTTTGTACATGCTAGGCTCGCCAAGTTAGAACCTTAGTATTCGCGTGTGTAACTGTTTTACACACGAAATATGGTCGTGGATCCAAGAACACCCGATCATCACGTGATGTCTTGGAGCGACGAAAACATAATCGGTGCATACTAAAGGAAGAACACATTCTTATCTTGATATTTAAATGATGGATCATCTTATTATGCTAACAAAGTGCTAAACAAGCAATATAAGATGCTATCAAATATCACATGTTTATTAGTGAAATGATATGGTTCCTGCATATGATCTCTATCGTGTGCATCGTGGTATGATCACTATCATACCTATATGTGTAAGTCCAAGGTCTATGGAGATTATACATTATGTATGTTGTAAGAGTATCATCTCATACTTCTACTTACAACATCACTAAATCATAACACTAGCCCAGCAACAATCTAAACTAGACGCCTCTAATTTATCCATTGCAAGTTTTACGTGGCTTAGGGCTTTCGAGATAGAACCGTTCTTACCTACGAACATGAACCACAACGAGGATAACCAAATTGTTGACAACTCGTTGCAAAATAGATATTGACTATAGTAGGAGAGACAGACACCCGCTAGCCACTTATGCAAACTAGTTGCATGTCAAGCGTGGAACAGGTCTCATGTGCGAGGACATGTAAAGTTTGTCCGGGCCGCTTCATCCCACTATGCCACCAATATCCAAAATTACAACTAAGGAGCAGCAACATGATCATCATCGCCCACATACTCATATGTGTACTACCCGTGTAAAGCATCTACGCATAGATCCGGCTCTGATACCACTGTAGGGTTCGCAGCATAGAAAACAAAAAATTTCCTACGATGTGAACTATGTACCAAGATCTATCTACTAGATACAAACAACGGGCGGATGTATATCCGTAGAGAACATACCCTTGAAGACCGACAAAGCTTAACGAGTTCGACTCGTGGTTGATGTAGACGATCTCTTGCCGATCTCAAGATCGAGAGGAAGTCCTAGCGCCGCAAATCAGCAGCGCATCCGTGCTCGCACACACGTTCGAGGCACCGAGCAACCTCCACCTCCTCGCTCCAGCGATGCAGCGCAAGCACAACTCTTTCTTGCCGAATAGCCATCGCGAATATGTATCTCGCTAGTACGATACCATGGGGGATAAATTCTAGAGGGGGAGAGAGATCCTTCACGAGGAGGTGCGAGTGAGAAGTGAGAGGAGGGGCTCCTTATATAGGGGAGGGGGCAGCCCAAGGGGGCATGGCCTCCGGCCATGGAGGGTGCCCCCACCTCTCCCTCATTCATGTGGGTGGACACTCCACTCACAAAATGGCCCTTCAATTTTCTCCACTCAAAAACCCACTCAAATTCCCATTAAATTTCCACCAAATTTAATGCAAACTCTCATTAAATAAAACTCTTTTATTTTATTCAGAATTTTGTCAATTACTTTAATGACAAACATTCACAAATAACCCCTTGCTAGAATTCTATTTAACATGCATAACCACTTTATGCAATTTCACCCGAAAACCTGTTTCGGTATCTAGTGAAATAAATTCCTGCGCTTGTTAATTCTTTCGGCATGAAACTTTTGCTCTAATTGGATGTCGGTGTCTCTTAAGTGTGTCACCCTACGGTTCGTGAATAATGCGGACATGATCGAGACCCCTCTCGGATCAATAATTAGAAGCGGGATCTGGAGACCCATACTAACTCCCACACATTCAACGATGACTTTCTTGTGATCGTCGGAACCTTTTACGCTAGTATCTTAATCCCTTTGTTTCACGATATATTACATGTCCGAGATTCGATCATCGGTATCTCCATACCTAGTTTGATCTCGTTACTGACATGCACTCTTTTCTCGTTCCCGTGATATAACATTCTAGTGATCAAATCACTTGCTTGCAAGCTAATCAATGTGATATCACCGAGAGGGCCCAGAGTATATCTATCCGTCATCGGGATGAACAAATTCCACTCTCGATCCATGAGCCTCAACATGACACTTTATTAGTTCTAAATCCATATTTATAATCACCCTGTTACGGTGTGACGTTTCATGTTATCAAGAAACTCTTCCGGTGTTAGTGATTGACATGATCTCATGGTCTAAGGATTAGGATCACTTCGTAAGTTGTTATAGCAATATAAACTCAATGACTTTGATCGTAATGCTATACTTCGGATGAATGTTCATCACACAATTACACTAATGTTGTGATCCCGTTATTAACAACATCCAATGTCCATGATCAGGAAACCTTGATCATCTTGTTAATCAACGAGCTAGTTTATAAGACAGGCATAACTAGAAACTTTCTGTTTGTTTATTAAACACACATGTATTAATGTTTCTGTATTAATACAATTATAGCATGCAAAATAAACATCTATCATATACTTGGAATACACATAATAAACATTTTATTATTGCCTCTCAGGGCATATTCCCTTCAGGAACAAGTAGAAATAAACGGAAGTTGATTCGAAGTTGTAGATTAAAAGATATAAGTATTTGAATAGAGATAGGTTTGAGAAAAACGGATTTTGCACGAAAATTAAAGCAACTACGGGATCGATCCCTTCTCCCGTGCGCGGCTGGTCCGGCTGTAGTGGGCCGGCCCGTTAGTTTTTTTATTCTTTTTTTTCCATTTCCTATTTATTTGTTTCCCTCATATCTTTTGCATACAAACTCAAAATGACACGATTCTTGTTTCTAAATTTTTCTAAAATTCAGTATATTATTATAGGATTATATTTGTAATATTCTCACTTGTTTGAAAATGATGGTTTTATAAATCTCTTTATATTCCTTATACAAACATTTGGGCAAATCAACTATAGGATTTAGATACTAGGATTTGGATTCAGTTTGTGAGAACTTTGCATGGATGTAATGAAATGCTTATGAATGCTTCATGTTTTTTTTAAACATTCATTCAAATACTAAAACTAAAACTCAATCCACCCTGTTTTGCCTATATGGCTACTTAGGCCATAACAAAAGAATATAAGGTTTTGAATTCAAGGTCGAGAGGATTTTCAATTCAAAAAGTTTCTTTTCTATGAGAATTTTCAACAAAGTCAAACAATCAGTCAAGCTTATTTTATTTATTTCACATTCCAAAATTAGGAGAATTTCGAGATGTGACATGCTGTCATCAATTGTAATCAAGGAAAAGTAACTTTTAATATTAATGACAAAGAGCATACTGTCTATTTCCCTAAGAAGGTTGCTAAGAGCTATTGCGTGAATTCCATTGAAAATATTGAGAGCATCAAGGTTGGAAAAATATATTGTCCCATTCCACAAGAAAGTTTCGAAACTATTATGATTGGGACCATTGCTATCAAGTATGAGGTAGCATAATCACTTAGTGGAATGCAAAGTTTTGCTTCATATAAGATTGTTTTGGTAACAAGACTTGATCAACCTTGTTAACAAAAGGATTTTAATGAACAAAATGATGTTTTCACCGTGGTTATACTTGCTCACTTTTACTTTTTTCCTTCCTAGTATTTGCCTTTTCTCTTGCTAGCTTTGGTTTTGCTAGTTGTTTGCTTGTTAGAGTGTCTTCGAACTTCAGTAGTTTGGTTTTTGTTTGCTTTTTCTTCTTCTAAAAAACTGTTTCTGTGAGCCAAAAATAAAGTTTCCCGAAAAGTCCCAGAAAATTCAAAATAAAATTTTCCTCGAAAAAAGAGGGACACTGGTGACCTGGGGCCACCCGAGCCAGCACACCCTCGGTGGCGCGGCACCCCACTGAGCGCCTGGGCCGAGTGTGGCCCACCTGTGGCCCTCCAAAGTGCCTCCTCCCAGCCATCTTCTTTCTCTCTGCCAAAAAACACTGGAAAACTTTCTCAATCTCGAGTTTTTGTTGTTCTTTCTCCTGATTTTCGATCTCCTTGCTCAGCCCATCTTTGCTGCTGATTTTTGGAGGGATTGCTCCTTGGTATGTGCCTCCTCCACTTGTCCAATTAGATTTGTGACTGATAGATTATATCTTGAGTATTTTGCTGCTATAGGTGTCAGGTTGTGTGAGCTTGCATGCTTGTTCTATGCTTAGAGATTTCATTTTCATGCATGTGTAGCCCTCTAGCAAGTTCCTATAGTAGTTTCTCATCATTTATCAACTTGGAAATCACTTGGTTTGATTTTTTTCTAAAAATTTCAGAAAGGAAGATGAGTGCATACCCACTGAATCAATATGATTTGATGGTACCTGAGCCAATGAAAGTTCATTGTGAGGAAGGAGTCTTCCCTTCCATATATCCATGCCCTAAATTTATGAGAGTCGTGGGGATCTTCCAAGATTTCCAAACTATGATTACCAATGCAGGTTTGGAACACTTTGTTGAAGGGGGACCATTTCAATATGTTAAGCTAACCATGGTTGTGGTGCAGTACTTCCGGTTTACTTGGTCTTCATCTAATCCCATGGTCCATTATAAAATATATAATATAGCTGTCGACCTGCCTTTTGCTGATTTCTGTGCAGCAATTAGAGTACCTCATTGGGGATCTTGTGAGAAGATCAAGGAGAGGCCCAAGTCACTTATGGATTTATATGCTAAAATTTGCCAAGGTTTCGACTTCTCAAAGGAAAGTGGTAAAATTTGGAACATTCAGTTCCCATCCATTAGATATTTTGCCTATTTCATTACCAAGTGTGTTCTTGCTAGAAAGTTTTCTTCTTTTGATCTAGCTTTTATCGTAGCTGCTTTGGATAGAGATAGATCTTATAACCTGGGTGCTTTGATAGCTTACCGTCTTACCACTAACCGCGAGAAGGGTGGAATTTGTGGAGGTCTCATCGCCTCTAGGTTGCTGTCTTTCCATGGTTTAGAGCCTCACCATTCAGATTATCGGTTCCCCATAGAGAGGCTTGATCTTGATTCCATGGTTCAGCATAATTTTGTTTCTAGGGGCTACTGTGATAAGTCTACCGTATGAATTATCCTTTGTCAAGCGCGGTTGGAGAGGGGGTAGGACTGAGAAAATAGTTTATTTGCCTGCACCTGTTTTGTTTAATTTTGATAACAGGCAAGGATGGTCACTCACGGAGGAGGAGTTTGACACATACGTGGCAGAGATCTCCTAGCAAGAGGGGAATGTTGGAGAGGATGCCGAAAATGATTCGGTTCAGCCCTCCAACTTGGGAGAGTCTTCATACCAGCAGCCCTCTTATGATTGGGGCGCGTCTTGTTCTTCGTCGCAAGCGCCTGACTATGATCATTCCTATGATGACCCACCAGCTTGGGGTTACTACTCGCGCTATTGAGCCCCACTTAGGCCAAAATCCTAAGCTGGAGGGGAGGTATGCCGACATCGCACTCATCTATATATCTTATTTCATCGGTTCTTTGTATATCCATGTTTCGCTTTCTTTTTGGTTCTTGTTTCTGCTTTCTCAAAACACAAAAAGACTAAAAATATTTTTGTTGTTTCTCTTGGTTTGTTTCTTTGCTTTTTAGCTTTGGTTTGCCTTAAAGAAAAGTCCAAAAAGATTTTGCTTTGTTTGCTTTTGCTTTCTTTGCTTGTTTTAAAAAATCGAAAACACCAAAATTGTTTGTTCTTCTTCTTTGGTTTTGTGAGTTATTTGCAGGGTTTAGCCGTCCTTGGTGGATTTTGGTTACATGTTATTATTCAAGTCACACACGTGAAGGGCAATAATGAATATTAAGAAAACTTGAGGTGTGGTAAGAGACTGGTAACGAACTCTATTTGTTTTCATTTTTGTACATATACTCATCATGATGAGCATGCTTAGTCTGTTCATGTAAGGTGTATGTTATTTATGGATGCTTAGTAGTTCTTGCTCTGTTATGATTAGCTCCAGCTTGCTAATAGTTTTTAGCATGTCATATGAATGTTTTCTTGCATTGCTCTATTCATAATTTGGTATGATATTGTGGTATCCTCCTATGAATGTTTCATATGAATCGACTTGGCACATGCTCACGCATGCATATGACTAAACAATAGTCAGTAAGCCTCGATGATTTATTTTGCCTCAAAGTTATTATATCTCTTTCTTTCCATAATTAGTCATGTTTTTTTGCAAGCATTATTGTGACAGTTATTGCTCTCTCGTTTGTCGCTCCCTCTCTATTACTAGCCTTCACTTGCACTGAGTATGAGCTCTACTTGTGCATCCAACTCCCCAAAACTAATGTTGCCAACAGTGTCCACCATACCTACCCATTAGCATCATTTGCTACTTCAGTGCATATTCATTATGCCTTGTTTTCTTCCAAATAAAATGTTTGTCTGCTTTGAGAAAGTTAGTTAGTAAAGCTCTCACGAACTTGATGGCACACTTTATTTCTTGCACTTAATAATCCTGAACCATTGTGACTATCCATGAAAGTTATATGCTTGCAAATTATAGGCTGGGAGTTAGCAGAACCGTGCTGTCATGGGGAACGCTTTCAACACTTATGGATACATATCCAGTTGATACCATGCTCTTTTGTTTGCAGATGTCGTCGGTGTGAAATAAAAGGGGAGCTTGTGAGTTCATGGAGTTATATATATGTGTTAGAGAAGCCATGCCTAATCATGGTGGAAACTTAAAGCAAACCATAATGAGCAATCTGTGAAGCATCCTCAATAGATGTTCATTGTCTGCTTGCCTTGTCATTTTGATTATGGGATAGCTCCTGTATCATGTGAAAGGGGTACCCCATTGGCGGTTCTCTATGATATGCATGTATTTATAGTGACAAGAACTTACAGGTAACTAAAGTTGAGTAGAATGAGGAGCGTCCCTCGTACTCAAGGGACATGGTATTTCCAGTTTATGGTCTGTCAAGCATATAACTCAGATTGGACCTCACTTTCACCTTAACCATATAAAGATGCCTATGATAGGGGCAATGAGAGCTCAAAGCTAATGAGTACCTTACTTTCCGCATTTGGAAGCCTTTCAAACTTTTCAAAACATTTTCACTTTTTTATTGAGTCACAACTTATTCTATGAGCACCTTCTTGAGAGCATAGTTGTCATTCTTGTGTTTGTCTCAAAACTTGGTTAATTATGTCATGACTTTGATGCTTGTACCTCTGATATCTTTACTTCTAGTCTTCACTTGAACTTCAGAGGTGCCTTGGCATTTATATTGTGCTCTACAAACAAAGGCAAGCGAGATACCACTCTATCATACCTTTTTATGAGCATTGCAATGTTGCTTATGTTTATGTTTCATGCTACTTATTATTATTGAGTTGGTTTCTCTTCATAGCTTGCAATGACTATTAAGTAGACTTAGTTGCATACTCTTTATTACGAATTGCCTAAGTATCTACTCCTATGCTGAGAATATTTACATCATATGAAGCAAATGTGTTTGTGAAAGTTCTTTTATCGCACTCAGTTTTCAACTGAATTTCTTGAGGACAAGCAATAAGCTAAGCTTGGGGGAGTTGATATGTCCAGAATGTATCTACTTTCCCGAACACTTTTGCTATTGTTTCTCCTCTAAACTTATGTGATTTGGATACAACTAACACGAACTGACGCTGTTTTCAGCAGAATTACCTTGGTGTCTAGTTTTTGTGCAGAAAATCAACTATCAGGAAAAATCCCGGAAAATATGCCAAAAATTCTATTTCACCAGAATATCCACGGAGCTAGAGTACGAGACGGAGTGGAGGCCTAAGGGGCCCACACCCCCTGCCACGCGGGCCAGGCTTGGCCGCACCTGGGGGGGTGCCGCCGCCTCAGGCACCCTCTCGGGCTCCCTCTTCGCCTATAAGATGCCTCTTGACCTAAAAACTGAGGGGGTTCGTCGTTTTTCCAGAAAGAGTTCTGCTGCGCCGCCACCACCAAAAACCGCAATTCGGAACCAGAAACTCCATTCTGGCACCCTGCCAGGACGGGGAATTTGGGGAGGATCATCGCCATAGTCATCAGCAACGCCTCTCCATCAACCATCAATGTTTCCCTCATCCATGAGTGAGTAATCCCCCGATGTAGGCTATGGGGATGGTAGGGATTGGATGAGTTCTATCATGTAATCGAATAAGATTGTTAGGGCATGGTGTCTAGTATCTCTATTAGTGCTATTTGACTTTGTTGCAACTTGTTGTGCTCAATGCTTGTCACTAGGGCCCGAGTGCCATGATCTCAGAACTGAACTTATTATTCAATCATTATGATAGTATTGTTTGTGGTCTTATGTGCAAGTTGTGTACACATATCATTGTCCGGATCCAAAGGCCCCGAAGTGACAGAAATTGGGACAACCGGAGGGGATGGCTATGATGTGAGGATCACATGTGTTCATGGAGTGTTAATGCTTTGCTCCGGTGCTCTATTAAAAGGAGCATCTTAATTGCCAGTAGTTCCCTTGAGGCCCCGCTGCAACGGGCTGGCAGGACAAAAGATGTTGTGCAAGTTCTCATCGCGAGCACGCATGACTATATTTGGAGCACATGCCTATGACTGTTTAGTACTTGGATGCTTTATCTTATTTATCTGCAATTAACCTATATCTTGAAGTTATATGTTTATACTTGTCCATGCAACACCCGTCCATCCATCCCTATGCTTACCGCGCTCATGTTTGCTACTACTGTTACTATTGCTCCTGTTTCACTGCTGTTGTTGCTTTGTTGTTGCTTTGTTGTTGCTACTGATAAACTTCTGTGAGAAAGAACTATTTCTAGGTGCAGCTAAATTGACAAATCAGTTGTTAAGGCTTGCAAGTATTCTTTGATTCCCCATGTTCGAATAATTTCGTAATACTACCCTTTTTTTAGGGAAAACAGTAGGGGAGGGAACCCCCACTACAACTTTTTTTATTATATAATCAAATATGGTACAGAGTATAATTACATGGTTACAATAGATATTTATACATTGTGTTTACCAGAAGTAATCCACTAATGTACTTGAGTTTGGAACCATCTATCAAATTGAGGCCCATGTTTCTTTTTTATTCTCAGCTTAACCCATCTCAGTTCTTGTAGAAATACTTCTTTCCAATTGGAGAACTGTGGTGTTGCATTCTCAAATATCTTATTGTTTCTACAGATCCATATTCCCCAAGCAGTTAAAATAATAATTTCCATTGCAAAGGGAAGATTAATTCTGGTTCTTATGTCTTGGTAATACTACCCTCGAAGACTGTTGCGATCCCCTATACTTGTGGGTCATCAATGTGTTGTTGCTACTAGGGAGAAAATAACAATCCTTTGTCCAAGGGCAATTGTATTGTTTACATTACACACTTTTCTTAATGCAATTATCTGTTGTTTGCAACTTAATACCCGAGGGTTGTTCGGATGATATCCCGGAGGTGGATCATAGATGCAGCTGGATTACGGTCTATGTATCATCTTGTAATGCCCAAATGAATCTCATAGTGATCATCATGCCATGTACATGCATTGTTATGCACTCTCTATTTGTCAATTGCCCCGTTGTAATTTGTTCACCCAGCATGTTATTTATTTTATGGATAAAACACCTCTAGTGAACTATGGACCCTGGTCCATTCCTTCCCTTTGATATTCCATCTATTTTTTTACTGTTTACTTTCTACAATTACCACAAACAATTACTTTCTTCTACACTATATGTTTAATCCTTTGTTTTTAGCAAAACCAGTGAGCTTGACAACCTCATTGATAAGTTGGGGCAAAGTATTTTGGTTGTGTTGTGTGCAGGTTCCACGTTGCTAGCAACACCTTCTGAAGTGGTTTCTTTCTTCTACTGGTTCGATAACCTCAGTTCTATAACTGAGAGAAAACTTGTTGCTGTGTTCATCATACCTTGTTCTTGGGGTTCCCAACAGGCTCTACATCAACCGAGCCATCATCACAGACCTGCAACGGGAGGCTTCCATGGCGGAGGAGGCCATGGGGAGGGTTGGTGGCGGAGGGACGGCGGACCTGCAGTGGGTCGACGCCCAACAGAAGACTGCGAGCGTAGTAGGCTCGTGCTAACCGGCTCGCGTGCGAGGCTTGCTAGAGTCTAGAGCGGCGAGCGCGAGGCAACCGAGCATGACAGCGATGAAATCTAAAATCTAGCTACAGGGCCCGTACGAGCCCACCTAGAAACCCTCACGAGCCCATCTAGAGGCCTGCATGCCGTGTTGCCCCACGCCACCACGTCTCGTCAGCCACGCACCACCGGCTGCGCCTCCGGTCCCTAGCACGACAGCCTTGATACGTCCAAAACGTATCAACTTTCCCGAACACTTTTGCTATTGTTTCTCCTCTAAACTTGTGTGATTTGGATACAACTAACACGGACTGACGCTGTTTTCAGCAGAATTACCTTGGTGTCTAGTTTTTGTGCCGAAAATGAACTATCAAGAAAAATCCCGAAAAATATGCCAAAAACTATATTTCACCAGAACATTCACGGAGCTAGAAGACGAGACGGAGAAGGGGCCTGGGGGGCCTACACCCCTGCCAGGCGCGGGCCTACCACTGGCCGTGCCTAGGGGGTGCAGCCACCCCAGGCACCCCCTCGGCCTCTCTCTGCGCCTATAAGTTGCCTCTCGACCTAAAAACCGAGGGGGGTCGAAAGTTTTCTAGAAAGAGTTCCGCTCCACCGCCGCCACCAGAAACAAAGATTCGGATCCAAAAACTCCGTTCTGGCACCCTGCCAGGACGGGGGATTTGGAGAGGATCATCGCCATCGTCATCACCAACGCATCTTCATCGACCATCAATGTTTCCCTCATCCATGAGTGAGTAATCCCCCGATGTAGGCTTGGGGATGGTAGGGATTGGATGAGTTCTATCATGTAATCGAATAAGATTGTTAGAGCATAGTGCCAAGTACCTCTATTAGTGTTATTTGACTTTGTTGCAACTTGTTTTGCTTAATGCTTGTCACTAGGGCCCGAGTGCCATGATCTCAGATCTAAACTTATTATTGAATCATTATGATAGTATTGTTTGTGGTCTTATCTGCAAGTTGTGTACACATATCATTGTCCGGATCCAAAGGCCCCAAAGTGACAATAATTGGGCCAACCGGAGGGGATGGCTGTGGTGTGAGGATCACATGTGTTCATGAAGTGTTAATGCTTTGCTTCGGTGCTCTATTAAAAGGAGCACCTTAATTGCCACTAGTTCCCTAGAGGCCCCGCTGCCACAGGGTGGATGGACAGAAGATGTTGTGCAAGTTCTCATTGCGAGCACGTATGACTATATTTGGAGCACATGCCTAGGATTGTTTAGTACTTGGATGCTTGTTATCAATTATCTGCAATGCCCTAGATCTTGAAGTTACATGTTTAGACTCGTCCATGCAACGCCCGTCCATCCATCCCTATGCCTACCGCACTCGAATCCCATTGTTTACTGTTACTATTACTATTGCTCCTGTTTCACTGTGTTGTTGCTTTGCTGTTGCTACTGATAAACTTCTGTGAGCAAGAACTATTTCCAAGTGCAGCTGAATTGACAACTCAGTTGTTAAGGCTTGCAAGTATTCTTTGGATCCCCTTGTGTCGAATCAATAAACTGGGTAATACTACCCGCGAAGACTGTTGCGATCCCCTACACTTGTGGGTCATCAAGACTATTTTTTGGCGCCGTTGTCGGGGAGCATAGCTTTATTTGTAAGTTCACTTGGATCTATTATTGTTCAATGCTACTCCTTTCATCATGGGGAAGTCTCGTGATGGAAAGTTTCCTATTTTACCATCCACTACAAGAAGAGGTATAGTCCTAAACATCTCTGTTGCTCTTGATTCACCGTCTGTTATAAGTAAGCTTGTTACACCACCACCACATACACATGCTACACACACTGCTACTACTGCTGAGTCTGAAACTGCTTTATACTCATGATGTTACTTCTACTGTGCTTGATGCGAGTGGTTCATTAGGTCCTTTTCTATATGCTACTATGGCTAGTCTAGGAAATACCAAAACTCCTAGTGAAGACACTATTACACCTGTTAGCTCACCTGAGTCTAGTGAGAGTTATGATATTAATGATGGCTACATTGAGTTTACTCATGATTTTGTTGAAGAGTGTTGAAACACACATGGTACTAGTGCTATTAAGAGTCTCCTTGCTAGACGTACTATTATGCCTAAACTGTCCTCTGATCCTAAGTTTGCCACCTCTCCCATAGATATTAAAGATAAAGATTATGATTTCTCTCTTGACTAATCCTATTTAGATATTGTTGAGAAAGAACCTTTCTGTGGGACTGAAAATGAGAGTGTTGTGGCTCATATGAATGAGCTTTCTACTATGAGTGATTTGTTCTCTGATGATTTTAAGATGCGCAAGTACTTTGTTACTAAGATCTTCCCTTTTTCACTAAAAGGAGAAGCTAGAGCTTGGTTCAATAGATTACCTCCTAGTTCCATTGATAGCCCTGATTGTTTGATTGCTTCTTTTTTCCAGAAATATTTTCCTCCCAGTGCTAGACATGCTGCTTTGCAGCGACTTTTTGATTTTAAACAGGGAGAAGAAGATAAATTGCCTGAGTCTTGGACAAGGTTCTGTGCCTTGATTCATGCACATCATGGATGTCCATTACCTAAGAATGAGCTTCTTGATATTTATTATAATGGACTAACTGATGATTCTAGGACCTACCTAGATAGCTTTGCTGATTGTGTTTTCATGAAAAGAACTCCTACAGATGTTGAAGAATTAATGGCTAAAGTAAGCAAGAATTATGATGATTGGACTTCAACTGAGCTAAATACACCTGAACCTATTACTCCTGAACCAGTTGTGCCTGAACCAGTTCCAATACGAACACCAAAGAAGAGAGGAGTTATTGCATTAAATGATGAAGTGATGAAGGAAGCTAAGAAATGTCTAAAGGAGAAAGGTATTAGAGCTAAAGATGTGAAGAATCTACCTCCTATAGAAGAAATATGTAAGCCAATTCCCCACTCATCTACTATTGAGGTACACTCTCTCCAACACTTTGATGAAGATGATATTCCTTATGGTAAGCCTCCTGATCAATGTTTAGAGGAACTTGACTTTTTTATTATTAAACAACGTAATTTTAATAAACAAGTTCGGAATCATTTATTGGAAAACTCTAGAGGTATTAATGAGTTGAAAGATATTGTGGAAAGAACTTCAAATGATATTAAAATGCTTTGTAAACACTTTCAAATGGTTCAAACTCAACTTGCTAAGGTACAAAAGGACATGCTAGTTAATGCCTCAGGAGATAAACATGCTTATGGAATTAGAACTAGGAGTGGTATAGCTACTCAAGATCCCTTATATCCTGAAGGACACCCCAAAAGAATTGAGCAGGATTCTCAACAAGGTGAGAGTAGTGGTAGTCCTCGTAAGAGAAAGAAAAAGAAAGACAAAATAGTTGAGGAACCACTTGAACCTACTGTAGATCCTAATAGTATATCTGTCTCTCATGCTGAAACTGAGAGTGGTAATGATAAAAATGAGTCTCCTGATAAGGAGGAAGGTAAGGAAGAACCTGAGAAGCACACTAAGAACACTAGGTACACAAAAGAAGATTTTATTGCTAATAAACATGGTAAAGAGAGAGAACCTTGGGTGCAGAAACCTATGCCTTTTCCAGGTAAGAAACACAAGTCAAAGGAGGAAGAACACTACAACAAGTTTTGTGAGTGGATGAAGCCTTTATTCTTGCAAATTCCTTTGACTGATGCTATTAAGTTGCCTCCTTATTCAAAGTATATGAAGGATATTGTCTCTAATAAAACGAATATTCCTAATGAGTAGATTTCTACTTTGCTCGCTCATTACTCCTTCAATGGTAAGTTTTCAAAGAAACTTGGTGATCCAGGTATACCAACTATTCCTTGCTCTATTAAGAATAATTATGTTAGAACTGCTTTATGTGATTTGGGAGCTGGAGTTAGTGTTATGCCTTTTTCTCTCTACAAGAGACTCCAGCTAGAAAAGTTGATACTAATTGATATATGTTTGCAAATGGCTGATAAGTCAACTACTATTCCTGTTGGTATATGTGAGGATGTTCCTATTCAAGTTGCTCATAATTGCTTGGTTTTAACTGATTTTGTTGTGCTTGAAATGCCTGAAGATGATAATATGTCTATTATTATTGGGAGACCTTTTCTTAATACTGCATGTGCTGTCATCAATTGTAATCAAGGAAAAGTAACTTTCAGTATTAATGACAAAGAGCATACTCTTTATTTCCCCAAGAAGGTTGCTAAGAGTTATTGCCTGAATTCCATTGAAAATATTGAGAGCATCAAGGTTAGAGAAATTTATTATCCCATTCCACAAGGAAATTTTGAAACTATTATGATTGGGACCATTGCTATCAAGTATGAGGTAACATAATCACCTTGTGGAATGCAAAGTTTTGTTTCATATAAGATTGTTTTGGTAACAAGACTTGATCAACCTTGTTAATAAAAGGATTTTAATAAACAAAATAATGTTTCAATCGTGGTTTTACTTGCTTCCGTTTACTTTTCTCCTTCCTAGTCTTTGCTTTTATTTTGCTAGCTTTGGTTTTGCTAGTTATTTGCTAGTTAGTTTGTCTTAAAGCTTCTGTAGTTTGGCTTTTGGTTTGCTTTTGCTTCTTCTGCAAAAATTGTTTCTGCGAGAAAATCAATTTTCATATCCTGAAAATTGGCCAAAAATTAAGTTTCCTGAAAAATTCTAGAAAATTCAAAATAAATTTTTCCTCGAAAAAAGGGGCAGAGGGACACCTGGAGTGACCCAGGGGCCACCCCAGGCCACCACACCCATGGTAGGCGCGGACTACTTGCGGGTGGCACCTGGGGGGGGGGGGGTCTGGCCCACCTGGGCCCCACTAGGCTGCCTCCGCAAAGCCACCTTCTTTCTCTCTCCCGAAAAACACCGGAAAACTTGCTCAAGCTCGAGTTCTTCTATTCTTTCTCGCTATTTTCGATCTCCTTGCTTAGTCCATCTTTGTTTCTGATTTTTGGAGGGATTGCTCCTTGGTATGTGCCTCCTCCACTTGTCCAATTAGATTTATGATTGGTAGATTGTATCTTGAGTATTTTGCTGCTATAGGTGTCAGGTTGTTTGAGTTTGCATGCTTGTTATATGCTTAGAGATTTCATTCTGATGCATGTGTAGCCCTGTAGCAAGTTCCTATAGTAGTAGCTCACCATTTATCAACTTGGAAATCACTTGGTTTGATGCTTGTCTAAAATTTCAGAAAAGGGAGGTCATGGACCACCACACATTTGGTGAAATATTTGAGGGTGATGCACCTAGAAGGGCAAGGCTTCCAAGATCATCCACCAGTATCAGGCCATCATACAATGAGGATCTCATTACTCCACGATTTGGTGACGAGGGAGATGAGGGGGATGCGCACCCCTCCACCTTTCCTTGCCAAACCTTCTTGCGGGCTGCTAGGATTCTTGATGATTTTATGACCTTGGTTCGGAGGGCTGGACTAACAAGCCTTATGCATGATGAGAGCGAGCAATATGCTACGCTCACTAAAACATTTGTGGAGAGTTTCTCCTTTACTAACAGCGTGTTCCATCCAGATGTTTCTTTCAAAGTTTATGGCAGGTCTTACCATATGACATTGAAGAAATTTTGTGGGGCTCTAGGATTTGGTATAGCTGGGTCAGCAAAGAAGATTCCAGCTCAACTCGCTGATTTGTTGGAGCTCTATCACGGAATAACCAATGATGATAACCGTAGAGGTCAACGGGGAAAGATAAGAAACATTCAGCTTCTAGCCATTAGGTACTTCGCTTACTATCTTGCCACTAGTGTTCTTGGTAGGGAGAACACTAGTAATATTTCTAGCTATCATTTGGCTTTCTTAGCTGCTGCGCTCAACAATGAAACCAAGTACAATCTTGGTTCTCTCATTGCTTGTCGCTTAACCGCTAAGGGACCCATTTATGGGGGCATTATTGCTACATGTGTTGTTGCTGCCTTGGACATTACTGTTGATCCAAATGATACAGTCTTGGCTTCTGAGAGGCTTGATCTTGCTGCCATGAAGGCACATCACTTTGTCACCACTAGCTCTACCCTTGAGAATTTGGTTTATAGAATGTTGTTTATTGACGGGGAAGAGAGAGAGAGATCCCTCTCCCCCAAACCACTTTGTTCAGTATTTCTCAGGGACCTTTGTCACGCTCCAAGGAGGAGATGGATGAGTTGATGCGCTCTTTTAACTTCCATGGGCACTATCAGGAGGAAGCGCCCTCATATTACCCCGTTGTACACTACACAGGGGAGTCCTCGAGCTCGTACCACGACGAGGGAGCCTCCTCGTCATACTATGGAGGTGCATCTACTTGGGCACCATGGGATTGAGCCCCACTTAGGCCAAAAGTCTAAGCTAGGGGGGAGGTACCGACACCACACTCATATATACATCATGTTCGGTCAGTTCTTTGTATATCCATCGTTTGGCCTTCTTTTTGTTTTTTTGTTGCTTCTTTCTCAAAAACCCAAAAATACCAAAAATATTTTCATTGTTTCTCTTGGTTTGTTTCTTTGCTTTGGTTTGCCTGAAAAGAAAAATCCAAAAAGATTTTGCTTTGTTTTCCTTTTCTTTGTTTGGTTTTGCTTTGTTTGCTTTCTTTAAAAAAATCAAAACGGCAAAAATATTTGTTGTTCTTCTTTGGTTTTGTGAGTTCTTTGCAGGGTTCGGCCGTCCTTGGTGGATTTTGGTTTCATGTTATTATTCCAGTCACACAAGTGAAGGGCAATAATGAAGATTAAGACAACTTGAGGAATGGTAAGAGGCTGGTAACAAAATCTATTTATTTTCATTTTTGTACATATACTCATCATTGTAAGCATGCTTAGCATGTTTGTGTAAGGTGTATGTCATTATGGATGCTTAGTAGTTCTTGCTTGCTTGTGATTAGCTCCAGCTTGTTAATAGTTTGTAGCATTGTCATATGAATGTTTGCTTGCATTGTTTTATTCATACTTTGGTATGATATTGTGGTATCTGTAGGGGTTCGTAGCATGGAAAACAAAAAAATTCTACCGCATGCAAACAAACAAGCCAAGATCTATCTACTAGATTGTAGCAACGAGTCGATAGAGCAACTCACCACCGAAAATTCCAAAGCGGTTAACGAGAGCAGATTCTCGTGGGTGATGTAGTCGTACTCTTGCCGATCTCAAGATCAGAGACGGTCATTCAGCTAGATGCTACAGCGCTTCCACAATCGGTCACATCGTTAAATTTTCGATGAAGACCTTCCTCTCCCTTGTTCCAGCAGGCAGCGGAGGTTGTAGCACTCTCCTCGCGATTCCGACAGCACGACGGCGTGGTACCGGAAGTAGAGGGGAGATCTCGCAGGGCTTCGCCTTAAGCCGGAGCGAGTATGGTGGACTATGAGAGAGGCCTTGGTGATCTAGGGTTTAGAGGCACCTAGGGGAGGGTGTGGCCGGCGGCTAGGGCTTGGGGAAGCCCCAAGTCGGCGACTTGGAGAAACCCTAGGGCGGCGGCGACTTGGAGGAGGCCGGCGGCTAGGGCTAGGGTTTTGCGGTGTATTTGGTGTAGGGAAGAGGGGCAGCCCTGCCCCTCCTTATATAGGTGGGAGGGCGCGGCTTGGGAGGAGGGAGTCCTCCCCCAAGTCGGCCTCCTTGGCCGGCGGGTGGAGGGGGAGGAACTCCTCCCCAAGTAGGTTTCCTACTCTCCCTCCACCAAGCAAACTTGCCGTTTGACTTTTTCAAATTGGCGTTTGACTTCCAAACTAGGATTTGATTTCTTCATTTATTTTGCCCAGCCAAGTGACCTAATACATGATGCAACCATTCCATATTGTTATGACACATTCATGTACCCTTCCCCTCCGGAGTGCCGGACCTTCCAGACCCTTCTAGAACATTCCTAGTGAAAACACCGGAATCATTCCCCAACTCCGAAACAGGACTTTCCTTATATGAATCTTATTCTCCGGACCATTCCGGATCTCCTCGTGATGTCCCGGATCCCATCCGAGACTCTGAACAACATTCGGTCTCTTACTCATCTTTACATAACTACTCAACAACATCGAATCCTTAAGTGTGTCTCCCTATGGTTCGTGAATTATGCGGACATGATCGAGACACTTCTCCGATCAATAACCAATAGAGGAATCTGGAAATTCATATGGCTCCCAATATTTCTATGATTACTTTGTGATCGAATGAACCACTTACATACGATACCAATTTCCCTTTGTCTCACGATAGCTTACTTATCCGAGGTTTTGATCGTCGGTATCTCTGCATACCTAGTTCAACCTCGTTACTGATAAGTACTCTTTTCTCGTTCCCGTGGTATGTGATCCCTTATGAGCCAGTCACATGCTTGCAAGCCAATTGGATGACATTCCACCGAGAGGGCCTAGAGTATATCTATCCGTCATATGGATGGACAAATCCCACTCTTGATCCATGTGCCTCAACCCATACTTTCCGAACACTCAATGCCACCTTTATAGCCACCCAGTTACGGTGTGGTGTTTGATGTCATCAAAGCATCCTTCCGGTGATGGTGATTAGCTTGATCTCATGGTCGAAGGAATTAGGTTACTATGCATCACAAAGCTTATAGCAATTGAACTATTAAAATGACTTGATCTTTATGCTACGCTTATCTATAGGAGTATGTCCATCATACCATTCTCCTAATGATATGACCTTGTTATTAACAACATCTCAAATGTTCATGATCAAGAAACAATGATCAACCATTAATCAACAAGCTAGTATTAGAAAGAGGCTTTACCAGGGACTCTAATTTAGTTTACAAATCACACAAGTATTAATGTTTCTGGTCAATACTATTATAGCATGAATGTAAAAATTTATCATAAACACAAAGATATAATAATAACTACATTTATTATTGCCTCTAGGGAATATCTCCAACAGTCTCCCACTTGCACTAGAGTCAACTAATCTAGATTACATGGTAATATACCGAACACCCATGGCAGTTTGGTGTTGGTCATGTTTTGCCCTCGGGAGAGGTTTAGTCAACGGATCCGCCACATTCAGATATGTGTGTACTTTGCAAATCTTTATGTCACCATCTTGGACATGTTCTCGAATAGCGTGAAAACGTAGCTTGATGTGCTTCAGCTTCTTGTGTGACCTTGGTTCTTGCGCATTGGCTATGGCGCCCATGTTATCACAGTAGATAGACATTGGGTCCAGCATACTTGGAACCACACCGAGCTCTATAATGAACTCCTTCATCCATATCGCTTCTTGTGAAGCCTCCGAAGTAGCTATGTATTCCGATTCGGTTGAAGATCTCGCCACAACGCTTTGCTTTGCACTCCTCCAGCTAACAGTTGTACAATTCAAAGTAAATACGTATTCAGATTGAGATTTAGAATCATCCGGATCGGTGTTCCAACTAGCATCGGTGTAACCATTAACAACGAGCTGTTCATCACCTCCATAAGAAAGAACCATATCCTTAGTTCTTCTCAAGTACTTAAGGATGTTTTTGACCGCTCTCCAATGATCCACTCCTGGATCACTTTGATATCTGCTAGTCAAACTAACAGCATATGCAATGTCGGGTCTAGTACATAGCATGGCATACATTAGAGATCCTATGGCTGAGGCATAGGGAGTCTTACTCATACTTTCTCTATCTTCTGTCATTGCTGGACTTTGAGTTTTACTCAAGGTCGTATTGGGCAACATGGGCAAGAACCCTTTCTTGCTATCTTCCATTCCAAACCTCTTTAGAACTTTGTCCAAATATGTACTTTGTGACAATGATATTAGGAGTCTCGATCTATCTCTATAAATCTTTATGCCTAATATGTAAGCTGCTTCGCCAAGATCTTTCATTGAAAAACTATTATTCAAATATTCTTTGACACTATTAAGAAGGTCTACATCATTCCCAATAAACAATATGTCATCTACATATAGTATTAAGAATGCTACAGAGCTCCCACTCACTTTCTTGTAAATACAAGCTTCTCCATAAGTTTGTATAAAACCAAAGCTTTTGATTACCTTATGAAGACGCATTTTTCCGCTTTGGGTTCAAGCTTGTCAGCTGTAACTTCTTTACATAAGCTTCACAACCCCAAACTTTAAGGAACGACAATTTAGGTTTCTTCCCAAACAATAATTCATACGGTGTCGTTTCAACGGATTTAGATGGTGCCCTATTTAAAGTGAATGCGGCTGTTTCTAATGCATAACCCCAAAACGATAGCGGTAAATCTGTAAGTGACATCATAGAATGAACCATATCTAAGAGAGTTCGATTACGACGTTCGGACACACCATTACGCTGTGGTGTTCCCGGTGGTGTCAATTGTGAAAGTATTCCGCATTTCTTCAAATGCTCGCCAAACTCGTAACTTAGATATTCACCTCCATGATCAGAACGTAGAAATTTAATCTTCTTGTTACGTTGATTCTCTACCTCACTTTGAAATTCCTTAAACTTCTCGAAAGTTTCGGACTTATGTTTCATGAAATAGATATACCCATATCTAATCAAGTCATCCGTGAAGGTAAGAACATAACGATAACCACCGCGTGATGCTACACTCATTGGTCCACACACATCGGTATGTATGATTTCCAATAAGTCTGTAGCTCGCTCCATCATCCCAGAAAATGGAGTCTTAGTCATTTTACCCATCAGACATGCTTGGCATCTTTCAAGTGATTCAAAATCAAGTGATTCAAGAAGTCCATCGGAATGGAGTTTCTTCATACGCTTCACTCCAATATGACCAAGACGACAGTGCCACATATAGGTCGAGTTATCGCTCAATTTCAAACGTTTAGCTTCAATGTTATTAATATGTGTATTTCCACTATCGAGATTCAATAAGAATAGACCATCTATCAAAGGTGCATGTGCATAAAACATATTACTCATATAAATAGAAACAACCATTATTCTCGGACTTAAAGAAGTAACCGTCTCGCAACAAACATGATCCAGATATAATGTTCATGCTCAACGCAGGCACCAAATAACAATTATTTAAGTATAAAACTAATCCCGATGGTAGATGAGAGGTAGCGTGCCGACCGCGATCACATCAACCTTTGATCCATTTCCAACGTGCATCATCACCTCGTTCTTCACTAGCTTCCATTTATTCTGCAGTACCTATTTCGAGTTACAAATATGAGCAACTGAACTAGTATCAAATACCTAGGCACTACTACGAGTACTAGTGAGATACACATCAATAACATGTATATCGGATATACCTTTCTTCTTGATGTTGCCGTTCTTCAAATCCGCCAAGTACTTTGGGCAATTCCGCTTCCAGTGACCTTCTCCCTTGCAGTAAAAGCACTCAGTATCAGGCTTTGGCCCAACTTTGGTCTTCTTCATCGGTGCTGTAACTTTCTTACCACCCTTCTTGAAGTTTCCCTTTTGCTTAGACTTGCCTTTCTTGAATTTGGTGGTCTTATTGACCAACAACACTTGATGCTCTTTCTTGATCTCCACTTCTGCAGATTTCAACATGGAGAAGAGTTCTGGCAACGTCTTGTTCATGTTTTGCATATTGTAGTTCATCACAAAGTTCTTGTAACTTGGTGGCAGTGATTGGAGGACACGGTAAATCCCTAAAGCATTAGGAATCACTATACCCAAACTTTGGAGTTTTTTGTGTGCCCAGACATCTTAAGCACATGCTCACTGACGGAGCTGCCCTCTTCCATCTTGCAGTTAAAGAACTTTTTAGAAGCCTCATAACTCTCAACTGCCGCGTGAGTCTCAAAAATAATTTTGAGTTCACGGACAATATCATATGGGTCTTGGTTCTCAAACCTTTTCTGAAGCTCCGATTCCAAACCATACAAGATAGCACACTAAACTGTGGAGTACTGATTCTTTCGAGTGAGGTAAACATCCTTTACTTCATCGGTAGCAGTAGCTACAGGTGGTTCACCCAGCGGTGCATCCAGCACATAGGTCAAATTACCAGCATTGAGGACAATCCTCAAATTGCGGAACCAATCCGCGAAGTTGCTTCCATTGTTTTTCAACTTTTCTTTCTATAGGAATGCATTAAACTTGATGGTAGGGGCCGCCATTGATCTACAACATATTTGCAATAGTTTAGACTAAGTTTATGACAAATTGAGTTCTAATTAATAGTTAAATTAATCTAGGTGAACTCCCACTCAAAACAATATCCCTCACATTGTTTTAGTGATCACATGAACCAAATCCACCACATCAAAACCGATCATCACGAGAGTTGATGTAGCTTCAATGGCGAACAATCAACATGTTCATCATATCTACTATATGACTCATGCTTTACCTTTCGGTGATCCGTGTTCCGAGACCATGTCTGTACATGCTAGGCTCGTCAAGATCAAACCTTAGCTTCCGCATGAGCAAATCTGGCTTGCTCACGTTGTATACACCCGCAGAATCTAACACACCCGATCATCACGTGGTGCTTCGAAACAATGAGCTTTAGCAACGGTGCTTACTAAGGATGAACACTTTCGAACTTGAAATTTGTGTGCATGAGGGATCATCTTATAATGCTACCGTCGTTAACTAAGCAATACAAGATGCATAAAGGATTAACATTACATGCAATTCATAATATGTGATATGATATGGTCTTTCTTCTTGTGCTTCCGATCTCCATCTTCAAGCACGAACATGATCTCCAACATCACCGGTATAGCGTCAAGGTCAATGGCGCCGTTTCATGGTTGTCATCCACCAGCTTCAACTATTACAACTACTTTGAATAGACACGTGGGTCTTAACAGAATTTAAAGACAACCATATGGCTCCTGCCGGTTGCCAACTTACAATTAGGGACATTGCATACATCAAATATAATCACAATCATGGCCATATCACATCACAGCACACCCATGCAAAACAAAGTTAGACGCCTCTAATTTTCTTTGCATATTTTACGTGGTTTGGGGATTTCAATAAGTGTCGATCTAACTTACGAACAAGAACCACAACGTTGATGTTTGAACTATCAAGTGCCCGTTGTAAATTGGATCTATACTATAATGGGAGAGACAGACACCCGCAAAGCCACTTATGCAATACAAGTTGCATGCTGAGCGTGGAGCAAGTCTCATGAACGATGTCATGTAAGGTTAGCCCGGGTCGTTTCATCCCATCATACCGCAAGATGCAAAGTACACAAAAAGCAATTGATAATAAAAGCACCACCGCCCACAATGACCATTGTGTTCTACTCGTGCAACAGATCTACATATAGACACGGCTCTGATACCACTGTAGGGGTTCGTAGCATGGAAAACAAAAAAATTCTACCGCATGCAAACAAACAAGCCAAGATCTATCTACTAGATTGTAGCAACGAGTCGATAGAGGAACTCACCCTCGAATATTCCAAAGCGGTTAACGAGAGTAGATTCTCGTGGGTGATGTAGTCGTACTCTTGCCGATATCAAGATCGCGTAGACGATCCTTCCAAGGCGTTCGTTAAGCGCTTCAGTAATCGGTCACATCGTTAAATTTTCGATGAAGACCTTCCTCTCCTTGTTCCAACAGCGGAGGTTGTAGCACTCTCCTCGATTCCGATTCGGCGTGGTGCGGAAGTAGAGGGAGATCTCATGAGGCTTCTCCTTAAGCCGGAGCGAGTATGGTGGACTATGAGAGAGGATTTGGTGATCTAGGGTTTAGAGGCACCTAGGGGAGGGTGTGGTCGGCGGCTAGGGCTTGGGGAAGCCCCAAGTCGATGACTTGGAGAAACCCTAGGGCGGCGGCGACTTGGAGGAGGCCGGCGGCTATGGCTAGGGTTTTGGGGTGTCTTTGGTGTAGGGAAGAGGGGCAGCCCTGCCCCTCCTTATATAGGTGGGAGGGCGCGGTTTGGGAGGAGGGAGTCCTCCCCCTAGTCGGCCTCCTTGGCCGGCGGGTGGAGGGAGAGGAACTCCTCCCCAAGTAGGTTTCCTACTCTCCCTCCACAAAGCAAACTTGCCATTTGACTTTTTCAAATTGGCGTTTGACTTTCAAACTAGGATTTGATTTCTTCCTTTATTTTGCCCAGCCAAGTGACCTAATACATGATGCAACCATTCCATATTGTTATGACACATTCATGTACCCTTCCCCTCCGGAGTGCCGGACCTTCCGGACCCTTTTAGAACATTCCTGGTGAAAACACCAGAATCATTCCCCAACTCTGAAACAGGACTTTCCTTATATGAATCTTATTCTCCAGACCATTACGGATCTCCACGTGATATCCCGGATCCCATCCGAGACTCCGAACAACATTCGGTCTCTTAATCATCTTTCCATAAATACTCAACAACATCGAATCCTTAAGTGTGTCTCCCTACGGTTCGTGAATTATGCGGACATGATCGAGACACTTCTCCGATCAATAACCAATAGAGGAATCTGGAAATTCATATGGCTCCCACATATTTCTATGATTACTTTGCAATCGAATGAACCACTTACATGATACCAATTTCCCTTTGTCTCACGATAGCTTACTTATCCGAGGTTTTGATCGTCGGTATCTCTGCATACCTAGTTCAACCTCGTTACTGATAAGTACTCTTTTCTCGTTCCCGTGGTATGTGATCCCTTGTGAGCCAGTCACATGCTTGCAAGCCAATTGGATGACATTCCACCGAGAGGGCCCAGAGTATATCTATCCGTCATATGGATGGACAAATCCCACTCTTGATCCAAGTGCCTCAACCCATACTTTCCGAACACTCAATGCCACCTTTATACCCACCCAGTTACGGTGTGGTGTTTGATGTCATCAAAGCATCCTCCCGGTGATGGTGATTAGCTTGATCTCATGGTCGAAGGAATTAGGTTACTATGCATCACAAAGCTTATAGCAATTGAACTATTAAAATGACTTGATCTTTATGCTACGCTTATCTATAGGAGTATGTCCATCATACCATTCTCCTAATGATATGACCTTGTTATTAACAACATCTCAAATGTTCATGATCAAGAAACAATGATCAACCATTAACCAAAAAGCTAGTATTATAAAGAGGCTTTACCAGGGACTCTAATTTAGTTTACAAATCACACAAGTATTAATGTTTCTGGTTAATACTATTATAGCATGAATGTAAACATTTATCATAAACACAAAGATATAATAATAAGTACATTTATTATTGCCTCTAGGGCATATCTCCAACAGTATCCTCCTCTGGCTGTTCATGTGAATCGACTTGGCACATGCTCACGCATGCATATGACTAAACAATAGTCAGTAAGTCTCGATGATTTATTTTGCCTCAGAGTTGTTGTATCACTTTCATGCCATAATTAGTCCTATTTTGTTGCAAGCATGATTATGACAGTTATTGATCTCTCGTTTGTCGCTCCTTCTCTATTGCTAGCCTTCATTTGCACTGAGTATGAGATCTACCTATGCTTCCAACTCCCCAAAACCATTATTGCCAACAGTGTCCACCATACCTATTAGCATTATTTGCTATTTCAGTGCATATTCATTATGCCATGTTTTCTTCCAAATAAAATGTTTGTCTGTTTTGAGAAAGTTAGTTAGTAAAGCTCTCACGAACTTGATGGCACACTTTATTCCGTGCACTTAATAATCTTGAACCATTGTGACATGTCCATGAAAGTTATATGCTTGCAAATTATTTGCTGGGAGTCAGCAGAACCGTGCTGTCATGGGGAACGCTTTCAACATTTTTTGGTTATCTCATCCAGTTGATACCTTGCTCTTTTGTTTGCGGATGTCGATGATGTGAAATAAAATGGGAGCTTATGAGTTCATGGAGTCTATACATTGTGTTAGAGAAACGTCTGGGCTGCTAGCCTAAGCCATGCCTAATCATGGTGGAAACTTGCAGCATTCCCATAATGAGCATTTATGAAGCATCCTCAATAAAAAGCTATGCACATAGTAAATAAAAAGACCGCTGAGATGCTCATTGTCTACTTGCCTTGTCATTTTGATCACGGGATCGCTCATGTATCATGTGCAAGGGGTACCCCATTGGCGGTTCTCTATGATATGCATGTATGAACAATGACAAGAACTTGCAAGTAACCGAAGTTGAGTAGCATGCGGTGCGGCCCTCGTACTCAAGGGACTTGGGATTTCCAGTTTATGGTCTGTCAAGCATATGATTTAGAGTGGACCTCACTTTCACCTTAACCACATGAAGATGCCTATGATAGGGGCAATGAGAGCTCAAAGCTAATGAGTACCTTCCTTTCATCATTTGAAAGCCTTTCAAACTTTACAAAACCGTTTTCACAACTTTGTTGAGTCACCACTTATTCTATGAGCACCTTCTTGAGAGCATAGTTATCATTTTTGTGTTTGTTCCAAAACTTGGTTAATTATGTCATGACTTTGATGCTTGTATCTCTGATATCTTTATCTCTAGTCTTCACTTGAACTTAAGAGGTGCCTTGGAATTTATATTGCGCTCTTCGAACAAAGGAAAGCGAGATACCACTCTATCATACCTTATTATGAGCATTGCAATGTTGCTTATGTTTACGTTTCATGCTACTTATTATTATCGAGTTGGTTTCTCTTCCTGCAATGATTATTGAGTAGACTTAGTTGCATACTCTTTATTATGAATTGTCTAAGCATCTACTCCTGTGCTGAGAATATTTACATCATATGAAGAAAATGTGTTCATGAAAGTTCTTTTATCGCACTCAGTTTTCAACTGAATTGCTTAAGGACAAGCAATAAGCTAAGCTTGGGGGAGTTGATACGTCCAAAACGTATCTACTTTTCCGAACACTTTTGCCATTGTTTCTCCTCTAAACTTATGTGATTTGGATACAACTAACACGGACTGACGCTGTTTTCAGCAGAATTACCTTGGTGTCTAGCTTTTGTACAGAAAATGAACTATCAAGAAAAATTCCGGAAAATATGCCAAAAATTATATTTCACCAGAAGATCCACGAAGCCAGAAGACGATATGGAGAAGGGGCCTAGGGGGCCCACACCCCTGCCAGGCACGGGCCCACCACTAGTCGCGCCTAGGGGGTGCAGCCACCCCAGGCACCCTCTCGGCCTCTCTTTGCGCCTATAAGTTGCCTCTCGACCTAAAACCGAGGGGGGTTTGATAGTTTTGCAGAAAGAGTTCCGCTCAGCCGCCGCCACCAGAAACCAAGATTCGGATCCAGAAACTCTGTTCTGGCACCCTGCCGGGACGGGGGATTTGGAGAGGATCATCGCCATCGTCATCACCAACGCATCTTCATTGACCATCAATGTTTCCCTCATCCATGAGTGAGTAATCCCCCGTTGTAGGCTTGGGGATGATAGGGATTGGATGAGTTCTATCATGTAATCGAATAAGATTGTTAGGGCATAGTACCTATTATCTCTATTAGTGCTATTTGACTTTGTTGCAACTTGTTGTGATTAATTCTTGTCACTAGGGCCCGAGTGCGATGATATCAGATCTGAACTTATTATTGAATCATTATGATTGTATTGTTTGTGGTCTTCTCTGCAAGTTGTGTACACATATCATTGTCCGGATCCAAAGGCCCCAAAGTGACAATAATTGGGACAACCGGAGGGGATGGCTGTGGTGTGAGGATCACATGTGTTCACGGAGTGTTAATGCTTTGCTCCAGTGCTCTATTAAAAGGAGCACCTTAATTGCCAGTAGTTCCCTAGAGGCCCCGCGTCACGGGCTGGCTGGACAGAAGATGTTGTGCAAGTTCTCATTGCGAGCACGTATGACTATATTTGGAGCACATGCCTAGGATTGTTTAGTACTTGGATGCTTGTTATCATTTATCTGCAATGCCCTAGATATTGAAGTTACATATTTAGACTCGTCCATGCAACGCCCGTCCATCCATCCCTATGCCTACAGCACTCGAATCCCTCTGTTTACTGTTACTATTACTATTGCTCATGTTTCACTGTGTTGTTGCTTTGTTATTGCTACTACCAAACTGTTGCTACTGATAAACTTTTGTGAGCAAGAACTATTTCCAGCTGCAGCTGAATTGACAACTCAGTTGTTAAGGCTTGCAAGTATTCTTTGACTCCTCTTGTGTCGAATCAATAAATTGGGTAATACTATCCGCGAAGACTGTTGCGATCCCCTACACTTGTGGGTCATCAGGCCTCCCTTCATCCTGTCATGCTAGGAGCCGAGAGGGACTAGGTCCCTGCCGACGACCCTTCACCGACGTCTAAGGCTTAGCCCCATGTCCGCCTAGGGCGACGATGATGGAACGAAGAAGGGAGAGGCGGGGCGGGAAAAACTAGGGTTCGCTCCCTGGTCGCCCGGCGGAGGCGACCCGAGGAGCATGAGAGAAGTTCCCTATGGGTTTGATGATCTTTAAGACTTTACTGCGACAACGTGGGGTAGTGATTTTTGGTTGAAGGGCTGATTCGTTGGCACATAATCAAAAGAGCGAAAGGTGCGATTAAAATCAAGCCAAGCGACGGAGTGTATCCACATATAATATATATGATGTTAGATACAGAATGACTTGGACACCAATGCAAGTGGCGTGATAGTTTTTTGCAGTTTGGTTAACCGTGACTTGTGCAAGTTGCTTCTTTGAGATTATCAAGTGGAACCGGGCTTAATTAGTACAGCAGGTGAGGTCCCCTCCATTCTTGATAAGAAGACATACACGTTGTTGTGTATATAGAAAGTATATTATGGTTGAAGATGAGCATACAAGGTGCCAATAAAGCAAGTTGCTGTTTTGAAACGACTTGCACAGTCAAAAAATGAGGTGGATGCATGATGCATGCATGGGTGGCCTCCACTCAACAAAGGACATGACGAGTTGATACATCTACTTGGTTTTAATACAAATGGCCCTACCTTGATGATACAATCGCTTACGTACATAGTGTCAGCAGCGGTACAAGTATATGGAGTATCTAGGGACAGAAAACTTTGACGGGCTTGGCCTAGCTAGCTAGCTTGTCGGCAAGAATTGATATGTGTGTTTTAAAAAAAAAAACTTTGGGCAGATCGAGCGGATGAGATCATGCAATATGACATTTCTCCGGTCAAAGCGGCTGCTATCTTTACAACGGCACGGCCGCACGGCTGCTATGGCCTATGGCTGCGGCAACATAAGCTCGCGGGCCTCGATCTCAAGGAAGTTACAAAACCATCTTCGGTTCGATGTGAACAAGGCCATCAGTCCTGATCTGTTACAGCCCCCGACTAGTGGGAGCACTAATCTCGGGACGTGAGGCCTCTAACGGCTAAAAACGGCCGTAGTCATTAGTCCCGGGGCGGACCAGATCTTTAGTACCGGGACTAATGATCTGGAACAGGCCAGCAGGTCTTTTCGTAGACTATTAGTCCCGGTTCGTATCACGGACCGGGACTAGTTGTCCACCACTATATATTCTGCTTCCTGTCCTGCTGCCCTAAAGCATATGGTGGCCATTTTTCTCAAAGAAGCAAGAGAGTTCATGCCAATTTTTTTTCAAGATTTGTCAAGATTTAGTTTGCAACACCTAAATCAAAGCTTTAAAAGGTTATAACTTCATTATTTCATCTCTTATTGCTACTTTAGCTCTATAATGCTCTAGAAGTATAGAGATATGGATAAATGCATGCATGCTCTAGAAGTAGCTAGAAGGATTTTGATATATATGTGTAACAAATTTTGATTAGGCACATAGTTACTGAAAATTGAAATGTGTAATTTTAGAGTTTTAGAGCTTAGAATGGAATAAGGTTTTCACTGATAGAACAATAATAAAAAACTCCACATTTATCATGTTGATTGTTTTCTCCAATTCACAAATTGGTGCATGTAAATTTTTCAAAATTCAAAATTAATGCTCTAGAAGCTCTCAATATAACTTGTAATAATTTTATCATGTTGTGTAATGGTTTTTGATATACTTTTACTATAATGCAGATGGTCCGGGAATGGATGTACGGTACTGACCGACGCTCTGGCGAGTTTATTAATGGCGTGCATGAATTCATCTGTGTTGCTGATGCAAACAAGCGCAATGCTTTTGTATTCTGTCCATATAATGGATGTAGGAATCAGAAGGATTACTCTGACTCAAAACCCTTCACCGCCACCTTTTGAAGTCCGGCTTCATGCCCAGTTATAATTGTTGGACCAAGCACGGAGAGAGAGGGGTTATAATGGAAGAGAATGAAGAAGAGGAGGAGGATAAAAACTATCATGGTTTCCCTGAGTACGGAGATACTTCCATGAGGGATGCTGAAGGGGAGGATGAAGAAGAGACACATGATGAACCCGCTAATGATCTTGGTCGGACCATTGCCGATGCACGAAGAGATTGTGAAACTGAAAATGATAGGGAGAAGTTCAATCACATGTTAGAGGATCACAAAAAGTTGTTGTACCCAAATTGCGAAAATGGTCTGAAAAAGCTGGACAGCACACTGGAATTGCTGCGATGAAGGCTGAGTGTGCTATATCTGACTCCTCATTTGAAAAGTTGCTGAAAATGATGAAGAATATGCTTCCAAAAGATAACATATTGCCCGCCAGTACGTACGAAGCAAAGAAGGTTGTCTGCCCTCTAGGTTTAGAGATTCATAAGATACATGCATGCCCTAATGACTGCATCCTCTACCGCGGTGAGGAGTATGAGAATTTGGATGCATGCCCGGTATGCACTTCACTTCGGTATAAGATTAGACGAGATGACCCTGGTGACGTTGAGGGCGAGCCCCCCCAAAAGAGGGTTCCTGCCAAGGTGATGTAGTATGCTCCTATAATACCATGGTTGAAACGCTTATTCAGAAACAAAGGACACGCCAAGTTGTTGCGATGGCATAAAGAGGAACGTAAGTCAGACGGGATGTTGAGACACCCCGTTGATGGGTCACAATGGAGAAAAATCGATAGAAAGTACCCGAACTTTGCAGATGACGCAAGGAGTTTAAGTTTTGGTCTAAGTACAGATGGCATGAATCCATTTGGGAAGCAGAGCTCCAGTCACAGCACCTGGCCCGTGACTCTATGCATCTATAACCTTCCTCCTTGGTTGTGCATGAAGCGGAAGTTCATTATGATGCCAGTGTTGATCCAAGGTCCGAAGCAACCCGGCAACGACATTGATGTGTACCTAAGGCCATTAGTGGAAGAACTTTTACAGTTGTGGCACGAACCCGGGATACGCGTGTGGGATGAGCACAAGCAGGAAGAATTTAACCTCCGAGCATTGCTTTTCGTAACAATCAATGATTGGCCTGCTCTTAGTAACCTTTCAGGACAGTCAAACAAGGGATACAATGCATGCACACACTGTTTAGATGAGACTGAAAGTATATATTTGGAACATTGTAAGAAGAATGTATACAATGAGCATCGTCGATTTCTTTTGGCCAAGCATCCCTTAAGAAAGAAAGGCAAGCATTTCAACAGTCTGGCATGTCACCAGACGAAGCCTAAGGAGCGTACTGGTGCTGATATATTTGATATGGTCATAGATTTGGATCAAATGGTAACATTTGGAAAGGGTCCTGGCGGAAAATCGGTTCCGAAGGACGCTGAAGGACACGCACCCATGTGGAAGAAGAAATCTATATTTTGGGAGCTACCATATTGGAAATTCTTAGAGGTCCGCTCTGCAATCGATGTGATGCATGTGACGAAGAATCTTTGCGTGAACCTGCTAGGCTTCTTGGGCGTGTATGGGAAGACAAAAGATACACCGGAAGCACGAAAGGACCATCAACGTATGAAAGACCCAGATGGCCTCCATCCAGAATGGTTTCAAGGTCATGCCAGCTACGCTCTTACCAAACAAGAGAAGGAAATATTTTTTGAATGCCTAAGCAGTATTAAGGTCCCATCTGGCTTCTCGTCGAATATAAACGGAATAATAAATATGGCAGAAAAAAGTTCCAAAACCTAAAGTCTCATGACTGCCACGTGATTATGACGCAAATGCTTCCGATTGCATTGAGGGGGCTTCTACCAGATATTGTTCGAGTACCCATTGTGAAGCTATGTGCATTTCTCAATGCAATCTCTCAGAAGATAATCAATCCTGAAGATCTACCATGGTTATAGAATGATGTGGTCCAATGTCTTGTAAGTTTTGAGTTGGTGTTCCCACCATCCTTCTTCAATATTATGATGCACATGCTGGTTCACCTAGTCGAAGAGATTTCCATTCTCGGTCCTGTATATCTACACAATATGTTTCCCTTTGAGAGGTTCATGGGAATCTTAAAGAAATATGTTCGTAACCGTGCTAGGCCAGAAGGAAGCGTCTCCAAGGGCTATGGAACAGAGGAGGTCATTGAATTTTGTGTTGACTTCGTTCCTGACCTTAGGCCGATTGGTCTTCCCCAATCGCGGTATGAGGGGAAACTGAGTAGAAAGGGTACTCTAGGAAGGAAATCAATAATATGTAGGGACGAACATTCTTACACCGAAGCACATTACACCGTTCTACAAAATTCTATCTTGGCAGCCCCATATATCGAGGAACACAAGAAAATCTTACGCTCCAACAACCCTGGAAAGCATGACTCTTGGATTAGAGATGAACACATGAAGAGTTTCAGCGGTTGGTTGCAACATCTCATCAAAAACAATACTCTTGGAGATCAGCTATACTTGTTGTCTAGGTCACCATCTTCGACTATATCGACTTTCCAAGGGTACGAGATAAATGGGTATACATTTTACATGATAGCCCAAGATAAAAAGAGCACCAACCAAAACAGTGGTGTCCGCTTTGATGCAACAGACAACAATTGGTCAAAGACCACATATTTTGGTTACATAGAGGAGATATGGGAACTTGACTATGGACCTACTTTTAAGGTCCCCTTGTTTCGGTGCAAATGGGTCAAGGCAGGGAGGAGGGGTTGAGGTAGACAAGAAATACGGAATGACATCGTTGGATCTCAACAATCTTGGGTACTTAGACGAACCATTCATCCTAGACAATGATGTGGCTCAGGTTTTCTATGTGAAGGACATGTCTATCAAACCTAGAAAAAGAATACATCAGACGATGAGCCAAAGCGCCACATAGTTCTTTCAGGAAAAATAAACATCGTGGGAGTGGAGGACAAGACAGACATATCAGAAGATTGTGATAAGTTTCATGAAATTTCGCCCTTCGCGGTGAAGGATGACCCAAGCATCATGTTAATGAATGGAGTTGCTCCATGGATACGGCGGGATTAGAAAGGAACACACGTGAAGAAATGATGTGTAATAATTATAACATTTTATGAGTGAAGATGCTCCATGTGTCCATTTTTATAGTGTTGTCTGCAAACAATCTTGAGTGTGTTAGTCCCGTTTTGTGGATGGACCGGGACTAAAGGGGGGTCTTTAGTCCCGATTCATACTTACCATTAAGATCTGATCTCCAAAAGCGTGAGGTCACATATTAGGGAGTGCCTTTATGACCAGTTTCTTGGAGATCTTGGGAGGAGGCTCGGCGGCATCTCCCCCAATCGCGTAGTGGTGTCCCTGCTCTCGAAAACCATCTTGCAGCTTGTAACTTCTCTAACTAGATCAATACGCCTCAAACTGGCTGGAGGACTGGACTCTTAAGGATGCCTATTTATAGTACAAGCAGCTCGGCATAATGTCGACACTCACGACATAATGTCGACACTCACCCCTATTATTAGTGCTGACTCATGTTTTGTCCCGGTTGGTGTCTCCCACCGGGACTAAAGGTTCATCTTTAGTCCTGGTTGGTGCCACCATCGGACAAAGGTATGCTTCCACGACATAATGTCGACACCCACCTATTATTAGTGCTTTGCTGGCCCATCTGCCATAATCCTTCGATGGGTTGGTTTCTCCAACCGGGACTAAATATGAACCCTCTCTTTATAGGCATTTCCCTCTATTTATAGGCTGCTCGATCCAGCCTGCTCTATTTATAGGCCTTTTCCTCTAAATACAACATCTTCATATTTAGGTAACACTCAAAACATTTATTAATATTAAAAATCGGGACAAACCGGGACTAGCTAACACTTAGGACTAAAGCCGCTCCCTTTATATTAAGATTCTTTATATTATTTCTGATAATAATAGACATATTATTTGTTTTATTTGGATTTTTACAATAAAAGATATGATTTTCCAAAGTTTTATATTTGATTTGAATTAAAAAAATAAATTTACAAATGAAATAATTTATAAATGATGCAAACAGATAAATGGATATTCTATTAATATTCTTTATATTTTTCGGATAATAATAGACATCTTATTTGTTTTATTTGGATTTTTACAATAAAAGATATGATTTTCCAAAGTTTTATATTTGATTTGAATTAAAAAAAGAAATTTACAAATGAAATAATTTATAAATGATGCAAACAGATAAATGGATATTATATTAAGATTCTTTATATTTTTCTGATAATAATAGACATATTATTAGTTTTATTTGGATTTTTACAATAAAAGATATGATTTTCCAAAGTTTTATATTTGATTTGAATTAAAAAGAGAAATTTACAAATGAAATAATTTATAAATGATGCAAACGGATAAATGGATATTATATTAAGATTTTTTATATTTTTCTGATAATAATAGACATATTATTTGTTTTATTTGGATTTTTACAGTAAAAGATATGATTTTCCAAAGTTTTATATTTGATTTGAATTAAAAAAAGAAAATTTACAAAAAATAAACTAGTCGCGGGTCGTGGCTGGACCCGGGGACTAGTGGGTGCGTGCACGTGCGAAAACCAAGGGCCGAAAAAACGCATTACTCCCGGGTTGTGGCTTAACCCGCGACTAAAGGGGGTCTTTAGTTGCGGGTTAAGCTAGTCCCGGGCCGTGGCTTAGCCCGGGACTAAAGGGGTGGGGGTATAAGTAAACTGCGCCCGCCCCTGGCCTCCCCCACCCAGCACTTGGCGAAATCGACGAGGAACAGAACCTGCGAGCTCGATCGGCGAAGGAGGTGCTTTGGATTCCACCATTTGGCGCCTCGTCTCCGGCCCGTCGTGCGCCCGTGCACGCCCACCGTGCTGCTGCCGTCGCCTCGCCCATGACGTGCGTCGATCGATCTTAGCACTTTTAGTTTCTTTTTTAGGAATACATAATTGTTTTTAGTTTCTTTTTTTTAGGAATATATAATTGTTTATATAATTGTTTTTAGGAATTGTTTATATAATTGTTTTTAGTTGTTTTTAGGAATATATAATTGTTTTTAGTTTCTTTTTTAGGAATATATAATTGTTTATATAATTGTTTTTAGTTGTTTTTAGGAATTGTTTATATAATTGTTTTTAGTTGTTTTTAGGAATATATAATTGTTTTTAGTTTCTTTTTTTAGGAATATATAATTGTTTATATAATTGTTTTTAGTTGTTTTTAGGAACTAGTGTATACCCCGCGCTTTGCTGCGGCATTTCATAGAGAAAAACCTTTGGTGCGTATGAAGAGCTATGGGATTTTAAGCCACATGAACGAATTGTGTAACAAACTTCTCTGGGCATCTAATTTGTTGGTACTAACCCTGTCATAACCACTCTGATACTCGTTTGTGAAAACAACAATTCATAATAAGACACATAAATGTGACAATGATACAGTACTACTGGTGCTATCAAAATACTACTGAAATACTCACTATGAGTGGCCACGATTCAATGTGCATTCGATTCGTAATTTCCCATCAAGGCATCAACCGTCACATCCGGTAGCAAAAGCACAGTTGATGCTAGCAAAAGAGCAAAATTAACCACACCGGGCTTGATATACATCTTTCAGCTATAAAAATATCAGCAATTACGAGTACAAATCAAAAGCAAATTGAAATTTCATCTCTGTATTATATTTTACAGGTTCATATGAATAGCATAAGCATTCATGCTTGATTCGTTTCAGCAAATTTTAAAGGTCCATATGGACATGGATATAGTAGGGATCATGAAATAAATAAGCAAATTATAATTGATAGCGGATGTTTTAACTGAATAGTAACATACCGTCATGTATTCTTCTACTGGATGTAATAAAACAGATTAATCCTCTCTAAAACATAATGGTGCGAAATTTCCCACGATAGAATGAATGATAAAACTTGCATGTCACAACTCCAGCCATACTCGGTCAAGATCTTGATAGAATGAATGATAAAAATTACAGAGAAATTAGGGCATCTCGGTTGAGAGAAGTAGAGGGCGCGGTGCTAATCATGAAGTGGACGTCTGTAGGCATACCACGAGTGGAATCATACTTGCTGTGAAGTCGGCCACATGTGGTAGATGTTGCTGCGTGCGCTGTCGACGCCATGAACAGCTGTAGTATGAAAGATTAAATCAAACTAACTTACTATGTTTAACTCTGAACTGCTCATCCCAGATTTGTATAAACAAAACAACGACCTCAAATATACATGGGTTTGCGAACACTAAGAGTGAACTGGTCATCCCTGGTTGACCGCTCAAAATCAGAACCCAGGTAGCCATGGGTGGCATCCATTGGTGAAGTACATGCTGGTGTCTAGCCATGCGGTAGGGTAAGCAGAGGCGGATCCAGGGAGGGGCGAGGGGTGGCCAGGCCCCTCCTATGGTTTGGCCCCCTTAAGGATATGTAGCGGGGGCTAACACTAGTTTTGATGCTAAACTACTAATCGTAATACTCTGTCTATTATCTTAGACCGATGTTTGCAGCATGCTAATTGGTGAAGCTTTATGGGACAAGCCTAAAACATTATAGCCATCAATGGATAATACATTTCTACTGAAGCACTGGCAAGACCACAGATCAATCATCTGATCCATGTGACGCATCTGAATTTCTGCTCTACTTGGTTTCCCTCGATGATCTAGTCAAATTATTTATCCATTCTTCGCCTCCACCGTGGTGGCGCCTAGCTAGGGTAATGGTATAGTTAGTTGAGCATCGCCATCGGGATTGGGATTTTGTATTCAAGCATCGTCGTGTCCGTGATTACCATTTAGCAAAGGCACAAATCACAACTCCCGTGCGTCTGGAAACTATCAACTACGGCATTGCCACCGCCACACGTCATGCACAATTCGTTAACTGATCATGCTAACGTGTGATCTTAGATATATTGCATGTTGTCTAATCGAATTGCTAGTTGATTACCCTATGTAATAGAAAAAAATGTGTAATCAATTGCAGATTATATACACCAGCATTTTTATAAACTATTTAGTGATTAACTAACTATCGAGTTACTGACTTATTTGATAGGTGTGGGCATAGACCTACACTTAAACTAGTATAATGTATCGTTCTTTTTCATTGCAAAACATATAATGTTATAGTTTTATATCCATAGTATACACTAGAAGACTTGATATATTTCAATGTTTATCTCGTTTATGGTGAATTTTTTCTTTACCCCACATGCTCATATATTAGATCAAATAAAATGAAGCTTTAATTATAGAACATGTTGTCCGATAACAAAACTACATATATTTAAGAATCGACATAGTGTTTTTGTATACCTATTTTATCGTCATTATCATCTCGCCCCTCCTATGGTCAAATCCTGGATCCGCCCCTGAGGGTAAGCCAATGTGCTAGAGAAAGAGGACGCCAAAGAGGCAAATGAGAGGAAGATAGATGATGGAGGCAAGGGAATTTCGTGGAGGACGGCGAAGTGACCATGCGAATACTGCTGGATGGGTTTTATAATGGGCTGGGAATGTATAGGACGGGCGTTAGTGGTAGCTAATTTTTTTAAAATAATACATTTTGTTTATTCAATTTCGCAAATAATACACGAAATCCAAAAATTGCAAATCTAACGGACCGTCGTCCGTTGAAAAGACGAACGTGGTGGTTCGTCTTTTGAAAAGACGAAGGGGGTGGTTCGTCCGTTCAAAAGACGAACGTGAACCACCCCCTTCGTCTTTTCAAAAGACGAACCACCACGTTCGTCTTTTCAACGGACGACGGTCCGTTAGATTTGCAATTTTTGGATTTCCCCACGTTTGTCTTTTGAACGGAGAACCATCCCCTTCGTCTTTTCAAAAGACGAACCACCACGTTCGTCTTTTCAACGGACGACGGTCCGTTAGATTTGCAATTTTTGGATTTCATGTATTATTTGTGAATCTGAAAAGAAGAACCGAGTTGTTTTATGTGCTCTGGTGGGTTGCGTTGCAGTTTTGTGCTGGCTGGTTCTAAGTAAAATATTAAGGAAGGTCTCGCTGTGGAAATAAAAGATGACGATGGAAACCGAATCAGGCGAATCAGGCGAGTCTTGTTGGCACCCCTGCCATGCTAGATGACGTGAACACGTGCATGTCGAGCTTGCAAACCTTAAATGAAGAAAGTCGGGATGAACTTTATAGATATTGTAGATATATAATTGTTTATATAATTTTTTAGGAATATATAATTGTTTATATAATTGTTTTTAGTTGTTTTTTTAGGAATATATAATTGTTTATATAGTTGTTTTTTAGGAATATATAATTGTTTATTAGGTTTATTAGGAATATTAATTGTTTTTAGTTGTTTTTAGGAATATAGAATTCTTTATATAATTGTTTTTAGTTTTTTTAGGATTATTAATTAGTGTTATTAGGATTATTAATTAGTGTTATTAGGGTTATTAATTATATAATTATTAGGGTTATTAATTTGTGTTATTAGGGTTATTTTTTTTGTTTTAATTATTAGGGTTATTGTTTTTTCTAACCTGTTTAACTCTTTTTTTGTTATAGTTAATTAAGTCATGGTTCCATCCGAAGATCCTGGTCGCATTGGTGAAAGTTTTCTTCAGGGCATGATAAGAGGTGAAATTCCTCTTAATATTAATACCGGTAAAGATATTTTGCTCGAGGAAGAGATATCCTCATATATGAATCCATCCGGTGATGGACTAGAGGAAGACCTAATGTACCAAGGGGAAGACCAGATGGACGAAGGGCAAACAAATAACAACAATAATGATGGCCCCTCGACAGGATCCGGCGAGGTACATATATATATATATATAAACTCTCGTGTTACCTCTATTCATTAACTGATCTAGATATATATTAATCACCCTCTCTTCTTCTTTTAGCCCACCAGATCAAAGCAATCGACAGCTTGAACGAAACGAGGGCCAAACAAAAAGTTGGATGGTAATCATAGGTTCACCATCGAAGAAATAGATGATGATGGTGAACCGATTGCTCCACAAAAGCACCGGAGGATGTTTATAAATCAATGTGGCGTGCTTATTAGGGACAACCTGCCGATCACCATCCAAGAATGGAATCAGTCAAAGAAATCCGGTGAAGAATCCAACAGCTACGTCACCGATGATGCCAAAGATGACCTTTGGCAGAAGCTCATAGCGCATTTCATACTACCTCCAGAGTACGAAGAATTTGAGGTAGATGGTATTACCCCAAGGCCGGATGGGCTTGAAAATAGAGCGAAAGTGAAGGAGTGGGCTCTGAGCAAGATGGCTGAACTGTACCGAAACCACAAGAAAAGTTTATACGCGAAATATGTCGCGAAAAAGAAAACTCCAGACTTCAAAGGAGTAAACGAGAAGTTGAGAGAACAGTGGCCCGATTTTGTACAGTACAAGCAATCTGATAAAGCAAACGCAAAGTCGGCAAAGAACGCGTTAAATGTTTCCCAAAAGGAATACCATCATAAAATGGGGACAGGTGGCTACAAGAGTGCCGTCCCTAAGTGGGAAACTATGGAGAAAAACATGAGGGCTAGAGGCGTCACTCCTGGTACAGATGGATGGCCCGAGAGGTCAAAGCACTGGTGGTACGGGCACGGGGGATCCTTGGACCCAGAAACAGGGAAGACATTATTTCATGATAAAATTCTAAAACCCTCCCAAGACCTTATTCAAGCAATGAATGATGCTCAATTGGGATTGTTCCGTCTCGAGAGAGAGAACGACGAGCTGACACGCGCCCTAGGGAATCCTGAAAAGGGAGGACGAACACGAGGCAAAGGCGCCGGTGTCTCGTGGAAGAAAGGGTTTCTCGATGCGATGCGATTCTGAAGCCGTCAGAGAAAGAAGGACCGGGAGGCAGACCGGATCTCCAGGGTAGAGCAGGACCTAGCTGATCTGAAGAATCTCATGCATGAAATTAGCCAAAGGCCGCCGTCGTCAACTCACCCGCGGGTTGATGATCCTGCATTGGATCTTAGCCAGCGGAGAAGCAGCGTATGCTTGCGAGGGATCGATTAATTATATAGATGCATCAACGTGTACTGTGTATGTAGTAGCGTAGAATATGTGTACTTAAATATATGTTTGAAATTATAGTAAAACATAAAACAAAAAAGGAACGAAATGGCAAAAAAAAGGAAATACACAATCTCTGCCGCGGCAGAGAAACACACAATTCTCTGCCGCGGCAGGAAACCTTATAGTCCCGGGTGGTGTTACGGCCCGGGACTAGAGGGTTTCCGCCCCCCGCGGCGCTGAAACAGCCACGTGGCTGTTATCAGTCGCGGGCCGTAGCGAGCCGGGACTAGAGGGGGGGCCTCTAGTCCCGTTTTCGCAGTCCCAGGCCCAAAACCGGGACTAAAGCCAGTTGCGGCCCGGGACTGCAGGCCGTTTTTCCACCAGTGTTAATGCCGTCCCTCGGCTGACCGAACCTCCATGCAGTGTCATCGTACGCTCGTGTGACCTCGTGCGCGGACTCGAAGATGTCAAGCCATAGCCGCTCGCCACTGGAGTAGATCTCGACCGTGAAGTTGCCGAACAGGCTCAGGCGGGCGTCGTAGAACCCGACTGAGCTACGATGGGGGCAGCACGGCGGTGGGGATGTGGCAGTGGAGGCCGCAATCGGCAGTAGGGGTGTCATCTCCATCAACATGTACATTTCATTTATTTCTTATCGTTTGAGACGCTTCACAGAGATACTAAAGGTAGAGGTCGTATAAACATTTAGGGCGTGTTTGCTAGCTCGTTTTTTGGTTTCTCGCATCCAGCAGGAAGAAATAGACATGTCTGCTTTTTGAGTCGCATGAGTTTTTTTTTGCATAGAACAAGTTTTAAAACTGGCCAGCCCGCTGAAAATGCCAAAATCGGCCGTTTCCACGAAGTCAGCCTTGTATGAACTTTTAAAGTGGGCAAAAAGTGAGAAACTTTTCTCCGTGGGTACCAGAGGTTTGCTCTAGGTGTGCACACTTGTTTATTAATTACCATGTCTAATCCTGTCCCTATTCTCTCCTCTTGGCAAGCTCGTTCTCCTTGCCAGTTGCTGTTGTTGCCGCCGACGAGTCCCACCCCATCTTCCTTAATCAGCATCATCTGACGAGGAACTCATGGTCGCTGTTGTCATAGATACGAAGAACTTCGTCTGGCTACGATCGTCGTCGTCCACGCCTTCGCCCTCACAGCGGCGTGCCCACGCTCGTCGAGCTGCAGCGGGAGGCGGCCAAGGTACCGCGAAGCGGGCACTACACGACGCTGCAAGCCTTGAGTGGAGGACTTGGGTAGGTGGCGATTGGCGTCGGACGGGCTGCAGGCCTGCAGAGGGAGGCGGCCATGGCGGAGGAGGCCATTGGGCGGGTCGGCGGTGGAGGGACTGCGGACCTGCATCGGGTTGACACCCTGTAGCAGACTGCGAGCGTAGTGGGCCCATGCTAACCGGCTCGAGCGCAAGGCTTGCTAGAGTCTAGAGCGGCGAGCGCAAGGCAGCTGAGCGTGACAGCGATGAAATCTACAATCTGGCTACAAGGCCCATACGAGCCCACCTGGCAGCCCGCACGAGCCCATCTGGAGGCCCGCACTCTGTGTCTCCTCGTCAGCCACGCACCACCGGTCGCGCCTCCGGTCCCCATCATGACGGCCTCCCTCAAACCCACCGCGCTAGGAGGCGAAAGGGACTAGGTCCCCTCCGCCCCTTCACCGGCGTCGGAGGGCTTAGCCCAGCGGCCACCTTGGGGTGTGACGAGGGGAGGAAGAAGGGGGAGGCGGGGCGGGGGAAACTAGGGTTCGCTCCCTGGCTGTCCGGAGGAGGCGACCCGAGGAGCATGAGAGAAGTTCTCGATGGTTTGGGTGATCTTTAAGACTTTACTTCGACAATGCAAGATTGATCTTTCGTGGGGTAGTGATTTTTGGTTGAAGGGAATCAAGGGCATAATCAAAAGACCTAAAGGCGCGATTAAAATCAAGTCAAGCGGACAAGGTCTTTCCACATAATATATGATGTTAGATACAGAATGACTTGGACACCAATGCAAGTCGCCTGATAGTTTTTTGCAGTTTGGTTTAACCGTGACTTGTGCAAGTTGCTGTTTTGAGATTATCAAGTGGAACCACCGGGCTTAATTAGTACAGCAGGTGAGGTCCCTCCATTCTTGATAAGAAGGCATACAAGTTATTGTGTATAGAAAGTATATTATCGTGGAACAAGGTGATGTTATGCATAGAAGAGATAGAGGAAGATGAGCATACAAGGCGCCAAAGCACGGATGTGTGGAATCTCAAGACACCATGAGATGAGATTGCTACTCACTCGTATTTTTTAATTGGTCCATTTAATAATGTGAAGAAGAACATGTATGAAGAGAAGAAGAGCCAGCAAAACGTTCATATTTATGTACACTTTTCACGCGAGAGTAATTACAGTGAATAAATGCTTTTGTATCTAAATATTTTGAGATTGCATGGTTTACAAATTGTATACTTTAAACCGGAAGGGAGGGAGTAGATGCTATGCATGAGAGGCTGTTCGCGGCCTGGCTCACGCATGTACGCCATTAAGATAGGATAGGAAAAGTATAGAATTAAAATGTCATGGCAAATTGAATCCTATGGGAATAGGAATTTTGTTTGATGTAGCAAAAAAAAAATTCCATGAGGTATGATTTAATATTAATTCCTATAGAATGTGTTTCTATGAATCAAACAATAACGTAGGAAAAATTCTCATAGGATTCAAATCCTATATAATTTTTATGCAATTCTTATGAATCAAACAAACCCTAAATGGGCAAGTTGCTGTTTAGAAACGACTTGCAAAGTCAAAAAATGAGGTGGATGCTTACATGGGTGGCCTCGGCTGTATACCTATTCTTAGCCAAATGGCCCTACCTTGATGATACAATCACTTACGTACATAGCGTCAGCAGCCGTATATATCTAGGAAAACAATATAGTTCCCCGGGGGATCGATCGATCCCCCGGGTCCCCTCGGGTCGCGTTCCGCTCCCGCCCACCGCACACACAACCAGGGTCCCACCATGACGCAGCCATCCCCACCTACCCCGAGTCGCTCCTTTCTCGATTCCCCACCGAGCCGCGCATTCCGTCGCCTCCCTCGTCTTCCTCTCCAGCCGCCAACTGCCGTGGTGCTGCCGCCAAGCACGCCTGCCGTTGTGCGAGTTCTACTCTCCTCCTGCCATCGGTTGCTTCCATAGGGCCACGCGCTCGCCGTTGTACAGCGTCGCCCCACCTCTCGGACCTCACCTCTGCCACGCCGTCGCTTCGTGTGCCCAGCGCCGCCCTCGCCCCTTCCTGGTCGAGTCCCGTAACTCACCTCCCTGGCTCCGCTCCCTCAGCTTCTCCACGCCGTCCTGCTGCAGATCAAGCTTCGACGCCCATGGCCGCCTTTGAGTTCGTCGTTGGTGCCTCCTTCGGCCTTTGGTTGTATCCATTGGCATCCTCTCTCGCACGTTTAGGTCTCCCTGGCCTATGTGTGTGTGGTGCGTGACTGTTTTTCTTCGACGACGATGCTACAAGAAGTGGTCTCCCGTTGCTACTTGTGTTTTGAGATTTTGCTATAGGACGATGCTACAATAGTAGGATTTGTTTGCTATTTATGTTCTATGTTTTTGCTACAATAGTATAAAGTATTTGCTACGGCATTTTCACGGAAGCCCCCAATAAAGTCGGTTTTGCTACATTGGCCCAACTATTTTTGCTACCAATCCAGCGACCATGTCTCCGACGAAGTCAGTTTTTTGCTACATCAGCATATTTTTTTGCTACCACCGTTTTGTGGTTATGCTACACTAGCGCAAAGTTTTTGCTACAAGGTCTTCGATGAAAGACTCCGGCGAAAGTTTCCGGCGAGGTCTCAGGTGAGGTCGTGTTTGCTACATTAGCACAACTTTTGTGCTACACGGTTGCCGGCGAGGTCCAGTCTGTTTTTTCTATTTTTTTTGTCAAACCGTTTTCTGTTATATGTAGCAAAAGCGGAACTATTTTATAATAAAAACGGGTCTACTTATAGCAAAAGGGGGATGAAGGCACGGGAAAAAGATCTGACCGTCGACCTTGCTCGATCGGACGGATGGGGACCCGGGATGGAAAACAGGGGGGGGGGGGTGTGGTATATCTAGGGACAGAAAACTTTGACGGGCTTGGCCTAGCTACTTGTCGGCAAGAATTGATGTCATGTGTTGGACATGGGCAGATATAGAGCTGAGATCATGTTTCCCCGGTCAAAGCGGCTGCTATCTTCACATCGGCACGGCTGCTATGGGCTACGGCTGGAGAGCGCGGGTATATAAGCTTAAGCTGAGAATACACATACCATATCGATCCATCCATCTCCATTATAATTGTATAAGTATGGTCGCGGACGCATCTTTCCCCCGATGGGGCAGCTGCTCCCTCCATGGCCTCAACGTTGAGGTCGAGCCGGGGCTGGACAAAGACGCTCTTCCCGGCGGCGGCGCCGGCATTACAATCCCTCCGTATTTCTGGGGCGAGGCTCCGCCTGTGGCCGCCGAGCTTGGCTTCCCATTCCCGGTGTACGCTGGCTACTCAGAGGCGAGGGCCTTGATGGGCGAGGGAGCCACCGCGGATCTCACAAGGCTGTCACGCCAGGCCCGAGACATGGTGGCCGAGATGTTTGCCAGCATCGGCAGCAGGGACGAGCTGCTCGGAGATCAGGAAGCGTCGCGCTCGCGCCCCAGGCCCAGGGTGGTGCAGCTACGGCTATCGCCGGAGCTCGCGCTGTGGAAAAGCACCCAACACGCAATCGGCAACGTGCTTCCACCCAAGGGCAAAGGGCTGAGGCATGCCTCGCCGGAGGTGCTCGCCCTGCTGGGCGCCACTGACTGGCCCGACGCCATCACGACCAACAATGCCCTGTTCGGCGGCGCCATGACGGGCATGCTCATTGGCGCCGCCGACGTGCGCACCATGTTCTCCAACTATGTGACCGACATGGCTGTTAACTACGAGTACGGGTACATCCACGTGTTCCCTCATCTCCTCGGCCTCGTGCAGGATGCGCTCGCCGACGCCCACGCGCTCGGCACCCCCGGCGGCCGTCAGCGACGCGAGGCCGTCGCCATTGGCATCCCGTACATCCAGGACAAGATGGCGTTGGAGGTGGCGAACAAGACCCGCCTCAAGGACCGATCCGCGCTGATAATGGACCGCCGTGCCGCCCAGGTCATTTACCTGTTGGACTGTAGCGTGCTCGGCATTGGAGCCGACGCCACGGCCCGGGGCTTCGACGTCGGCGCCATCATGAGCGACCTCATCTTGAGCGTGAACAGCCACGACGTCATCGACGTGGGCTCCGACCTGGTCACTCCGAGATTATGAACTCGTTCCTCAACGTCGCCGACATCGCGGCCTCGGGCGTCGTGAGCGAGGCGGCGCTTCGGGCAATCTACGATGCATATGCCGCCACCGGCGCACGGACCTTCACCCAGAGGTGGCACGAGCCATCAGCCCGGATGGTCGTCAATGAATACACGTGGCACATCAACAATGACCGTCACATGCTCTTCCGCCGCGCCCTCCTAGGATGGCCCAAGGCCCGCAAGTCGCCGGCGAGGCCCCAGCGCGAGGCCGACTTCGACGAGGTCTTCGACGCCGACTTCCACACCACCGGCTTCAGCAGGCCCCTGGACCCTGAATACGCCTGCGACGGCGAGGAAACCTGCAACCATGTGCGTCGGTTCCTCGACCGCCAGGACGAAGAACTGCTAGACGCCCTCTGGTGGTCCCTAGTCACCGGCCCGCTGGAGTATGTCCGGCAGGGCAAGGTGGACGAGCAGCGCGAGGAGCACTTCGCTGAATCCTCGCGCTTGCAAATGGCCCAGCTCTTCTCCAAAGGCCTCGTCAACGAAATGGCATGGCTCCTCGGCCATGCGAGCCACCACGCCTGGCAGGTGAACTACATCTACGAGGCCGCCATGTTTGGCAGCATCCTAGACGGGGGCGCCTTGATAGGCAAGCTTGACAGGGAAGAGGAAGGATCGGATGATCCATGATTTCTCGGGCCAACCCTTTTGTCTACATTCTATATATCCTGGTGGTATATATCCTGTATGAGCTTTAATTTTGCACTGTCGGTCTAGAGTGCACCTCAGATCCGTCAAGCATGTCTTCTTACTTAGTAACCGTTTGTATTTTTCCATGTACTCCCTTCTCGATTGCATAATATAAGATATTTTAGCTTTGTAAAAGAAGTGTATCTAGACCTATTTTAATATATACATTCACTCCGAACCTATAAACTATAAAATAAAATGCTAGATACACTTCTTTCATAAATCTAAAACATCTTATATTATGAAATAAAGGAAGTAGTAACGCGTTTGTATTCTGAACCATCCTTTAGTCGGTCATTGTATGTCCCGAAATATACGACTGTAGTTCAATTTAAGCCGCTAGAAATGCTTAAAACTTAGGAACATAGGTAGTATCTTTATGTTATGTTAAGAAGAAAGGTGTCGGCGTGTTTTTACGGCTTCACAATTTGACATTTTACTTTATGTCTTGACTTCGAACTTGAGTTGTTGTAACACTAGCGTTATGAGAGCATCTCCAACGGCTTTACCCAAAATTTGAGTATGCAAAGTAGGTATAGGTAAAGGAAAGAAAATGTTTGGATAACCTTCAGGTGCTTATTCGACGACATCGGCTAATAGGGATCAATTCGAATGGATGGAGGACTCTTTCATGATGGAAGTGGCGTGAAACAATTAGACCTCTCTGAAGTGTAAGCTATTCCCTTTTTGTACAATCAATACCATATATATTCATAGTAACAAATAGTACATGGTAGAGATATATAAACTGTGTTCAACGCCTACATAATAAAGTCTAAAACAAAACGAGAAAATCCCGAAGGTCTTCAAAATCTTCTTCTTTCATGACACAATCTTGCACTTAGTCCAAAGGCAGCCCAGTAAACATGACACAAATGTTAAACCATAGACCTGTAAATACCAACGAGGTTTCTTTCATAATTTTAGTTTGAGTCGCAATGCCAAGGCTAAGTGTACGTGCGCAATCATTAGAGTAATCCATCAACATCGACAAGAGTATTACCACCAGTATTCCAAGGAAAAGAAACCGAACGGTCTGGTCGACGTCGCAGGGGAGTCGAGAATACGAATCTCTATTGTCGTGGAAGTATGAGTCGGGACAAATATTGCAAGGATAATCCTCCTCGCGGCAACCATCAGAAAAAATCCAAGATCGATCTGATGAATCAAGATCTAAAAAACCGTACCTATAAAACAGTAATCTTATACCACCATCATTGATACCGAGAAGATCTCGTCGTCAAACGAAGATCCAAAGATATAATCTCTAGACGGCAAGAAGAAGTGTAAACTATTCTCTTGGCTTATCCTCAGAGACTTTGGATAGACCTCCAACTGTCTTTAAAGGTGCGGTACCAACTCTGGGCGTTCAAAATTTGTCTCTAGCGATTAGTCAACATAATTTCGCACAAGCTTTGGAAGTATGCGACCCTGGAAGCTCCAAGGCACGCACGGACCTTCTCCAGTGCAACAACCACTCTGCCGCCACCGCCGCCGCCAGGAACGCGCGGCTGTTCAGGCAGGACTGGAACGCCACCAGCCGGAACGAGTTCAACGACTCTAGCCTGGCGAAGCAGTGCCGGTACAGGTACAAGATCTACGTGGAGGGGCAGTCGTGGTCGGCGAGCGAGAAGTACATCCTCACATGCGACTCACCGGTGCTGGCCATCGACACGACGTTCCGGGAATTCTTCTCCCGGGTGCTCGTCGCCGGCAAGCACTACTGGCCCATCGACCCCGCCAACAAGTGTCGTGCCATAGACTCGGCGGTTGACTAGGGGAACTCGCACCCTGTCCGGGCGCGGCGGATGGGCGAGGAGGGCAGCAGGTTCACGAGGGAGGAGATGGACATGGAGCACGTGTACGAGTACATGCTGTGATGGATCTCAGGCCTGAACTCTACGCGATCCCGTGGAATTTTGGTGGTTGGATTCGATATTCGTCGCTCCGGACTTTCCCCCTGTAGACGCACGCAGACAGAGAGAGAGCAGGAGACAGAGTTTGCGACGCCTAATCTTGCGATTTTTCTGTTCTATCCCTTTTATTTAACATAAGAAAAACTCAACAAACTACGACCGACTCCTACGCCATGATCCACATATCACGCCATCCCACGATCGTGACCACAACTCGGTCTAAAAACTAGACGCACCTCCACGCAAACACAGTGCGCGTCAGGTTCAGTTTTATGATGCAGTAAAACTAAAAGTTCAGACACTAATTAAAGTAGGGCTTATAGCTCCCATGCGACGTCTTTACGTGAAATTGGAAGGAACGCGACATCGTTGCAAAGAATAGCTGGCATGCGACACTTCTGAAGCGGCAAATAGCTCCCGTGCGACACTTCCACTTAACCCCACGAGACCGTCAACGAATTCGAATCAGCTGAGCACAGTAGGACCCACAGCCTCTCCACGTCACGGCGGAACTCACCTGATGTACACCTCATGTCGTGGGACCCATGTTGTGGTTGAAGAGAGCCGTTGGCCCCGATCCGTCCCCGCACCCGAGCACTCCCGCCACCGTTTCAGCATCTCATCCCCTTCCGTTTTCTTCTCCGGCGAGCAAGTGCGGCAAGCGCGGCGAGGATGTCGACTCTGCTTCCTCCCGCTCATGGCCTCGGTATGGTGCGGTGCCGATGAAGGTGCCCGATTGCCCCTGTCAGCCCACAGGCGGCTTGTCACATCCACCGACAAGAATGACAACATTGGCCGGGAATTTCTGAAGTGTGAGAGCAAGCCCGAGCCGGGAAAGGTGAGATCTGAGTATTCCGAGCGCCAATTTCTCGCTTTTCTTTCGAAATTTCATGCATTTCATTGAATTTGGGATTTAGGGTTCATCTCTGCGATTTCAGGAACTGTCAAAATGTGGGCATTTTGAGTGGCTTGATGAGTACATCGAGCGAATTGGGGTGGAGGTAGCATCCCGGGAGCTCGAAAACCCGTCCGTGGTGGAGCAATTGGGATGTGGAAACCCATTTCCGCTGGTACTACGGTGGATGCGGAAGTGAAGGCCGAGCTGAAGAAGATGAACAAGCAGCTAAGGCAAATCATCGAATTGAAGAAGCAGGACAATCTGATGGCCGGTTTTTTTATTTTTGCGTAATTTCTCTCGGATTAGTTTATCTCCTGATCATTAGTCATTAGACAGCGCAATCAGTGTTCGAGTGATGCTTTGTAATGGATGTAATGGTCTATATCTTTGGCTTGAATAAAATGCAACACAAATTCGGGCTAATTTTGAGCTGCTCTGTTTTCGAAATCAGTGTTCCTTCAGTTTCGTCAGTGTTCCTTCAGTTTCATCAGTGTTCCTTCAGTTTTATCAGTGTGCAGGGGACGCCCGTGTGCAGGGGAGGGGAGGGGTTGAAAAGTTAAAAAAACAATTGACGAGGATTGAAAAAGGTCAGGCCCAAATAGAACTTAGCCAGGCCAAAATGGTCGTATCCAGGCCCAATAGTAACTAAATGTAGATTGGGCAAAAAAAATGGTACTCATGTTACAATCTAAATAGGAACGTGTGGATCTGCAGATACTCGTGCTCAGGTCGTAATTTTTTTATTTTTTGCGAAAGTAAATATATAAATGAAGTCCAAGGGCATCCATTTAACTAACATAACTTGGGCGCTCCTTTAACTTATGTAAATATATAAATGTCTTGTTTGAAAATAAACCATGTGTTATTTGAAAATAATCAACCATCGTAACGTTAACTTATTCTTCCTTTTGAGCTTTTCTAATTTCACTCATTTTATAAATATTGCACGAGTATTATATGAGAACTTGTTTTTGTGTCTTTTATTTTATGCACTTGTTGTTTTGGGTGTTTTGACAAATGACAATACAATAAAACACAGATTACAATAAAACACGGGACAGATAATATATTAGATAACATTTATATTAGATAGCCCGATAACATTACAATAAAAAGAAAAGGGGTACAATAATATAGAAGGGAAGGGCAACTAGGCGACTAAACCCTGGGCTAAACCCTAACCCTAGCTACCCTACTCCATCGGCGGTGGAGGCGGTGCCGGTGCCGCCGCCCTCCGAGCCGCCGTAGCATTCCAATCCGCCAGCCTCTCCCGCTGCTCCCGCCCCCGCTGCTCCCCCTGGAAGGCCCAGCGATTGGCCTCCCGTCGTTACTCGTCCTCCCGTTTGCGCCTTTTCTTCAAGGCGCACTTGGCCTGCTTCTCCTCCCTTTGCCTCCTCCTTCTTCGCTGCCTTCCAGTACTCTTTGGAGGGGCTGTCGTCGGGGAGGTTGCCGCCGCCGGAGAGGGAGTTGTGGACGAAGGGGCCCTCCGCCTAGGGGCAGGGCGGGGCTTTGCGTCGCCCCCCTTTTTGCCACGCTTGGGACGCGTGGGCGCCTCCTGCTCCCAGACCTGCTTGTGGTCCGGGTGGTTGTCCTCGTCGCTAACTTCGGTGTCGGAAGGGAAGCAGAGGGGGGAGGTCGCCATGGTCGCCGGAGTGTTTTGGGGCTGGGAGGAGGCAAAAGGACGGGCTCGAGGTTGAAGATGAGGGATAAGATGAGATGAGAAGGAAAAGACGTTTTGCCTATTTATTGAGGGCGGGGCGTGAAGGGCGGCGTGGGAATCCAGCGTTGGCGCAGCCGTGTGCGCTGCGTTGCGTGTAGGCAGCGGGCGTAGCCGCGTGCGTGATCAATGTGGTCAGTGCAAAAAAAATTGCTAGGATGCGACGTGACCCCTGTATCGTCGCCCCCGCCCGTGCATATGTGCATGCATTAATGCGAAAGAGAGAAAAAACGTCCAAGGTAGTTGTTCATTGGCAGTGAAAAATAAAAGAGAACATAGAATTTGGCCTTGATTTACTCGGTAATAAATGCAGGAATCTAGTACCAAGGTACTCGTTCGTTTTTACATACCGCATGCAACAAACTCGTTCGTTTTTACACACTCAAGAAAAATCGGTGAGAGTAATCAGAGGGATGTCAATTGGAGGGAATAGAGGGAGTATGAAACTAAGTTTATAATATTTTAGATTTTGATTTTTTTCTTATATACGTAGTCAAAGTTGATATTTTAGATTTATAAATATTAAATTTTTCTATGAGAATGAACCGGATGGGAGTAAGTTTGACTGAAGAAAGTTGTTCGACGTACACTTATTTAATGCGACGGAGGGAGTAAATACGTTGCAGCGCCGTTGCACGCAAAATAGCTAGACTGCGACGCGAGAGGCAGCTGCATAGCATGCATGCATGGTGCAGTCCGCCCCGCCTAGCGCCCTCGCATGCCACGCTCGGTCCAACGGTCAATGGAGTGTGCCACGTTGTACGTTATATTTATTACATATTTTAGATTTTGATATTTTTTCTTAGGCTGGTCATAGTGACATGCATACTTCCTCTGTCCACAAATAAGTGTACGTTTGGCTTCAAAATTTGTCCATAAAAAGTATACTTCTACCTTTCCGATGCACTTTAAAGTAGAAAAAATTGCTTCACGGAAATCAAGTCCAATAACATTTAGCAAATGGTCTCTTCAATTTATACATACACTTATCTCATTGAAGGTGGGAGAATTAAAGATGAGAGAGAACATGACTAAACGTCCACTTATTTGCGGACGAAGGGAATATATGGGAGTAACTTAGAGTAGTAATATGCATATGTTACTAGTCTAAGTTACTACTCCATAGTGTAAAATAATATAGATATGGTATTATGCAAAGTCTCATTTATTACAATGTAGACTCATTCTGTCTTGAAATTTGTGATGTTATGGTAACATTGCTAGTTACCACAAACCTCTCTCTCATCATTTAATTGCATGTCATGTCATCTAAATGCTTAGTTGACAATACATATAGGACTATGTTACTATCCAAGTTACTCCCACTATGACTAGCCTTATATACATAGTCAAAGTTTATAAATATTGACTTTTTTTATGGCGCATGAACCTGAGGACAGTAAGTTTGACTGAAGAAAGTTGTTAGACGTACACTTATTTAATGCGACGGAGGAAGTAAATACGTTGCAGCGCTATTGCACGCAAAATAGCTAGACTGCGACGCTAGAGGCAGCTGCATGCATGGTGTAGCCCGCCCCGTCCAGCGCCCTCGCATGCCACGCTCGGTTCAACGGTCAATGGAGTGTGCCACGCTGTACCTTATCTGTTCATGGAAAAACGATGAAGCCAATCAGATTCCAGAATCATTCATCCCACGGATCGCCAAGAGCTAGCCGCGAAATCCTTTAAGAGACGCCAACCAATCAGGTTGCAGAATAAGCCCTTCCACGGATCGCCCAGAGCCACCCGCGGAATCCTTCTAGAAGACGTGATCGGACGGCCACAGTGTCGCGCTAGGGTTAGATCTATGTTCCTCATTCGGACTTAGGGTTAGCTGGGTTTAGGATGCGGTCAACGGGGTTTCACAAGTTTGACCAGACATTCAAATGTGCATAACTAATTTAAAAAAATCAAAAAAATACAAAACCTTCGCATGGTGTCATGTTATGTGACATAGTTGCGAGGAAAAATATCAAACTTGGTCTATTGATCATATTTCAAAAAAACCTTCACAAAATGACCTATCTCCTTCAAGGTTTTCTGGCTTTCGGGTCAAATGATCAATGATATGGCTAGAATTAAGGCATAGTTTGTGATAATGTGCCCATATTGGGCATGCATGTGTATAATGGGATGACTAACAATGTTGCAGTACAAAGTTTTCCTTTTCTACGCACAGAAAATCCATTTTCTATTTTCTGAGTGCCGAAAGAGGGGGGATTTGTGAAGCAACCACCAAATTGAAGTTTCAAAATAGTAACATCCTATTTTTAAAAAATACTAGACCACCTATCATGTACAATTTCCCAACTTGAGTATCTCAAACCTTTTATTTCATCCCTGGTGAAAAAGACAAATCCTGCCGAATCGGTTGGAAGTGGGTAAGATATGAACTACAGGTACATGATTTCATACTGATGATTTTTTGTAAAGATCATTTTTAGGTTCACAACATGCTATTTCATCAGAGATCAAATGCTAGTTTTGTGAGCTTCAGCCCCTAGCTAAGAATATTTATGAAAACCCTTCAAAAAGTTTGACCACACATTCAAATGTGCATAACTAATTCAAAAAAATCAAAAAAAATACAAAACCTTCGCATGGTGTCATGTTATGTGACATAGTTCTGAGGAAAAATATCAAACTTGGTCTATTGATCATATTTCAAAAAAAACCTTCACAAAATGACCTATCTCCTCCAAGGTTTTCTGGCTTTCGGGTCAAATGACCAATGATATGGCTAGAATCAAAGCATATTTTGTGATAATGTGCCCATATTGGGCATGCATGTGTATAATGGGATGACTAAGTACAAAGTTTTCCTTTTCTACGCACAGAAAATCCATTTTCTATTTTCTAAGTGCCGAAAGAGGGGGGATTTGTGAAGCAACCACCAAATTAAAGTTTCAAAATGGTAGCATACTATTTTTAAAAAAATACTAGACCACCTAGCATGTACAATTTCCCAACTTGAGTATCTCAAACCTTTTATTCCGTCCCTGGTGAAAAAGACAAATCCTGCCGAATCGGCTGGAAGTGGGTAAGATATGAACTACAGGTACATGATTTCATGCTGATGATTTTTTGTAAAAATCATTTTTAGGTTCATAACATGCTATTTCATTAGAGATCCAATGCTAGTTTTGTGAGCCTCAGCCCCTAGCTAAGAATATTTATGAAAACCCTTCAAAAAGTTTGACCAGACATTCAAATGTGCATAACTAATTGAAAAAAAATCAAAAAAATACAAAACCTTCGCATGGTGTCAATTTATGTGACATAGTTCTGAGGAAAAATACCAAACTTGGTTTTAGAAATGGTCGAAAAAAACTTGCTTAGAAATGGGGTGGTTTACCCTAGCTTTGGAGCCCATTTCTACCACATTTTGGGTGAGGGTGAGTTGTACTTCACAAAAGGGATCAGGGTGAGGATGAGTTGTACTGTACATATGAGAAAAACGTTGGAAGCTCATACAAACATAGAAAAGTGACATAGCTACATTTGTTGAAATTCAAATTTACCATCATATTTGAATTTTGTCCAAATTATCAACAAGTGACAAATTATTATAATAACAAATGTTTACAACAACAACAACTGCCAAATTATTACAATAACAAATGTTTACAATAACAAGTGCCAAATTCAAAGTCTATTTCTTTTGACTCTTCTTACCCCTCGTTTTCTTCTCCTTCACAAGTTTCACACCACACAACAGGTTTATGCTCTTCTTTTTCTTACCATTACCATCTGGCCTCCCCACAACACGTACAAGAGTCTCCTTCACCTCTTGCACCTCCTCAACAACACAATCTGGCACCAGAGCCTCATTAACATGGTCACTTTGCACCAGAGCCTCATCAACATGGTCAGTTTGCACCAGAGCCTCAACAACAGGCTCATTTTGCACCAGAGCCTCAACAACAGGCTCATTTTGCCCCTCATTTTGCACCAGAGCTTCCAAATCAGAAACGGTGTGCCCTAAAGCCTCAACAGTTTGCACATCATCCTCCAAAACAAGTTCAGATTGCACATCAGCAGCACCAAACATGATCTGGTTACTTCTCTTCTTTCTGCGGCCATTGATTCTTGCCCTTTTCACTGGCCAGCATTCGTCAACAACAAGATGTGGGCCTTTTTCTCCACGCTTCCTCCTGAAAACAAGCAAGTTAGCTGGGGGACAAAAATCATCAACAAGAAATGGGATAGATTTTGGATGAACATACTTTGGCTTTTCAGAAGTGTATCTGCACTTGGTAGAGCCAGCTCGGTGTCCAAGTTCTTCACAGAGTTTGCATCTATTCTTGTTACCTTTTTGGGCCCTTTTTGGCTTGGCATCTTTCTTTTCATCTTCTTTCCCTTCTTGCTGCTCCCACCTTTCTCAAACCAAGCCTTGAATCTACTCTGCTTGGGCCTGCCAGCCTTTCTTTTCATCAAAGGAGGACACAAGGAGAACTGAATGTCCACTTCAGGCCACTGAGACTGATCTGTAAGTGCTGGAATTGGTGTTCCATATGCAGCCTTGAATTTTGCTACAGAATAATACTCATGCAAATATGGGTGCATATTTAGCTTGTGTTTGGAGGCCAAGAAAAGTATGGCATGCTCACAAGGCTTCCCAGTGTGTTGCCACTCAAGGCATGTGCATTCATGCAATTGGGTGTCAACAACATGCCTCTTGCCAGTCTTTGTATCTCTGACTTTAGCACCCCACAATGAGGATTTCTCAACACGCAAATGTGCAAGATTTCTGCTCCTGTTGACCACCTGCTGCACAACATCAGGAAGCTTATCTCCTTGAAGAACATCACCAAGCCTTCTTCTCAATTCCCACAACCTCATGATCATGATCCTGATCTGGTCAACCATGTCATGGACAGGCAAGTCTTTTAACTCCTTCACTTTGTTGTTGAAACTTTCTGCCAAATTATTGTTGATATGATCACATTTGATGTTAAAACCAGACATGTACCATAAAAGAGAATGGTAGGTTTCCAACCATGTACAAAACTTGACCCTATCCTCCTTAGAGCATGCCGCCTTAATCTTCTCAAGGTGATATGAATGTGTCTGTCTGGTGTAAGATCTTGCTGCTGGCCACATGCGTCCAAAATCATCTCCTTTGAATTTTTTGATCAAATTCATCCACATATGGCCGAAGCACTCCCTCTACTCAGCATGAGGGAAAACAATCTTCACTGCATTTTCTAAACCTTTACATGCATCTGTGTGCACTGCCAATGGAGAGACTGGCCCTATGCATCTTTTCAACTGCATCATGAACCATGTCCATGATGCCTCTGTCTCAGACTGAAACATGCCAATAGCTACAGGGAACATCCAATTGTGTCCATCTAAAGCATTGCATGCTGCTAGTTTACCATTCCACTTTCCAGTCAAGAAAGATGAGTCTATACTCAAATATGGACGACACCCTGCTTTGAAGCCATCGATGCAAGGCTTTAAAGCCATGAAAATTTAGATAAGAATACTATCCCATTAGTTGTTACCTCAGTATCTATGTCCACAACACTGCCAGGTGACCTCTTCTCTACTTCTGCTTTGAAGTTATAAAGCATTCGAAAGGTATTTGCCCAATCACCATATAGCTCTTTCATTGCCCTTTGCTTTGCCTTCCACACTGTAGTATATTTCAGCTTAATGGGGTACTGCTTTTCCAAGTCTATTTTCAGTCTCTTTGTAGTGTTGTTTGGTGTTGTGGCTAAAATGGGCTTGATCTTTTCTTCAACCCATAATTGTGATGTCATCTTTGTAACTGTTTGAGAACTTGTAATGCAAGTATGAGGTTTTGGAATTTGATTCACTCTTATTGTCCTTCCATCAGGTTGGCGTCTAGCAGATATATACCACTTGCAAGGCTTGGCACCACCATCATAACCTACGCATTTTGCATAGAACTTCTTTTTATCAGTCCACATAGTCTTGGTAGCAAACTCACGTTTGACTGCATATGTCCTGAAACACATCCTGAATTCATCCATGCTTGGAAACAATCTCCCAACTTCAATAATTGGGTCCTCTTTGTCATAAACTGTTACTAGCTCATCATCATGTGCATCATCTACATGAACTGCAGCATTTTCCAACAACTCTAGATCTATATCTGCCTCTTCATCTCTTAAATGGTTGTCACCATCATTTGCAGCTTCATCCCTCTTCTTCTCCTTGTCTCTGTCATCTATAGGAATGCCAAAAAGCTTTGCCATTTCAATGTCATCTATTGGTGCAATGACCAAATCAGTCCGGTCATGTATCTCAACTGAATTCAGTCCATGATTACAATCGTTTGTGCATTAGCATCTGCAGCATCCCCTTGTGCATTAGCATCATCCTCCACTGTTAACACTTCCAACTTAGTAAGTATAGGCATTACTTGCCTTTGTGCAGCCCAATCATCCTCGACCATCTGAGCAGCCAGCTTCGAGGCCACATATCCAACCCTCGAATCAGGTTTCAGATCAATGAGCTCTGCTAAAAACAGAACAGTTTTGCTTGTCCAACCGTTTCGCTCATCGATTTCATCAACTATATGTTCCCCTGTCTCAACCCTAACATAGTCACATTTGCAATCATCAAATCGTAACAAAGAAACTTCTTGCTCTGCCCACCAAACCACACTATCCCCAATTTTTTCCACCATTTTCCTCACCACCTCCTCTCCCATGTTTATTAGCTCTTGGGGATAAACATGTTCTAATTCAACCTCCCATTTAACAACCGTGTCTCTCTCAATGAGCTGCGTGCTGCCATCAACTAAAACAGCCCTAGAGGGAAAGAAATTGATGCGAAATTCGAAGGTTTGGCGCGCAACATCGTCTCCCCTGTTTTTGGCGGGCACTGTGAGCTAGCGGAAGCGAACAAAGAGCTCAACCTTAGAGAAATTAAGTGCAGAGATACGGGATATACCGATTAGAAGTCCCCTCTCCATGCTCCATCTCATTCCCCCTCGCCCCGTTCAGCACACCCTCGCCTCCACAATCTAGCATCAATGGGCATGCTCAGATCTCGAATTGAGAAGAATGGGAGAAAAATTAGCTTTCAAATGGCACTCACCACCTTCGCCGTCGAACGAAAGCGCCGCCGCCTAAATTAATTGCTGTGCCACCGACGCCGGCGCCGAGAACGATGGGTGAGGTCCGCCGCCGCCGTCGGGGAAGCTATAGTCAGTGTGACGCGCGCTCTCGGTCGGAAGCGGTTGGTTTGACTGGCTGTCCCAACCGACCGGTTTGGGTTAACCCTAATCTTGGGACAAAGTTAAATGTGTCCTTAACGACCGTTTTATGGCCCGTGTGGCCCTAAAATATTAGCTGCCTCACAACCGTCGCATGCGAGTTATTCTTTTCAACGATGTCGTGTTCCTTTCAATTCCGCGTAAAGACGTCGCATAGGAGCTATAAGTCCAATTAAAGTATCGTGCATGACAGACCCATAAACTGATGAAAAACTAACACAACGATGAGCTTGACACCTTTCATGCTGCACGTGCTGACGCAGTACACCGCCTTGCTCCGGTACAAGCCCACCGTGCCGGAGAATGCCGTGGAACTCTGTCCTGAGTCCATGGCCTGCCCGAGGAGCGATCACCAGAGGGAGTTCATGATGATGGAGTCCAGGGAGCGGTATGTGGCCCGGTACGAGCCATGCACGCTCCCGCCGCCGTTCACCGCCCAAGAGGCTAGTGATATGGCTGCCAGAGAACAGGACGTGCGAAGTCAAGTAGTCAACACGGAGGGGAGATAGTGCAGCTTACTGTACCGGAAAAAGAAAAATAAAGGGTCGTCAGAATAAAAAAAACACTACACATTTTTTTCCAAAAGATCTAGATCTATTCCGTGAGTTCACAAGTACAAAGCACCACCAAATAGTAGATAGAGCAGATAAAAGAAGTGCGAAAGGCAACACTATCCTCCTGTGTCCCTCCAGCGAGCGACCGGGGGCTCCTCCGCGCCGCCGCCCCTCGCTGCCATCAGGACACGCCGGCGGCAAAGCCACTCGGTGCCAGTGGCAGAGGGGATCCCCCCCCCCCCCCCCGCTTTCGGTGCCTGGCGCGGGCTAGGCGTGGCGAGTGGTGGCGTCGCATACTCGCGGAGCACGGCGGCGACTTGGCAACGGCCAGCTTCGGGCGCGGCGGAGGCATGGTGCGGTGGCATGGAGGCCTGTATGGGGAAGGCGCGCGCGGCTCAAGCCCTAGCGGCCGCGACAGGGTCATGCCCCGGTGGTTCGGTAGGTCTTCGGCTAGGCAGGCAGGCGCTTCGGCGCGGTTCGGGTGGCGGCGAGGCGACAGGCGCTGCCCTTGGTAGTGTAGGCAGCGGCATGGGTCTGATGGTGGGGCTTCTCGCTCAGATATGGGACCGATCTGGGCCAGGGCAGGCCCTTATGCGCTGGCTCTGGTTGGACCTAGGTAGAGTTCGTGGCAAGTGTGGCGGCGCTGGTGCCACGTCCGCTGCATCAAGGTGGCAAGAGCTTAACGGGCCCGCCGGGCCGAGCCTAGGGCACTGAACACGGGTAGCAGTGGTAGGCCTACGTGTTGCAGCGTGATGGCAAGGGCTTTACAGACCCTTATTGGGTTCGGCCGGGCCTCCGGCCTGGTGTGCCCTTGCTGCCATGTCTGGCCGGCACCCGCTTTTAGTGGTGGAGGATGCCCTCCAGATGGCTTTGTGGCTGCCCTCCTCTGACTCCCAGTGGCCAGGTCTTCTCTTGCCGTTGTGTTCGGCCAGCTACCGTCTACGGTGGTGGAGGTTGTTCCCTCCCACGGGGTTGTGGTACTGTCGCTCCTTGCCTACGGTTCTTTGCTTTCGGTCTAGATGGCCTCACAATGTTTGCCACGGGTAAACGGCAATGGTGTCCTCAAGATCGTGGTGGTGCATGTTGGTGGACGGCAAGCTTGGGGGAGCTCTTCGGTCTTTCCGGGTCATGGGTTATGTGGGTCGGGAGAAATCTCTCTCGGCGTTGCCGGCACCGACACGATGATACCTGTGGGCGCCACCTTCCCTGTGCAGGGCATCGGGTGTACCCCCTCCCATTCCCCTCCGTGTACCGGGAGAAATCTTAGGATCGGTCCGGGCTACAGCAGCGTCGTTTTCGCATCCCTTCTTGAAAGTGCTGCTTGGCACACAGCGTTTCGAAGACATAGGTGTGTGGTGGGAATTCTCCGGAGGGCACGGCGGTTGCGAGCCATCAGCGCTTTTGTCGATCCGGCACTGTCAGCATTGCTTTCTCTTTTATTTCCTTTTGTGATTTGTTGTGTTGTCTGCCCTAGTAATAGTCTTATGGTTGTACCAGATTGTATTGATTGCTATATTAATATGCATACGTGACTTGTCACGAGATGGGATGCTAAGTGGTACATACAAACATGCATGATTGATGATTCACATAGGTATTGATATTTTAGTTACACATAAGGCAGGACACATTACAGGCTTGCACTAATAATTATAGCATATATAATCATCATTACAGAACACTCGAGGTCCCAACAAAAAATAAGAAAAAAACTAAATCAACATGAATAGACATGTTACAGATGAGGTTCTAAATCACCTATGTGTTGCTAGGGAACTCGCCGATCCAGCATGGTGTGTAGGGAAAATACTTGTAAGAGCATATTTGGGCGTCCCATGGCTTGAAACTATCATAATGCTTAGGGCGCATGTTGCCTAAACACTCAACTCTCGAGCTGTTCAGTTCATAGGCGTGTACCGTAGCCTTCCACTCTTCCTCCGCGAAGCTGCTTAGGAAGAGGATCTCTTCGAATGGATGAAATCCAAGTATGTTATATCCATGGTGACACTTTGCATCCACATCGACTTCATCATTATCGGAGATCCATTCGAGTTCTTCTTTAGTTATTGCTTTGTTGTGCTCTTTCGGAAGTTGATCACGAAATAACTCGTAATTAATGTCTTGTAAGACCCAAGGACCACGAATTTGACAATTGAACCCTCGGATAGGGTTAAGGTCATACTGCCCCTTCAAAACCCACTTCATTTGACCACCCGATTCATCCAAGATCCAAACTCGAAGGACACACGTACCAATTGATGCAAGATATACACACGCTTTTTGGATTTTCCTAGATATCTGTGTGTGCTGGTACGCATATCCGCCGGTGCTTTGATCACATGATACTTATCATCGCATAACGATATCCTACAAAAAGAAACCATCAATGCAAGTAAGAAAAAAAACCAAAGAGTTGAGAGTGATCCTTACATTATGAAAACAATATGCTTTTGGTATCAAACGACCATTAATTAATTAATGGAAAGGATGGATAGATTAAGTATAGATACCTCGTAACAAAAATAGTTTGGCAGTACACGTAGAGTGCTTTCCGCCAGTAGAAAGCACCGTGGCTAGGCCAACCACGACGCATCTCAGCAACGGACCCTGCAGCATTACCTTCTCAAACAAAGGACCTCACCCCCAACGACCCAATCTCGACGAGAATACGTTCATGATGTATGTAGAGGGGGCCATTCGGTTCTCTCCACGGAGGGGTACACTCGATGGAACGGGGCAATACCGCGCGCTTGTATACAGTCTCTTCGTGCAAAAAGGGGACCCGGAACACCTCGTAGTGGCATGACACAGTGGGGTCAAAGGCTATACACGTGTGGAAACCATGGACGATTCTCATTGGTTTGCCACCGCGCGAGAGAAAAGACAGAGGATCCCAACACCATGTGGCGGGGTTAACCACGTACTTGCGGAGCAAGAGGAGGCCATTGCAGTGGTCCTCGATGAAATTGTCCCCTCTGAATATGTCGATAGAGGGAGTAGTGCTAATACAAGTATGCACAAAATATAATTGGGGGCATGGAAAGACACATGCATAAAATAACCATCATAGGGAGCACATTGTTCATCCACCACTCATCGTCAAACGGCAATTCATTAAAAATACACACATGTGTCCTTTTTGTTTATTATGTCTTGTGTAATGGGACAAATAAAATCATTTAGTATGCCTTGTGCAGTGGGACTAATATTAATACACACATGTGTCCTTTTTGTTTATTATGTCTTGTGTAATGGGACAAAAAAACATTTAGTATGCCTTGTGCAGTGGGACTAATAATAATACACACATCTTCTTGGTTCTCTGACCGATGGATGCACTTGGTTCGAGTTTCCCGTTTATTCTTTGACATGAGATCTCTCTCAATCTTTGCTATTAAAGCAAAAATCAGTGGTGATGGTTGATATGTGTCTAATGACCTCAGACTAAATAAAATCAGCACAACCCCCCGCCCATACAGTGCCCCTACCCACGACTCCTTACGATGCCCCTAACCCCCACCGCTCCCCACATACGACACCACCCCCCCCCCTCCCCGATCATCTCTTATGTCTTCCTCTCCGTTGCATATGCTAAGGTCCTCGCCAGGTCCTATACCCTAATTGCCAATACCTAGTGGCTTGTCTTTCTCCTTCGAGACCACCATTTTCACTTTAATACAAAATATAATAATAAAGATATAGATTGATAGATAGATAAATATCGGCCATAGTTGGTTTGTTTCATAATGCGGAGCTGATAAAACCAACTTTGGATCAAATTTTATTATTGTTAAAGTTATTCTCTCTGGTTCATATTACTCCGTGCATTAGCTTCGGTTAAGGTCAAACTTGACGAAGTTTGAGCCACTATATAGATGAATATATTAACAATTATATTATCAAAATCACTACCAATAAAGACAAGGTGAAATATACTAACATATTGTATATATTTAATATCATAAATGTTAATATTTTATCATATCTACTTGGTCAAATATTATGAAGTTTGACTTTTACTATTTCCAACATGCGAAGTAATATAAAATGGAGGGAGTATTACAGAAATGCTTAGTGATGAGAATATATAAACCCTATTGCTAACTCTTGGCTGACCGAGAATCAACTTAGAGCTCGATCTATAGTTTGGATCCTTGGATGGTTAGGTTAGAGATTGTTTTCCTCTGTTTCCTTGTCTCTTTATTGGGGGTTTTTTGTTGGGCCTGAGTTGGTTTTGTTGTTAGGAGTTTTTGTTGGACTGCTTTTTTCTTCTCATTTTTTATTTTTGGAGACATTTTCTTGTTATTGTACCTATTCTTTAGAGGCATTAAATAGTATGCAATTTCACAGGGAGCTAAATTGTCCATGTCATATTATTATGCAATTTTAAAGTAGTATGAATCTGCATTGTAGTATGCAATTACATGGTAATATGCAATTTGTAAAAATAGTACGTGAATTGCAGTCCACATGAATTGTAACATGTGAAACTTTTTATCCGCAATTTCACATAGATTCGCAATTGCATATATGTGCGCAGTTTTGAACTTCATATGTAATATTCCTTTTGGTTTGATTTTTTATATCAACTTTGTAACTCAGATTTGTAGTGTTTTTTTGCACATATGTGTGCAATTGCACATGGATGAGTAATTGCACATACATGCGCAATTTTTGAATTTTATATGAAATCTCTTTTTATTTGTTTTTCATGTTAACTTGTAATTGGGCTTTGTTTATTTTAAAGATATTTATTGGGCTTCTAATTGCTAATGGAATAGTTAAAGCCCAAAACACTAATAGAGGAGGGAATACGATCAGGGATATCCATCGATCGAGGATTAAAGAGATTCTCGGTCAATCGAGCGGTAGGCGCGTCCATATATAAAAGCTGTTGGAATTTGGTGTATATTGGGCTGGTGGCCCATTAGACAAATTCTAAAATTCTCTTTGGCCCACTTGTATATGGCAGCATATGATTGTGCTAGTGGTGCTAAAGTTTAGTCCCACATTGCTAGTAAAAGGGGAGTTGGACCACCTTATATAGTAAATTGTTGCACCACTCACTAAGGTGTGACAAAGGAGAGAAGCCCTCGTGCACTCCTCCTTCGACGCCGCCCGCCTCGCCATGCCTCGTCACGACGTGCGCGGGTTGCGGGAATCTCGCTGAGCCGAGCTTTATTTTGGGAGACTTGCACCGACGCTTTCGTCTTTCCCATCCCGGCTTGATACTAGGCCTCTGGAACCCCGTCTCTCGTGAACCTGTACGGGTGAGGGGCGATCAGGTTTTTGGGGAGCGCTCAAGCGCGACTACTGGCAACGACGACGAGTTCCCGAACGACGACTTCTTCCCGGACGTCAACGACCTCTTTGCACCTCAACATGGGCGACAACTTTGCTGCGGCTACTGCCGCAACTGCATCGTATGTGATCTCAATCTCTCTCTTTCAGATTATGCTAGAGTTTCTAGTATAGATATAATCTGTTTATCTACTTTATTGATCTGCATGATTGGTTTTAGTACCGTCTGTATGATCATGATTTATCAGTTTATTATTTGGATTAAATCATATGGATTATTACTTATATTTCCAACAAAAGCATCATCCCAATCTAATACCGTTGTATATATTTGTTTCAGCCGCGTACTATAGTTGGATCGTTCAATATCTTTTGATAGTTGAGTTTACAACACACAAGGGTAAGAAAGAGAATATGTAATGCAGGTAGTAACAGTTTTTCTGTGACCAAAACAAAAATTAGAATAGAAACTAGCTAGTACAAGGACTAGTTAGGCTCTATCTAGGCCGAATGGATGCTGAAGTTAAAAGAAGAGTCATAACACTATCCAAATCAGCTCGGATTAAAAAGTGGTCAACATGAAAGTCCTTTGATTTTTCTAGAGGAAGACTTTTCTTTTTGTGCCATCTTCATCTTAGTATTATATGACTTCCAGAGCTAAGTAAAAGGACGGATAGTGCTAAAACTGTTCTGCCTGAGTTCGAGTTTAAAAGAAAATGAGCTCGCGGAGAGATCAATATTTACTTAAATGAAAAAATGCTAAACATGAAAGTTCATCGTATTTTATAGTAAAATAACATCGCTTTTAGACTCATCCCAATTCAAGTTTGTTTTCAACATCAAAAAGAGATCGAACGGTCCAACCAAACTTTAGACCAGATAGCTCGGCCCACATATGGAAAGGTCGGACATGCACATCCAAATTTGACCCAAGCTAGGTGTTGGGCTGAATCCAAGCATGTATTTTGCGGGGTAAGTTCAGCCGCCCCCTTTTATACATGAAAGCTGGCAGCCGATTGAACATGTGTATTTCGTATTGCGCTCGACGACAAGGGTACACCCAACATGTTCGTGTGTCCTTATCATAACAATTTTTTTAATGATGAATCCGTCAATGAAGATAATTATTTCGAGCAAAAAATGCCACAACATGCTAAGATTATCTTCGGAAACATCATCAACTAGTAAGAATCCTTTCTCGTACACTTCCTTATCATAAGAATTTTTTTAATATAATGATGCTATAGCCATAAGGATAATAGTAACAATCTATGCTTAGAAATTGAAATTGATCTATTTTTCTTTGTGCATGTGATTCACTTCCCTATTTCTACGTAAACACATGAAATCCTTTCAAATCCATGGGCTATGCCTACAACCGTCGCTATTGTGATGTCTAGGATCACTAAATAAAATATGGACACTGCTAGGCGTCCCCACGGGATAATTCCCCAAAATCCCTCGGGTCCTCCTGCTGACACGTGTCCCTTAAAAAACTTTAAAATCCCGCTTCTGCAACAAATATGTCCGTTTTTGCTACAAATAGACCCGCTTTTACATGTAGCAGAAAATCGTTCGGCTCAGAAAATACAAAACAGACTGGACCTTGCCGAAGACCTCGTCGGCGACCATATAGCAAAAAAGTCGTGCTAATATAGCATATCCGATCTCGCCGGAGGTTTTCGCCGGTAGACCTCACCGGAGACCGTGTAGCAAAAACTTTACTCTATTGTAGCAAAACCACAAAATGGTGGTAGCAAAAAAAATGTGCTAATGTAGCAAAATGAATGTTCTCGCCGGAGATATCGCCGGTGACTGCCTTTGCTGAGCACTTTCATCGAAAATATAGTAGCCAAAAAATTGTGCTATTATAGCAAAAATATAGAACAGAAATAGCAAAAAATTGCTACTATTATAGCATCGCCCTGTAGCAAAATCTCAAGATACATCCATTGGTCGGTAGCATCGTGACCCTTCGTTTGTAGCAACGACGATCACCTCTAGTAGCATCATCGTCTTGCTTGTGTAGTACCGTGACGAAAAGAAAGGAGTAGCACCGCCACAGACACGGAACAACACCACCATAGGCGCCAGCAGCACCTGCCACCGGAAACCGGCGCAAAGCCATCACCGGCGCAGGCAGCACAGCTCGTCGGCGGCCAGAGCTCGTGCCCATGACGTACTACGTGTGGAGATGGGGAAAGCTGGATTCGTCGCCTCCAACTCGTGGTCGAGCACCACGGCTGCGGATCCAACGAGGTTGCGGAGAGGCGGCCGACGAGGCTGCAGCGAGGCGAGGCGGCGAGGCTGCGGCAGTGCGGCGCGGCGGGGCGGCGAGGTTGCGGAGAGGCGAGACTGCAACAGCCGGCGTGGCTATAGCAAGGCGAGGCTGCGGCTGCACGGCGGCGCGGCGAAAAATCTGGAAAGAAGATAAGATGTGAGCGCTCGCGATAACGATAGGGGGATAGAAACATAGAATCCCCGGGGTATCGTATCGTTTTCCATAAAATATTTAGGAGGACCACTAGCACAAGCAGGGGCGGAACCAGGGGGGCCAGCAAGACGCTTTATGATACATAAATGAGACACATATTACCATACAAAAAAATACTTTGTTCTACTTCCTCCGATCCCTATTAGTTGACTTGGATTTGTCTAAATTTTGTCAAATCCAAGTCAACTAATATGGGTCGGAAGAGTAAAAAAATGATGCTTTTCTTGGCAACAGAAAAAATATAGCATTCTTTTTTTTTTTGAGCGGACAAAAAAAAATATAGCATTCGTGCAGAGAGTCATTCGTAGTCCAGTCCAGCCCATTTAAAAAATATAGCATCCCGGCAGCACACAAAAGCCCATGTCAGGTCCTCGATCCCACGAACAAACCCTAAACCCCACGGCCTTGTTTGGCGACAGAGTCACAGAGAGGCATTCGTGCAGTTCCACAAGCCTGCGGCGACACCGCCGGAGAAGTCGCCGTCTCCGGCATCCGCACCATCGCCGCCCCCGCCGGCCCCGCGCCGTCATCCTCACCAGCGCCTCCATCATTCTCAAGGCATGTGCTCTCCCCTTCCGCTCCTCCTCGCCTGAATCCCTTTTCCCCTCTCCTTTTTCCTCCATCTATTGTGTATGCGTCGTTCCGTCGTGCAAACAGTCGTTCTTGTGGGAAGAACGACTAAATCGAGTTCGCTTGTTCGCTCGATTTGAATGTGCCAATGCGAGAGATTTGGATATTTACTATTATGCCTTAGAACCCTAGGTGGATTTTGCAAATGCGGCTTAGCTGTGTGGCACGAATTGGGTTGGCGGTTTTGAGCAGTAATTAGTTCGGGGTTTCATCGTACTACCCCATGATATGATTTGCAGAGGACTATCAAACCTTACCCAAGCGGACGAACACTTGGATTTCAGTGTAGTGAGTTGGGCATTGTTATGTTATACTAACAGAACTAGAACTGCAGATATTTTACTTACCAGACAAAATGTCGTAGCACCTCTTACCATTTCCATACCACCAGTGATATTTTTTTTCTACTTGGGGTCATTTGTCAGAATAAGTTACTAACAGAACTCGATAAGTTTGTACGACCAAACAAATGCAGTAGCATCCATCATCATCTCTGTACCATGCTCTAAAGACACAGATGGGTTTAACTATCACGGATTTTTCTACCTGGGAGGCATTTGGCAACAGAGGCATCTTTTCCGTGCATGTTATTATCTTGTCCCGATACAACTATCTGCTGATATCAATCTGAGACTAGTTCCTTATTCGTACTAGTGTAAGTCTGTAACACAAATTTCTTGAAATTTATTGCATATACAAGGTTTGGAGTATAACATGAATATATCCATGGTTTTAGGATGCTATATCTTCATTTTTCATCTCTTATTCGACTCATCTTTCTAATGCTTGTTTCATTTAATTTATTGTGTTCTGCAGATAGTTCGCCATCATGCAAAGCCCGAGCAAATTTTCTGACCCCTCTGTGTCTACTCCCCCTGGTGTGGCGGGGCTCCAGGGGTGGGCCGACCTCCCAGATCACCTGCTCCACTCCATTGTTCCTCTGTTGGGATCCTTTATCGACCTCACTGCGTTTGCTAGCACCTGTCGTTCTTGGCGTGCTTCCTTCTCTTCGTATCCATCCAAATCAACCTTCTGCACCATACTCCCGCCTCTCCTCATCCGACCTAATGTCCGTGTCCAAGCTCCCCATCTCCCTTCTAGCAATGGTCGTCACAAGCTACGCACATGCAAAGTCATTGATATGGCCAGCCAGAACAGAGCCCTTCGCTGCCAAATTCCTCAGGAAACTTTTCAGAGGATGCATTTTGCTGGCTCTTCTTATGGGCATCTCATCTGCTGCCGCCGAGGAAAATGTCTTATTGTTGATGTGTTCACTGGTGCCGAGGTTTCACCTCCAAATCTCCCGTTCAGCGGTGACCCTGAGGAGGAGTTCTACTATGGTGGCACCCTGACAGCTCCCCTTGCATCACCCAACTGCCATCTTCTTGTCAGCACGCAAACCTCCCTGTTTGATTGGCCAGTCGGAAGTGACTCTTGGTCTGAACTCAAGCTTTCTGATGCACGCATAGATCAGATTGTGGAATTCAATGGTCAGTTCATTGCCATGGATTATTCTTATAAGATCTACACTCTACAGTTAGCCCCCCAGCTTTGCCTGCAGGAGATAACAACCAAGTGGTGGGATGACATGACGGAGTGCCCATATCTAAGGCCATGGCTGGCAGTCTGTGGTGACATGCTTCTCATCGTTGACCATTACATAAGCTTTTCATTTGGAGCGCCAGTCCTCTATAAACCATACCGCCTTGACATGTCAGCCAAACCTGCAAAATGGGTGGAGGTGAAGAAGCTTGACAACTGGGCACTCTTTGTAGGTGGTGATGTGAGGAGCCCGCCATTTTCTTGCTTGAGCCCAGAACAGTGGGGAGGGTGCAGCAACCGCTTGTACTATGCCCATTACTCTCAGCCTTGGAGCGTACACGGCTTGGGCGATGATGCTGATGCTGCGTGGGACCCTTCCACGGACCCCGATCTTGTGTACAAGAGAAACTGGTACCGTCAGCTGCAGGCCTTCTGGGTGTACCCAAGCATGTTCTACTCCAATGGTCAGTGACAATCAATGAGCAACTACAGCTTGCTCCTCTGCTAGCTCCTTTGGTAAAGATAGTTCTTGCAGCAGTGACTTTGTAGCTTGCTGCTCTACCAGCTCATGTACTGAAGCTTTTCCAGTTAGTTTGTCATTCAGTTTGTTGTTTAATCTCTGCACTGGATGGATATGTACGTAACTACTAGTACTTGCTTCTTTTCTACAATCTATGTGGGTGGTGCCCAGCATCTTCCCTTAGTGTCTATGGTTTTCGATGGTGTTGATGCATGGTTATTATTGCTCGCTGAAACAGCTTCTGCTGTAATATTGTTAAATATTTTATCCTTCTGTAGGCGCGAACGATGAAGTTTTGCACCTTTGGTATGTGAGATCATGTTGGCACTATTCGTTTTTTCTTTGCTTCTTGGTTCAACATCCATGAAGTGTTGTTTACTGTATAGTATATGCCAGCTCTGCGTGTTTCTTCCAGAGGTTTCCTGCTTGGATAGAAATGTTTTCAGCTGGAATTGACAAGTTTAGCATGCCGGAGAGGTTGTTTCTGGCGCATGTGCTTGTGCTATTGTTCACTAATTTTACCTCCAGGATATATTCTTTTGAATTTACCAGCTGTATGTGAAAAATAAAGCATTCTTCTTCAGTTCTTGTAACAAGAGTTGCACACAAGGTTTGATCCAAATCCAGTCATCCAACGGCACACAAAATGGAAGACTTTTTTTACTGAGAAGTGAAAAGTACCTGGTTTCTTCCCTGGTTGCATTGGAATAACACTGAAATGTATCGTTTTGTTGATTGGTTTCTGTGCTTGCTCTTGAGCTGAGGGATATTTGCTTGCTAGTAGAGTTTGATCTCAAAAAGAGAGTTTTTCTAGCACAAATGTGGCTGTAACCTGGATTAACTGCATGGGCTCTCTTATTTTTATTGGTGATGATGCTGCCTTTTCGGTCTAAACGAGTGGAACTTATCTCTTGTTTCAACTTCTGAGTATGTTGTTTACCAATCCAAGTGGAAAATTTACTCTCAGTTGTGTGCACGTTTATAATAACAAATATACCTCATATAGTGTGAAAACAGTAGATTTTTTTTGAGGGAGAAAATAAAATTTCATTCTGCACACTTGACAATAAAAAAAATATACCTAATATAGTGTTAAAACATTCTCAGTTGCAGAGCATGTCGCAGCCGCTGCGGCATCGACACCGTCGTCCTTGTCTCTCCTTTCATTTGCCTTCAGGTATGTATACATGCGCCCTGCCCTCTCTGTCAGCTAAATCCTTTCTTTCACTTCGTAATCACTCACTCACTCCTAGATTGGAAATTTCTCAAATCTATAGGTAGGTGTGACTATTCTTCATCTGAGAACCAAGACACTAAATACTTCCATAGTAAAACCATTGAGGGCACAGAAAGATAAGATGCGCAAGCTTGTTGTTGATGATGGATACATGATGATGAGGCCAAGTTGGAGCATATGGCCACGGATTAATTTAAAAATCTGTCTGCTGCTGATGAGAGTCTCTGACCCCTCCCCTGTAGTTGGTCTCCTTGAATAATGCATTGATGATGCGATAAGTTGTGTGCTGAGTTTAAGATAATGAGATTTCGGACTCTTTCTTTCAGATTGAGCCATTAAAAGCCTGGACCTGATGGTTTTCCTGCATGTTTTTTTCAGCTTAATTGACGAATTCTAAAGGAGAGCATCATTGACGCGGTTAAGGAATTCTTTAGAACTGGTATAATGACTGAGGGTGTTAACACCACTTCCATAGTGTTAATCCCAAAGGTTACAAACCCCATCAAATTGTCTAAGTATCATCTTGTTAGCTTATGCAATGTTGTTTATAAGGTGGTATCAAAGTACTTGGTGAATAGAAGGAGACCATTATTGGATGATATTATTTCACCTTCACAGAGTGCCTTTCTTTCGGGTCGGTTGATTACGGATAATGTATTATTGGACTTTAAGTGTATTCACTGTATTAAGCAAGAGAAGGATCCGACAATTTTTTTGTGTGCTTATAAACTGGACCTCTCTAAGGCATATGATAGGGCTGACTGGGCTTCTTGGGGCAAGTGATGCAGAATTTGGGTTTCTCTCAGAGTTTGTCTAGTGGATTATGGTTTGTGTGACATCGGTAAGACATATGATATTAAATTCCATGGAATTCTCTTGGATTCATTTGGACCATCGCGTGGATTTCGGCAAGGTGACCCATTATGCAACCCATATAGATGGAGATTATTTGGCTTCACTCCAGGTATTTTCCATCTTCTTATCTGGTCCAATGTTTGGTGAGCATGATCTGTCACGTAACATACTTTCCACCAACAATCATTTAATTAAGAAAATTATAGTACGGTCTCTCATGTTGTATATACGTGTTATACCTTTTTACACAATAGTTAATAGAGGATACAAATTTAGTAAGTTTGTGGTCAAACCAAATTTTATAATTTTTTTCCTTTTTTTTTGCTTCATTCCTTCTAAACAAATATGCAAAAAAAAAAATAGAATCTAATATAATTTGCATTTTTGGACTTCCATATTTCTATATTGAGCACTTCATAGAAATATTTTGGATCCTCTTTTGTGGTACAGGCATAGTTTAACCTTAGAAAAATAAATATTTTTTCTAGATGCCAACACAATGGTAAAAGTTAAAGCCATGGAGACAGTGGTTCAAACAAACATCTGCTTTTAAAGAAAGACATACTGTAAAATTATACCTTTTTAGAAGCTTATGAGCTCTATGTAAATTGTGCCCATTGTTGTACTTCTAGGGAATCATATATTTATGATCAGGTTGACAACATGGATATATAGTATGTTAAATTAAATGATATTAAATGATATTCTGTTGTTACTCGGTGACTTTGTCTCCTCTTGCGAAAATGTAACAGTACTTACAAGGAATATGAAATGAATAATGATGTTTAGAAAAACATTTGACCGGCGAAGATGTTTTCCAGATAATTATAGACGTTGCCGAGGGGCCCGTGCTAGTGTATAATAAACACAGCAAAAGAAGCCTAGCGTTGCGTGCTTGGTGTAGCAAATCATCCTCTCCTCCTTCAAAACATCTCGTTGACTTATTTCTGCATCCAGCGTTTGTCTGCGTTTTCCATCGGGTGCCATGGCGGGCGATGGCGAGAACCAACGGGGAGCATCGGACGCGGCGCTCGAGGAGAGCCTTCTTCTGTCCGAGGAAACGGCGGCGATCAGGAGCAGCGGCGGCAAGAGCGAGACCCGGAAGAAGTGGGAAAAGACATACCTGGACGTGCTGGGCGTGTGCTGCTCGGCGGAGGTGGCGCTGGTGGAGAGTCTGCTGGCGCGGCTCGACGGCGTCAGGGCGGTGTCCGTGGTAGTCCCGTCCAGGACCGTCATCGTCGAGCACGACCCCGCCGCCGTCTCACAGTCCCGCATCGGTAACCTCAACTCCTGATAATAATCTTCCTCTCGAAAATTAAATCCTCTCACGTACGAATTCACAGTAGAAGTGTTGACAAATTCGATCTTGTCCGGAATTCCAGTGAAGGTTCTGAACGGAGCAGGCCTGGAGGCGTCGGTCCGAGCCTATGGCAGCAGCGGGATCATCAGCCGGTGGCCCAGCCCTTACATCGTCGCCTCCGGAGCCCTCCTCCTGGCTTCTTCCTTCAGGTGGCTCTTCCCTCCCCTGCAGTGGCTGGCACTGGGGGCGGCCTGCGCCGGCGCTCCCCCGATGCTGCTCCGCGGGTTCGCCGCCGCCAGAAGGTTGGCCCTGGACATCAACATTCTCATGCTCATCGCCGTGGTCGGTGCGGTGGCTCTCAAGGACTACACGGAGGCTGGCCTGATCGTCTTCCTCTTCACCAGTGCGGAATGGCTGGAGACACTGGCTTGCACCAAGGTATGAATATGATTCACGAACTAGCTAGCCCTCCACGCCACGGTTCAGAACAGTCTTATTATCAAGTCCCTCGTCATATTGTGAGGTCAGGCCAGTGCAGGTATGTCGTCGTTGCTGAGCATGATCCCGCCCAAGGCAGTCCTTGCTGAAACCGGTGAGATCGTGAATGTCCGCGATCTGGTTGTGGGCGCCGTGATCATGGTGAGGGCCGGCGAGGTGGTCCCGGTGGACGGTGTGGTGGTGGAGGGGCAGAGTGAGGTGGACGAGAGGAGCCTCACCGGCGAGTCGTACCCTGTGCCGAAGCAACCCATGTCCGAGGTCTGGGCAGGCACGCTGAATTTGGACGGTAACTAAAACCCAAAACTTGTCTATGCATTTCGCTGAATTTGGATGGTTATTTGGCGGAGAGAGACTGGGGACGACACAACACAACGTGCAGGTTATATATCGGTGAGGACGAGCGCTCTTGCGGAGAACTCCACGGTGGCTAAGATGGAGAAGCTGGTGGAGGAGGCTCAGAACAGCAGGTCCAAGACGCAGCGGCTCATCGATTCCTGCGCAAAGTACTACACGCCAGGTGAGGCGAGGCGACTCTGTCTGTCTCAACTCTGAAGATGCACTTGAACAATTTGTAGTCACTGTGCGTCAATGATCGTGTGCATTGCATTGCATTGCAGGTGTGGTGGTTCTTGGAGCAGGGGCCGCTGTGCTGCCGCTGTTGCTTGGAGCAGGTGACCCGGAGCGATGGCTCAGGCTAGGCCTGGTGCTGCTGGTGAGCGCGTGCCCGTGTGCGCTGGTGCTGTCCACTCCCGTCGCCACCTTCTGCGCGCTCCTGACGGCGGCCAGGATCGGGATCCTCATCAAGGGCGGGGACATCCTTGAGTCGCTTGGCGAGATCACGGCGGTGGCGTTCGACAAGACTGGGACCATCACCAGAGGGGAGTTCAGCATCCATGCGTTCAGTGTGGTTGGAGACAAAGTTCAGATGACCCATCTGCTCTACTGGTATGTAGTACTGTGGTAGTATGTATTTTTTGTGGATGCACTGCTAATTGCTTCTGACCAACTAAATAACCGATGGCAGGATTTCAAGCATCGAGAGCAAGTCGAGCCACCCAATGGCAGCTGCACTTGTGGAATATGGGCACTCCAAATCTATCCAGCCAAAGCCGGAAAATGTCACTGAGTTCCGCATCCTTCCAGGGGAGGGCATCTATGGGGTGATCCATGGAAGAAGCATCTACATTGGCAACAAGAGAGCCTTGGCAAGGGCAAGGGCTGCAGAGAAAACGGAAACCAAGGAACTGGAAGGAGGCGTGTCCGTCGGCTACGTGATCTGCGACGGGGAGCTCGTGGGAGTGTTCTCCCTCTCCGACGACTGCCGGACGGGTGCAGCCGAAGCGATCCAGGAGCTGAGAACCATGGGAATCAGTTCGGTAATGCTCACGGGGGACAGCGCGGAGGCGGCCGTGCATGCACAGGAGCAGCTCCATGGCGTTCTCGACGAGATCCACTCGGAGCTGCTCCCGGCGGACAAGGTCCGGCTGGTCGGTGCCCTGAAGGCCAAGGCCGGGCCGACGATGATGGTCGGGGACGGCATAAACGACGCCCCGGCGCTGGCCATGGCCGACGTGGGCGTCTCCATGGGCATCTCCGGCTCGGCTGCCGCGATGGAGACGAGCCACGCGACGCTCATGTCCAGCGACATCCTCAGGATCCCCGAGGCTGTCAGGCTCGGGAGGCGCGTTCGCCGGACCATCGCCGTCAACGTGGTCGTCTCGGTTGCCGTTAAGGCCGCCGTCCTCGTCCTCGCGCTCGCGTGGCGCCCCTTGCTCTGGGCGGCGGTCCTCGCCGACGTCGGCACGTGTCTGCTGGTCGTGCTCAATAGCATGTTGCTCTTGCGGGAGGGAGGCAAAGACGGGAAGGAGGAGGCCTGCCGCGCTACGGCGAGGTCGCTGGAGATGAGAAGGTCGGCTCAGGCTCAGCTCGCCGCCGGTGGTGCATCGAGTACTACCAGCGCCACTACAAATATTGAGAGCCCTGGCGGAAACTGCCATTGCTGTCAGAATCAGACGAAGTCACCCCAATACTTGGTTGCCATTGACATACCGGCCGATGATCTCAAGCTACCGGATATGACACTTCAATGACGGCCGATGATCTCAAGCTACCGGATGTAAAAATTCTGGTTCACTTGAACCCATCTTGTAATAGGCTGCAAAGCCTTATAGGCAAAATTGAATACAATTCAGGTGGAGGGTCTTCTCCCTCCCCGGTGACCATTCAAAAAAACTTCATCGAGCTGCGCGTCGCAAGGATGCTGTTCTGGCCAAGTACATAGCAAGGGAAGTGTACAAGAAAGTTTCCCCAATTGATCTCGTGGGTGGCGGCATCATAAAGTGGGTGGTGCTGCAGTGGTTCGTCGTTCGTGTCTGTTTCTGCGAAATATTTGCGGTTGTGCTATTACCAAGTGATGGCCCGTTTAAATATTCAGATTTGAGCACAAATAAGAACATGAATAATACTCTTCCGATGATTACCAATCTAATTTTAAAGAATGCTTATGATGCCACATCGGCTAACGCAATTGGGGAATATAGAGGAAAATGTCTATTCTAAACCCTGAACTCCTAAAGGTTTCATGAATTTTGACGCACCGGGAAAGCTGCAATCCTGATCGAGATCACGTGCTACTCTCACATACATGCGGACGACGATGAGACGAGGGGACACACGCTGTAGGGGAGGGGTTCCGCTGGTTGAGCATCTCCTTAGTGTAGACGATGGTGCGCACATCATCGACATCGGTCGCATCCTAGATGCTGTTTCACTGAGCGGCTCCGTAGGGGCTCCCTCAAAGTTATGGATATCCACTTTGGTTAGTAGGAGCAGATTCCCCGCCCTATGGAAAGACACATTTTAAAATGTCAATAAAATATGAAAAACTACGTATGTATATCTAGATATTCTATGGACACATGTAAAGTTTCATGGAAAAAAACATGTCTTGCGGCACGTGTAAAACAATTTTTTGTGCCACAAATTGACTTTTCACTAGACATTTTTTGTTTGTTTTTGCTTCCTACGATACTAAGTATGTTTTTCTTCACAAGATGTTTGAGGACATGTAAAGGACACAAACATGTTCATTCTAAAATATCCTATTCTTTGAAAATATTTTAAACATTTCAAAGATGTGATTTTAGTAATGGGAGTACCTGCCTCGGTGAGCCAAAAGGATATGTCCAAAAACTAAAGTTCAAGGTACTGTCTTAGAGGAAAAATTCAAGCCCAAATGTCTTCTATAGCAATAAAAAATCCCAAGCCTGAATAGGAGTTTTTTTAATTCAAAAAATATAGTAATTGTTAGGGCAAGCCCAATATTTATAGTAGTAGCGGTTGTTCATCCATTCCAGCCGCCCATTCCAAAAACAAAGCATCATGGGAGATGTTCTTACAACAATCCCACAAAAGCCCATGTCAGGCATTTGAGCCCGCGAAGAAACCTTAAGCCCCATGGCTTTGTCAGAGAGAGATGGAAAATCCTATTTGTTGGCCCATTAGTGCTGCTTTTGGTGTCGTTCTTCATTTTTTTCTACGTATTAGTTTTTCTGTTTGCTTTTATTTTCTTTTTTGTTCCGGTTTATAAATAATTTAACATTTTGGAAAAGTTCAGATTTGAAAATATTCTATTTTTAAAAATGTTCATATTTTAAATTTGTTCAGATTTGGAAGTTGTTTGGATTTAAAACTTGTTTAAATTTAAAATTTTCAAAATTCAAAGTAAACAACAAGACATAACGAAACAAAATGAAGTAGCAGAAACAGTTGAACAGGGCAGCGGTCAAAGGAAGTTATTTGGGCCTAGCGCAGATTCAGAAGTTATGCGTGCGGACTGCGGAGCATATTGGTGTTGCACGTGTCTAGAGGCATTCGTGCAGTTCTGGCTATTTGGACAAAATTGATCAAAATTTAAAAGAAATTGACTAACTAAACTTGCGGCAAAAGTATTTCACACCACTAACCATCTTTTGCAGCGCCGCAGCGCCGTATAGCCAGTGCCCCCCCAAACCGTGAATCTGACGCTTCCCATACGACCCAAAATCGAGCTGCGATCGGATGCTTATTGAGGAACTGGAGATGGTATAAGAGCACCTCCACTTGTTTGGAGGTTCCTAGGCCCAAATTTATCGCCGGATGGAGCAAATAGCTTCGGATGGATGTTTTTTTGGGGCATGGGAACGCCGGTTTCCCAGCCATATTCCCAGCACACCGCCGCAACCTCCCCGCGACGATTCCAAAATCCAAAGTTCACCACCGCCACTTCACAAGCGGGCGCCTTCGATCGAGCACACAAGCGCGCCACTAGACTAAAGCCGAGATGGCGTCCGCTGCATCGCCGTGAGTCATACCGGGGAGAGTGCCGCGGGTGACGGCCGTCGACGCCGACCTCCCTGTCGGCGCGGACCTCTCCCTCACGTTGTCGGCGCCACCGCAAGTCGCGCTCCTCACCATCCCCGCGCGCATCTTCCCTGGCCGCACCACCTCCAGATACTTCCCGCCCGTCCTCGCCGTCGACGCCTCCGACCTCATCCTCCTCAAGGAAGACCAGGGCCCGCCACGGGCCCCGCTGCCATGGACCTCCCCAACCGCTGCTGGCGCCCAACTGTCGCGGACTACTTCGTCCTCGGCGCCAAATCCGACTCCTCCTTCCTACTCCCCAACGCCAAGTACATCAGGCGCCCGGGCCACCGATGCCGGCAAGCAGGCTCCCGCTGCCTTGTTGACGAGGAGGAAGAGCACGCCGTGCGCGCGTCATCCTTCGACAAGCACGAAGCCGAGGCGAGCGAGAACTCCGGGTCCGGCGGCGCCCTGCCGGACTTCTCGTGGCAGGGCATGTCCGCGTTCGAGGGAGGGGAGCACGGGGAGCTTGACGCGGTGGCACTCGGAACCGAGAGAGGGAAACCCTACTAAGCCGTTTTGTGTAAATCCAGATGAAAAATCGCCCTGAAAATTGCCTCTTGAAAATGCTAGTGGAGATGTTCTAAACACCCCAAAACTGCATATGCCTGTACCGTAGATGGGCCAGCCTCGGCAATCTGCAGATATGTTGATCTACCTTTTGCTACCGCTCTCCCTTCTCTAGCTACGGGAACGAGATGGAATTGTTGCGACTCACGAGTCCGTGTTGTTAACGACTGCTTAAGTTTCCGAACCCGTCACCTGCTCGTACAGTACGAATTGGAATCCCACTATCTCCTGTAGTTGCTGTAATCGCGTCGATCGAGTTCGATCGTATCAGAGTTATTGTCCAAGATCGATGCATCCAGGGGGTTCCAACCCCCGTCGTCCCAGCACGGCCCCCTACGGCAACAGCAGCGGCGCCGGCGGCGGCTTCCGCGACGGGAGCCGCAGCACCACCAATGCCCCGCCCTACGGCCAGCAGCCGCCGCCGCAGCAGCAGATGACGCCGCAAAAGAGAGAACAGATACTGATGGCAGCGGGACGCCTCGCGGCTGAGTACCTGGTGAGCAAAGGCGAGCTGCCCGCGCACGTGCTACACAACCGGCCGCCGGCGCCGTTCCCGTTCCAAGAACGACCGCCAGTGCGCCGTCCGCAGCAGCAGCATCATGACCAGAAGTCGTTCTCGTTCCCGCGCTCGTTCCAGCAGGAACGCCCGCTCGCGAACCGGCACTTCCAGTTCAGGCCGCCGGCGCCGCGCCAGTTCCAGCAACGCCCGCCGTTCGCTCCCCGTCCGTTCCAAGGGCAAGGCCGGCCGATCGCCAAGCGTCCCCGCTCGTCGTTTCAATGGCGCCGGCCCGTGCCGCAACCGGCCGGACCGTTTCATTCTGGCGCGCGTGCCCCGGCTCCTTCGGTGACGCAGGGCGATTTGAATGATGCGCCCGCCGCGGGAGACGGGAACGACAGCCAGCATGCTGTGGCGCAGTCGGGTGACGCTGACACGGCTCAAAGCTCGCAGCATTTTCGAGATATGTGAACCACTGGCAAAACTCGAAGTGCATATTATCGCAAGGACAAAACAATTCATGAGAGTTGAACATAGGCGTGTGGAAAAATTCAGCACACACTAGTAAAAAATAGGGCTTTTGTTCAAAGCCAATGTGAGCTTTAGTCTCGGTCATGTTTGGTTAAAAAATAAGGATAAAAGTCTATGGAGGCCAGCCAGCTCTAATCTGCAGGGCTACTACTACTGCTGCTATTTAAATATCGTGCACTTCTTTTAAAGTATCCATCACCTATTCACTCTAATCTCTTTGTTAGAGAATATTTGAATATTTCCTATGCAATGAATACACAACGTCCAACAGTGCCCGCAAACTGAACGTGGCACGCACTAATCCGTTTTGCCGCATTCCCATACCAAATCTGTTTTCTAGAAAGGAGCATATATTAATATCAGATGATACCAATTACATACACTCAGCCTATGCACCGACGCATTGCTCTAGCGGCCACATGGATGCACATAGCTAAAAAATAAAAGAAGAATTACAAAAAATAAAAGTCCTAAAAGTCCCACTACAGTGACATTCATTAAAACAACAGTACTACCACCACCAAGACAGCACCAAAAATCCAGCTTCTCCAAAAACGACGCCTTTAAGAAGGGAACTGTGCATGAACACCGTCATCGTCCGATCAAAGATCTAGGTTTTCACCCTGAAGAAAGTCCGCGCTCTCAAAACAATACCTTCAGCAAGAACATTGCCAGGCACAACTAATTAAGACCAGACCCTGAGTTTTCACCCTGAGAGGTAGGACCATGAACCTCTCTTGTACAGTCATCCCCACTTGCATGCCACTTCTCCAATTCACAAGTCACCTAGCCAATTCCTCATCACCACCTAGACTCGAACCACCATTGTCTGTCCTCAGATCTCGGTCTCCATGACTTTCTTCGTCAGCATCATGGAACGAGAACATGCCCCATGATAATAACAGCCAACAAAGCTTCGAAGTAGACCCTCTGAAACCAAACGGTCAGGGTAAAACATGGGTGCGTACGACCAAATTCAATCCTTCCAGCAAACTCACAACATGATAGCACTTATGGAGTTCGCCAACGGAGCCTTTCGGAACACGACACAGAAACCAGATCAATGGAGACCAACATCCGGTAGATCATCGTCTTGGCTTGAGAGGGATCCAGGACCACCTCCTTTATTAAAACCGAGCCAACAGCCCCCACGCCACCCGCCGGAAACTAGCAGGATCCGCCGCAAGACGACAAGACCACCCGGTCGACCATTCCGACGGAGAAGGAGGCCATCACCATCATGCCGGGGCAGATGCCCCAAACGCCCTAGTGTCACAGACAAGGCCCGGGTCGTCTGGGCGCCGACGTCGAGGCCAACATACGGGACAGATCGCGGCTAGGCCCATATCCCCGCCGCCGCCTGCCGCCATTTGGGCCGAGGATCACCGGCCGCCGCTCGCCGCAACACCACCGCCAAACCAGCCGGGACGCACGCCGCCTCCTTCCCGCCAGATCGCGATCAGGGACGCCACCGCCGCCGCCACGCCCCAGGTCTTTGCCTGGCGACGATCCGGACGGCGGCGGTGGGAAGGAGAGACCACGGGAGGGAGGGCTCGGCGGGTAGGGGAGGCCGCCCGGCGCGGCGCGGCGCCACCGCGCGGGTGCGGGAGGAGGAGGGGTCGGGAGGAGTACGTCCCTTTTGTCCGTCTAAATCTATACTAAATCTGGTTGGCTTTACGGTCTAGCGGATAGCACCGCATGTCCCTTTTGTCAGTCTTAGGACTTTATGATAGATTGCGGAAGTATAGATTGTATTGATATTGCAAAAGGTGATTACACCGTGAGCCATTAGACTATTTATATAGTACTTCCTTCGTCCTAAAAAGGATGTCTCAAGTTTGTCTAAATTTGAATGTATCTAGACACTATTTAGTATATAGATACATCCAATTCAAACAAACTTGAGACATCCTTTTTAGGACGGAGGGAGTACTAGAAGACTTAGGGAGCAAAAAGACTATTAGAGATAGAATTGGATTATAATATGAAACTACCTAATATAACCTAACAGACATATACTCTAATACCCCGCAGTCGGATCGGTAGTGACGCGAACGGTCTGACTGGAGCATAAGCCGGAGGTGAGGTGGTAGCCATTGTTGCCAATGTCGATGTAGCCGGGAGTAAGGGCGCTGTAGTTGTGGTTGATGGTGCCGTTGGTGAAGTTGTCTCCGTTGATGAAGTCGATGAAGTTGATGATGTTGTTGTGTTGTAGTCGATGTCGTCGTTGAGCCTGGAGATTTCGCCGTAGTAGTTGAGGTAGACGTAGTTTGAGTCGGAGTAGTCGAGGTAGGCGACACGCCTTGCCGAGCTTTCCAAACTCGGGAGCATGTCGGGGACGAAGGCACGCGTCGATGTTGCCAATATCGGACATGCGGAGACAGGGACCATCACGAACCATGCGAGCTAGAGCCAGAGCCAGATTTGAAGAAGCATAGAAGGTCTCCTTGAACGGTTGGTGTGTAGAAGTTGTCCGCCGATTTGTCGGAGTAGATGGAGTAGTTGCAAGAAGGAAATTGATTTAGTGCAAAATAAAAATTAGACTTCGACTCTGGCAGCGAGGTCGGTGGACGAAGACGATGAGGTAGTTGTTGATGGTGATTGAATTATTGTGGTAATCGATTTCGGGGATTAGACCCGTATTTTCCGCTTGTATGAGCACATCGTCGCTCGTGGAGAAGAAATTTTTGTTGGCGTTGACGTTGACCACGATTGGTGGTGGCGGCGACGATGTGACAATGTTGTTGGTGTAGATGGTTGTCGGCGATGATGACCACAGGTGATGAAGGTGCAACCCTTTGTTGATGGCGAGGCGCGTACTCGGGGACGTGCGTCCCGGTTGATGTTGGCGAAGACAGGCCGGCGTGGTGACAACGTGAGGACGAATAAGGTGATGACCATTTTCATGGGAGTGCGGTGCAGCAGCAGTAGCACTGGCTCTTCCCGCTCTCCTTGTACTGGTCATGGAATTCCAAAGTTGGAAGCAACTATAAGGCTAGTCATAGTGCAAGTAACTTCATGAGTAACTAAGGATCCAACTCAGCAAAAATGCTTATATGGCAGTGACTAATGAAGAGAGAGAAAGATGAAGTAATATATTTGGTTACTGTAACATCACATATACCAATGCGAAATAAGTCTATCACCTAATAAATGATAATTTGCATGACACCACTTATATGTTCCTCTCCACTATGAAGGTAGTAACATAGATTAGTAACTTATGCATGTTATTAGACTATGTTACTCTCCACTATGACTAGCCTAAGATTATCATACAACATTCATGTGTTCACTTCTCAAGTATAGTTAAGAGAGTTCTATGTTTTTAACTTTTTATTAAACAAATAATAAATGTTATCAGTCATGTCTTGTGCAATTATATGGAGTGGCAACATGATCAAACATTCAAAACACACACTATGTTATTTGTATAGCTAAAAGACTAAGTTACAACAAGGAATTCAATAGACTAATTCTACAATCACGATGAAATTCCAGTAGCATGTACCATCTGGCAAGCCACAACATGGAAATGATACTAATAACCTACTAGGTAAATACACATTAACTCATGAAGGAGTTGTATATGAATGGTCAAAGAATCGCTAATAAAATCACAGGAAACATTAAACGGTAGCAAAAAGATATCACAGTACATCCATGATGATATAATTAATTCCAATGCTAAATATGGATAGAGGAGGGTTGAATGTAAACAATTTTTCTTATTTTGTAGATTTTCATAGACTAACTTTCACCATGCATTAACAATTTTCCAACTTAAATAAAAAACACTGAACTACAGAAGCAGGTATCAGACTACATGGCTTATCAGACATAAGTTAAAACTAGATACTTCAACTGCTATGACAATCTAAAGTATTGAGTACCTGAGAAGCAACACTATGACAATCTCCTGTAGGGAGCACATCAAAACCACTTCTGCAGCTGAATGATAGTTAATACTGGTAGCTACAACACAGAAAAAACACAGATTTTGTCAGCAACAAGTAAATAGATGGTTGCTGTAACGTTTCAAAAAATATGTCAGACAGGAATCAACTTGGTTCATTTTAGAGAATGCTTACGAGGTAATCAATGAATGTCGATTTTCTAATGCATATTGTAAAGGGGGAAGTGGACTGAGAGATAACTGGAGTACAATATTGTTCATTTTACACATATAATTATCATTTATCACTTACATCATAAACTCGAAAAGAAAGAACGGCGCACAACAGTAACCAAAGTAACATCTCGATCAGATCCTAGTACAAAGCTACTCAGATCATATCTTCCTTATCACATAGGGAATTTACTCAAAATAATGTTGGGCATCGTGATCCATCAACAAGGTAATAAAGAGGAGAATGGGATGGACCGATGACTAATCTAATCTATAGAAGACACTATTGCTCCGGTTGCAGAACTGTACTAGATATATTTTAACATTATTAGCACATGTCCAAGTCAGCACTGATATTGCATTGATACCAGATAGGACCAAATAATAAATTACTAATATTCATGTCTTGGCTACTAATACCAGATAAGACTTGTATTAGAGTATATGTCGGTTAGGCATATTTGGTAGTTTAAATATTGTAATCCAACTCTATCTCTATTAGTTTTCTTGCCTCCTGCGTCTTCTAGTACTATATAAACAGCCTAAGGACTCACTATGTAATCATCTCTTGCAATATCAATACAATCTATACTTCCGCAATCTATCAAGTTGGACATGTACTAGATATATTTTAACATCAGATAAGATATTAATATACTACATTGTGAGCAATAAGCATGAAATCTCATGTTAGTGCAAGTAATGGACTTGTGTAACATGGAAAAACATGGTCAATTTGGTTCAAAATTCGAATTGGCATTTTCCAGACATGTGAACCACTGGCAAAACTCTAAGTGCATATTATTGCAAGGACAAAACAATTCATGAGAGTTGAACATAGGCATGTGGAAAAATTCTGCACACACTAGTAAAAAATAGGGCTATCGTTCAAAGCAAATGTGATCTTTAGTCTTGGTCATGTTTGGACTCGGGACTCCCGGTTTCAAGGCTATGGAGGCCAGCCAACTTTAGTCCTGGGGTCAAACAGGCCCATTAGTCGCGGGACGAAATACCAACCAGGACTAAAAAGATAGTGACCTTTAGTCTGTATTGGTGTCTTTAACCTAGACTAAAGGTCTATCTTTAGTCCCGGTTGGAGACACCAACCTAGACTAAAGGGCTAACTACATTTTTTCTCTCATGCCTACCACCACCACCCCCCCCGAAAACGTCTAACACAAATAAAAAATAATAATAAAAACTTCAAATTTCAAAATCCTTTGACATGCATGTACCTCAAGCAACCAACTTTTAGGGAAAATTTTAAAAATTGAATTTTGTTTTTTTACAAATAAAGGTTATTTAGAATTAAAATGGCTATAACTTTTTCTTACGAACTCGGGAAAAATTGTGTAATAAATGAAAAAGTATCTGTGCGAAAATTTACATCCGATTTCAACGCCTAAGGTCGTTTGCATAAATTATAGATTTTCAATATTTCAAAGGGAAATATGAAAGCAGGAAGATTTTAGGTTTTGCTAGGAAAAAATGAGAAAAATTGATATTTTTTCAAATTTTTGAATTCCTTTTGTTGTTTATTTTACTTTTTAATTATTTTGAAGTTTTTATATTATTTTGGAATTTTTGGATTTTTTGAGATTTTTTTATTTTCTTAAAAATTTTGTGTTTTAAAATTAATAATTGAATTATGCATAAAGATTATTTTGAATTCATTGTTGCTTATTATTACTTAATCATTGTTGCTTATTTTAAAATTATTTTGGAATTCAAAAAATAAAATCATGTGTTATCAAAGTCTTAAGGATTAAGAGAATTGATAGCATACTATTATCAGGAAGTTATGACCGCAGACTTGGAAGCTAATTTGGAAATAACTCAAATGTTAAGTGTGCTAAGATGGAGCAGTGTGAGGATGGGTGACCGACCAGAGAGTTGACCACAAGTATGCACTTTGACATGAGAATAGGGGTGATTAGAGATTGAACTCTCAAATAATGAGATTAAACTGTCAAACAATTCAAAACTCTGAAACTTCGAAATTCAATAAAAAAAATTAAAAAAAATTAAAAACTTCATCCGGGCCTTTAGTCCTGGTTGGTAACTTACATGTTGAAGACTGGATAACTCTCATGTTATTGATGGGTAACTTTTTGGTAAAAAAGTTAAAGTTATTCATCCCTAACACATGTGTTATCCATATCATAATATATAAGTTATTCATCCTTTAACATATAAGTTATCCACCATATAAATTTTATATTCTATTTTATGAGTAATTTTTTGTAGTGGTGGATAACTTACATGCTGAAGCCTGGATATGTCTAATGTTACTTGTGGGTACCATTTGGGGGAAAAAGTTGTGTTATTCAGTCAGAGCATGCACACGAGGCACTCATGGAAGTTGTCAAAGAGTCTCCACACATCATGTTTTATACGGCGGATAACTTATATACTACGTCATGGATAACTTATGTGTTACGGGTGGATAAATTTTAGACTCGAAAAAACATCGTCGAAACATATCAACATGGGATCTAGTTTCGAAGATCTCGTCATGACTAGCCTAACAGCGAAAACAAATCCTAAATCAGATTAACGGTTTGGTCTACAATATTCATATTTGATTTGAGCTAGCTAATCAAACTTTTGTCGTTTAGTGCTTAGTCTAACAAGGGAGGACACACATGGAGTGCCCGCTGAGAATCCCGAATCAACGGGCACCCGTTAGGCTGGTCAATAGTTCTAAGTAACTTAGACTAGTAACATATATATGTTACTACCTTCATAGTGGGTAGTAACATGTGTGGTGTCATGCAAGTACTAATTAATAAGGTTGTATACTCGTACTAATTAATAAGGTTGTATACTTGATATTGCATGTACATGCATGTTACTAGCTAAGTTACTCCCACTATGACTAGCAACGTCCTAATAAAAAGTATAAAGAAGGCAACTTTCTTGTTCGTAAGACACATGTTAAGTCCTGTCTGTTTAGATGGACATTGCGCTAGAGTATAAGAAAAATAAAGATGAATAATCTTGGCTTGGCAACAAAGTAATTTGGTCAGCCTTGTGTCACAATTTGCGAACCAGGGAAATAAAGCCTTTCACAATAGGAGTCTTTTAGCGTTGTATCCTAGGTAGTATGCTTATGTGACACCATATTTAACGATGAAAAAGAAGGGTGGTGTACACCTCTTGCACGAAGTTCATAGGCAAAAACAAATCCTAAACCAATCATATGCATGCATGCTGCCAAAATTATTAAATTTAGATACAACCTTAAGAAACAATGCATTATGTAGTACTTCCTCGTCACGGTTTGGAGGGCGTTTTAGAGAGATTGTTGGAACCTAGGTGGATGCTGATTGGGGCCAGATTTGTGCCAAAAATATGTAAATTCGTTGGAAGAAAATAGGCTTATTAATTATTCGGCGCCCTATTAAACATAATTACTTAATGGAAACGAGGACTTTAGGCGCATGCATTGGTGGAGTTGCATGCAAGAATTAATTTCTTGCCTGCATGGAGTAGGAAGTGGGGAGGAAAAAAGGGGACATTAATTCTGTGATTAAGTCTAACATGTCTAGAAGAAGAGGAGTTTTGGAAACGTATGATTTTTGTAAGACGCCCTCCAAACCATGACGGAGGGAGTATGTTGTTTCTTAAGATATTTGATTGCCTAGGATAGTGTGCTAAGAGACAATGCATTGTGAAAGGCTAAAGACTAATCACAATGAAGAGTATCATATGTTAGTATCATGCATATGATACTACTGTATGATACTACATCTACAATGCATAGTATCATAGACTTATAGTATTTATTGTTTTACAGAATCTCAATGCAAATTTGTGTACAAGATTTTTTTGACACTAAGTTTTCTATTTTTACGTGCTATGATACCATATCTACCTATGATACTACTAACATCTCTCCCATCATTAATTCCAGTTACATATGCACATTTTGCATACACGTAGTGCATGATATCATCTATGATACTCCCATTAGGACTAGTCTAAGAAAGATGATCGGTTGTTTATGGATAAATCAACTTGATGATCCCCATGTTGGTCTCCATTAATTAAATAGGATTAGAAGTCATCTTAAACACTAGTAGAAAATAGGCTATCCGTACGTGCCCCCTAACAGCATTAGTCCCGGTTGCGCCACGAACCGGAACTAATGCTGGCACGCGTCCCGGTTCGAGCGGGCACGGTGGCCGAGGGCATGCGTCCCGGTTGGTAAGGGGTCATGCGTCCCGGTTTGTAACACAAACCGGGACTAAAGGTTGGGCATCAGCCACGTGGCGTGACACACACCTTTAGTCCCGGACGTATGATCCCGCCCTCTATAAATGCGACGCCCCAGCCCTCTGCCTCCACTCTGTTTTTTCTTGGTGGAAGGTGTGAGAGGTGTGCTAGTTTTTTTCCTATGCATGCATTCAAGGTGTTTGATGAAATGTTTGAGTGAATGATCCCGTTCAATTTCTCATAGAACAAAAATATAGAAGGTGTTCGAGACGCACTTGAGCTTTCTCTCCTCTTTATTTCCCTCGATCGAGGTTAGCAATATTATCTTTTCTCTGTCATTGATACAATGCATGTGTCGATGTGAATTGGTCATTTCACTATTTATGATGTCATGTTTTTTATAAACTTACTTATATGATGCACATGAACGGTCGGGAATGGATGTACGGTGACCGGCGTGTACCCAGGTACATTAAAGGCGTGGATAAATTTATCGATGTGGCTACGGCAAACAAAGAGAATGGTTTTATACGTTGTCCATGTGTTCAATGTTGGAACAACAAGGAGTACTCTTCCTCGAAAATCATTCGCGGCCACCTGATTATGAAAGGTTTCATGCCCAACTATAATTGCTGGACCAAGCACGGGGAAAGAGGGGTTATGATGAAAGACGATGAAGAAGAAGATGATGATAACAACTATCATCATATGTTTCCTGAATACAGTGATACTGCAATGGAAGACAAGGAAGAGGAAGGAGGTGAAGAACGGGCATCAGATGAACCGACTGATGAACTTGGTAGGGTCATTTCTGATGCAAAGCGAGACTGTAAAACAGAAAATGAGAAGTTGAAGTTAGAGGGCATGTTAGAAGATCACAAGAAATTGTTGTACCCAAACTGTAAAGATGGCAGCACAAAGCTCGGTACCACACTAGAATTGCTGCGATGGAAGGCAGAGTGTGGTCTAACTGACTCCTCATTTGAAAAGATGCTGAAAATAATGAAGCCGAAGTTTCCAAAACATAACGAACTTTCCGAGAGTACCTACGAAGCAAAGAAGACTCTCTATCCTCTAGGATTAGATGTGCAAAAGATACATGCATGCATTAATGACTGCATCCTCTACCGCGGTAAGGAGTATGAGAATTTAGATAAATGCCCGGTATGCAATGCATTGCGGTATAAGATCAGACGAGATGACCCTGGTGATGTTGAGGGAGAGCCCCTCCGGAAGAGGGTTCCTGCTAAGGTTATGTGGTATGCTCCTATAATACCAAGGTTGAAACGCATGTTCAGAAACAAAGAGCATGTGAGGTTGTTGCGATGGCACAAAGAAGACCGTAAGAAATACGGGAAGTTGAGACACCCTGCTGATGGGTCACTGTGGAGAAAAATCGATAGAAACATCACAGATTTTGCAGGTGAGGTAAGGAACTTACGGTTTGGTCTAAGTATGGATGGCATGAATCCTTTTGGGGAGCAGAGCTGCAGTCACAGCACCTGGCCTGTGACTCTATGTATCTATAACCTTCCTCCTTGGTTGTGCATGAAGCGTAAATTCATTATGATGCCAGTGCTCATCCAAGGCCCGAAGCAACCGGGCAACGACATTGATGTGTACCTTAGGCCATTAGTTGAAGAACTCTTACAGCTGTGGGGCAAACCAGGTGTACATGCGTGGGATGAGAACAAACATGAGCCATTTGATCTACGAGGGTTGCTTTTCGTAACCATCAATGATTGGCCTGCTCTTAGTAACCTTTCAGGACAAACAAACAGGAGATATAAGGCATGCACGCACTGTTTAGATAAGACTGAAGGTACATATTTGCATAAATGCAATAAGGTTGTGTACCTCGTGAATCGATGATTTCTTCCGACCAATCATCCCATAAGAAAGAAAGGCAAGCATTTCAAAGGTGAGGCAGATCACCGGAAGAAGCCTGAAGTCCCTGCTGGTGATGATGTATTTGGTATGGTCAAGGACATAGAAGTAATCTTTGGAAAGGGTCCCGGCGATCAATCAGTTCCGAACGACGTCGCTACAGGACACGCACCCATGTGGAAGAAGAAATCTATATTTTGGGAGCTGCCATATTGGAAAGTCCTACGTGTCCGCTCTTCAATCGACGTGATGCACGTGACGAAGAATCTTTGCGTGAACCTGCTAATATTCCTAGGCGTGTATGGGAAGACAAAAGATACACAAGAAGCACGGGAGGACCAACAAATTATGAAAGACCCAAAGAACATGCATACACAGAACAAGACGGATAAAGGGCAGCACTTAAGTCGTGTCAGCTATGCTCTTACCAAAGCAGAGAAGGAAATCTTTTTTGAAGTCCTTTACAGTATTAAGGTGCCGTCTGGCTTCTCATCTAATATAAAGGGGATAATAAATATGGCAGAGAAAAAGTTCCAAAACCTGAAGTCTCATGACTGTCACGTGATTATGACGCAGTTGCTTCCGATTGCATTGAGGGGGCTTCTACCGGAAAATGTTCGAGTACCCATTGTGAAGCTGTGCGCATTCCTCAATGCAATATCTCAGAAGGTAATCAATCCAGATATTCTGCCAAGGTTACAGAAGGATGTGGTACAATGTCTTGTTAGTTTTGAGTTGGTGTTCCCACCATCCTTTTTCAATATTATGACGCATCTCCTGGTTCACCTAGTGGAAGAGATTGCCATTCTCGGTCCTGTATTTCTGCATAATATGTTCCCCTTTGAGAGGTTCATGGGAGTCTTAAAGAAATATGTTCATAACCGTGCTAGACCAGAAGGAAGCATCTCCAAGGGATATGGAACATAGGAGGTCATTGAGTTTTGTTTTGACTTTATTCCTGACCTTAAGCCGATTGGTGTTTCTAACTCGCGTCATGAGGGAAGATTAAGTGGAAAAGGCACGCTAGGAAAGAAAGCAATGATATGTAGGGACAAGGATTCTTTCACTAAAGCACACTATACAGTTCTACATAATTCCACCTTGGCAGCTCCGTATATCGAGGAACACAAGAATATTGTACGCTCCAAAAACCCGGGGAAGCCTGAATCATGGATTACAGATGAACACATGATGTCTTTCGGTGGTTGGATGTGGACACATCTCTTGAATGACACCACTGTTGGATATCAGCTATACTTGTTGGCCGCGTCACCATCTTCTACTATATTGAATTTCTAAGGGTACGAAATAAATGGGAATACATTATACACGATCGCCCAAGATAAAAAGAGCACCAACCAAAATAGTGGTGTCCGCTTTGATGCAACAGACGAGAATGTACAAAAGGACACGTACTATGGTTATATTGAGGAGATATGGGAACTAGACTATGGAGTCTCTTTTAAGGTCCCTTTGTTTCGCTGCAAATGGGTCAACCTGAATGGGGAAGGGGTAAAGATAGACCAGTTGTACGGAATGACAACAGTGGATCTCAACAATCTTAGTTATAGAGATGAACCATTCGTCCTAGCCAATGATGTATCTCTGGTTTTCTATGTGAAGGACATGTCCTCCAGACCGAAAAAAAGAAAAAATATGCAAACGAATACATCATATGATGAGCCAAAGCATCACATAGTTCTTTCAGGGAAAAGAAACATCGTGGGAATCGAGGACAAGATAGACATGTCAGAAGATTATAATAAGTTTGATGAAATTCCGCCCTTCACAGTGAAAACTGACCAAAGCATTCCGTTAAGTAAAGAAGATGCTCCATGGTTACGTCTGAAGCGATCATAAGGAAGGACATATGCCAAGAAGTTCATGCTCATATTGTGTAACTCTAGTTCATATCTGGCCGGGATATCTTATGATGTTTGCAATTTTCCAAGTTTAATAAATGTACTGAGTGTTAGTCCCGGTTTTTGGCTTGACCGGGACTATATATAGGGGGGCCTTTAGTCCCGGTTTTGTAGTCTCGGTTTTTAATATTAATAAATGTCTTGAGTGTTAGTCCTGTTTTGTGGATGGACCGGGACTAAAGGGGTCCTTTAGTCCCGATTCGTAGAACGACTTTCCCAAACTATGAAGAAGTTGTCCCGATTCGTACTTAGCATTAAGATCTGATATCCAAACGCGCGTGGTCACATATTAGGGAGTGCCTCTATGACCAATTTCTTGGAGATGCCGGAGGTCTGGGATCCGGCGGCATCTCCCTGAAACTGGTCGTAGTGGTGTCCCTGCTCTCGCACACCATCTTGCAGCTTGTAACTTCTCCAACTAGATCAATACACCTGGGAGCTAACTCATTTCACATATTAGGGAGTGCCTCTATGACCAGTTTCTTGGAGATGCCGGAGGACTGGGATCCGGTGGCATCTCCCTGAAACTGGTCGTAGTGGTGTCTCTGCTCTCGAAAACAATATTGGAGATGCCTCAATCTGTCTGGAGGACTGGACTCACAAGGATGCCTATTTATAGTACAAGCAGCTCGGCATAGTGTCGACACTTACGACATAATGTCGAAACTCACCCCTATTATTAGTGCTGACTCATGTTTTGTCCCGGTTGGTGTCTCCAACCGGGACTAAAGGTTCATCTTAGGCCCGGTTAGTGACACCATCCGGTACAAGGTACACGCCGCACGACATAATGTCGACACTCACCCCTATCATTAGTGCTGCCTGGCCCTACCTGGCGAAATACCTCCAACCGGGACTAAAGATGAACCTATCAATGTTGTTGTGCCCATATTATGCGTGCATGTGGACATTGGTATGGAGAACAATGTTGCAGGAGGAAGTTTTCCTTTTTGTCGCACGGAAAAGCCATTTTCCATTTTCCGAGCGCATAAAATGGGTCGTTTTGTGAAGTAACCACCAAAATGCTGTTTCAGAATGCTACCATCCCATTTTTCTAAAATATTAGGCCACCTTACATGGACTATCTCCCAACCGAGACATCTCAAACCTTTTCGTCCATCCCGGGTAAGAAGGACAAATGTCTGCCGAATCGGTAGGAAGTGGGTCCGGTTTGTACTACAGGTATTGATCTAACGCCCATGATTTTTTGGAAAAATAATTTTTAGACTCGCAATATGTGGTTTCTTCAGAGATCCAATGCAAGTTCTAACGATGCTCGTCCCCTATCTTCATGCACGCCAGTTTGACCATAGTTAGAAATTCAAAAAATTCAAAACGGGCATAAGAAATGCAAAAAAAATCCGAACAATGAAAATCCTTCGCGTGGTGTCATATTATGTGACATAGCTGAAAGGAAAAATACCAGACTTGGTATATTGATCATGTCTCGAAAAAACCTTCACAAAATGACCTATCATGTTCGAGGTTTCATGGCTTTTGGTCCAAATGACCGATTTTATGTGCTGAATCATGGCATAGTTTGTGATGCTATGTCCATATTATGCATGCATGTGGACATTGGTATGGAGAACAATGTTGCAGGAGGAAGTTTTCCTTTTCGTCGCACGGAAAAGCCATTTTCCATTTTCCGAGCGCAAAAAGGGTCGTTTTGTGAAGTAACCACCAAAATGCTGTTTCAAAATGCTACCATCCCATTTTTCTAAAATACTAGACCACCTTACATGGACTATCTCCCAACCGGGACATCTCAAACCTTTTTGTCCATTCCGGGTAAAAAGGACAAATATCCTCCGAATCGGTAGGAAGTGGGTCCGGTTTGTACTACAGGTACATGATCTAACGCCTGTGATTTTTTGAAAAAAATCATTTTTAGACTCACAATATGTGGTTTCTTCAGAGATGATCTAACTCCCGTGATCTAACGCAAGGAAAAACCATTTTTCTTCCCGCCATTTCTTCCCGCCAGTTTTTCCCGCCAGTTCTTCCCTCTAGTTATCTTCCTGCCATTTCTCACTATATATATGTAGGGTTGGCCTCCATTGTAATTGCATATCTCTAGACTCATATCTGCAACCTGATCACTCTTTCCCATGGCTTCCACCATAGCACTAACCCCCAGGAAGGTGGAGGCGCTTTGCCGACCACCCCCTCGCCAGCTCTTGTGTCCCGTCGGTGGATGTCGAGCCGAGGCATGCCGGTTCCTCCTGTCCCTCTAGGTGTGGCGCGCCGTATGGCCATCACGAACCACTACTACTTCGAGCTCACGCCAGAGCAGCGGAGGAATTTCAGATGGCATCCCGACTATTTCCCGACTTGGGAAGCCTTCTTCATGGATCGGCGTGAGAGGGAGCTCGCCAGGCACGAGGAGGATGTCCCACCTCCTCCGAACTTCAACGAGGTCGGCCGTCGGCTGTGGTGGCACGGCCGGACTCTCCAGAGCGTCATGGCCTACGAAAACGGCCGCCGACTCTAACCCCCGCCTGCGCTACCCTCAAGTCCAGTCCACTCGTACTCAGCCTTCAAGGTTCAACTACGGCGACCCCGACGACGACAGCGACGACGGCCGCGGTGAGTACGACGACTACAGTGGCGAGTATTACAGGTGTAGGCAGGAGCATGACTGAATCACTCTAAAATTGCAAAACAAGTTCGGCCGATTGTGGCTTAATCTGTCCATGTATCTTAATTTTCAGTTCTTCTATGTAACTTAGTGTTAGTTGCATTATGTACTTTAATTCCAGTTCTATCCTAACAAAATTTTCTTCCTGCCCATTATTTCCCGTCCCTTTTTTCCCGCCCATTAATATATAAAAATATAAGTTAATTCATATCCAAATTAAAAACAGAAATGGTTTGAATTAGTTATTCAAATCGAAACACTTTTTATGTTTAAAGTTTTTCTAAATTCCAAATTAATATTCAAAAAAAATAAGTTAATTCATTTTTAATTTTAAATGGCTACATTAATTATTTTTATTACATAAAATGGTTTTGAATTAGTTATTCAAATCCAAACACTTTTTATGTTTAAAGTTTTTCTAAATTCCAAATTAATATTCAAAAATATAAGTTAATTCATTTTTAATTTTAAATGGTTCATAGTTTAAATGGTTACATTAATTATTTTTTAAAAATAAAAATGGTTTTGAATTAGTTATTCAAATCCAAACACTTTTTATGTTTAAAGTTTTTCTAAATTCCAAATTAATATTCAAAAATTATAAGTTAATTCATTTTTAATTTTAAATGGTTCATAGTTTAAATGGTTACATTAATTATTTTTAAAAACAGAAAATGGTTTTGAATTAGTTATTCAAATTCAAACACTTTTTATGTTTAAAGTTTTTCTAAATTCCAAAGTAATTATCATTTAAAAAACATTACAAATTTAAACCCCAAAATAAAAAAATAAGGCGGGAACAGAGAAAAAATTTCTAAAAAAAATTGAAAACGGGGTCATATGTCCCGGTTGGAGCCACCAACCGGGACTAAAGCCCCCTGCGCGCGCCCCTTGGTCTGCTAAAAAAAAGTGGAGTATACGTCCCGGTTGTTGGCTCCAACCGGGACGTATGACCCTTTAGTCCCGGTTGGAGCCACCAACCAGGACAAAAGGTGCTTTGGTTACAACTGGCTCCTCTCCTCTTCTTCTTCCCCATCTCACTTCTCTGCTTCTCACCGACGCGCGCACAGGAAACCCCTACGACGCCGGCAGGCTGCCCGAGCTCGCCGCCGCCACACCATCGCCTCCGTCCGCGCGCGCCCCGGCCGCCTCCGTCCGCGCAAGCAGAGGGCTCGATCACGTCCCGGCCCCCTCGATGCTTTCTTCCCCAACCCGACGAGATTCGCTGCCGTCCATCAGCCCGATTCTGACCTCGCCATACTTCCCCGACCCCACCACCGCGCTCAGGGTGAGCCACCGGTCCTCTAGGACCCTTCCCTTCCTTTCCTCCCTCTCCTGTTTGCTCTAGCCTCGAGCTCCGCCGTCGGCCACCGCCAAACCTTGCCGTAGACGTAGCTCCGGCTACCAAATAGGAGCGGCACCGCCTCTATATCATTCGCCGTGCTACGCTGGTTCGAACGCGCACAGCCCCGCAGTCCCGCGCGCTTCCCATGGTCGTCGTCGACCACCGTTTGCCGCGCCACCCGTCGTGGTGACGTGGTGCTCGCGTGGCTACCGCGTGGTGCCCGCGTGGCCCCGGTCCTACCTGCCAGCCTTAGAGGCAAGGTGCCTCTTCGGTGCAGGTTAGCAGTGGCCTGGTCCAGGTCCACCCGTCAAGCCCTGGTCCAGGTCCCACCTGCCCGCGTGGAGGCAGAGGTGGCCACGGGCCCCTCTGTCAGCCAGTGTGGCTAGCAGTGCCCTCGGTGTAAAATGTTTTCTGTTTTGTTTAAATTCAGAAATTGTTTAATTAAATCCAAAAATTGATATAATATTGTAAATTCAATAATTAATTATTTATATCTCAGAAAAATACAAATAATATATCAAAATGTTCAGAAAAATGAGATCTAACTATTTAACCTATAATCATGCATTGTTCAACAACTTTCAAGACAAGTTTAATTAGAGAACAAAATCAACCCCTCTCATATACTCCGGAGTTTCGCCGAGTTAGGGTTTTCACCCCTCGGAACCCCGTTTAAATTGCCGAGCATGTCTTAGAGTTACTTTTCAATACAAATTAACTTGTCATATCATCATCCTTGTTTGATCATTGCATCGATGCCATGTGTTGATTGTTACCCTCTCTTTCCGGTGTTCGATTCTTCGCGGTAGAATATGAGATCGAGATCAAAGACTGAGGTCAACACCATCGAAGATCAAAGATTTCTTGATAGCCATCGTATTGTAGATGCTTAGCCATGATATTAGTTGCCATAGACCCTAGTTGAATCGATGTTGCACCTAGGGTTAGCCGGTGTGTCCTCGCCAGGGCATCCCGAACCCGAGGGTTGATTGATTGCCGCCTTTCTTTCCGATACTGCTTCTTCGCAATAGGATCGGAGCCTGATGGTTTCTCCGAATTAGGGTTTCTGATATTGTAAATTCATTTTTATTATTGTGTATGTATATATTAGGGTTTCTCCGAATTAGGGTTTATATCTCTCAACACCGTACCTAACATTCTCCCTTAGCCGCTTTGACTTATCCGTTTTTCCACCTATGCAGAAAATATGGACCCACACGATAGAGACAAAGAAAAGGAAGAGTTGATCCAAGGTGTGATCCGTGGGGAAGAAAATTTAGATGTATCGACGTTTCTGAACAACTTCGGTGAGGGTGATTCTCTTTTTGCCGGAAGAGACGACTTGTTTGAGGTTGAAGGTGATGCCTTACGCGAGGAAGAAGGCGATGCCTTGTGTGATCGAGAAGATGACCGCTCCGGCGAGGTGCATGTAATATAATTAATTCATTAATTAATCATCTGATATCTATATAGAAATAGTAACGACGATCTTTCTTCTTTTAGCCCTCCGGATCGAAGAAATCTACTGAAAAGAGCAGACGAGGCCCAACCAAAAAGTTGGAAGACCATGAGAGGTTCAGGATCGAAGATATCGGTGAAGACGGCAAACCGATTGCTCCCGAAGTTGTCGCAAACAAATTTGTGGCACAATGCGGAGTAATCGTTAGGGACTTCATCCCGATCACCGTTCGAAATTGGAATAGGCCTGCTGATGCGGAAGAAGAGGGAACGTCTTTATTTCTCCCTATCGTGGCCAAAGATTTACTGTGGAAGAGGCTCATGGTTAATTTCAAACTACCGAAGATAGAGCTGGATCCAAATGCGGAGGATCCAGTTGAGGACGCCTTAGAACTGAAGGGAATATGCCCGAGAGGCAATAATAAAGTGGTTATTATCGTATTCCTTGTTTATGATAAATGTTTATTTTACATGCTATAATTGTATTAATACGGAAACGTTAATACATGTGTGTTTAATAAACAAAAAGGATGTTCCTAGTTATGCCTCTCTTATAAACTAGCTCGTTGATTAACAAGATGATCAAAGGTTTCCTGATCATGGACATTGGATGTTGTTAATAACGAGGTCACAACATTAGTGTAATGGTGTGATGAACATTCATCCGAAGTATAGCATTACGATCAAAGTCATTGAGTTTATATTGCTATAACAACTTACGAAGTGATCCTAATCCTTAGACCATGAGATCATGTCAATCACTAACACCGGAAGAGTTTCTTGATAACATCAAACGTCACACCGTAACAGGGTGATTATAAAGATGGATTCAGAACTAATAAAGTGTTATGTTGAGGCCCATGGATCGAGAGTGGAATTTGTTCATACCGATGACGGATAGATATACTCTGGGCCCTCTCGGTGATATCACATTGGTTAGCTTGCAAGCAAGTGATTTGATCACTAGAATGTTATATCACGGGAACAAGAAAAGAGTGCATGTCAGTAACGAGATCAAACTAGGTATGGAGATACCGATGATCGAATCTCGGACATGTAATATATCGTGAAACAAAGGGATTAAGATACTAGTGTAAAAGGTTCCGATGATCACAAGAAAGTCATCGTTGAATGTGTGGGAGTCAGTATGGGTCTCCAGATCCCGCTTCTGATTATTGATCCGAGAGGGGTCTCGATCATGTCCGTATTATTCACGAACCGTAGGGTGACACACTTAAGATACACAGACATCCAATTGGAGCAAAAGTTTCATGTCGAAAGAATGAACAAGCGCAAGAATTTATTTCACTAGATACCGAAACAGGTTTTCGGGTGAAATTGCATAAAGTGGTTATGTATGTGAAATAGAATTCTAGTAAGGGGTTATTTGTGAATGTTTGTCATTAAAGTAATTGACAAAATTCTGAATAAAATAAAATATTTTTATTTAATGAGAGTTTGCATTTAATTTGGTGGAAATTTAATGGGAATTTGAGTGGGGCTTTGAGTGGAGAAAATTGAAGGGCCATTTTGTGAGTGGAGTGTCCACCCACATGAATGAGGGAGAGGTGGGGGCATCCTCCATGGCTGGCGGCCATGCCCCCTTGGGCTGCCCCCCTCCCCTATATAAGGAGCCCCTCCTCTCACTTCTCACTCACACCTCCTCGTGAAGGATCTCTCTCCCCCCTCTAGAATTTATCCCCAATGGTCTCGGACTAGCGAGATACATGTTCCTGGTGGCTATTCGGCAAGAAAGAGTTGTGCTTCCGCTGCATTGCTAGAGCGAGGAGGCGGAGGTTGCTCGGTGCCTCGAACGTGTGTGCGAGAACGGATGCGCTGCTGTTTTGCGGCGCTAGGACTTCCTCTCGATCTTGAGATCGGCAAGAGATCGTCTACATCAACCATGAGTTTGGACTCGTTAAGCTTTGTAGGTCTTCAAGGGTATGTTCTCTACGGATATACATCCGCCCGTTGTTTGTATCTAGTAGATAGATCTTGGTACATAGTTCCCATCGTAGGAATTTTTTTGTTTTCTATGCTGCGAACCCTACAGTGGTATCAGAGCCGGATCTATGCATAGATGCTTTGCACGGGTAGTACACATATGAGTATGTGGGCGATGATGATCATTTTATTGCTTCTTAGTTGTACTTTGGATATTGGTGGCATAGTGGGATGAAGCGGCCCGGACAAACTTTACATGTCCTCGCACATGAGACCTGTTCCACGCTTGACATGCAACTAGTTTGCATAAGTGGCTAGCGGGTGTCTGTCTCTCCTACTATAGTCAATATCTAATTTGCAACGAGTTGTCAACAATTTGGTTATCCTCGTTGTGGTTCATGTTCGTAGGTAAGAACGGTTCTATCTTCGAAAGCCCTAAGCCACGTAAAACTTGCAATGGATAAATTAGAGGTGTTATGATATGGTGATGTTGTAAGTAGAAGTATGAGATGATACTCTTACAACACACATAGCGTGTAAGTTCCACAGACCTTGGCCTTACACATAAAGGTATGATAGTGATCATACCACGGTTCACATGATGGAGATCATATGCGGGAACCATATCATTTCACTTATAAACATGTGATGTTTAATTGCATCTTATATTGCTTGTTTGGCGTTTTATTAGCATAATAAGATGATCCCTCATTTAGATATCAAGATAAAAATGTGTTCTTCCTTAAGTATGCATCGACAATGATTCGTCGCTTCAATACATCACGTGATGATCGGGTGTACTTGAATCCACGAGCATATCTCGGGTGTAAGATGCCATTACACGCCAATACTAAGGTTCTTACTTGAGCCTAGCATGTACAGACATGGCCTCGGAACACGGACCGAAAGGTTAAGCATGAGTCATATGTTTTGATATGATGACCATATGGATGCTCGCCTTTGAAGCTACACCGACTCACGTGATGATCGGACTTGGTGTAGTGGATTTGGTTCATGTAATCACCAAAAAGACACGAGGGATGTCGTTTTTGAGTGGGAGTTCATTTCTAATTTGGATTAGTAGAACTCAATTTATCATAAATTAAATCAAAGTGAATTTGCATAATTTATTGTAGTCATTGGCATTCGTTCACCACCTTATGCATAGTTGTAATTGGGATAATAGAACTATAGAATTCTGGATATATACTTTATGAACTGGTATCGTATTGTGTTGAGTGTCAATCTAAAGTTTAAAGTCATATTGCAAACGTTCAGCAAACTCTATTTACTCCGTGAAATTTAATAGTTGGTATTAAATCGAGAGTAACAATTCCAGTGTTAGTATCTTAAGTATCATGTTTGCCTCCATGATTCTTGATTGTTTTAATATCAAGTTTATCTAGGAGCTGAAAGAATTGTTTCAGAAACCATCACGTGTGGCAGATATAACGATATTTGAAACAATGTTTTGGTTGCAATATGATAGAGTATAATATATGTTCTCATATTGGATGAGAATTTACAAAGGTTGGAGATGCTAAACATCCTAATCATCCAAAAGGGTTTTGGAAAGTAATGTTATACTCACGATTCGCCTTTATAAGCTACAGTAGCTTGATCATGAAAGTCGTCATGATAAGGATGAATAGAAGATGTATGTAAAGTGTTTACTACACCAAACGATTACTAAATAATGGATTTTGAAAGAATACCGATCATTTTTGATGATGGTGATCTACTTCAAAGTGCAAGTCCAAAGGTATTATTATTTGAATATACACTCTTTGGACTATGTGTCATGTATATGGCGCCATTTTTGATGTTGATAGGTTATTTTAAAAAGGAAAAGGAAATGCTAAAAGAGAATCTATAAAATATTTTTGGCAGAAAAGAAAAGATTGGAAATATCCAATTTAGGTATATGGATGATATACATGTTATGGTTGTATTCTTTGCTTGTTAAACAATGTGGTTCTTGGGTATTGGATACCGAATTGGTTGGTATGAAATTTCATACGGAACAACGCAATTCATGAACCACAATGGCCTAAGTAACTAGCAAGAGAATATGTGATGATGTTCATCGAAAACAAACAAACCGTTGTTTGTATTTCTCATTGACATCAAAGCTTGACTTCAAGATTTGTTTTAATAATTGTTATTTGAATCAGGTATTATGAGAACAAAGGTTGTTCAAATAATTACCGTATTCCATATAAGATGGATGATTTACAAATCTAGTTGGAGAAATCACATCCATAAAACCTAATGCTAAAATGTCGCAAGACAAATGATTGAAAGATCACTTATGAAAGTGACATCGCCGTTTAAATTATATTGGAAAGAAAACATGAAGAAACTCCATATGCATGGATTTTTGGAGTCTTTGATTTGATCAAGTGATGCTTGTGAGACTTTCCTCGGGATAATTAAAACTTCGTTCAAAGGCCAAAGAAGAACGAACGACTAAAATATTGAAATTTATACATATCTATGTATGTAGTCCATTATGTGTAGTCGTAAGCGCTGGGTTTCAACTTCATATACTTTCTCCGGAAATTTGAGTGAATATTCACTTAATGAGAAAGAAGTGTGAAATATTTGAAAATGTTCAAATACTTTCAAGATGAAGTGAAAATCATTGTGACAAGAAAATAAATGGTTTATGATTTTATCATAAGGGATTTATTTGAGTTACAAGTGTAACAAGAAAAACAAATGAATTACGATTTTATCATAAAGGGATTTATTTGAGTTGCAAGTTTAGCAAAACACCTAGATTTACATCTCCCAAAACACCATAGGAGTATGGAGTGTTTGAGATTTGTAATGAAACCTTGTTTAACGTGGTTGGATCAAAGGTGTTATTTATAAAACTGCCATTATGTTTTAAAAGATTAAAAGCTTTAGAGACTACCGCTTTTCACTGAAAAGAGCTCCATCTAGATCCGTTGAAATGACACCATGGAAGTTATGGTTTGGGGTAAAACCTAAATTGTCATTTCTTAAATTTTGGTATGCTAAACATAAGTAAGATGTTTACAACCGAAGTCGGATGAGCATGTCTTTGTAGGTTATTTCGAATAACAATTGGTTATTCCTCCATAACACCAAGGACAAAAGGGTTTATCGCTTGAAACATGAAGTTTCTTGAAGAAGGATTTTTTCATAAATGTTAAGTTGGAGGACAATAGAACTTTGATAAGGTTAATGGACCTTAGCTAAATGTGCTGAGTTGCGCAGCGCCGGAAATGGTTTCGGAGGCTGCCATAATGCTCATAGCTTATGTGCCTCAAAGGTTGTGGTCACGGAGATCTAAGTTCTTATTGAACCAAGTCGGTCGGATAAACAAATCAAATGCTGAGATTTGAGAGTAAATCATTATTGTTTGATAATGATGAACCGACTACATACAAAGAAGCGATGATGGGCCCTGACTCCATCAAATGGCTTGAAGCCATAAAATCCGTGATAGTTCCATACACGAGAAATCAAGTTTTGAACTTGGAAGACCCTCCGGAAAGGTGTAAAAACCTATCGGTCGTATTTGGATCTATAAAGAAACAAACATGGATGTTTCACATCTATGAAATAGTCGACATGTCGTAAAGTATTTTACGACAATGTTCAAGGAGTTGACTATGACAAGATTTGATCTTTCATAGCGATATTTAGTCTGGACGGATTAAAGTAGCAACCACTATAGATAATTTGTTATATGGTAGATGAATAAACAAAACAAAGTTCTTCTAATAGAATGGTTACCCAGGACGTGTACATGACATGATCCAAAGGGTTTTGTTAATTCAAAGGATGCTAAAAAGGGCATGCAAACTTCAATGGTTGAAGTAAGCATCGCGGAGTTGGAATCTTCACCGTGATGAAAAGGAGTTTTCATCAGGAGACGATGAAGATGCTTGCATTTGCAAGAAATTAAGTGGGAGCACTGAGACATATTTCTAATACATTATGTGGAGGACATCTTGTTGATTAGAAATGATGTAATTTTTATTGACAAAGGTTAAGAATTTCATTTTGATGAAAGACTTAGGCAAAACCCGAATATTTAGCATGAATGTCTATAGTGGATAGACTGTGACGCTAATATGGTTATGCCAAACGTACATATATGAGATATTGAAGGAGTTCAATATAAAAACGACAAGAAGCAGTTCTTGTCACATGGAAAGGAATTGAATCAAGATTCAAGTGTATTGACACTTGATAAGTGAAACAAGATTCAAGTGCTTTGACACTTGATGAGTGAAATCACAAGGATGTTTTGATCAATCATACCATGATATGTACACATCCAGATATGTCCTATGCTCTAAGTGTTATGAGCATATACCAGAATGAATCATAAAATGATCATTGGACGATAGTGAGGATATTCTTATGATCTTTTGGAAGAACTAAGAATATATTTGTGTAGAGGTGACAAACAATTACAAATAGTTCATTGTAAAGTGTTACATTGATACTAGTTTTGTCACAAGATACAAATTAAGTTTATCTCAATTTAAACTATGAGTGGCACAATGAAATGGAAAGGACTTTTCATGATGGATTGGGATGTATTCCATAGTTAAGACATTGTGACAAATACTACAACAAAAAGGCTAAGTATATGACTGCTATAGTAGCAGCAAAGGAAGGAATTTGTGTCAAGAAGTTTGTTATCAAACTAAGGTGTGGTTCGCAACGGGCTAACACTAAAGATATATTGTATGACAATAGTATCGACATGATTTAACCCCAAGGAACTAAAGGTCTCACCGAAAGATCAAATTTATACAATGCCATCTCATTGGAGAATGAGTGATGCGTGAAGACGCACAGACATGCAAATACACACGAACCTGAAGCGTCAGATCCGTAGATTATGTTAACCACTTGCAATTGCGTATATGGAACACCAGAAAGCCATAGGTGTTCAATACGCAAAGTTTTCAAACTAGATTATTGTCTCTAGTGCAAGTGGGAGACTGAAGGGAATATGCCCGAGAGGCAATAATAAAGTGGTTATTATCGTATTCCTTGTTTATGATAAATGTTTATTTTACATGCTATAATTGTATTAATACGGAAACGTTAATACATGTGTGTTTAATAAACAAAAAGGATGTTCCTAGTTATGCCTCTCTTATAAACTAGCTCGTTGATTAACAAGATGATCAAAGGTTTCCTGATCATGGACATTGGATGTTGTTAATAACGAGGTCACAACATTAGTGTAATGGTGTGATGAACATTCATCCGAAGTATAGCATTACGATCAAAGTCATTGAGTTTATATTGCTATAACAACTTACGAAGTGATCCTAATCCTTAGACCATGAGATCATGTCAATCACTAACACCGGAAGAGTTTCTTGATAACATCAAACGTCACACCATAACAGGGTGATTATAAAGATGGATTCAGAACTAATAAAGTGTTATGTTGAGGCCCATGGATCGAGAGTGGAATTTGTTCATACCGATGACGGATAGATATACTCTGGGCCCTCTCGGTGATATCACATTGGTTAGCTTGCAAGCAAGTGATTTGATCACTAGAATGTTATATCACGGGAACAAGAAAAGAGTGCATGTCAGTAACGAGATCAAACTAGGTATGGAGATACCGATGATCGAATCTCGGACATGTAATATATCGTGAAACAAAGGGATTAAGATACTAGTGTAAAAGGTTCCGATGATCACAAGAAAGTCATCGTTGAATGTGCGGGAGTCATGGGTCTCAGATCCTCGCTCGATTATTGATCCGAGAGGGGTATCGATCATGTCCGCATTATTCACGAACCGTAGGGTGACACACTTAAGATACACCGACATCCAATTGGAGCAAAAGTTTCATGCCGAAAGAATGAACAAGCGCAGGAATTTATTTCACTAGATACCGAAACAGGTTTTCGGGTGAAATTGCATAAAGTGGTTATGTATGTGAAATAGAATTCTAGTAAGGGGTTATTTGTGAATGTTTGTCATTAAAGTAATTGACAAAATTCTGAATAAAATAAAAGAGTTTTATTTAATGAGAGTTTGCATTAAATTTGGTGGAAATTTAATGGGAATTTGAGTGGGTTTTTGAGTGGAGAAAATTGAAGGGCCATTTTGTGAGTGGAGTGTCCACCCACATGAATGAGGGAGAGGTGGGGGCACCCTCCATGGCCGGCGGCCATGCCCCCTTGGGCTGCCCCCCTCCCCTATATAAGGAGCCCCTCCTCTCACTTCTCACTCACACCTCCTCGTGAAGGATCTCTCTCCCCCTCTAGAATTTATCCCCCATGGTCTCGGACTAGCGAGATACATGTTCCCGGTGGCTATTCAGTAAGAAAGAGTTGTGCTTCCGCTGCATTGCTGGAGCGAGGAGGAGGAGGTTGCTCGGTGCCAACGTGTGTGCGAGCACGGATGCGCTGCTGTTTTGCGGAGCTAGGACTTCCTCTCGATCTTGAGATCGGCAAGAGATCATCTACATCAACCACGAGTTTGGACTCGTTAAGCTTTGTCGGTCTTCAAGGGTATGTTCTCTACGGATATACATCTTCCCGTTGTTTGTATCTAGTAGATAGATCTTGGTACATAGTTCCCATCGTAGGAATTTTTTTGTTTTCTATGCTGCGAACCCTACAAGAACATGCGCGTGCCATGGAGGCTAAGGTCAGGGAGTGGTCTATGAAGAAGATGGCCCAGTGTTTCACCAACTGGAAGAAAAGATTGCACCTTGACTATGTCGTGAAAGAGAAGACTCCAGATTTCAAGAAGATTCAGTTTCAGAACATAGAACCATTTTGGGCTGAGTTTGTGAATTACAAGACATCAGAAAAAGCTAAGAAAATATCTACAACGAATAAGATGAATGCTGCTAACAAGAAGTATCACCATACTATGGGGCAAGGTGGCTACAGGGCTAGCATTCCTAAGTGGAAGAAACTTGAGGATGAACTGCGTGCTAAAAAGATCATCCTGCAGATGTATTTATTGGATCGAACGTGCAAGGAATTGGTTTTACGGGTATGGGGGCACGTTGGACTCGAAAGGGAAGTGTATATATAACATACGACATAAAGAAGACCCCTTGCCAATTGATAAGATGATAAAAGCAATAAAGGCTGTTAAATATGGGGACTTCATTCCTGATAGAGAGAATGATGAGATCACACTCTCCCTTGGAAATAAGGAACATGATGGACGAACACGAGGCACAAGCGGCTCCAAACCATGGAGGACTGGGTTTCCCGAAGAGAGGAAGAAATATCCTGATAGAAGCCGTTAGAGGAGAAAGGACAAGGCGGAAGTTGAAGCAGATATTCAGAAAGAGCGAATGCGTATAATTGAAGAACGAATAAAGCAACAACAAGATGAAATTAACGCACTTAAAGAGCAAAGTACTACCGGCCCATCTGAGTAGCACATGGTGGTAGAACCTGCATTCGATGCTACCGGCCTATCGAATAATCAAAAAAGCAGTGTGGCTTCCACCAAGGTCCCGGGTGATGACAATGGCGATGACGACGGTGCACTGACGATGGCTCCTGTTGGCTACCCAGTGGATGATATCACACAGATGACACACTGCAAGCTACATGTCAAAGTCGTGAACATATCAATGAAGGTGGCGGTCGGCTATGCCTTACCAATTGGACCCACACCAACTTACCACTGTCGTCCGGTTCCACAGGGCTACGCTGTTGTCGGGGTGGATGAAATCATGCCCACCTTTGAAGTTTTGAAGCTTGACTACCCTGCAGGTGAAGGGGATGTGACTGAACTGGGAGACGCAACAAACGTCACCATTCTATGGCCAAAGGAATGTATCGTGCTTCGAAATCACACGCCAAGGCCATCTTCGTCGCCGCCTCACCCGTCTCCAGCGAGGTCGTCGCTGCCGTGGCAGCCGTCTTCGTCGCCTCACCCGTCTCCATCGCCTCACCCGTCTCCGTCGCCTCACCAATCTCCGCCGCAGCCATCGCCGGCGCCTCAGGATAAAAAGCGTAAGCGTACCACCTCTACTCTGCGTCATGGTAAGCGATCACCGAAACATAAACAAGAGCCTCTTCCAAAAGTACCAAAGGTTCCTCCCAAGAGAGCTTATGACTGTACTGAAGAGGAGACTATGGCTATCGTTGATGCGGAAACGACAGCGTTTTTCGCTAAGCTAAGGCGGCTGAAAGATCCAGAGTTCCCCAGCATCAAACAAGAAAAAGCCAAAGTGTTCAAAATGCTAAAGACTCTTCATAAACCCGAGCCAAAGCTGTCATCAGACTATGAGCGTTCTATTCTCAAGTCACATGCGGCACAACAAACCTCGAAGAGAAGTACTGATGCAAGCGAGAAATCTGTTGCCCAGCTCGGAGAACAAGCAAAACAGTCTTGCGTCCCTCTCAAGGTGATTTCCCATACCAATGTGGGGTCGAGCAAATATGCGTCCGAAGAGCAGTATGATCCAGAGGTAGTTGCACAATACGGAGAAGCTGCCGCTGCTCAAGGTATGAGTATTGCCCAGTACTTATCCCAGTTAGAGTACTTCCCCGTGTGTGAAGTAGCATACAAATACCAGTATGTCAAACCTCTCGTCAAACCTGAGGAGGTAAATAATCTTCCAACAAAAATACGAAGATTGCATAACTGGTACATGCATGCCACAAAGACCGGGGCTAACTGGATAGTTCTGAGGGTTACAAAAAAGCATTATGGAAAAGAAATAGATGACATGATATCCATTGAATTTGATGAACTATTTCAATTATTCAATCAAGACGCCTTGGACAAATCGATCATCAGTGCCTATTGTCTGTAAGTACTAATTTTCTAATTAATTTAGTCTCTAGCTATCTCACCTCGTTTATTGCATGTATACAATCATACTATAATATGCAGAATGAAGATTCTCGAATGCAGCAGAGGACAAATCTATGATATTGGGTTCATTAACCCATATTGGGTTCATCAAGCTAATCTCAAAACAAACCCCCAGGATACGGAGGATAATATCGTACACGCGTTAAGGAAACCAGAAGGAAAATACTATTTCCTTACAACTTCGAGTGAGTGTTGTTGTCTTGTATACACTTTCTATTTCGCTTACTCGATGTTAAGTATATAATTGATTAGTTATGCATGCGCAGCTTCCACTATATTCTGTTAATCATTCAACTTGACAAAGGGTGTGTACTAGTCATGGACTCGAAACATAAACCCCTTAAATCATGGAAGGACATGCAGATGCTTCTCCAGCGGTAATTCTAATCATCAAGACACTATATCGGCAACGTTCGTGAATTTTATGATATAAAGTAATTAATAACTTCTTTTATTTGTTTTGTTCGCCGGGCAGCGCTTGGAAACGGTTCACCAACAAGGCTAGGGGTGTTTGGAAAGAGAAGCTTACATTTCAACCACTAGATGTAAGCACCACTAGCTATATCCGCGCATCTCTTTGATTCTAGTTTTGATACCGTTATTATCATGCTTGATTTTTTTTGATTGAACTCTGTTCTCGTAAAGTGCCTGACGCAGAGACCAGGGAACAATTTATTTGGATACTATGTTTGCGAGTTCATCCGTCAGACGTGCTGTGAGAAGGGCAGAAATTTAGAGCAACTCCACGTACGTAAACAATTTTTATAGTTTTTAATTACCATCAAATTGTGTTTAGTTTCATTCATATAGGTTGACTCATTTTTTAAATCAGACCGAACGTCTATGAGACGGTCTTCTGCCAAAGGATCGCGTACGAGCAATTCAGTACGAATTGGCGGGATTCTTGGATGCAGAAGTTCTAAACTCAAAAGGGAAATACTATTCGGGTGTGTATAAATAATAGGGATTGTACAAAAAGCTTATTTTGTATGTAGTGCATGAACTCGATCCGTGTATCGAATGTAATATGTTCGACACTTGGATCTATATTGTCATGATGATCTTGTGTAATATAATGGTTCCTTCATTGATGAGTGCAAAACACTAAATAAATAATAAAACAACATAAATGAATTATCTGCCGCGGCATAAAAAGTGGCCAAAATGCTGCCGCGACAACAAAAGTTGCCAAAATGAATTCTCTGCCGCGGCAGAGGGTTATTTGTCCCGGTTCGTGTTACGAACCGGGACGGTTGCTTCTCCCCCCCTCGCCCTCTGCCGCGGCCACGTGTACGCCCTTTTGTCCCGGTTGTGGGGCAACCGGGACTAAAGGTTGGGGCTTTAGTCCTGATTGCCCCGTCTCGGTTGGGGAACCGGGACTAAAGCCCCTTACCAACCGGGATACATGGGGTTGTTTCCACTAGTGAAATTACTTTTTTGTTCTAACAAACTACAAAGCTCGGGATACGCATCAAAAGATAAACATAGTATAAATGACAGCAACAGAACTTTGAAATAGAAGAAAATAAAAAATTAGTAGGAAGAAACGTTCTTATTCGCAAGATAGTTTCTTTAGCGATGCGACAGAGGATAAAAGAAATAGAAAAATATTTCGCTTAGCGACAAAGACATTACATCCTCCTCGTGCTAATATGATCTGTTGTATGCGAAGAATATCATCTTGATGATTCTCTTGGTGATCTTCCATAAAATAGGAACACAAATCATCTTAAGGTGGGAATGGAAAAATTGAGTGCAGATCTGTCATTTATCAATTGTGGGCAGTGGCATGGCAATAATGTCAGCCGTTTACCACAATTTGCACATGAACAAAGTAACATAAAAGATTGAGTGTAGATTGGTCGTTTACCAAAAGAATCAGGTTTATGATTCCCATGTCGATGTTCCATAAAACAGAAAAACAAATACTCCAGAGTAGCTTTAGTTGTTACCAGCAAAGCAAGTTCGGGATACAAGGATGACGTAATTACTAATCAGAGTATGATTCAAAAAAGATACATGTAAGATAAGAAATTGGAATAAACTCTGAAAACAGAAAGACAATGGTGCTGAGCGAATATTTATTACAAACTTAGAACATTTGATCCGTTAGGCAGCACTCCTTTTTTATACCATTATTCCCATTGAAAAGATGTGTTATCTTCCGCGACAATAATTACTACTTGAAATAGAATTTCGTCTCGCTATATTAATATAGCAAACCACCGATACGAGAAGGATACCACCGCTGGGGCAAAGCAGCACAATCTAAGCCCAAAAAGAACAAAAAGAAAACGGCGATTCGACGAAAACGGAGATGACCCTCCACCTTTGCGCCCTCCAACGAATTTCCACCACGATGCTATCGCTCTGAAGCGACGTGCACCAAGCAACACCTCCAATAAGGAAAGGGACGACAACGACGCTGCTACCCGTATCGTTTTGAGGGTTATCCCCGGAACACATCCTAGAGTTTCCCCCGGTCCAAAACGGTGGGTGGGGAAGAGGTCCCCTGACGCCCTTCAGGATGGAAGGTGACACCCATAGGCGTCACCGCGTTCGTGCCGAGACAGAAGGAATTTTCCCCGACCTCCAAAAAACCACGCCACCGGGCACTTTGGATCGCTCCACCCAACTTCCCACCCACCAGCGCGCGCCACCACGGTCTTGCAATCACAACCACCGTCTCACCGTGGTCCACGTCGCGAGGCCGGTAAAACCAAGAAGCAAAGGACATTGGCGAGGATTAGTGGTACAACGACACTCGGGAGGGAACTACCTCCGCCGGCGGGAGACGGTAGCCAACCGGATGTAGCACCAGGACAAACCAGGCCCGCCGGTCCGGCCGAGCCCGAGAGGGCCTGTGAAGTCCCACCGCCACATTGCAGCAGGAGCACCGCCGAAGCCTCCAACACGCGCCTAGTCCCTGCAAACTCGTCCACCGGGAGAACCAGCATTGTGCCATATGCGTCCCGCCAATGCCCAGATGGGGCCCCTTTGGGCCCAGATCCAGACGGAAAGGGTGCCGCCGGCCACTCTCCGGCGTCCAGACGGCCGCGCAGGCGCCTGCAGACCCCTAGCAGCCAACCGCTGCTCCGCCGCTACGCCCACCACCCGTTCGTAGGTTCCACGCCGCCGAGTCGGGCCGCCATCAGCCGAGGAGCTCCGCCGCCGTTTGGAGGCCCCGCCCTCCAAAGTGCGCGCGGGAAGAGGCCACCAGCCTTGCACGGGAGAGACCAGGCGGCAGGGAAGAAGGAGAGGGAGGGGGTCGGAGGTGGGAGGCGTGTGGGGTTCGTTAGTCGCCTGCGGGGGAGGAGGGCAGCGAGTGAACGGTTCTGTGGGCTCCGCTTCTTCGTAGTACCCTTTTTATTCATAATAATTACTACTCCCTCCGAGCCATATTACTTTGTCACTGAAATAGATGTATGTAGCCCTGAAACATGTTTAGATATATCTATTTTAGCGACAGGTAATATGGATCGAAGAGAGTACCGTAATATTGAGGTTTCAAAAAAAAGTTGTAATATTGACGTGCTGAAAGTGGGTCGACCCACCCGAACCTTATAAAATTGTGTGAGCAAGCGCGTGCTACTGACGTGGCAAAACCTGATTCCAATAACTACTACTCCTGCTGACATGCTGAAATCGAGCCCTCCCACCTGCGACAATAATTACTACTACCGACATCCTGATTTGTGTTCCTATTTTATGAAAGACCATAGGAATCATGTTAAGCAGGGCATTGAAAGAGAAATAGACAAAAAAAGAAAGAGAAATAGACAAAAAAATGAAAGCGGATTTTGAAATAAAAAGATCATAAAATGTAGGAGCAATTCAACTTTTTTGTGGGCAAGACAAATTACAAATTTTAGTTTTTCGTTTTGACAATCAATACCATAATATATTTATGATAGTGAATAACAAGTGGTGCACCAGACGATAAGAAAAACGAAAAGAAGAATTATTATTGGATTTGCGCGACCAAGCAATTATGTCAGCATCGTGCAACGATTTGGAAATCAGGAAAATAAAATAAGGTATCAGTTGTTTATCAAGCGTTCTCCTTGCTAGTCTTAAATAAAATAATATGAACAGAAACCACCTTATGTTATGTGGTTGTGTCGTCTGTCCTCGCTCAAGGGTGTTTCAGAGGATAATCAAGGAAAACGAATAGAAAAAATTGTGGGGAGTGGCAAAGCAATAATGTCAGCCGTTTGCCACGATTTGCACATGATGAGCAAAATAACAGAAAAAGATTGAGTTGCAGATCGATCGATTACCAGAAGAATCGGGTTTATGATCTCTGTGTCAATTAATGTTCCATAAAGTAGAAAAACAAATAGGCCTTAATTGTTGCCAACAAAGCAAAGTTTGGGATACGATTCAAAAAAGATACACATAAGATAAGAAATTGGAATAAAGTCTAGAAGACAGATAAGACAATGGTGTCGAGCGAATATTCGTTGCAAAATTGGAACTCAGATCGACTCCTTTTATATATCAATATTCCTAGTGAGAAGATGCATAATCTTCAGCGACAATAATTAGTACTACTGACGTGCTGAAAGTGAGCCCACCCAAACCCCTATAAAATCTCTTCTAATCCGTTTTCTCCCATTTCCATCCGATCGATCCCCTCTCGCCGGTTGCTCTCCTCTCACTTGTTCATCTGCATCTCATATACCTTTGCATGGATACCACTCCAGAGTTCATCTGCGAGCCCTCACCGTGGATTGATTTCGTCGCCGGATACGAGGAACAGCCACTGCAGCAGGTATGTCTGGATGCCTTGCTAGCTAGACGTAAACCGTACAAACTGTTTGTTTTTTTCCGAAATGGAGACTTAGCCCCGGTCTCTGCATCGGTAGATGCATACGATCTTTTTATTAAATTTATTATAGTTAAAGTATTACAAAGGATTACATCATGGATCGCACAGGATTGATACATGTATCAATTATCTAAATAGAAAGGAGGACATAAAGTGGCTTTGCATCAATATGATAACCTATAATCAAAACGCTAGTTGCACCGGCTGTATAAATCTCGTGCCACCGACTCTAGTCGGCTGCATCCAGCATCCGTAGCCTCGCGCTGCTCCATAGATTGCAGGAAGGACCATGAACGGATCCAATGAGTAGCTTGTGGGATAACCTGCATGAAAGAAGTATTTTTTTGCTTTGTTAAAGATATAATCATTTCGTATGTTCCATATGGCCCAAAGAAGAGCACATACTCCAACTCGGATTTGTACTTTATCTTTCTCAGGCACCCCCCTTAACCAATTATCAAACAAATTATTAATACTAGTGGGAGGGGCTAAATTAAAAGCCATATGTACAATACGCCATACTACTTTTGCAAGGGGACAAGATAAAAACAAGTGTTGTATTGATTTATCCTGAGAACAAAAACAATATTTCTTATATCCTTGCCAATTTCTTTTTATTGAGTAGATAGTAGTGCGACCTTTAAAGATCACTGTTACTTTTTCATTTGCACTTGTGTACGTATGTTCTAATCAGAATCGTGCGTTATGTTACAGTATACACTATTACTGGATTTTCATGTTTTTGGTGGAACGGTTGATGTTCTTACATATCGATGATTAGCCGAGAATATATCTAGTACTGCAGGGGCCAATGTTTTGCTGCTTGAAAGGAACGGTCAGTGGCGACGTTGTGCACCATGAGGGGTAGTATCGGGCGTTTTAAAGATCGGTGGTGGCGGATCCCTTTCTTCCCTCTTGGCTTGCTCTCGAGGGGGAGATGGAGGTGTGTTCCCATTTCTAGCCAGGGCATAGGCGGATCCACCCTCCCTATTGCCCGGGCAATCTCCCGGGCTTGCCGGCCGCCCTTGTATTACACTATGTTCGATAGTAATTTGTCCCAAAAAATGGCATCATAGGCCCATCTGCCCAGGCTTCTAAAAAGTTCTAGGTCCACCACTGAGCCAGGGTGCTTTGAAACTGGTATTCTAGCCAAGGGTCTGTGGCTGGTGAAGTGGGTTCTCTGGACTGCGGGGTTCATAACTTGAGTCTTTTCTCCTCCGGCCAGATCTGACGAATGGGGCATTCCATCTCGATTTCTCCTTCTCCGGGGCCGACTGGCCGCAGTGCTCTTCGGTGTGCTGACGACAGGATTGGCCCATCTCCCTCTCTCTTTCATAGCTGGCTAGGTCGCCGGCACTTAAGATGTTGTGTTTGCAAAAGTACCGCAATGCTTCGGCCATTGCCGGCGAGGATGACGTATCCGGCCGCTCTTAAGCCTAGGGGTATGTAGTCTGAGTTTGTGCCCCACCAGGGGCGAATACCGGTGGATTCACCAGCCAATTGCCGACTTTTCAAGGAACGCCATCCGCCTAGCTTTATTAATCATCAAACACACTTAAATCATTTATCAGCAAAGGAAGAATAAAACTGGGAGGATCATCGTCCCAAGTACAAGAAGTGAAAGAAAGATAACTATGTCTAGCAAGTTCATGCGCTACCGAATTAGCCTCCCTTCGGCAATGCTCAGAAATCACCTTACTAAAACCTAAGGAAAGGATGCAGAAGTCATGAAATATGGCCGTTGTCTCTATTGCAGAGAACCCCCATATTTCATAGTATCAACTACCATAGAATTATCAGATTGGACGATGATCTGGTTACATCCAATGTGTCGAGCAAGGCATAATCCTTCTCGAACAGCATATGCCCCGGCCATCATAGCATCACCAACATATGGTAGTTCTTTATTTTATTGCGGCAATGAACTTACCTCGTGTATCTCGGATAATAACCCCAATGCTTCCAAGTCCTTCATCCTCATTGAAGGCAGCCTCTACATTAATTTTTAGAACTCCATCAGATGGGCATGTCAACGAATCAGGTTTCCTTTGAATTGGTTTTCTACGAGCTCTCCAATAGTTTGTTGCTAGAGCACCAATAGACAAAGTTGATCGTTGGTGTGTTTGAAGGTTTGCTCCATGTGTATGTTGGCCACACTCCCACCACATATACCATGCTCTAGTTAGCACAATCTCCAGCAGGCCGATGCCACCCTAGAGGGTCCCAAGATCCTTTTGTGCAAATTATATGTTCCAAAGCTTCAGCCCTAGCTCTGTCCGTGTTGACAGCTTCCTCAGTCACCGATTTAACACCCAATTGTGCCCATATTGCTTAGCTCGTAAGCAAGTAGAAAAGAATATGCATAATGTCTTCACCCCACACCAAGCATATATGACACCCACCATCATTTGTAATATTCCTATTTGCCAAGACTCGAAGGCACAGAATAAGCCATATAGCGCTCGCCATCCCAAAAAATTAATTCTTGATGGAATATTCAATTTCTAAAGTTTCTTCCAGACCGGGTGATACCTTCGATCTGGATTCACGGATGCAGTATAGTAGCTTTTTCTCTAATAGACCTAGGTTTAATCGAACCTTGGGAAATAATGCTGAAAGAAATAAAATAAGGACATGTCTACGAGACTTTGTTTGTTCATTTTACCTTCATTTACCGGACCTATCTAGTTTATATTTTATTGTGGGTTGTTTCAATGGATGGAGATAGGCCAGGCTTGAAGATTCACCTTCAACTGCACATCACATGAGATAAATATAATAATAAGAACAGTCATGTGTAATGTTTTAATACAGATAAAATTTGTGGGAAGCACATCCCGATATACTAGAGCCTCTGCGAGTCACAGGCATATCAATAGTCTTTTGATCCAACCGTTTGGACCACAAAGTACCGGGCTACAAACAATAATTAAGAGAAAACATAGATTAAAGCCTCAAGAAGTGATGTTGTTGTTGTTCCCGAATGAATCACTAAGGGAAGACCGTACACCCCTTTCTATCACTGGGTTTCCTATGAGATCATCGCTAACCAAGAATCTCACCTCGAGCCTTTATAAATCGCAGGGGTCTTGGGTACCTACAAGTCCAAAGATCAAAATAAGAGACAAAAAACAAATATACAAATCCCTTATTCAAACAATACACAATTATCCCATAGATTAGATGCACATAATCGCTGCGAGACTTCACCCCAACCCGTAACCCATCAGGACTACTCACTCATAACAATAAGATCAAGAATAGAAAACATTGTGCAACATACTTAGAATGAAATCACAGTGGTTGCCGAATCACAAGGAGATCTCAAGTACAATGTAATGGCTATGACTATGGAGAGGATGGAGGATGGAGAGGATGAACTATGGTGGTGGATCTCCTTTGATGGTGGTGTGATGCAATCTAAGAATGGCGACCCTCTGCATGGCGGCTGGGACCTCGAAATATATAGGCGCCTTCACGAAAGTCATAGGGTTTGACGAGACGAATCCACTATCACATGGTACGGGCAGGCCGTACAGGCGGGCCCTGCCCATACCAGTGACCGTTATGGCCTCTGGCGCCTAGAGTTGACTCTAGGATTACTTGTCTGTGTAGACTTCCTCAAAATCTTCATTTATGGCTCCTGATTTCGCCATAAAAGCGTGATTTACTGCACAACACAATTCAAAGCAATGGATTGCACATCTTTGCAATAATTAGTCATTAGTGGCAAAGCTAGAGACATTATTTTCAATTGCTTGACTAAAAATAATGTTTAAACGCGAAGAAAGATGCTATTTTCAAAGCCATCATCGGGTTTATTTGTGATCTTCCCACACCAAGTGATCTTTTTTTCGGCCAAACTGATATTCCCACTCATTATGGTACACTGATCATACCGTGAAAATTCCATTAGTATTAAGACGCCAAGCAACAAAGTTGTCCACACCAGGAGGTGAAATGGGAATCTCCAAAATACGGTTTGCACCAACTGACTAAAATAGGGTCCTGAACATATCTTCATCCTAATTTTTCTTATTGGATCAATAAGATCTTCCACTTTACTCAGAATAATACCTTTAGGAGTATTATTTTTTCGTTTTGGGCTTGAAAGTATCCACGCATCATCTCAGATGTTCACTTGTGTACCATTACCAATTCTCCATATGCATCGGTGTTTCAGAGTCCTTAGTCCTGCATTGACACTTTGCCAAGTGAATGAGCTACCTGGCTTTAATTTTGTATTCAATAGATTACCATCATGGAAGTAGTTCGCTCTCAACACTCTATAACAGAGAGAATCAGGTTTCTCAAAGATTCTCCAACATTGTTTCGCTAACATCGTCATGTTGAAAGTATGTAGGTCACAGAAACCCATTCCACCCCTTCCCTTAGGGACATATCTTCCACCACGCCACCCAATGCATCCTCTTATGATCATCATCATCGCCCCACCATAGTTGCAAAATAGCATTAGTTATTCCTTTCCAAATGTTTTTTTGAATTTTGAATACTTTCATTGCAAACACCATTATAGCTTGTGCGATCGCTTTAAGGAGCACCTCCTTACCTCCGATAGAGAGTAGCTTTTCCTTCCATACATTGATCCTAGCCAAAAACTTTTCAATAATATGTAAAAAAGTAACTCCTATCGACCCCCACCATAGCTGGTAGACCCAACTAATTTTCATTCAGAGATTCAGTGAAAATATTCAGTTTCTCACACACCACCACTCTCTCCTCCACCGGGGAATTTGGGATAAAATAAATACTTAATTTAGCATAACTTACCATGTATCCAAAACTATCACAATAGTATTCCAGAATCTGTTTTAAGTTTTCTTCATTGCTTTCACTAGCCTCCATCAATATTAGTGAATCATATGGGAACATGAAGCGTGTGATCACAGGGGCATCACTACACACTAGGACTCCTACCAGCTCCTCTGAATTTTACACACACTGCAGCATACTCAAGAGATCTTCTCACACATAGAAGAAATTAATAAGGAGATAAAAGATCCCCTTGAAGAGTACCTCTTGTTGTCTTAAAAGCTTTAGTAGTAGGTGAGTTGAACCGAATGGAGTATTTTACTCATGTAACACATGCCATTACTAGAGAGACCCATCTAGCATTAAACCCCAATTTGAGCATCATCTTCTCAAGGAAGCACCACTCAACTCTATCTTAATCTTGGGGCATTTCAAGCTTAACCGCACATCATAACCCAGTTTTTACTCTCTTTTTGGTTATCTTGTGTAATGCTAACAAGATATTGTCCGCAATTAACTGACAAGGAACAAAAGCACTCCTGCTTTCACCGATAACTTCCGCATAAAATCATGTTTAGTCTGTTTGCAAGCATTTTATAAATCACCTTATAAGCCATATAGCATAAACTAATAGTGGGTAATTCTCTTTGTATCATTAACTTTTGGAATCAAGAAAATCATGGTATCATTCCATCCCTATGGTATAACCCAAGAATTAATCGCCTCTAACACTTCCTTTGTTAGATCCACTTCAAGAATTGTCCAAAATCTCTTGTAAAATATAGCATGTAAACCTTCCGGTCTCGGGGCCTTAAAACCTACAATTTGGAACAAAATTGTTAGGGAAAAGCCATAGGTGTCTCGTGGGGTGCGTATTGGAGTTTCCACGAAAGTTGTGCACGATCTTGTCCTGTGAAGACAACAATGATGACCGCGAGCACTGTTTTCCTGCCAGGAGGCGGTTTCATGAAACTACCCCTTTTGAACCCTGAAGTTTCATGTTCTCACTAGTGAAATTATATGGTGCACTAGGTACTATTGGTCCTTTGCTAACCAAGTTGTGCGGAGATGCTTGTCTGATTTGGTGTGGTTCACTGGTGCGGCGCCCGGAGGCTTGGAGATTAAAGTCGAGCCACCAGTGCGTAGATGAAGACTCGAGATTTTTGTAGGAACGAGTATATAGGATCCTAGTCTTGATTTGCATGCTCTTTTTATTTCTTATTCTTTAGCTTTACACATTTCATGCACGTATCTCTAGCTAGTATCCCTATTTTTAGTTGTTTCCTATTTGTTTGTATTGTTGTAAGCCTGGACGTTTGATGTCTTCCTTAATTCAAAGTTAGGTTCATTTCAAGCCTTCCGTATAAAAAGTATATGTGTTGTATGTTTTTGCCACGTACATTCAAGCGTAAGAAAGAATGCCAAATATTAATTATGTAAGCAAATGATGTGAAATTTATTACACACAAACATCAAATTATCTTATATTATATGTACTTCATTATTAATCATGTAGTAACTTACATAAATGATATCTATTCATCCGTAGAACATATAAAATATCATTGGAATTTTTTAAAAAAACTAATGTGTTCTTCACATATTTTTAAGTGGACATCAGCATGACATATGTCCACGATTATATTTTTACTAACTGCATGATGTGGTAAGAACAAGAACAGTTCAAATTCAGTAGGTAATATACATATTATGATGTATTTTATGTTGAACATGTATAATATATATGGAAGTCACCTTTTGGAATGAGAGATCAATCAAAGGCCACGGTAAGTGGGAGATTGTATTTATTTTACCCAAAAGTGCTAGACCATTTAATGAGTGCATGAATATTTATGATTAAACAATTCAAGTGACTATATATTATGCAAATTACAATACTATGCTATATGTTCCTATTATTTCTTTACACAATTATAACATGGTATTTTTCAATGGCTATTAGTTATTTGTAAGATTCATCCTTTTTTGTTGTGTAAGTACAAAATTTAGTTAATAGCACCTTAGGTTTAATGGCCAAAATTAACCACACACATTTCAGGGATCTAAGCAATGGATCAAAATGAGGGCTGATAAACTCAAACAAGACATCTTCATGTTGTTTAAGACCTGCAACAACGTGGAGGAGAGAATGATTTTACTAGATACACTGCAACATCTTGGAATTGGTTACCACTTTGAAGAAAAAATTGACATGACTTTAAGGCAATTATTGGAAACTGAATTTAGCAACTCTAACCTCCATGAAGTTTCTCTTAGGTTTCGCTTGCTTAGGGAGCATGGAAAATGGGTTTCTCCAGGTATCAAACTTTATTTCTCTATAATTATTGTCTAAGAAATTATAGCCATAAAAAATAGAGGACAATTTTTGGTAAGTATGGCTAACTGAGTTATCAAGCTTATGTTGCTTACTTTGGTACTATAAAATAATTTCATAAAGTGGAATATATTTACAACAACTGAAACATTGTTGACTGGGTTATTACTAAGAACATGGAGAGCTTGCAGATGTTTTCAACCAATTCAAATCTGAAGACGGGAGATTCCTCAATATTACAACTAATGATCCTAAGGGGCTATTGAGTTTATACAATGCAGCTCATCTTCTCATCCATGATGAGCCAATACTCGAAGAAGCCATCTCTTTTACAAGGCATCATCTCGAATCAATGATTGGTAGTATCAAGTCCCCACTATCTAAGCAAGTACAAAGATCCCTTAAGATACCATTGTCGAGGACCAATCAGAGGGTGGAAATGTTGCATTATATTCTAGAGTATGAACAGGAGGAGCATAACCCGATTCTGTTGGAGCTTGCGAAACTAGATTTTAACCTTCAACAACATGCACACTTGAAGGAGCTCAAAGATATAATAGGGTATGTTATTTTTCTCTCTTTGACATGATGAAATTAAGAAAATAGTAGTCATTCATGGGTACATAGCTTAAAGGTAATTCATAAATCTACTTATTGCTATATCTATAATGCACGTCTTAGTCAATGGCTTTGGTTATATTTTGTAGATAAATATGAGAATGTGTGGTCATTATGAGTTTACTATTCTTTGGTGCTTCCTTTGTTTGTGCACGTAGTAAGGAAAGTACATAAATTGTTACTATAATATAGTAAGGCTTTTATGGACTGCTTAATACTTAATAAGCATAACTATAATGTGTTTTAACTGCACATCCCAAGTACTATTTTTGATAACTTTGCTCGCTTAATTCTTAGGTGGTGGAAACATTTTTCTGGATACATCGAGCTAAACTTTGTTCGCGACCGTCTAGTGGAGGGCTTCACTTGGGCCTCGTTTTTGTACTACGGTGCCGGATTTGAGCTTGCTCGAAGCGTCATCACCAAGATTATTATCCTAATTACCACACTAGATGACATATATGATAACCATGCGACAATAGATGAATGTCGGATGCTACATGAAGCCATACAAAGGTTGGATTAATTTGGCTTTAAATTTTCAATCAATTAGTTTAGTGTATATCTATAAACTATCAAACTCATTTTCATATCATACCATGGACAATAATTAGTATCCACCTATTTTGTTTATGATTTTTGAATTGATATCTTAAGCATACATGCATATGCTAGCTAATAACCACTTCTCATATTTGTAGTGAATTAGTTCATAGCCCACACATTACCTTGTGTATAATAGCGCACGTCACATTCACATGAAAACATGGGTGCATAAACTATGGGAAAGTTGACTTATAGATAATAGAGTAAGCTGGAAAAATCTTTGAAGATGAGCATAGGCACATGAATAAGTAATTTATCTAATAGCGCATGACTAAATTAGGCCAGAGTCTATTACCTAGAGAGGCATGATTCACATCTATATATGTTACTGAGTTTGATAAGGCTTTACATACTTATGGTTTCTAATTGCTTCCTCTAAGGATTAATTTTACAATAACTATTAACATAGTGCATGTTTTTTTCGTGTAGTGTCACATGACTCTAGTTTGTTGTATATTTGGCACAAAAACATATGTTTTCATAAGGAAAGAAGGATGACAAAATAGAATTTGAAATCCAAGATCTAAATATGAATGAAATGTATATTAGAAATATTAATTCCATCCTACACTGATCATCCATACATATCAATGTCACTGTCCAAGAAAACATATTTCATCTTGCTAAATATGTTAGAAATTAAAGAAAGATAATCAAGAGATTTCATTGAGAGGTAGCAAAAGAATGAACCGCCTAACACATATTGTCTCACTATATCTTTTGCAATGCAATTGACCTTGTAGATGGGATGAAAAGTCTATTTCTCTTTTGCCGGAGTACTTGAAGAAGTTCTACAAGGAGATGTTGAGGACCTTCACTAATATTGAGGCTGAAATGCCGATACAGATTAACTACGATATTGCACACCTAAAAAAAGCGGTAACTAATTATATCTTTTTTTCATGTAAAAAACAACATATACCATATATAGCACATCAACATACACACCCACACCATGGTGCACCAGTTAATTTACCTATATATATATAGCACTCATGGGTGTGTGTGTAATATATATATAGAACTCATGTTACTCATGGGCATATATATATACTGCAACTATATATTTGTCTTCGAATATACCTCATATGCAAGAGTATTATACATTTTTATCATTCTCCATATAAATCATTATTTATTCTTAGATACTTCAGTATGAGTACTATACAAATAGTAATCGGTATCTCTAGTTTTATTAACATATACCATTTTACATACAAAGAAATATCATATACACAAATAATATAAGGTATATAGACTCGCATAATTTTTTCCATAAAACTCACTTTATGGTTTCTAGTATTTAGCAATTAAGTAGATTAAAATTATAAATAGGTATGATGAAGTCATCTATGCAGTTATGGAACATGGGAATGTGTGATCCCAGGTGTATTAAACCATTTTGCATTATAAGATCTCATATAAAGCTATGTAACAATTCTACACCCTCCTTGGAAATCCATGATAAGGTTTACATTAACATGATGTATAATATGTATATTTATTTTTTCGCATATGTGCCTCAATATATGTTAGTACATAATCATGGAATATTAATTAAAAAATGATACTAAATTCGACTTGGAAAATAAATTAATAATCATATTGTATTCACTTCATGATGAAACATGATATTTGGATAAGTCTATGGTATAAAAGCATGACATTGACCCCATTAAATATAAATATGAAAACCTTGAGAAATCATGTCATGGAAGTATTGTCTGATCAAAATCTATGCATATGGCATTCACATATAAAATAAAAGTACTTGTGAAAAACTTGAATGTCGAAGTGTTCCAAGTTTGAACAAAGTTTTTCTTAAAACTTCATGTTCATGTATAAAACCAGAGACAACAGTACTATCAAAAATATTATGTGATTTCTAACAAATTATGTATCTAAACAAATGTAGTACATATTAAAACGAAATTTTGGTTAATTTTGTGATTAATTTATTTCTGTTGCATGGGCAGATCCAAAATAATGTGATTGGTTATCTGCATGAAGCAGAATGGTCACACGAGAATTATAAGCCGTGCTTTGTGGATTACGTGAACTTGACCAGCATGAACGTAGGCGTACCAACCCTATGTGTGAGTATGATGATAGGCCTGGGAGACAAAGTGATAGAGCGAGCACTCGAGTGGGCAGCTAGTGTCCCGGAGGTCATCATCATCGTCGGAAAGATTTCCCGTTTCTTGAATGACCTTTGTGCATTTGAGGTATATATATATATAAGATTTCAAGATTAATTTACGTCATGTTAGCTACTCGTTCCGTTCAACTAAGCAAGATGCCCAAGTTTTTTGAGATTTATATTTCACTAGCAATAGTACTAGTAAAATGTTCATTATGTAATATTTCCAATAATTTTTCATTAATGTTATTTTTGTGTTGCTATACTTTGATTTCCTTTTGGAGAAAAATTTATCTCAAAATTTTGACATCTTCAAACTAGTGGATTAATTATTATTTTTACAATCAGCAAGATTGCATCCAAGATTATATATTTAATTCGACACAAAATTATATACTCTAAACATGAATTTTTATGTTATTACACAGCGTCGAAAGTGCAAGGGGGATATGGCAGGCTCAGTAGAGTGTTACGTCAATGAGTATAATGTCACAAGTGATGTGGCTATTGCGAGAATTGGTGCACTGATAGAGGAGGAATGGATGAACCTGAACCAAGCCCGCTTTGAAAAACACACACTTCTCCCAGCGTTGCAGCAGTTTATTAACTTAGCAGTTAGTACAACATTTTTCTATGGCAACAGGAACGATGTGTACATGCACAGTACACATATCGAGGGGACAATTAAGAGCTTCTTCTTCAAACCTATGTAGGCTCTAGCCTGAAGCATGGTCGCTGCTATATGTTGTTTAGTAAGACTAGTCACAATGGGAAGTATTATATAGTAATATCATGCATATGATACTAGTATATGATACCATCTTCACAATGCACAGTATCATGTAGTAGTATCATAGTCTTAGTGTATTTATCGCTTTGTAGAATCTCAATGTAAATTTGTGTGCAGGATTTGTTTGGGATTAGTTTTTTTCTAGCTCTATGTGCTATGATACCGTATCTACCTATGATACCAACACAATCTCTTTTATCATTAATTGCAGTGACACGTAAGCATTTTGCATGCATGTGGTGCATGATACTACCTATGATACCCCTATTGAGGCTAGTCTAATGTACTCCGTATTTCTTTTCGTACCTTGTTTTGGTTTTAGAAAGACAAACATTGTTATGTAGGAATACAGGCCACCAATAAAATGTACAATACTTCTCATGTGGGGTAAAACGTATAGGAGACGTACACCCAGGGACAAGCAACGGGCTAGGTGGATTGAGTATCTGAGTATGTTTAGTATTTGGATTGGAAACGAAAAGGTTTTGTCCCGTAGAAGATTACCCTATCGTTTCCAGTCCAAATAGCAGTCATTTCTAGTTCTGTTAGGAGTCTTTCTATAAATCTGACTATGTATATTGCCCCCTTGTGGATGAACAAATCAAGCAAGAAATCCCCAAACTCATGTTACCCATTGCGCCTTGTGTGCCTCTCAATGGAGTGGCGATGTTGGACATGTTCCCTAGAGGTAATACTAATGTTTTTATTGTTCTATTTCCCATGTTCATAATCAAGTTATATTTTTTAGAGCAACCAGCAGGAGCTCTATCTTTTCATAAAGTAGAAATAGAGTTGGCCAGTTTGTAAGGAAAACTAGCCGAAACCCGATACAGAAGGATATGCTAAGGGACATATCCAAACCCACACGGCTAGTTTATAAGGGAAACTGGCGAAAACCAAAACAAACCAAAACTACCACACCGGTCCCAAGGTTGTGCACCACATGAGCTGATGACCCTTCCGCCCAAGCAAGAAGGGACACCACTCAGGAAGATTCAGAGCCGTCGCTCCGGCGTCCACACCGGTCCCGAGACCGCCCACACTAGCTAGAACCGGAACAACCCAAACACAACACATCGGCCCCGAGGCTGCGTCACACTCGAGTCGACGCCCCTTCCTCCATAACGGCAAGAGCCGACACTTGGAGCCGCCGCTCCAAACTCCCACGCCGACCCTAGGGTATATGTGCGGGGACGCATTTGTATATGAATGGGTGATTCAGAGAAAAACTTAATTGCATGTATGCAATAATAAGCACCAAACATATTCATAGCCAGACCTCTAGAATATCTCATGTGTTGTTTGATGATCTTGTTTTCCTGATCATGAGCATTATTAATGCAACAAGGAACAAGACATCCTAGTGAGGGAGGGCACAGCTGTACCACCAATAGGAGTTGAACTCCGTCAAGGAAACCATAGTGGAGTCGAACTCCAACATTAGGTGTTGGCTCCCCAACACTGGTCGTCCATATTAAGGGGGCGCACGGCCATGTCACACAAGCATTCCTAACGGCATAAATCCATGGCAGCTATCCCTCATCTTCCTTCTAGAGAGAGGGAGAGAGGGGGGAGAGAGTGTGAGTGTCTATTTGTGAGAGAGAGAGAGAGGGTGGGAGAGGGAGAGGTTGCGAGGGGGAGTGAGGCAGGGAAAATAGCAAGACTACATGGATTCATCATCCATGACCATGAGGCTATTCTATGATATTTCTTCCATTGGCTTTGCTCTAATTGCCTCGGTAGATGAAAGTTGTTGCACGAAATTAGTGACCAACAACTTTCGGTTGCAAAGTTCGTGAGGTTGGTCGACCATGAGTTACAAAATCAAGGAAATGCACTCTGTTTTCACTTATTTGGCATTTTTTTAGATCTTATTTGGCATTTTGGTCATAATAAACTGAGGATTAGATAGCAATGCAAACCTAACATTTTGGATTGCAATGGTGTGCTCTATTTATCAATGGATATTGCCGCTATCCACTGAGAAAGCGTGGTCGTATGCTTATGGTAGCACTACACCAGTAGGGCTGGTGCAATACATAGTCCTTGTTAGAGTTATACTCAGACTATTTCCATATGTCGTGTATCACATATACGTGTTTTATACGTATATAATTTGTATGTGGTCATGACTATTGATACATTGGAAAATTTTTGATGCTCCATGCATGTTTAGTATCTACTTTGCTTTACTTGTCCATACTTTGAGGTGTTTTTTACATGTTTTCTGGTACTAACCTATTAACAAGTTGCAACAGTGCCAGATGCATGTTTTCTGCTATTTTTGGTTTCAGAAAAGTTAGTAAAGAAATATTCTCGGAATTGGACGGAACAAAGGACAGAGTCAATAACTTTTCGTGGGGAACAAGAAGTCCGGAGGGGAGCCAGGAAGGCCAGCCAGGGGGGCAGACCCACCCTAGGCGCGGGTGGGACCAGCCCCGCGCCTGGCTAGGGTTTGGGCACCCTGGCCTCCTCCCGTTCTCGCCCCTTCGCCTATAAGAAGCCCTCGATACAGAAACCCTGAGTACCCGATCAGAAATCCACAAAACCGTCTGTAGCCGCCGCCACCATCGTCCCTAGATCGGGGGGATCTGAAGTTCTTCCCGGCACCCTTCCAGAGGGGAGATCATCCCGGAGGCCTTCTCTCCAGTATGATTCGTGAGTAGTTCCACCTTGGACTATTGGTCCATGTAGTAGCTAGATGGTTGTTTCTCCTCCTTTGTGCTTTCATGTATAGATCTTGTGATCTCCGTTCATGATCAAGATCTAATCTATTTGTAATCATGCATGTTGTGTTTGTGGGGATCCGATGGATATTGAGATTATTATGTTGGTTTGATTAATGGTTTTATATTTATGATTCTATCATGTCTATGTTGTTTGTGATCTTGCATGCTCTCCATTGCTAGTGGTTATATTGGCCAAGTAGTTGCTAGTGACTCCAAGAGGGAGTATTTATGCTCGATAGTGGGTTCGTGCCTCTAGTTTCCAAGGGAAGTGACAGAAATCTCTTCGGTTGTAGATGTGTTGTTGCTACTAGGGAGAAAACAACGGTCTCTTGTTCATGGAACATGTGGACTGTTTACCTTACACACTTTGCTTAAAGCAGTTGTCTGTTGCTTGCAACTTAATACTGGAGGGGGTTCGGATGATAACCTGAAGGTGAACTTCTAGTCATAGATGCAGTTGGATGACGCTCTATGTATATTGTTGTATTGCCCAATCAACCTCATAGGATCTTTCTGGCTAGTAATTGCATTGTTATGCCTTGCTCAGTTCCTGTCAATTGCCTTGTTGTAATTTTTTTACCCTTCATGCCATGTTGTTTATCTAAGAAGAGCACCTCTAGTGAACTATGAACCCCTATCCAATCTTTACCATTGATACATCTTCCACTGTTACTTGTTTACTTGCTGCAAACCATTACCTTCCACATCATACGTTTAATCCTTTGTTACAGCAAACCAGTGAGCTTAACAACCTCACTTATTCGTTGGGGCAAAGTCATGAGTTTGTGTTGTGCAGGTCTTCGCATTGCTTGCAACACCTGTGTGACGTTTCCTTCCTCCTTCTAGTTCTATAACCTCGGTCTCAACTGAGGGAAGACTTGCTGCTTGCTGCTTCACACCTTGCCCTTGGGGTTTCCAACGAAGTGCTCCACGTCAGCACCAGCCATCAAGTTTTCTGGTGCCATCAAGGATTCATCAACAAGTTTTCTGGCGTTGTTGCCGGGGAGGCCAAGGACGTCTTCACTAGGGGATTCCTTCACTTCCATTCTCTTTACTTTGTTTTTAGTTTGCTTTGTTTCTTTTGCTTGGTTTTTTTGCCTCTTTCCAAAAAACCCAAAAAAATAGTCTAGTTTGGTTTGCTTGCCTTATTCAAAAACACACAAAAATTAGTTCCTGCTCTAGCTGCTGCTGCTGTTTTTGGCTTGCCCACCTTTGCCAAAATGAACTCTGCTGAGAACACCAAGTTGTGTGACTTCACTAGCACCAACAACAATGATTTCCTAAGCACTCCTATTGCTCCACCTGCTCTTGATGCTACCTTTTATGAAATTAAGCCTGCTTTGTTGAATCTTGTGATGAGAGAGCAATTTTCTGGTGCTAGTTCTGATGATCCTGCTGCCCATCTTAATAGCTTTGTTGAACTTTGTGAGATGCAAAAGTATAAGTATGTAGATGGAGATATTATTAAGATCGGGCTTTTTCCTTTCTCCTTGAGGGGAAAAGCTAAAGAATAGTTGCTTTCTTTGCCTAAAAATAGTATTGATTCTTGGACTAAGTGCAAAGATGCTTTTATTGGAAAGTACTATCCTCCGGCTAAGATTATTGCTATGAGAAGTGACATTATGAAATTTAAACAGCTTGATAGTGAACATGTTGCTCCTGCTTGGGAAAGAATGAAATCTTTGGTTAAAAATTGCCCTACTTATGGACTCACTGCTTGGATGATTATCCAGACTTTTTATGCAGGTTTGAACTTCTCCTCAAGAAATCTGCTGGATTCTGCTGCTGGAGGTACCTTCATGGGCCTCACCTTGGGTGCTGCAACAAGGATCCTTGATAATATGATGGTTAACTATTCTGAATAGCATGTTGAGAGAGCTCCACATGGTAAGAAGGTAAATTCTGTCGAGGAAACTTCCTCTTTGAGTGAAAAGGTTGATGTTATTATGGCTATGCTTGTTAATGGGAAAGCTCCTCTAGATCCTAATAGTGTTCCCTTAGCCTCTTTGGTTGCTCAAGAAGAGAAAGTTGATGTGAACTTCATTAGAAACAACAATGCCTATAGGAATAATTTTGGTAGCAACAACAATTATAGGCCTTATCCTCCTAATAATGGCAATTCCTATGGAAGCTCTTACAATAATGCTAGAAGTGCCCCCTCTGAACTTGAAGTAATGCTCAAGGACTTTATTAGTAAACAAACCACTTTCAATAAGACTATAGAGGAAAGGCTTTTAACTATTGAGAAAAATATATCCTCTTTGTCTGAAGCTCAAACTTCCTTGGTTAATAAAATGGCTGCTAAACCTGAAACTATGAAAAACACCTTTGCTACTACTCATGTCATACAAGTTACTATTGATGAAAATGTTAGGCTGTTAGCTCAACTTCATGCTAGGTGGGAAAGGGAAGCTGAAACTGATAGAAACAATAGTGTGTGCACTATCACCACTAAACCACAAGTAGCCCATATTCCTCCTCCTAATATGCCTAAGCCTAGTGAGCCTACTACTAGTGATGGTAAGTTTGACTTTGATATTGATGGTTGCAACATTTCTGAAGTGATTATGTTCTTGCAAAAGCTTGCTAGAAATCCTGATGCTAGTGATATGCATGTTGCATTTACCAAACACATTACATATGCTCTTGTTAAGATTAAGGAAGAGAAGCTAAAACACAAAGCTTCTATTCCTAGGAAAATAGAAGATAGTTGGGAACCCATTATTAATATGCAAGTGAATGACTTTGATCTCAAAGCTTCATGTGATCTTGGTTCTAGTGTCTCTATTATGCCTAGGAAGATTTATGAAATGCTTGATTTGCCACCATTAGAAGATTGTTATTTGAATGTCCCACTCAATGATAATGCTAAGAAGAAACTCATGGGGAGTATTAATGATGTTCTTATTATGGTTAACAATGCTTATGTCCCTGTTGATTTCTATGTTTTGGATGTTGAATACAATGCTTCTTGTCCTATTACTTTGGGAAGACCTTTTCTTAAAACAGTTGGTGCCATCATTGATATGAAAGAAGGCACCATCAAATATCATTTTCCATTCAAGAAAGGAATTGAATACTTCCCTATGAGGAGAGAGAATTTGCTCTTTGCTCCTCCTTTGAAAGCAAGGTTTGATGTTAATGCTTCCTCATTTGAAAATACTTGATTCTTCTTGCTTTTTGTGCCTAACTTAAAGGCGTTAAAGAAAAGTACTTGTTGGGAGATAACCCAAGAGTTTCCTTGAGTATTGGAAGTTATTACTTCTGTAATGACCTGTTCTTATCCTTTTTGTTTGCTTCTTGTGCCAATAATGACCCCCAATGAGAGGGAAGTAAGATTTGGGGAGTTGCTGTCCCGAAACAGATTTCTGTCCTCCAGCAAAAAGAATTCGTGAGGAGGATCTGTAACTAGGATTGAGATCAAATTTTATGAATAAATCCCCCAGTATGTTGGCTAACTTTCGTTAGTTCAACACGTTTTGATTTGAGCAACAGAAGATGTTCGAAAAAATTCGTTTCTACCTGCTGGTCTGTTTTGACAGATTTCTGTCATTATTTGCATTTGCTTCTTATTGATTCCTTTTTGAGCTCTCTTCGGGTAAATTGAGTTTATTTGAAGGAGTTACTACAGGAGCTTGTGTTTTTAGTGAAAAGTCTTGCTGTTCCAAAGCTTTGCCAGTGGTCTAATATCTTTTGAATAAGCTAATATTGCTAATGAAGATTGTGTGAAGTTTTGTATGAAGGAAAAATTCCAGGTGTAGAGAGAGAATGATGCAATGAGATGAAGAATGGACAAAAGCTCAAGATTGGGGATTCCACCATGGTGTCACCCCAAGAAATATCCAAGAGGTACAAGCGTCAAAGCTTGGGGATGCCCAAGGCATCCCCTTCTTCATCAATAAAAAGCTCAGGTCTGTCTAGACACTTCGTTTTTATTGTTTCATGCATAGTTGTGTTGTTCTTGGAGCGTCTTAGTTTTTGTTTGCTTTGCTTAGTTTTTTTAGTTTGCTTTAGTAGTTTGGACCCCCGTTCTCGCTGTGTTGTTTTGCAAATAAGTTTGCTTGGTGTTTGAAAAGGAGTAGTAAGTTCTTGCTTGAAGTGCAAGAGGACCTTGCATTGACTGTGACTTAGACTTTAGCATGACATGGTAGGTGTTGTTTTAGAATTATGCTTAGTGATTATTGCTGTAGCATGTCTTGTTCAAAACAATGGGGATTGCTTAGTGTGCCTTGAAGAAATTATGCGTTGTTTTAGCATGCAAAAGCATAGTATTGTGATATTCTCCTTTGATGTTTTTCTTGGGTTGACTTGGCACATGCTCACACCATGTTATGACTATGACAAGTGTAACATCCCCAGCATTAGAGCCTAGACATAAGCTGAACCTAGATGTGTGCATTGCATTCATGCATAGAAAATCCGAATAATTTTCGCGCTTTTGAGAAAAACTTGTCCAAAGTGATTGAAGCTTCTCTTAACTTGATGGAATTAAAGTAGATCATCAAGTTGACTGCGATAAGTTTCAATATGACCTTTGCTAAAAACCTTATTTTGGGTAAGGGAGATTTGATCTAAGGGTAGATCAAATAAACTAAAAGTTAAACCCTAATACATTATGATTTATATTTGATCCTTAGGTGATCATATCATAGTATCCATTATAATCACTCATGAGTACCAAGTTAAGGATATAACACAAATAATAAGAATGTAACAACTATATCTTAATCTCATCTACATATACCATGAGTATCATGGTAATAGCTAACCCTACTTCTTAAGTAAGATTGAGTAGGAAAGAAACTAAGTTTAGATCATTCATCATATATCTTTCTTTCCATATCAATCCTTATAATCTCTATTGAGTTATATTTCAATATCTGTTGCTCATCAATGTTGAGAAATCAACTATTGATTCACCAATTCTCAATCTATCAACTCTTGACTAGAATATAGCTTACAAATAAGTGTCTATAAAGAAACAACTAATAAGAGGTAAATAGTAATTCTAGTTTTAGACATCATCTATAGGATGGGAATGATCGAAGAGAATCAAATCAATAGGATAATTTATGGATCTAAATCACTCCTAAATAAATATAAGAATTATTTATACCATCTAATTATATGGTAGTTAAGAAGATTACAAGGATGAACCCTGAAGATAGTTACTGGTAGTAATTCTATTAGACCAAGTGGGCATAGTCCAGGAATAACAGTCTTAATCCAATTAAAGATACTAAGAAGATAATACCAATACAATTGTAAGGTTGTATTGCTAAAGCCTTGTTTAGCCAACTACAAATCCAAGATATAAATGATTAAGGGATTAAAATGATCATGCCTTACTCACCAGGATGGTCTACCTATATCTAGTATAAAAGATATTGGTTGGTAGAACATGATTGAAACCCTAGTAGGGATAAGTTATCCTAAAGTAGTCATTACAAGCCATACTAATATAACGTAAGGTTGGAGTGTGAGTTGTTAGAGTAAAGTAACTATAAGATAGTATGATTCAATTAAAGCTAGTTTAGCATAGAGTTATGGAAGAAGTGTTATTCATCTTAAAGGATAGTAAGCTTTAGAGAAAGGTAGTTGGATGTATACATCTAATGAAGAAGTATTAGTAATAAATGATTAAGAAGATAATGAGTAGAGTAGTGAATAGAACTAAGTATGGATATGAGAAAACCATAAAAGCTTTAGTATCAAACCCATTGTGCTCATTCATAGATTTAGAAGGATAATAGGGGGATAGAAATATTTTATGACGTAAAGCTCATCATGCTAACTATGATGATGGATGGGAAGAAGTATTATATCTAGGAAAGGAATTCTTTAATTAAAGGTTAAGGATGGTGAAGAATGGAAAAATTAGACATTCTTGTTAAACAACCAACTCTAAATCTTAAACCAAGTATAATGTCCATTCAGGGAATTGATTCATCATCTTATAATTAATATCATTTTATAGGAATATTTCCCTATAACAGATCACATAAGCACATCTCTTTCAATTCTAATTATCATAATTATATGTTCTTAAGAGTATCTTCATCAATTCCTTTTTATGAAACATCCTAAATATAACTTTCTATTTTAAAAGGAATGATGTCATCAAGTATCACAAACAAAAGCCAATATGATTAGTTATTAGATCTTTACTCACGGTAACAAGGGAATAAAAGTAAATCAAGCACCCTAAACTTCTTTGTTTAGCATAATAGAATATATACATTGCCATTTTCCAAATTAATGGAAGTAGTAATAACCATATTAATTTCCTCTATATTTCATGCATCAAACAATGATATAGGATTATTATACATATAAAAATTTCTATTACAAAACTATGAGCCAACTAGAGTTAAGTTTTATAAACAAATAAGAATATATCATCTAATAAATCCATAGTTAAAAGTGGAAAGAAAAATGATAAGAAAAGCTTCTACAAACTATTAAAAAAAGGTGTTTATATTGAGAAAATAAAAGAAATATAAAAATATTGTATATAAAAGTTCACAAATGATACTAAATATATTTTAGTATTACTACAAAGATCCAGCAAATAAATTCTACATATAAAGGTTTAAAATATAGATTAAATTCAAATATGAAAAGGAAAACAGAAAATAGAAAAAGGGAAAACAAATAAAAAACAAAACCTGGCCGTTGCCCAACTCTTACTTGCTTACCTGTCGCCCAGGTGCAGCCCACAAAGGCCCAGTAACCAGCCCAGCTCATTCTCTCTTGTGACTGACGAGTGGGGCCAGGGAAGGATCACGGGTTGAGAAGAAAGAAACGCCAGGGGGTTTTCTGCAAAATCGATTTCGTTGTCTACCTCGCCTACTGGAAGCAGCTCGCTGGCCGGAGCTCCACCGTCGATCAATCGTCGCGCTATGATGCGTGCCGCCGTCCCTGGGAGGATTAGATAATATCGCCGTGTCCTCCTCTATCCTCTCGTACCAATCTCGTCTCCGGTCTCGCTCTCCAGAACCACTTTCCTTCCTCACCCGAAACCCTAGTTCGCCGGAGTTCGTCGTTCCTGTCTGGTCCGACCACCCCTCGCTTCGTGGTAGCCACTGTTGGACGCGCCGTCGTGGACTTGCTCACCTAGGACCAAGCACGGAAGCCAGCATGCCGGGAATCATGTGAAATCGAGCATTCCTTTCATCGGCCTCCGTGGCCATTCTCGTCGATTCGCCGTCGTCACGCCTTCCCAAGTCTCCTCGACCACTCCATCATAACCAGGGTAAGCTCCTCTATCTTTCAGGAGACTTCGTTGGTTCAATTGCTTCCTGTATCAAGATCTAGCCGTGCGCCGTCGTGCACCGCCGTGAATCGTTCTCCGGTGACCATTTAGGGGCGGCGCGACCATAGTTCAACTAGCCAGCGCATGCTCGTTCCAACGCACCTAGCCACAGCCCCGCGCGCGCACTAGATCAATCGATCGATCCTCAACAGTGAGGATCAACTCAAGTGACGTCATGCTTACGTCAAGTTCGAACCACGTCAGCTAGTTTGACCAGTCTTTGCTAACGTGGAGTGTGACGTGGCCTTGGGCCCATATGTCATTGACTGGAAGAGGAAACAGGGTCGGTAACAAAATAAATTTATTAACCTGAGTGCTGAGGTGGACATAGGCCCACTGGTCAGTGACTTAGGCTAAGTGTGGGTGCGGTGTAAAAAGTTAAAACCTGTTTAAGAAATAAATAAAATGTTATAAGCTCTATTATTAATATTCCAGAAATCAAATAAATGATTAAATCTTGTTTAATTAATAACTTTTGATTTATAATTCAAAAAAATGTGTATAATATCAAGGTTGGAAAAAGCGTTAGGCGTAGGCGAGCCGTTTGGCCTTCGCCTAGTGCCTAGGCGGTGCTTAAGCACCCTAGGCGTGGCCTAGGCGAGCATATAGTTTTTACCATCAAGGGTATATATGGGTTATTATATGTGATATACATTAATTTAGAGCATGTAAATGAGTAAACAACCAACGACCTCCATTGGAATATGTCCAGCTAGCTAAAAAGTGAAAAAAATTCATGATTTCTTGCTCGATAAGAAAATTTATTAGTTATCCTGCCTAGACTTCTGCTTATGCTCTAGGCGAGGCGTTTGTCTATCGCCTAGTGCCTAAGCGTGCTTAAACGTTTCCTAGGCGCCGCCTAATCCAACTTAAAAATGTGTATAATATATGAAAATTTGTAGAGAAATAAAATCTAAAGCTTAAAATTATTATCAAATACTATTATGATGATTATTTAAATAAATATTATTTAATAAAGGTTTTATAAGTAATAAAACTTTGACAATTAATATTTTAATAATGGTAAATGTTAAAAATATAAATAGAATACCAAAAATCTTAGAAAATTAATAGTTATAATTTAAAACTATAATCATGCATTATTATTCCACTTAAGTAAATATTTGCTATTTATTAAGTCTTTGTAAAGTAATAAGTATTATAAAAATCATATCTTATTATTTTTAAATCACAAAAATAAGTGTAATATACCAAAAGGATCACAAAAATAATACCTACAGTTTAAAAATATAATATTCCACTTTTGAGTTAAATAAAAATTCAAATATTTTAACAACTCAAAATTTAAACTTATTTACTTAATTGATAATTCATATAAGGGTAAATTAAAATTGTTAATATTTCTAAAAATTAGTCAAATAAGTCTAATAAATAGTATTAGTCTTGAATATTAATAATATTAAGTCATAATGATTCAAAACATTATAAATACTATTATATTGAATTATCCTTCTACTATATGAATATTTTATAATCTAAAAAGATCTTTAACAATTCTAAAATCTTCAAGTATGATATATAAATCAAATAAAACCTTATAATGAACTAAATCCAAATATAATTGATGAGTAGTCCCTGGTATTATTTATTTATCCACAAACCACAATCACACCTTTATAAGAAAAACAAGAAATCTTATTCTACTTCAAAATATAACCACTCATCCTTAAAAAGGTAAATGATACCATTCCATTATAAAATCAAGAAAACCACTACAACAGATAAAATATAACCATTCTTTAATAACCTTAAGGCAACATTCCCAAATACACAAGTTACATATGTTATAAGCCTTATACTTTCAAACTATCTATATTTTAAAGTTAACTTTAGTCTCCAAGAATCTAAATATAATACTATAAACATTATTATATGTTTTATAGTTAACTTTGGTCTGATATAGTTAAGTCGTAAAGCATCTCAGACCCAAACCATTCGAGCAAGCATAAATAACTTCGACCAAACTCAACTAACCATAAAGCTTGTTTAGACCTTAGAAGAGAAACCTTTTCTTCGAAGGTTATTCTTTTTGCCACTTCAAAAAAGAACTCTTATATAAACAATCTTGAGTAGCATTTCACCTTTTGAGTGTGTCCCGTTGTTTTATAATATTGTAATTTTATAGTTATCTCACACACACTCACAAGCCTTAATAAGAAGCACAAGTATGAAATTTAACTAGAAAGGCAAACACATTATAAAGTAACCATTTCCGGAATCCAAACCCTATAACAACGTTATCCCCGGGATTCACATTTATAAAGTGCATCACATTACTTATGTATAAGAACATATTGCTTCTTTAAACATTAGTCCTTACCGGACCAATGATGCTGATTTCAGATTTTGGATCTTATACTGACTCGAAGACCGTGAGTGCATAATCTTGCAATCACAAAATGCAAGTTCATACTTTCTCATTTCCTTTGTTTATTTTCCGTAAAGTATTTTACAAATCCAGTGTTGTCATCACCTGCATTTGAAAAGGGTCAGAAAACACTATTTTCGATAGTAATGTGAACTATTGGTTACTGATCCAGGGTGATTAGCTAATCTAGTAACTCTGACAGTTGGAATACCACTGTTCAGAACTATATCACCTAGGACTTGACAAACCAATGTCGCCAGTGATTCTTGCGCTGTATATTACGCGTTGACCATGAGATTTGGAATGGGACGGAGAAGTCAGCTGTATCTTCTTCCTCTTGCATGAAGCCGGATGTGCAGGTCATGGCTATTATCCTTGTAGCGTGCATATTAATTGGTAATTCGTAGAGGATATGCAGCATATGGGTGGGAACCCTCATCGTCCCATGATAGTTCTGGCATCTAACGGTTTGTACAAACCATTGTCGTAATTCATTATGTGGGCATGGTGTACACCAAGGAGGCATGCGAGGTCACGAAGGGGGTAGTGATTGGCTTGGATCATCTTCTGGGCCCCACATCATGGAATTGTGGATGGGAATAAGCTGCCCGGTTGTGCAACAAAGAGTTGATCTCTCATGGGTAAAGTAACACACCTATGCAAAGTGTAAGAACTATAACTTGTTACTCCCTGTTCCGGGAAGGAGCTGCGAACGCGGCGGGAAAGGAACTCCATGAAAATTCTGGTAAACCCGTGAAGGCTGGCGGACATAGCTTTTCAGAATAAAAGCAACCTTTGAAGAAATGTTTACGAAAACCTGCATTGCCTACGACCTACGGTCTGTGGCTGTAGGATTAGTGCATCAAACACTCCTTTTCTAGTGAACTTCCTGAGTATACTCGTACTCAATGTATCTTCTTAACCCTTGCTAGATTCTGAAGCCAGTGCAGACAACGTCTACATCAAAGTATGCTCCAGGATTCATCATCCAAAGCTAAAGTTCTTTAATAAAGACAAGGAAGTCAAAGAATACTTACTGTTTGGATAGAAATATAATCTCTAGCCATAGAACCTATTTCTTTAGTGTATTGCAGAAGCAGCAATGCCGACCCCTTAGTTAAAATACTAGCCTTAAAAGTATAATAGTTGGTGCATTATTTATCTTTGATTCTTTGTTGTAAGAAGTTCTTTTTCTCTCTTTAACCTAGAGTGTTCTCTGGATCTTGTGTAAAGAGTGAGTTGTAACCTTTAGCCATGTATTGGACCCGCTGTGTTTCTATTGTGCCATTCTGAGGGATGTAATACTAGTGAACGGTGTTTCATTGGTGTTATGTCCATGACTATAGTATACTACATCATGCAGTGGTATGCTGGGTCACCGCAGTTGGTATCAGAGCATATGCTTTGACCTTAGGTTGGAAACCTAGTAAATGGGTAGAACCTGTAGGACACATCCTAGCAATAATAAAGAGTTCTCTAGTGATATGAGGGATATTCACTTGAGAATAATCCTGTTATGTTACTAGTGCGATAATTCTTTAGTAAGATTGCAATTCCGGTCATTGCCCAAGAGTTTTAACTCTATGTGACTGATGATAATTTCTTATCCACAGTTCCACATGGCACCTCGATATCCACCCCGGAATGTTCAAGTGATGAACAGGACGTTGAATGATTACGGAGGGGATTGGACAGATAATCTTCGACAACTTCTATGGAGTTTGGATTGTGAATCAAGACTTTTGGTCAAGATTTATAGTTACTATGATGGGCAGGTATTAGCTAAATACCGTGTCATGATCATGTTACCCAAGAAGTTAGGACTTAAGGGAGAAATGCCATCAGGAGAAGCTAGGTGCATGGCATCTGCATATCAGATTGCCATAGCAGCATCCATAACCATGATCCGAGAACAGAAATCCCAAGATCTAAAAGGTAGTACCCACACCATTATACCCCATGAAACCTCAAACAAAGAGCATGAGTTAGATCACTCTACCCTAGTCCAAGCTGAACCTACTCTAGCTGTAGAGTATATGTATCGTTATCGGTCTTTGCTAAACATTTATCATAACACTCACCAAGTACTAGTTCAGGAACTGGATACGGTCATTGAGGATTTTACTAATCCTGATAAAGCAATGGCATGTAGGAAGAAGTTAGATAAAGAAGCTATGCATCCCAAATACATACCTTCAGGAGAAGTGTATGAGGAAACTGAGTTTGATGACCCAAACTCGGAAAATTATGCCTATTACCAAAATGACTTCAAGCCACCTGAAGACTTATGGACCAAGTACAACTCCGAACAACAGGAATGGAATAGAGTTATTCCAAATAACCCTGAGTCAAACAAGTATGGATGGGAAGTAGAATCTCAAGGTGGAACCACAGGAAATCCTATACCTTATGATGCAAGTATTGAAGAAGAGACCAACTATAACCATAGAGAGCCTTATGGACCATATGGGGGTGATACCAATCCAATCGATTTAGAAGAGTATTCCGATAGCTACTATACCAACATATACGACTGGATCCAAGAAAAGGCTAAGGAACCAACTTACTATGAGGAAGCGTTGCCGGAAAACCAGGAATATTCGGTAGAAGATTACGCCAACTCTAGTCACTTTTCAATGGCTAATCTCAGTCTTGGTACTTCTAATCAATAATACGCACCTCCTGGATGCTCTTATGCTCCAGAAGGCAGTCGTAGGACTTCACGTCATCATGGACGGAATTCTAGGAAGCACTAGAGGAAGATGAAAGTAAGAAAGGAACGACATCCCAAGGGATGAGTGCTTGAATAATGTACATAGAGGGTAATGCGTATTGTAGTTTGAAAGGTTGACCAAAAATAAGTGAGGATATACTCACAAGAACAAGAAGTTCTTGTAAGATAGTTGTGTAAATAGCTGTGGAGCAAACCGTTGGGACATCTAGTACCTTTGTAAATTATTTAAAACCTATGTATAATACATGGTATATGTTTTGTTGTTTATCGACTTCTGTATTTTCTTGAATTTTCTTGATTGACTAGATCTGTACATGAAGTTTAATTAGGTGTGCAAATGCATGATATAACACCCAATTATCTTGATGTTATAGACCTAGATAGAAATGGGAATTCGTGTAAGGGAGTGACGAGTTCCAAAAATCAGGACGAAGACTTACTTAAAGGAGGAAGTAAAATATAAGAAGAATTAACATTGTTTGGAGGATAGTTCAAGCATAGATCATTCTTAGCCAGCTATGAGAAGGAAGATCAGTATGGAAGGTGTATGGAGCAACAAGAAATAATAAACTTAAGGCCCATTCAAAGTAGGCAGTATTGTTACGAAGTTAATAAGGTAGTAATCCCTAGTTCATGGAAGCATCATGAATTAGTACAAAGATGTAGTTGTGGAGCAAAATGGTATTCAAGCTCTGACAATTCAGAGAGAATACCGGTAATAGATTGGAAATATAAGGTAATACCTATCAACCAGGATGATCCGTAGCTGATATTTGATCCATAGTCGGTATTCCAATCCACAGTTGGTTTTTTGTCCGCAACTGGTATTTGGTTAACATAGTTAACCAGATATTCTTAAAGGTTGCATAAAGAGCATAAAATTTGGCCTAAAGTTAAATAAGACCTAAGGAAGTATAAACATTTAAGGCGATCGTGTTTCGAGATGCTTCGCAAAGTCAGACTTATCCCAGCGAAAATGTCCAAATTGTAAGTACGACATATAATGCTGAAAGATTTGCGTCGGAGATCCACAACTGTGTGGATACACCGTATAATCTTTTATCAGACCCTAATTAGGTAAAATATGAACTGAACAGAGACCAACATTATAGTTTAAGAACCAATGGTCACGAGGTATGTAGTTTGGAGACTATTAGTAAACCCTAAGGGGGAGAGCAAACATTACAAATGAAAGTTGAAGAAGTAATAGTGAACACCCAACTGGACAAGTATTAAGAATAAGAAATTCCAATGGGTATGGACAAAATGAGTTCAAATCCAATCTTGGAAGGAGTACCAGTATCAACTATTCTATGACAAGAATAGAAATATAGTCTTCTAACAACAAACACAGGCATATAGAAACTTAAAACTGTTTCAGTGAAACCCTCTAGGCTGTATTTAATGTAGTAATAGAGCTTGTTGATTAAATAAAAGAATTGGATTAGGATATCTAATCAAGTTATAGAATACTACAAATAATTACATTCAAGGTCATCATGGAGTGGAGAAATGTAGCAATCACTACAAGTCAATTCCTTACTCCGAAACATGAGAGTTGCGAACTTCGAGGATGAAGTTTATTTTAAGGGGGAGAGTCTGTAACATCCCCAGCATTAGAGCCTAGACATAAGCTGAACCTAGATGTGTGCATTGCATTCATGCATAGAAAATCCGAATAATTTTCGTGATTTTGAACAAAACTTGTCCAAAGTGATTGAAGCTTCTCTTAACTTGATGGAATTAAAGTAGATCATCAAGTTGACTGCGATAAGTTTTAATATGACCTTTGCTAAAAACCTTATTTTGGGTAAGGGAGATTTGATCTAAGGGTAGATCAAATAAACTAAAAGTTAAACCCTAATACATTATGATTTATATTTGATCCTTAGGTGATCATATCATAGTATCCATTATAATCACTCATGAGTACCAAGTTAAGGATATAACACAAATAATAAGAATGTAACAACTATATCTTAATCTCATCTACATATACCATGAGTATCATGGTAATAGCTAACCCTACTTCTTAAGTAAGATTGAGTAGGAAAGAAACTAAGTTTAGATCATTCATCCTATATCTTTCTTTCCATATCAATCCTTATAATCTCTATTGAGTTATATTTCAATATCTGTTGCTCATCAATGTTGAGAAATCAACTATTGATTCACCAATTCTCAATCTATCAACTCTTGACCAGAATATAGCTTACAAATAAGTGTCTATAAAGAAACAACTAAGAAGAGGTAAATAGTAATTCTAGTTTTAGACATCATCTATAGGATGGGAATGATTGAATAGAATCAAATCAATAGGATAATTGATGGATCTAAATCACTCCTAAATAAATAGAAGAATTATTTATACCATCTAATTATATGGTAGTTAAGAAGATTACAAGGATGAACCCTGAAGATAGTTACCAGTAGTAATTCTATTAGACCAAGTGGGCATAGTCCATGAATAACAGTCTTAATCCAATTAAAGATACTAAGAAGATAATTCCAATACAATTGTAAGGTTGTATTGCTAAAGCCTTGTTTAGCCAACTACAAATCTAAGATATAAATGATTAAGGGATTAAAATGATCATGCCTTACTCACCATGATGGTCTACCTATATATAGTATAAAAGATATTGGTTGGTAGAACATGATTGAAACCCTAGTAGGGATAAGTTATCCTAAAGTAGTCATTACAAGCCATACTAATATAATGTAAGGTTAGAGTGTGAGTTGTTAGAGTAAAGTAACTGTAAGATAGTATGATTCAATTAAAGCTAGTTTAGCATAGAGTTATGGAAGAAGTGTTATTCATCTTAAAGGATAGTAAGCTTTAGAGAAAGGTAGTTGGATGTATACATCTAACAAAGAAGTATTAGTAATAAATGATTAAGAAGATAATGAGTAGAGTAGTGAATATAACTAAGTATGGATATGAGAAAACCATAAAAGCTTTAGTATCAAACCCATTGTGCTCATTCATGGATTTAGAAGGATAATAGGGGGATAGAAATATTTTATGACGTAAAGCTCATCATGCTAACTATGATGATGGATGGGAAGAAGTATTATATCTAGGAAAGGAATTCTTTAATTAAAGGTTAAGGATGGTGAAGAATGGAAAAATTAGACATTCTTGTTAAACAACCAACTCTAAATCTTAAACTAAGTATAATGTCCATTCAGGGAATTGATTCATCATCGTATGATTAATATCATTTTATAGGAATATTTCCCTATAACAGATCACATAAGCACATCTCTTTCAATTCTAATTATCATGATTATATGTTCTTAAGAGTATCTTCATCAATTCCTTTTTATGAAACATCCTAAATATAACTTTCTATTTGAAAAGGAATGATGTCATCAAGTATCACAAACAAAAGCCAATATGATTAGTTATTAGATCTTTACTCACGGTAACAAGGGAATAAAAGTAAATCAAGCACACTAAACTTCTTTGTTTAGCATAATAGAATATATACATTGCCATTTTCCAAATTAATGGAAGTAGTAATAACCATATTAATTTCCTCTATATTTCATGCATCAAACAATGATATAGGATTATTATACATATAAAAATTTCTATTACAAAACTATGAGCCAACTAGAGTTAAGTTTTATAAACAAATAAGAATATATCATCTAATAAATCCATAGTTAAAAGTGGAAAGAAAAATGATAAGAAAATCTTCTACAAAATATTAAAAAAAGGGTTTATATTGAGAAAATAAAAGAAATATAAAAATATTGTATATAAAAGTTCACAAATGATACTAAATGTATTTTAGTATTACTACAAAAGATCCAGCAAATAAATTCTACATAGAAAGGTTCAAAATATAGATTAAATTCAAAAATGAAAAGTAAAACAAAAAATAGGAAAAGGGAAAACAAATAAAAAACAAAACACAGGTCCAACTCTTACCTCGCACTGTCAGTGCATTCACAAAGGCCTAGTAACCAGCCCAGCTCATTCTCTCCTATGACTGACGAGTGGGGCCAGGGAAGGATCACGGGTTGAGAAGAAAGAAACGCCAGGGGGTTTTCTGCAAAATCGACTTTGTCGTCTACCTCGCCTACTGGAAGCAGCTCGCTGGCCGGAGCTCCACCATCGATCAATCGCCGCGCTACGATGTGTGCCGTCATTCCTGGGAGGATTAGATAAGATCGTCGCGTCCTCCTCTATCCTCTCATACCAATCTCGTCTCCGGTCTCGCTCTCCAGAACCACTTTCCTTCCTCACCTGAAACCCTAGTTCGTCGGAGTTCGTCGTTCCGGTCTAGTTCGACCACCCCTCGCTTCGTGGTAGCCACTGTTGGACGCGCCGTCGTGGACTTGCTCACCTAGGACCAAGCACGGAAGCCAGCACGCCGGGAATCATGTGAAATTGAGCATTCCTTTCATCGGCCTCCATGGCCAATCGTCGATTCACCGTCGTCACGCCTTCCCAAGTCTCCTCGACCACTCCATCACAACCAGGGTAAGCTCCTCTATCTTCCAAGAGACTTCGTTGGTTCAATTGCTTCCTGTATCGAGATCTAGCCGTGCGCCGTCGTGCACCGCCGTCGGTCACCGCCATGAATCGTTCTCCGGTGACCATTTAGGGGCGGCGCGACCATAGTTCAACTAGCCAGCGCATGCTCGTTCCAACGCACCTAGCCACAGCCCCGCGCGTGCACTAGATCGATCGATCCTCAACAGTGAGGATCAACTCAAGTGACGTCATGCTTACGTCAAGTTCGAACCACGTCAGCTAGCTTGACCAGTCTTTGCTAACGTGGAGCGTGACGTGGCCTTGGGCCAAATGTCATTGACTGGGGGTGGAAACAGGGTCGGTAACAAAATACATTTATTAACCTGAGTGCTGAGGTGGACATAGGCCCACTGGTCAGTGACTTAGGCTAAGTTTGGGTGCGGTGTAAAAAGTTAAAACATGTTTAAGAAATAAATAAAATGTTATAAGCTCTATTATTAATATTCCAGAAATCAAATAAATGATTAAATCTTGTTTAATTAATAACTTTTGATTTATAATTCAGAAAAATGTGTATAAGATATGAAAATTTGTAGAAAAATAAAATATACAACTTAAAATTATTATCAAATACTATTATGATGATTATTTAAATAACTATTATTTAATAAAGGTTTTATAAGTAATAAAACTTTGACAATTCATATTTTAATAATGGTAAATGGTAAAAATATAAATAGAATACCAAAAATCTTAGAAAATTAATAATTATAATTTAAAACTATAATCATGCATTATTATTCCACTTAAGTAAATATTTGCTATTTATTAAGTCTTTGTAAAGTAATAAGTATTATAAAAATCATATCTTATTATTTTTAAATCACAAAAATAAGTGTAATATACCGAAAGGATCACAAAAATAATACCTACAGTTTAAAAATATAATATTCCACTTTTGAGTTAAATAAAAATTCAAATATTTTAACAACTCAAAATTTAAACTTATTTACTTAATTGATAATTCATATAAGGGTAAATTAAAGTTGTTAATATTTCTAAAAATTAGTCAAATAAGTCTAATAAATAGTATTAGTCTTGAATATTAATAATATTAAGTCATAATGATTCAAAACATTATAAATAATATTATATTGAATTATCCTTCTACTATATGAATATTTTATAATCTAAAAATAACTTTAATAATTCTAAAATCTTGAAGTATGATATATAAATCAAATAAAACCATATAATGAACTAAATACAAAGATAATTCATGAGTAGTCCCTGGTTTTATTTATTTATCGACAAACCACAATCACACCTTTATAAGAAAAACAAGAAATCTTATTCTACTTCAAAATATAATCACTCATCCTTAAAAAGGTAAAGGATACCATTCCATTATAAAATCAAGAAAACCACTACAACAGGTAAAAATATAACCATTCTTTAATAACCTTAAGGCAACATTCCCAAATACACAAGGTACAAATGTTATAAGCCTTATACTTTCAAACTATCTATATTTTAAAGTAAACTTTAGTCTCCAAGAATCTAAATATAATACTATAAACATTATTATATGTTTTATTGTTAACTTTGGTCTGATATAGTTAAGTCGTAAAGCATCTCAGACCCAAACCATTCGAGCAAGCATAAATAACTTCGACCAAACTCAACTAACCACAAAGCTTGTTTAGACCTTAGAAGAGAAACCTTTTCTTCAAAGGTTATTATTTTTGCCACTTCAAATAAGAACTCTTATATAAACAATCTTGAGTAGCATTTCAACTTTTGAGTGTGTCTCGTTGTTTTATAGTATTGTAATTTTATAGTTGTGTCACACACACTCACAAGCCTTAATAAGAAGCACAAGTATGAAATTTAACTAGAAAGGCTAACACATTATAAAGTAACCATTTCCAGAATCCAAACCCTAGAACAGCGTTATCCCCGGGATTCGCGTTTATAAAGTGCATCACATTACTTATGCATAAGAACATATTGCTTCTTTAAACATTAGTCCTTGCCGGACCAATGATGCTGATTTCAGATTTTGGATCTTATACTTACTCGAAGACCGTGAGTGCATAATCTTGCAATCACAAAAGGCAAGTTCATACTTGCTCATGTCCTTTGTTTATTTTCCATAAAGTATTTTACAAATCCAGTGTTGTCATCACCTGCATTTGAAAAGGGTCAGAAAACACTATTTCGATAATAATGTGAACTATTGGTTACTGATCCAGGGTGATCAGCTAATCTAGTAACTCTGACAGTTGGAATACCACTATTCAAAACTATATCACCTAGGACTTAACAAACCAATGTCGCTAGTGATTCTTGCGCCGTATATTACGCGTTGACCATGAGATTTGGAATGGGACAGAGAAGTCAGCTATATCTTCTTCCTCTCGCATGAAGCCGGATGTGCATGTCGTGGTTGCTATCCTCGTAGCGTGCATATTAATTGGTAATTCGTAGAGGATATGCAGCATATGGGTGGGAACCCTCATCGTCCCACGATAGTTCTGGCATCTAACGGTTTGTACAAACCATTGCCGTAATTCATTATGTGGGCATGGTGTACACCAAGGAGGCATGCAAGGTCGCGAAGGGGGCAGTGATTGGCTTGGATCATCTTCTGGGCCCCACATCACGGAATTGTGGACGGGAATAAGCTGCCCGGTTGTGCAACAAAGAGTTGATCTCTCATGGGTAAAGTAACACACCTATGCAAAGTGTAAGAACTGTAACTTGTTACTCCCCATTCCGGGAAGGAGCTGCGAACGCGGCGGGAAAGGAACTCCATGAAAGTTCTGGTAAACCCGTGAAGGCTGACGGACATAGCTTTTCAGAATAAAAGCAACCTTTGAAGAAATGTTTATGAAAACCTACATTGCCTACGACCTATGGTCTGTGGTTGTAGCCTTAGTGTATCAAACACTCCTTTTCTAGTGAACTTGCTGAGTATGCTCGTACTCAACGTATCTTCTTAACCCTTGCTAGATTCTGAAGCCAGTGCAGACAACGTCTACATCAAAGTATGCTCCAGGATTCATCATCCAAAGCTAAAGTTCTTTAATAAAGACAAGGAAGTCAAAGAATACAATAACTCAAGTGAAGACGAAGTTACTGTTTGGATAGAAATATAATCTCTAGCCATAGAACCTATTTCTTTAGTGTATTGCAGTAGCAGCAATGCCGACCCCTTAGTTAAAATACTAGCCTTAAAAGTATAATAGTTGGTGCATTATTTATCTTTGATTCTTCGTTGTAAGAAGTTCTTTTTCTCTCTTTAACCTAGAGTGTTCTCTGGATCTTGTGTAAAGAGTGAGTTGTAACCTTTAGCCATGTATTGGACCCTCTATGTTTCTGTTGTGCCATTCTGAGGGATGAAATACTAGTGAACGGTGTTTCATTGGTGTTATGTCCACGACTATAGTATACTACATCATGCAGTGGTATGCTGGGTCACCGCAACAAGTCACCAATAGCCTCTATGATCATTTAGTCCTTGACTTGTAGTACCACCCTTTTCTTTTATTAGTTTGCTTTGTTGCATTGCATAATTATGGCTATTATTGCTCTCTTATTTGGTTGCTCCCAGTATTTTGCTAGCCTCCACTTGTATGAGTAAGCTCTACTCATGCCTCCAACTCCCAAGAAACCAAGTTATTCCAAAGTGTCCACTATAAACTCCTATGCATGGTGTGTTACACCATTCCAAGTATATTCTTGTTTTCAACTATCTTCCAATTAAAAACTATTTTGTTATGTGAAAACTTAGTGATTAAAGCCCTCACTAACTTGATGGCACACTTTATTCTTTGCCCCTAATAAACTTGAACCATTGTGACAACTTTGTTGTATATGATTGCACTTATAAGTTGGAATTAGCAGAACCGTGCTGTCACGGGGAGCATTTTCAACATTGCACTTGTACCTTGTTGCTCAGTTGATATCATATTCTTTTGTCTATGGATGTCACCGGTGTGAAATAAAGAGGGAACTTGTAAGTCCATGGAGTTTGTATCCTGTGTTAGAGAAACGCCTGGGCCGCTAGCCTAGGACATGCCTAATCATGGTGAAAACTTGCAGCATCACCATAGTGACATCTATGAAGCATTCTTCTTATAAAAAAAGAGACACATTGAGAAAAGAGGAAAGAGGGAAAAAAGCACCATATTCCCATGGTACATAAGAAGAATTGCTGAGATGCTCATTGTCTGCTTGCCTTGTCATTTTGGTTATGGGAAAGCTCCTGTACCATGTGCAAGGGGTACCCGTTGGCGGTTCTCAATGATATGAAAATACTTACAGTGACAAGAACTTACCTGGACCCAAAGTTGAGTATGCATGAGGTGTGGCCCTCGTATTCAAGGGGCATGAGATTTCCAACTTATACTTTGTCAAGCATATACTCCAGCTTTGCCACTTTAACCTTAACCACTTCAAGATGCTTATGATAGGGACAATGAGGGCTGAAAGCTAACAAGTACTTTTGGAAGATCTTTTTGAAACTTGTAATCACTGCTTCCTTTACAAAAAAGGTCTTTTTTCCACCATTATTGAGTCTCCACCTTCTACCTTTAGGCACCATTAAGAGAGCATAGTTGTCATTCTGTGTGCAATGTTCCAAAGCTTATTAATTGATGCATATTGTGTTATTACTTGTTCATGTGCTATCTGTTTCTAGTCACCATTGTGAGCTTTGCAGGTGTCCTATGCATTTTATTGCTACTCTATGAGGGACAAGCTGATTACCACTATGCTATGTTTTCTGCATGTGAAACAAACAAACGTTTTTCAATACATATTATTCATGATCTTTGTTTGTAGCTTGCCATGTTGCATGCATAATTACTATGTCCTATTGTTAGAACTCCATATTTCATGCACATGTTTATAGTTCTTTGATCCTAGCTTTCAATGTTTGCAAATGGTTGGATCTTTGTTGTAAGGGTGCATGTCACCTCAAAAATTATTCTTTTTATCACTTACCTACTCGAGGACAAGCAGGAGTTAAGCTTGGGGATGCTGATACGTTGGAAACGTATCTATAATTTTTGATGTTCCATGCTTGATTAGTATCTACTTTGCTTTACTTGTCCATACTTTGAGGTGCTTTTTACATGTTTTCTGGTACTAACCTATTAACAAGTTGCAACAGTGCCAGATCCCTGTTTTCTGCTGTTTTTGGTTTCAGAAAAGTTAGTAAAGAAATATTCTCGGAATTGGACGGGACGAAGGACAAAGTCAATAACTTTCCGTGGGGAACAAGAAGTCCAGAGGGGAGAACGGAAGGCCAGCCAGGAGGGCCAGACCCACCCTAGGCACGGGTGGGCCCAGCCCTGCTCCTGGGTAGGGTTTGGGCACCCTGGCCGCCTCCCGGTCTCGCCCCTTCGCCTATAAGAATCCCCCGATACAGAAACCCTGAGTACCCAATCAGAAATCCACGAAATCGTCAGTAGCTTTCGCCACCATCGTCCCTAGATCGGGGGGATCTGAAGTTCTTCCTGGCACCCTGCCGGAGGGGAGATCATCCCGAAGGCCTTCTCTCCGGTATGATTCGTGAGTAGTTCCACCTTAGACTATGGGTCCATGTAGTAGCTAGATGGTTGTATCTCCTCCTTTGTGCTTTCATGTATAGATCTTGTGGGCTCCGTTCATGATCAAGATCTAATCTATTTGTAATCATGCATGTTGTGTTTACGGGGATCCGATGGATATTGAGATTATTATGTTGGTTTGATTAATAGTTTTATCTTTATGATTCTATCATGTCTGTGTTGTTTGTGATCTTGCATGCTCTCCGTTGCTAGTGGTTATCTTGGACAAGTAGTTGCTAGTGACTCCAAGAGGGAGTATTTATGCTCGATAGTGGGGTCATGCCTCTAGTTTCCAAGGGAAGTGACAGAAATCTCTTCGGTTGTAGATGTGTTGTTGCTACTAGGGAGAAAACAACGGTATCTTGTTCATGGAACATGTGGACTGTTTACCTTACACACTTTGCATAAAGCAGTTGTCTGTTGCTTGCAACTTAATACTGGAGGGGGTTCGGATGATAACCTGAAGGTGGACTTCTAGTCATAGATGCAGTTGGATGATGGTCTATGCATATTGTTGTATTGCCCAATCAACCTCATAGGATCTTTCTGGCTAGTAATTGCATTGTTATGTCTTGCTCAGTTCCTGTCAATTGCCTTGCTGTAATTTGTTTACCCTTCATGCCATGTTGTTTATCTAAGGAGAGCACCTCTAGTGAACTATGGACCCCGGTCCAATCTTTACCATTGATACATATTCCACTGTTACTTGTTTACTTGCTGTAAACCATTACCTTCCACACCATACGTTTAATCCTTTGTTACAGCAAACCGGTGAGCTTGACAACCTCACTGATTCGTTGGGGCAAAGTATTGAGTTTGTGTTGTGCAGGTCTCCGTGTTGCTTGCAACACCTGTGTGACGTTTCCTTCCTCCTTCTGGTTCGATAACCTCAGTCTCAACTGAGGGAAGACTTGCTGCTTGCTGCTTCACACCTTGCTCTTGGGGTTTCCAACGAAGTGCTCCATGTCAGCACCAACCATCAAGTTTTCTGGTGCCATCAAGGAGTCATCAACTATATAAGTGGAGCACGTGCAGGGATTTAGACCGACGCATAAAACCTAAAATCTCTTTTCTATATTGGTATCAGAGCCCGCAGCCTCCGCGAGTCTCCACCGCCTCCGCTGTATGATGCATCCGCCGCCGCTGAGAGATCTCTCCTCTGTGGCCACGATGACGTCATCTTCCCTTCAGCTCTCCACGGCCGCCGGGGCTATTTCTTCCTCCTCGATCGCAATCGTCTCCGCCGGGGTTGTTCCCACGTTATTCAACCCGGAGTATGCTCGCTGGTGGTCTCAGGACCAGTGGGTCATCAGACTCCTCCTCGGCTCTATGGAGCCCTATATTGCCAATTAGCTCATCGGTTGCAAAACCGCTGCTGTGGTGTGGAACGGTGTCCATGCCATGTACGGCGCTTAGAGTCGCTCCAATGTTCACCACATCCGTCGTCAGCTGACATCTATGCGCAAGGAGGATCACTACATGCACACGATGAAGTCCTTCGCAGATGCCCTGGCCGTCGTCTGATCTCCTGTATCCAACGACGAACTCATTGACTATATCGTCATCGGGCTCAGCTCTACGTATAACTTCATTGCCGCGTCGCTCACCGTTGGCAACCAGTCGATTTACTACTCCAACTTCTACTCTCATATCCTCTACTTCGAGGCTCTCCAAGCGCAGTAGGCGCATGCCGAGGGGTGGTCGTCCTCGGTAAATGCAACAACGCATTCTAACCCCGCCTACCATAGCATCCCAGCAGCTGATATTACAACAAGCACACAAAACCCCATCTTAGGCCCTTGATCCCACGAACAAACCCTAAACCCTACTACATTGTTTGGCGATAAAGAGACATTCATGCAGTTCTAGAAGCCCGCGGTGATAGCGCTGGAGAAGACCCTGTCTTCGGCATCTGCACCACCGCCTCCGCAGTCGTCCTCGCGAGCGTCTCCATCATGCTCAAGGCATGTGCTGTCCCCGTCTGCTCCTCCTCTCATGAACCCTAGTGTCCCCTATCTTTTTCCTCCATCTATTGTTGTCGGGGAGTTCGATGAGATGGAGATATGGCGGTGCGGCGGCTTCGACAGGAGACAACAACAACGCGGCGGATTCTATAGGATACGTCGATAGGGGCCACCGGAGCACCAGAGTAGGGGCTGCTAGAGGGTGTCGAGGTGAGAGAGCCGCTTCGGTATCTGCCCGGTGAGCCAAAACGGTGTGTCCAGAAACTGAAGTTCAATGTTCTTTCTTGGACAAAAATTCAAGGCCCCACATTTTCTTTAGCAAAAATATCTCAAGCTCAAATGAGATTTTTTATTTTGTGTATTCAAAAAAATAATGTTTCTAGTACAAAACATCATACTAAATCAACGATATCTTTTTAGGATTAAATCGACGATACTTATAAAGCGGAGGTAGCGGTAGTCAGAGCATCTCCACTCGCATTCCTAGGAGGGCCTTCCCAGGACGTTTTTTCATATTGAACGACAAAAAAGCAGCTAGTCGTGTTCCTAGGCGTCCAGTTTTCGCCGAATTTGACCCATTTTATATCCGAGGTTCCCAGGCCGAACCCGAGGCGTTGGGAATCGCCTAGGAATACCGGATGAAGCGAAAAAGGGTGGGCCAACCCTGTCGGCGACACAAGGTCGAACTCCCGCCTTTCTTCTCCCCCTCTCCACCATGTCATTGCTGAACCAAACTACGCCGAACTAGGCCAAACTATGCCGAACTAGGCCAAACTAGGCCGAATTCGGTCGAAATTTTGCCAAACTAGGTCAAATTTGAGTCGAATTTGAGCCAAATTCGAGAGAAATGTCGCTGAGCTAGGCCAAACTAGACTGAACTAGGCCAAACTATGTCGAACTAGACAAACTAAGCCGAATTTTAGCGAATTCAGACGAAATATCGCCGATTTTGCCTTATGTGAGAATCGCACATGGGAATACGAGTAAGAAACTGGCTTGAGGCCAAAAGTTACATCATTCGTTCTGATTTTAGCCTGGAAACACAGAACGAGTGGAGGTGGTCCAGTCCAGCCCAGCCCATTCAAAAAATATAAGCATCCTGCAGCTGATATTACAACAAGCATGCAAAAGCCCATCCCATGTCAGGCCTTGTTTGGCGACAGAGAGGCATTCGTGCAGTTCTAGAAGCCTGCGGCGACACCGCCGGAGAAGACGCCGTCTCCGGCGTCCGCACCACCGCCGCCGCCGCCGTCCTCCTCACCAGCGCCTCCGTCATCCTCAAGGCCTGTGCTCTCTCCTTCCGCTCCTCGTCGCCTGAATCCCTTTTTCCCCTCTCCCTTTTCCTCCATCTCTCGTGTATGCGTCGTTCCGTCGTGCAAGCAGTCGTTCTATTGGGAAGAACAACTCGAATTGCGTTCGCAAGTTCGTTGGGGCTAGATTTTTCACTCGATTTGGATGTGGCAATGTGGGAGATTTGGATATGTACTATGAACCCTAGGTGGATTTTGCAAATGCAGCTTAGCTGCGTGGCACGAATTGGGCAGTAATTAGTCCGGGGGTTCATCGTACTACCCCATGATATGATTTGCAGAGGACTATCAAAACTTACCCAAGCCAAACAACGCTTGGATTTCAGTGTAGTGATTGGACAGAACTAGAACTGTAGATATTTTATTTACTGTGTACTACTAGAAAATATGGCGTAGCACCTGTCACCATTTCCAAACCACGATGTATTGGTTCTGAAGGTACAGATGGGTTTCAGTGTCATGATTATTTTTTGTACTTGAGAGGCATTTTCCAGAATAAGTTACTAACAGAACTACATAAGTGTGTATGACCAAAAAAATGCAGTAGCATCCATCGCCATCTCTGTACCATGCTCTGAAGATACAAATGGGTTTAACTATCATGAAGTTCTCTACCTGGGAGGCATTTGGCAGTAGAAGCATCTTTCTGTGCATGTTATTATCTTGTCCTGATATAACTATGTGCTGATATCAATTGAGACTAGTTCCTTATTCATATTAGTTTAAAAGAAAAAATTCTTGAAATGTATTGCACATACACGATATGGAGAATAACTTGAGCTTATCCATGGTCCTTGGATGCTATCTACATTTTTCATCTCTCATTCGGCTCATCTTTCTAATACTTGTTTCCTTTAACTTATTGTGTTCTGCAGATAGTTCGCCATCATGCAAAGCCCGAGCAAATTGTCTGACCCCTCTGTGTCTGCTTCATCTGGTGTGGCGGGGCTCGAGGGGTGGGCCGACCTCCCAGATCACCTGCTCCACTCCATTGTTCCTCTGTTGGGATCCTTTGTCGACCTTACTGCGTTTGCTAGCACCTGTCGTTCTTGGCATGCTTCCTTCTCTTCGTACCCATCCAAATCAACCTTTTGCAGGGTACTCCCGCCTCTCCTTGTCCGACCCAATGTCCGTGTCCAAGCTCCCCATCTCCCTTCTAGCAATGGTCGTCACAAGCTACGCACATGCAAGGTCATTGATATGGCCAACCAGAACAGAGCCCTTCGCTGCCAAATTCCTCAGGAAACTTTTCAGAAGATGCATTTTGCTGGCTCTTCCTATGGGCATCTCATCTGCTGCCGCCGAGGAAAATGTCTTATTGTTGATGTGTTCACTGGTGCTGAGGTTTCACCTCCAAATCTCCCGTTCAGTGGTGACCCTGAGGAGGAGTTCTATTTTGGTGGCACCCTGACAGCTCCCCTTGCATCACCCAACTGCCATCTCCTTGTCAGCGCCCAAACCTCCCTGTTTGATTGGCCAGTTGGAAGTGACTCTTGGTCTGAACTCAAGCTTTTTGATGCACGCATAGATCAGATTGTGGAATTCAATGGTCAGTTCATCGCCATGGATTATCATCAAAGGATATACACTCTGCAGTTGGTCCCCCAGCTTGGCCTGCAGGAGATAAAAACCGCGTGGTGGGACGACATGTCCGAGTGCCCATATTTAAGGCCATGGCTGGCAGTCTGTGGTGACATGCTTCTCATCGTTGACCATTACGTGAGCTTGTCATTTGGAGCACCAGTCCTCTACAAACCCTACCGCCTTGACATGTCAGCCAAACCTGCAAAATGGGTGGAGGTGAAGAAGCTGGACAACTGGGCACTCTTTGTAGGTGGTGATGTGAGGAGCCCGCCGTTTTCTTGCTTGAGCCCAGAACAGTGGGGAGGGAGCAGCAACCGCTTGTACTATGCCCATTACTCTCAGCCTTGGAACATACATGGCTTGGGTGACGAGGCAGATGCTGTGTGGGATCCTTCCACTGACCCTGATCTTGTGTTCAAGAGAAACTGGTACCGCCAGCTGCAGGCCTTCTGGGTGTACCCAAGCATGTTCTGTTCTGATGGCCAGTGATCGTTAATGTGTAACTGCAGCTTGTTGCTTCACCGGCTTCTTTGGTAAAGCTAGCCCTTCCAACCGAGTCTTTCCAGTTTGCTGCTCGACTGAAGCTTTTGCGGTTAGTTTGACCCCAGTTTCAGAACATTGCAGGAGGCGGCCATAGTAGCGATGGTGCTTTCACACAAGCTTTTGCAATTAGTTTGTTGTCATTCAGTTTGCTGTTTATCTCTCTATGGTTGGAAATGTACTTAACTAGTTGTTATTTTTCTATGAAATAGACAAGTTAATCTGTCTTCCGTGTTTCTGCATGAGATTGCCCTCTTATTTACATCTTCATCTCTTCAAATTCAACAAGTCAACTCCACCAACCAGATTTGTATGCATATTTTTGTCTCTAAGATACCAGTTGTGTGTCCTTTTGAATTTATCAAAGACGTGTGGATAAGGCATTCTTCTTCAGCTCTGGTAACAAGAGTTGCAGTGAAGAGGTGCTTTGTTGTGTATGTAGGGGTTGATCCAAACCAAATCAACCAAAGTTGCATTCAGAATGAATGGACCTTGTCACCGAAAATGGCCTGGTCAGTTGCATGTTTATTGATGCTGCCTCAACAGGATAGCACGTAAATAAAATTGAAATCTACGCCTGTGTTGGGTTCTTATGTTCCTGCTCGTGATCCGAGGGACATCTGATGGTAGAGTTTGATTGGAAAAAAAGAAAGCGAGTATTTGCTATTCCCTCCGATCCATATTATTTGTCACTAAAATGGATGTATCTAGACATGTTTTAGTGCTAGATACATCCATTTCAATGACAAATAATATGGATCGGAGGGAGTACCACATATGCTTTGTTTTAACCTGGCATCTTTCTAGGCTAGATGGATGAATTTCAGTGTTAATAATGATGTAAAACAATTCAGTGTTAATATCTTTTTGTTTGACGAGTCAACTTGATCTACCAGACCTGTATAAGCTTTATTGTCTCGAAGAAGCCAGATTTGTGTGAATAAGGCTTTTCTTCTTCAGTTCTTGATACAATAATAGTTGCACTGAAGGGTGCTTTTGTTGTTTATGCATGGTTTGTGTGCCTGCTCTTGTGCTGAAGGGTTATTTCCGTTTCATCTGATGATAGTCCGAGGGCCTCCTCCACTGATGTTTTCAAGACTGCATGCGGTGACAGGGGGGCAATGTTAGAAACATTCTTTGGGGGCAATGTAGCTGCTTAGCTACTTGGTGCCTGTTTAGTTCTTCAGTTTTGTTTTCCTGTTTCTGTTTTTTTGCCTTTCTTTTTCTCGTTATTTTTTTGCTTAAGCTGGGTATAAACTTAGCCCCATCTCGGTGCTCTTCTTCTAATACAAATGATTCATGAAAAAAAATCAATGTTAGCAGAGTGTAAATCCATGTGAATTCAATATATTGATGTATTATCATGTCACATGTGCTTTTATGTTTTAGTGGAGCATATATCTGTTACCTGTGCTTGCAGCTAGCTCTCTGGAACAGCACATGCACTGGCCTTTTTTTTTCCGTTTGAACTATTCAGTTCATTCTTTTAATGGCCCCTCAAATCTTGCCGTTTGCCACATCTCCTTCGGAAACCTGATGTTCTGTCTTCTCCTCGTCCCCGTCCTCGCCCATCTACTCATCTAGCAACAGCCTCACGCCCAAACGTTCATGTTGTGTTACTGATCTAGCCAACCAGGACACCTACATGTTCTTGCTAGATTCCCATGTTTGCTCGTTTTTGTGACAGAAAATTCCCATAGACTTCTCTGAATTCCTATGGCCATCTCATTTTGTCAGACAACCACCAATCATGTCTTGTTGTTCACGTCCTCACATGTGTTACTGTCTGACCTTCACAACTACCGTTCCCGGTCGACGAATACAATCACCATTACTATGTTGCCCTCACGGCTCCTCTTATGTAACTTGCCGACTGATCTCTGACTCGCATAAACGACTATTTACGCAGGCAACAACATAGCAAGAGTTTACAGTCCTACCTTGCAGGCTGAAAATTCAAGGTCTGACTTTAATTGGTTGTGTCTCGCAATGGTATTGTTTAAGACATATTTTTGTGAGCGAGAACTTTCTTCAGGATGAAAATCTATGATCTTTGATCGGGTGACTGTTTAAAGGTGTCTCTATTGGAGTGTTTGTACTACTGGTGGTGCTAGTGTCTTTCTATAAGGAATCATTCGCTGTAGTGAGACTTTTCTTTCTTGTAATTATTCTTTTTTTTTGGGTTGTGTGCATCCATAAGGCTGATAGGACATGCAATACGTTGTTGCAGAGACTGAATGCAACTGATATCTCCGCGATATTATTATATGTTCTTTGTCCAAAAAAATGATACTCATACATGGAGTTGATAGTGTCATACCGGTACTATTCATAACGGAATTTGTCCTTTTTGTTTCTTGAGCTATGAATCAAATTTGAAATCTAATATTTGAGAAATAGTATGTATATGTTGTACGTGCGTCGAAGGTTTTCTTCATATTTTAAGCCATTATAAATGTTAAACCAAATGTCTAGTACACTAAACACCATAAGGTCCTAGTGCACCATATATGCCCCATTCTTTTGCACGCTGGTTATCTTCAAAAGTCCATTACCAGAAAGATTTACATCACAATCACACATGGAAATACACAGAATATCCATGACCAGTTTGGCCTGCCCACATCGGCAACGGTCTTCCCTGTTAGACCGTTGCCATTGACGGCCAGTTTGCATGCATCCACTTAAGACGTGCCTCATTTCCCACATACTTCTATTGTTACTTGTGACGATTGTGAATACCATTGAAGATGGGGTTGTCCTTAGAGCATGTATAATGGGAGATGCTTAGAGAAATGCTTACAAAAATAAACCAATCATTTTACTAAGTATTGGTGCTTATTTCTATAGAAGAGGTACTTAGATAGGCATCTACCTAATGTAAATAAGCACCAGTGCTAAAAGAAAAACCTTTTTATCTTTTTAAGCATCGTCCTAAGCACCTTGTATTGTACATGCTCTTAGTATCGCTCTATACTTGTGGGTGAACTTAATTAGTCAGTCTTGTCTCATTGAAGCTTCACATTTGGTGGGAACCATCCACCTATACGTATTGTTCCTCTTCTCCGATGTTGTTTCCCTCGTGTAGTTCTTCCATTCGGCAGCCACATTCCTAAGATCGTGCAACTTGTTCTCGAGACCGATGCAGCAATTGGCATGCATCATGCAAACCTTGTCCATCTCGCCATGGAGCTGGCAGAAGCCACCAAAGATCGTTCTCTCGAGGAACATAAACTTGATATGCAGCTCGCCGCTAGCGAGCTCGGACTTGATCTCATTGAAGATCGCCTGGTCATGGGTCAGTGGGAAACGTGACCTTGCGGCGCGCCAGGACCTCAGCATCTCCACTGTTCGGTTTGTTGACTTGACGTAGTAGAAGCCGGTGTTGGGCGCGTTTGTTAGGGCCTCAATATTGTCGTCGTTGAAGTAGTCGGCCGAGAGGGCCATGTCGGTGTAGAGGTTGATGTGGCGGAATGGGCTGCGCAACCACAAGATATCCACATCCTGCAAACAATCATTTGAGTATTTCAGTTGTGGAAATAATGAATGTGACAGGAAAAGGGAGCAGTTTTTTCTATTCCTATGTGAAAACATTGTTTTTGAATACTATTAAATTTCTACCTAATGGTTAACTATGTGGTATGCATACTCCTAGACATTTAGAGTTTGTGTAACTTTAGTCCTGATAATGTATAACTGGGACGATTAAAAATTCATGTAGCAACTCTAGTTTAATGAAAATCCCTTCCTATTGAGACATTCACGACCCAAAAAAAAAGTTAGGAGACATGCTGGTAGAGTTGCTTACGGTGAAAAGATAGCTGTAGCCGAGCTCGAGGACCCGCTGCTGGAGGGAGAGCTTAGCCCACACGAGCTCGAGGTAGCTCTTGGTATAGTAACGGTTGGCGGAGCTGACGTTGGCGGTCGTGACCTCCAGGAGGTAGCAGTGGCGGTGCACGGCTTGGCAGTAGGCCAATGCGCCGGGGTCGACGGCGATGATGAGGGTGTGGTTGAGGAGGTGTGCGATCCCCTCGCCGTCGCGGAAGCTCCAGCGGAAGAGGTCAAGGAGGGATCCCGGCGCCGCCCACGCCTCGTTCATCAACGTGATGATGACCGTCCCGTCGTCGGTGGCCACCTTGGGCAGCAGCTCCGCCAGCCCTAGGAAGCTCTCCTCACTACAGGAATAGGAAGCTACGCCTACGGCGGGTCGCTACGCCGATGGCCAAACGTCGGGGTCGTCGGCGTAGCCATCGTCCAGGCCAACCCCACCAAGCAGCCGTCGGCGTAGAATTTCCCTCAGCATAACCTATGCTACGCCGACGGCTGCCCTCGGCGTAGCTATTTTTTATTTTACCTCATTAAACTTTAAAAAATCATAACTAAATCATCCTAATTCGGAAAAATACAAATAATATATCAAAATTTGTAGAAAAAATAAGATCTATCTATCTACACTCAAATATTACACATTTGTAAATAAAAATGAAGTGAAACATAAAACATTTTAAAACGGGCATAAAAATTCAAATACTATCGAAACAATGTGAAACATTCGCGTGGTGTTATATTATGTGACATAGTTAGAAGGAAAAATATAAAACTTGGTATATTGATTATGTCTCAAAAAAACCTTCACAAAATGACCTATCTCATTCGAGGTTTCTTGGCTTTCGGCTCAAATGACCAATGTTATGGCTAGAATCAAGACGTAGTTTATGATAATGTCCCTATATTGTGCATACATGTGCATTATGGGATGACGAACAATGTTGCAGGAGAAAGTTTTTCTTTTTGTCGCACCAAAAAGGCATTTTTCACTTTCTGAGCATAAAAAACGGACGGTTTTGTGAAGCAACCACCAAATGACTAATTCAAAATACTACCACCACATTTTATAAAAATACTAGACCACCTTATATGGACAATGTCCCAACAGGGGATCTGAAACCTTTTCGTCCACCTCTGGTGAAAAAGATAAATTCCTGCCGAATCGGCAGGAAGTGGGTAAGATATGAACTACATATTCCGATGCTCATATTTTTTTACAAAAATTATTTTTAGGTTCACAATATGCTATTTTATCAAAGATCCAATGCAAGTTTAGCGAGGCTCGGCCCCGAGCTAAGAATCTTCATGCCCGTCGTTCGACAAAGTTTGACGATAGTTTAAAAGGGGCATAAAAAATTCAAAAACGATCGAAACAATACGAAACCTTCGTATGGTGTCATATTATGTGACATAGTTAGAAGGAAAAATATCAAACTTGGTATATTGATTATGTCTCAAAAAAACCTTCACAAAATGACCTATCTCATTCGAGGTTTCTTGGCTCTCAGGTCAAATGACCAATGTTATGGCTAGAATCAAGGCATAGTTTTGTGATAATGTCCCCATATTGTGCATACACGTGTATCATTGGATGGCAAACAATGTTGCAGGAGGAAGTTTTCCGTTTTGTCGCACCAAAAAGGCATTTTCCATTTTCCGGGCACAAAAAACAGACGGTTTTGTGAAGCAACCACCAAATGGCTAATTCAAAATGCTACCACCACATTTTATAAAAATACTAGACCACCTTATATAGACAATGTCCCAATAGGGGGATCTGAAACCTTTTCGTCCACCTCTGGTGAAAAAGACAAAATCCTGCTGAATCGGTAGGAAGTGGGTCAGATATGAACTACAGGTATATGATCCGATGCTCATGTTTTTTTACAAAAATCATTTTTAGGTTACAATATGCTATTTTATCAAAGATCCAAGGAAAGTTTAGCGAGGCTCGGCCCCGAGCTAAGAATCTTCATGCCCGTCGTTCGACAAAGTTTGACGATAGTTTAGAACGAGCATAAAAAAATTAAAAAACGATCGAAACAATACGAAACCTTCGCGTGGTGTCATATTATATGACATAGTTAGAAGGAAAAATATAAAACTTGGTATATTGATTATGTCTCAAAAAAAACTTCACAAAATAACCTATCTCATTCGAGGTTTCTTGGCTTTCGGGTCAAATGACCAATGTTATGGCTAGTTTGTGATAATGTCCCCATATTGTGCATACATGTGCATCATGGGATGGCGAAAAATGTTGCAGGAGGAAGTTTTCTGTTTTGTTGCACCAAAAAACCATTTTCCATTTTTCGGGCACAAAAACGGACGGTTTTATGAAGCAACCACCAAATGGCTAATTCAAAATGCTACCACCATATTTTACAAAAATACTAGACCATCTTATATGGACAATGTCCCAACAGGGAGATCTGAAACCTTTCTGTCCACCTCTGGTGGAAAAGACAAATTCCTGCCAAATCGGCAGGAAGTTGGTCAGATATGAACTACGGGTACATGATCCGATGCTCATGTTTTTTTACAAAAATTATTTTTAGGTTCACAATATGCTATTTTATCAAATATCCAATGCAAATTTAGCGAGGCTCGGTCCCGAGCTAAGAATCTTCATGCCCGTCGTTCGACAAAGTTTGACAATAGTTTAAAGCGGGCATAAAAAATTCAAAAACATCAAAACAATGCGAAACCTTCGCGTGTGTCATATTATGTGACTTAGTTAGAAGGAAACATATCAAACTTGGTATATTGATTATGTCTCAAAAAAACCTTCACAAAATGACCTATCTCATTTGAGGTTTCTTGCCTTTCGGGTTAAATGACCAATGTTATGACTAGAATCAAGGCATAGTTTGTGATAATGTGACCATATTATGCATACAGGTGCATCATGGGATGACAAACAATGTTGTAGGAGGAAGTTTTCTTTTTCGTCGCACCAAAAACCATTTTTTATTTTCCGAGCATAAAAAACAGACGGTTTTGTGAAGCAACCACCAAATGGCTAATTCAAAATGCTATCACCACATTTTACAAAATACTAGACCACCTTGTATGGACAATATCCCAACAGGGGATCCGAAATCTTTCCGTCCACCTCTGGTAAAAAAGATAAATTTCTGCCGAATCGGTAGGAAGTGGGTCAGATATGAACTACATGTACATGATCCGATGCTCATGTTTTTTAGGTTCACAATATATTATTTTATCAAAGATCCAATGCAAGTTTTTTTTATCGCACCAAAAAGCCATTTTTCATTTTCCAAGCGCAAAAAGGGGGATTTTCTGAAGCAACCACCAAATAGCAAATTCAAAAACGAAGGGTTTGTGATTAGTTGATATGGATATCATATTTGGATTTCTCTCATTTTTCTGATCAATTTAGACATATTATTTGTCGAATTCCAATTTATGGATTTAAAGATATTAATTATTCCATATTAAATAGAAAAATATAAAAAGTAAAATTATTATATTTTTATCTGAATTCAATAATATTTTTACTTATGCATTAATGTTTACTTAAATAATTGTTTGTAATTTCAAAAATACAAACATGTGACATGATGATATAAGAGTTAATAGGATTGATATCATAGTATTGACAACAATGTATGAATTACTTTGCGGAAACAGATTCCGGAGGAACGGGAAAGTTAAGCGTGTTGGAGCTGGAGTAGTATTAGGATGGATGAACGGCCGGAAAGTTTGACCAAAACTACCATTTAATCAAATATTAAGTATAATTAGTGTTAGAAATATTCAAAGTGAGAGATTAACGAGTCAAACAATTTAAAGATTAAAAAAATTGAGAAAAAAAATATATTTTTTAAAATGTTTTTGCAACCTGCCGATAGGCTATGCCGACGGTCACTACGCCGAGGGCCGACGGCATTTCAATACGCCGATGGTTTGTGTATGCTCCGCCGAGAAAGATCTCTGCCGAGAAGGCTACGCTGAGGACAGCTGTCGGCGTATCATACGCCGAGGCCATTTTAACCTACTCCGACAGCTTTTTGTCCTCGACGTAGCGCGCGTCCTGTAATGGCTCCTGCGTCTGCCCATCCAACTCCAAGGTAAATAAATATGTAGCCCGATGAGAGGAGGTTATATTATATATGAAGCCTAACCTTTTCTCCGGCGCTCGAGAGGTTCCGGTGAGCTGATCCAACATTTTCCCCGAAGCTCGATATGCCGCTAGCCCGCCGGTCGGAGGCGAGGAGGAGGAGCAGCAGGGTGGGGAGGAGAGCTCCGAGGAGGAAGGAGACCGAGTGGCCGACGCCGCCGCCACTGCTGACGACCCTGTGCTGACTGCTCAGGCCCAGGCAGCTCCTGCCCATGTTGACCGCCGGCCGACGAGTATGCGGCAGATGCACTGATCGAAACGGCGACCCATCGGTGTTTATTTAAACAAACACCACCTCTGCTCTGCATGCTGCATGATAAGCGTTTGCAACGACCGTGCGGTGCATGTGCATGAGCTAGCAGAGTGCTGACATGACTCGGGCAATTAGCCAGCTCCGGAAGGAAAGCATGGGCAATTCTAAATTTCTAAAATTTATGATGGTGATCTAACTGCGAGTTGAGACAAATTAAGCTAGTCAAAGTGGGAGATGAGATGTCTGTGGAAAATTACCACTTCCAGCCGATAGCAGAGGACTATGCATGCAGCTCGGATAGCAGATTTTCATGGTGGCAGGAGTACTGTATTCGTGTACTGCATATATGCATGCTTTGGTCCTTATCGTTTTCTTTTGCTAGGTCAATTTATTGTGGCATGAATATCACCATCAAGACTTGGAAAACGATTTTCCCCCTGAATTTATCAGGTGTGATAATCAAAGGTTTGATTCAAGGGTGGCATCGAAATGACTGAACTAGACTTGCCGGAGGATTGTTCAGTTTGTTTAGCACAGATTTTCTCTTTAAAGAATTCCACCTTTCCTTTTCTCATGAGAATTTCGAACTGGCCAGGCCCAGTAATCTGTCATGTCCAGCCCAGCCCACGTACACTCTCACTCGCTCCATTCAGAAGACACAATCGAATTCTCAAAAGAATAATAAAAAAATCCAGATGACACAATCGAAATCATGGGCGGCGCCGGAGGATGGGGAGGAGATCGCCGCCGCCTCGACACCATCGCTGTGGCTTCTACATCCACTTCCGTCGAGGTACGTGCGCTCCCCTCCCTCTAATTAAGTACCCCGGACTGGACAATCTGACGCAAGAACCCTAGAACGAGGAATTGAAACATGGAACCCAACCATGGGGCACTTCAGCTTGTCAGATAACAGAATGTTACTTAGGTCAGTGACTGTAGTTGATCTGAACTCCCAATGGGGACTAACAAGTATCTGAAGTTCCCCCTTTTCGTTCCCCATAATTTTCTTACGCGGGTTTTACAATTACAATCCCAGGTGGCTGCACAGGTGCAGTTAATAACTATATGGTAAATGAGGACCAGAAGATATATATATATGAATCTCGGTGCATTGTATTGATCGTCAAAGTAGCTAAATTAGGCAGGCAACAGGGTGCTGCATGTGGGGTTGCATGGATACTTGCAGTCGATTTGTTTTACTTCTTGGCTTCTGCCAAAGTACCAATCTCCAAAAGCGTCTGCGATGGTCTACTCCACAGAACAAACAAACAAACAAACAGACCATATATTAATCCAAGTAAAACAATTAAACATGTTGCATCCTACCCAAGAAACACTGTAAAATACCTTGTTTCCAAGCCTCGGAGAGATGGGTGAATCCCATGAGATTCTAAACGGTGTTTGGCAGTGGGTGAAGCACGAATCGATGAAAAATCCCCAGTCTTCCTTACCTTCGACAACCTTCAAGTCCTCAATTAATGTCTTCCTAAATCCTATATGTACAACATGATGCAAATGAATGGAGCGATGATAAAAACAGAAAGGGTAATATGTATGTGCTGAATGCCAAGGAAAAACGTTTGATCAACCATGGAGGGCTTCAATTTGTATAGAGTCGCATTTTCGGATGTCAGCCTTGCAAGACAACCATGATTTTTCAGGAGAGGATTCATCTGGTACAAGAACATTTCGTATCTGCGGATTGAAACAAGAAGCATATATAAATGTACGCATACAAGAAAAATAAATTCTATAGGGAATTCCTGAACATAAAGAATAATTGTCGCTTTCTTACCTGCCAAGAATCGTATCCAGAATTGAGAATAAAAGTGGGAGTGTTGATGCTCTTAATAATCTCAGAAGGGAAGAAACACTGAGTGCATACAATTATTATGTCAGCAAATATTTATCCTCGGTAGCCAATGCACTTAGCAAGGTGACAGAAAATTAGTGCAATGTATAGGAAGCAGAATGAAATCGTACATCAACTGGCTCCTTCATTGCAAGGCAGTCACTGGGCAAAACTTTGCTAACATTCTGGAACAAACCCATCAGGGGAAAAAGATTCAGTGAAAATGTATGGGTGTCGACATAAGAAGAACATATGCAAAATCAGGATGAAGGTTCTTTTTCCAATCAGGACTACGCAAGTTAAAGGCTAGATATAATATATTAAAGATGACTAATTATAAGGCTAGATAAATTATAAACTATAATATGTTATTTCCCTTAGGTTCCAAGTATGTGTCCACCATGTGGCTCACCTGGAGGTGAACAACTCCATTGTAGATGGACCGGATAAACCTCTCTCCGAATATGTCCTTTCTGGCAGATAAAAAAAGAATTAACTCATGATAACAATAAAGTGATGGATAAATATTTATTTTATCTTGAGAGTTGTCTTTACTTGTCAAGAAAAAATCCAGCATCAGAAAAGCATTTTACTGGAACTGTCCGGGGAAACCGTGCACTAAAATCATCACAATGTAGTAATGTTGCTAGCCCACCAGAAGAACAACCTGCAAGTAAGGCCTGGTCCATGATTGGTTTCACATGGTTAATTCTTGTTATCAACAAATTTGTGATTCTTGCTAGCTTAAAACATGAACTCGATCAAATCTCTGTAAAGTATGACCTGCTTTGCATTAGAAAGCCCTTTCTCCATGAGATCATCGATAACCGCTTCCCAGATGCGCAACCCTCTAAAGAAAAGCTTGGTCCCATCCTATTACACCATTAATAATTATTTAAAATGTACATCATATATGTTTTACAAAGCTTGATATACAGAAATATATGTATGAAACCAAGACTCAGAAAGAAAATAGCTTACTTGATCTTCAACCTCCCCATCCCCGGAAAACGATGCCCCATCACAATACCGTACAAAAACTATGTTCCAATTGTAGAAATCTAATTTAGAATCATGACATCAGAATTAGTTCAGGCCGGACATATCGATGATACCAGCAGGTAGAAACAAAGCATTGACCGAAGCTTTGTTCCTGGAAACGTGCATAAAGATCTGATAATGCATATACACCATCTCTAACCATAATTTTGTCGCCGGTCACTGCTGAAAATCCCAGCCAATTGCACTGCATTTATCAAGTTAGATGAACCAAGCCCAGACTTTTTACGCTTGGAACAATCCTCTATAGTGCTGCACCAGCCCCCACCCTGAAAAATAGATAGCAGTTACTCTGTCTATTTCAAAATACATGATGCCCTATAGTAGTCTAGTCACCAATGAACAATTATTCTCATGTTAATACGTTCTATGAATACAAGTAAGATACGCATCATGACACATTTTCTACCTCGATAATTTGGCGACCAAAGATATACACTAAGTTTGGTTCCATGCCTTTTAGTATGTCATGTGTTTCAGAACAGGTTTTTTTTATAAAGAGAACAGAGATATATAGTAAGTAAAAAAAATCAAAAGACACTACGAACAATTACCTCTAGATAGACAAGCCAGTTGTAGGATCCCGAACCAAAGCCTCTCTGAAGTTGGTAAGCTGGCGGGCTTCCATCCAAACACACTGAAATGCAAATGTAACTATGCAATCTCACTACATGAAAATTACTATATAGGCACTTTCTAATTTTCTATACGATTGAGTGATTTTCCTCTAAAAACCTATAATTTGGTAGCAGGTTTTTCGGAAGCAAAGCTCTGAGAAAATAAATCTAGTTATGCCAAATTGTAGAGGATACCTGCGCCCTTCTGCGATGCGCCGGCGAGGAGGGTAAGCTCTGGCGGCGATCCCACGGTGATCGCCCACGCCAGTGAAGATGTAGCAAGAGAGCATATGAGAGAGACCAGGAAAAGCAGCAGAAGCGCTTCGCTGCCCGGTCGACGTTGACGCTGAGGGAGGAGCTGCTTGGTCGCCATTGCTTTGCTGAGCACACAGACTGGCTAGCCTGGCTCCATGTGCAATGTTCAACTTATCCTTTGCTTTGCTGCGCAGACACGCTAACAAACCCAGCAATTAATATTGGTTTATATGACCTAAGACATGTTATGGTAACATGCATCGCCAACCGAATCAATGGATTTCTTTCTTTTTGTCTTGAGTCAGAGCAGTAAGACAAAACTGACAATGTATATATTTCCAATAAAATTTGCTGGGAATCTCTCGTACCACATGTAACCAATTTATAAAATGATTAATGTTCCTGACACCCTTTAAAAGAATCAAATGAATCAGTGTGACAGTATAGTGGACTCACACGCCCTAATCCTAATTAATGCAATAATAGTGCTTGGACAGCAACACAGGAGCTGACATGGGTGGTTGTAATCTGAAAACATAAGAGCCCAAACAGAAAAAAAAATGCGAAATATGTTCTTGAGACGTGGATGGCAGTACCAACTGAACAAGAAATTTAGCGTCAGAGACAGTTAACAAGTAAGGTACCTTTCTGATGGTATCATTTCAATGTTTTTGCAGCACCAAATATGCATTTTCTCACAACACAATCACAACAAATGTGAAACATGCTCCCTGTCTAAAAAATGGTCGACAACAGAAACAGTGAATTATCCAACTAGGGATTTTAATATGCTGACGTAAGAGCTTGTTCTTACAGAATACAGGTTGTAGAGTGGAAACTGCGGAAAACTGAAATTACAAAGTTAATAGTATCATCTACGTATAGCCGCATAGGATGTCACATCTGGAAGGTGGGACAGTCATAGCAGGCATATATGAATGAAATTCACTTTGTCAAAACTTGCACAGCAGCTTGCATCACACTCCCAGTGCAAAGCAGAGTACAGATACAGTGGCATCAACAGACGGAGAATATACTCGGTAGAAACTCGGTCATGTCGCGCAGAACTTGAACAGTACACGATTCCTGGGACTATAAGCTGTTGAAATTCATGAAAATGGAATTGATTTGGCATCTCCATGGTGAAAAACTGATACGATTGTCGTCTAGGCGAGGTAATCAGGGCCAGCAACTCCTGCTTGCAAACACGGTTTGACCGTGCTCCATCTCCTTTTTATTTTGTGGGTGAAACAAAAGTAGATGGAGTGAGCTGATGAGGATTTGTATATATGATCCATCTAGCACATGAGAGAAACCACAGAGAATTGGCAAAAGTTGTTCCAATTCTACCAGCTGAACTGCCTACTAAAATACACCACAACATCAAGAGCACAGCACAGCACCACAGGAGCGGTAGGGCGGTACATCGCCGACAACCATCAAACCCTAGGGTTCGGGGTGGAGCTAGCCTGGCCGGGAAAAGGGCCTAGATACAAATCGAGCAGGACCAAAGGATGGAGCGGCGTCGACTACCCCACCTTACACCACGGCGGCGGCCGGGGAGGCCCAAGGCGGTGTTAATCGAGCGGCGACAGCGTCAGCAGCACAACGCCACCGCGGGGTCAGGAGAGAAGAAAGAAAGAGAGAGAGAGAGAGAGAGAGAGAGAGAGAGAGAGAGAGAGAGAGAGAGAGAGGAACAAGTGTACTGGGCCGGTACGGGCCAGTACCACTCATTACGAGTGGGTTTAACCAGCCCAAGTGGGCCTGGTCAGGGCTGGGCCAGCCCAATGGGCTAGGTCCAGTTTGTAAGTAGAAAATCCAAAATAATAAAAGACCAAAATACCCTTAGGAATTAATAAATCCTATGAAATAAAATAAAAGGCCTAAAAATACAAATAATATATTTTTAGGTTCATCAAAATACAAGCTACCTAATAAAATTAAGAATTCTATTTTTAATAGAATAACTTTAGGTTAAATATTTTTATACTATATATCCTTTATAGAATTTTATAAAAATAAATAATATACATAAAAAAGAAATAAAAATTACTTTTATATTAGAAATAAAAATTACTATTTAAGGTAGTAAAATAAAAGATTCTAAATTCAAATACTTATTCATTAAAAAGAATATTAAGAAAATAATAATAAGGGTCAAAAATAAATAAAAATTAGTTTTTAACTCTGTTACTAATATATTATATTACAAAAATATTGAATATAATATTTACAAAATATTAAAGGTTATTCCTTAAAATATTTGGGTAAAACACACAAAGAAGATAAATAATAAATGACGCATTGCATTACTATGCATATTCATTTTTTGCTTCTTTAAATATTGTTCTTACCGGGCAATAATGGTGTTTTGTAGAAATAGAAGCTCAAGGTCGAGTGCAAGCATCCGACTTCACTATCTTACAATCACAATGCAAGTTCATCACTTGCTCATGTCCTTTGATGAGTCTTTATCAAAGTAATTTGCAAAATTGTGTGTTATCATCTATGTTTCGGAGAAATAAAATATTATTTTCTCAAAACAAATAAATTGTTGATATCATCCTAAGTGGTGATATGTAGAAGGTGAGCAATGGAACTTAGGTTTCCAGTTACAATGAGTATCATCACATAGGAATAAATAACCAATGACATCAGTGATTCTAGCGTTGTATATTACTGTAACATCCCAGTATCAGAGATTAGAAATAAGCTGAACACAGATGTGTGCATTGCATTCATGCATAGAAAATCTGAATAATTTTCGTGCTTTTGAACAAAACTTGTCAAAGTGATTGGAACTTCTATCAACTTGATGGAATTGAAGTAGATCATCAAGTTGACTGCGATAAGTTTCAATATGACCTTTGTTAAAACCTTAATTTGGGTAAAGGAGATTTGATCTAAGGGTAGATCAAATGTAATAAAATTAAACCCTAATACAATGCTTAATGAGTAACATCAGATCCTTAATTGATCATATCATAGTGTTCATTACAACCACCCATGAATACCAAGCTATGGATATAATTCAAGTAACAAGAATGTAATAACTAAATCTTGACCTATTTTATCCTTATCTATTTCTACCATGAGGATCATGGTAATACTTCACTCTAACTCTTTGGTTGTATGGAGTAGGAAGGTAATTAAGTCAAGACCATTTACCATATATCTTCCTTCCATATCACTCCTATCATATCTAATGAATCTTATCCTAATATCTATTGAACATCAATGTTGAGTAATCAACTATTGATTCACCAATTCTTACCCTATCAATTCTTGATCTACCAACTCTTGTCCTTATCATAGCATTCACTTAAGCCTTCAATGAAAGAAGTAAGAAGAGGTAAGTGGTAATGCTAGTTTTGATATCATCTATAGGATGGGAGTGATTAATGAGAATCAAATCAATATGATAATTGGTGGAGTTAACTCACCCCTGAGTGGATAGAAGAGTTATTTGAAATAAATATATATGTGGTAACAAAGAGGATTATAAGGATGAATATTAAAGGTAGTCACAAGGAGTCATCCTATTGGATTAAGAAGGAATAGTCAATGAAAAATATCATCTACTCAGCAAGAGATACTGAGAAGATAATTATAATACAACTGTAATGATGTATTGATGAAGGCCTTGATTAGCCAACTGGCAACCTAAGCCATAAATGATCAAAGGATTATAATGATCATGTTTAAGTCACTAGGAGTGATTGCTTATATCATGTATAAGTGACATTGGTGGATAGAACATGATTAAACCCTAGTATAGATATATTATCCTAGGTTAATTATGACAAGTCACATTAATAGAATGTGAGGTTGGAGTATGAGTTCATGGATAAGTAGAGATAAGATAGTATGATTAAGATGAAGTTATAGCAACATTGAGTTATAGAGGTAGTATAACCCTCTTAGGAAATACTCAACACTTGAGGTAAAGTAGGATTTGATATATACATCTATTAGAGTAATATTAGTGATGGATGACAAAAGATGTGTGAATGGAGTTAACAGTAACCATTTGTTTGATTGAAGGTTGCCATTAGTAAATTGATATAACCAAGTATGGATATGAGAAGATTATGAAAAGCTTCAGTGCCAAGCTTCTAAGATTTATAAGTAAGATTATGATGCCCCACAAGTATAGGGGGTGTATCGCAGTACTTTCGATAAATATAAGTGTCGATCCCAACGAGGAGCAGAAGGTGTTGACTAGTGGTATGGAGCAGGAATTCTCTGTAAATACTTAGTAAACGGATTTTTAGGGGTTTTCTGATAAAGCAACAAAACAAAGTGCAAGTAATAAAGACAAAGAACAAACGCAGCAAGTGACCCAATCCTTTCTTAGCAAAGGATAAGCCGGTGGAAATACTTATAAGGACCAGACGTTCTCGAGGACACATGGGAATTCTGTCAAGTGCTTTCACTTCAAATAGCTGGTAATTCTTCTTTGGTGTTGTAAGTGTTGTATGGGTGAACCTGTGCTAATGTACATACCTTACTTGGACTAATACATACTTGTGATTAAACCCCCTACAAGCATCCGCAACTACATGAAAGTAATTAAGATATAAACCTAACCACAACCTTAAACTCTGAGATCCTACGCTTCCTTATGCAATGGTGTCCTAACGGGGGTTCAGGTTTCTGTCACTCCGGAAACCCCACAATTAGTAGCCAAATACACAATGCATTCCCCTAGGCCCATAAATGGTGAAGTATCATGTAGTCGACGTTCACATGACACCACTAGAAGAATAGCACCACAACTTAAATACTAAACCATTGAATAATAACTCAACACAAATCCACTAATAACAACATGACTTCTCCCATGTCCTCAAGAACTAGGCGAACTAGTCACAAGACATCATATGGATCAAGATCAAAGATGATATGGTGATGAATAACAATCGGAACATAAACAATAATCCAATGGTTCCACTCACAAACATCGACTACAATAGTAATTGACACCGGGAAAGTTTCCCCTGAGAACTAAAGCAATATCCAACATAATTGTTACAATGGGACATAGTGGTGATGATGGTGCTGGTGGAGATGATGGTGTGGATGATGATGATGATGATCCTGATGAAGCCTAGATTGATGATGGTGTTGATGGCGACGATCTCCCCTCTCCGGGAAGGGAATTCCCCGGCAGAAATTCGTCTGCCGAAGAGATCTTTCTCTCTCGGTGTTTTTCGCCCCGCAGAGGCGGCAGAAATCTATCTGTGGTCACCCCTAGTGTTAGGGTTCCGTGAGGAAGATATAGGCGAGAGGGCGGAGTCGGAGGCCAGGCAGGTGGGCCACACCTGCCCTAGGCGCGGGGCAAGGTGGGCCCACGCCAAGGAGGGTGTGGGCCCCCTGTGGCCCTTCTTCGTCTCCCCTTCTGGCTTCCTTTGTCTTCCGGAAAAATATAATTTTCCCATATTTTTATGGTATTTTTCTAATCTTCGCGAAATTGCATCAAAACACCTCTTTTTCCATCAGAATCCAGACTCCAGCAGTCTATCCTTCAAGAATCATCCAACATGCAAAAACAGTAGAAAAGACATAAGTAATACCTCATAATAAGACATATATCAATGAATAGAGGCAAATTATGATATAGAATGGTGATGCAAATTTGACGTATCAACTCCCCCTAAGCTTAGACCTTCGCTTGTCCCCAAGCGAAAACTGAGCTCAGTAAACATGCCCATAGGTTTATGGAGTGAAGTGTCGATAAAATAATACGGACAAGAAGCATCACACTTACCATTACACAACTCATAGAAGAAGGCAACTCACCATTATATAACTTAGCTTGCAACAAGTACATGAGTCACAATAGAGATGCATAAAGTGTTGGAGATATGCCCAAGAGGCAATAATAAAGTGGTTATTATCATATCTTCGTACTTATGATAAATGTTTACATACCATGCTATAATTATATTAACCAGAAACATTAATACTTGTGTGGTTTGTAAACATAAAAGAGTCCCTAGTAAAGCCTCTTGTTAAACTAGCTCATTGGTTAATATATGATCATGGTTTCCTGATCATGAACATTGAGATGTTATTAACAATAAGGTCATATCATTAGGAGAATGATGTGATGAACATAATCCTATAGTTAAGCGTAGCATAAGATCAAGTCATTCAAATAGTTCACTTGCTATAAGCTTTCTGATACATAGTAACCTAATTCCTTCGACCATGAGATCATGCTAATCACCATCACCGGAAGGATGCTTTGATGACATCAAACACCACACCGTAACTGGGTGGCTATAAAGGTGACATTGAGTATTCGGAAAGTATGTGTTGAGGCACATAGATCAAGAGTGGGATTTGTCTATCCATATGACAGATAGATATATTCTAGGCCCTCTCGGTGGAATGTCATCCAATTAGCTTGCAAGCATGTGAATGGCTCACAAGGGATCACATATCACAGGAACGATAAAAGAATACTTATCGGTAACGAGGTTGAACTAGGTATGCAGAGATACCGACGATCAGACCCCGAATAAGTAAAATATCGCGAGACAAAGGGAAATTGGTTCCGTATGTAAATGGTTCATTCAATCGCAAAGTAATCGTAGAAATATGTTGGAGCCATATGAATTTCCAGATTCCTCTATTGGTTATTGATCGGAGAAGAGTCTCGATCATGTCTGCATAATTCGCGAATCGTAGGGAGACACACTTAAGGATTCAATGTTGTTTAGTAGATATGGAATGTGAGTAAAGATACTGAATGTTGTTCAGAGTCTCGTATGGGATTCAGGATATCATGAGGAGATCCGAAATGGTCCGAAGAATAAGATTCATATAAGTAAAGTCCAATTTCGGAGTTCGGGAATGATTCCGGTGTTTTCACCGGAATGTTCTAGAAGGGTCTAGAAGGTTCACCAATCCGGAAGGGGAAGGGTATATGGATGTGTCATGACAAAGTGTAATGGTTTCATCATGTACTAGGTCACTTGGCTGGACACTTGGAAGAGAGAAATCAAACTCTAATTTGAAAGTCAAAAAGGCAGTTTGAAAAAGTCAAATCCCAACATGGTTTCCGAGTTAGGGAGGGTTTCCACCTGGTTTGGGAACACCCTTGGACGCCCCCACCTATATAAGGAGGGGTGGGGGCGCACCCCAAGGTATCCCCCTTGCCCTAGGCGCCCAAGAAACCCTAGGTTGGCCGCCGCTCCCCTCTCTAGTTGCGACCAATCTAGATCTCCTCTAAACCGCTACCGACTAGATAAACTCTAGTTGCTAGCTACCTCTAAACCTCGGACCTCTAAACCCTAGATTTCCAGGGCTCCCTCTACTCCACCATACTCGCTTCGGCTTAGGCGAAGCCCTGTAGGATCTCTCCTCTACTTCCGATACCACGCCGTCGTGCTGCCGGAATCGCGAGGAGAAAGCTACAACCTCCGCTGCCTGCTGGAACAAGGGAGAGGAAGGTCTTCATCGAGTATCGTACGTGTGACCGACTGCGGGAGCGCTGCCGGAAGGATCGCCTACGCGATCTTGAGATCGGCAAGGGAATGACTACATCACCCATGAGAATCTGCTCTCATTAACCGCTTTGGATCTTCGAGAGTTAGTACTCTATCGACTCGTTGCTACAATCTAGTAGATAGATCTTGGCTTGTGTGTGTTCATGCGATAGAATTTTTTTGTTTTCCATGCTATGAACACCTATAGTGGTATCAGAGCCGTGTCTATATGTAGATCTGTTGCACGAGTAGAACACAATGATCGTTGTGAGCAGTGGTGTTTTTATTATCAATTGCTTCTTGTGTACTTTGCATCTTACGGGATGGTGGGATGAAGTGGCCCAGGCTAACCTTACATGACATCGTTTATGAAAATTGCTCCACGTTTGACATGCAACTTGTATTATATAAGTGGCTTTGCGGGTGTCTATCTCTCCCATCATAGTGAAGATTCAATTTGCAACGTGCAATTGATAGTTCATGCATCAACGTTGTGGTTCTTGTTCGTAAGTTAGAATGATACTTATATAAAGCCCCAAACCACGTAAAATAATGAAAGAAAATTAAAGGCGTATAACTTTGTTTTGCAGGGGTGTGATGTGATGTGATATGGCCATGATTGTGATTATATATGATGTATGCAGTGATCCTTATTGTAAGTCTACAACCGGCAGGAGCCTTATGGTTGTCTTTTAATTTCGTTAAGACCTACGTGTCTATTATTCAAAGTAGTTGTAATAGTTGATGCTGGTGGAAGACAACCATGGAGCGGTGCCATTGACCTTGACGCCACGCCGGTGATGATGGAGATCATGTTCGTGCTTGAAGATGGAGATCGGAAGCACAAGAAGAAAGGCCATATCATATCACATATTATGAATTGCATGTGATGTTAATCTTTTTATGCATCTTGTATTGCTTAGATTGCGACGGTAGCATTATAAGATGATCCCTCTCACAAAATATCAAGTTATAGAGTGTTCGTCCTTAGTAAACACCGTTGCCAAAGCTCGTTGTTTCGAAGCACCACATGATGATCAGATGTGTTAGATTCTGCGAGTGTATATAATGGGAGCAAGCTAGATTTGCTCATGCGGAAGCTAAGGTTTGATCTTGACGAGCCTAGCATGTACATACATGGTCTCGAAACATAGAATACCGAAAGGTAAATCATGATTTATATAGATGATATGATGAACATGATAATTGTTCGCCTTTGAAACTACATCATGTCACATGATGATCGGACTTGGTATAGTGGATTTGGTTCATGTAATCACTAAAACAATGTGAGGGATATTGTTTTGAGTGGGAGTTCAACAGCTATATGATTAAAAGTTGAATATTATTTATCATAAATTAAATCAAAGTGAATTTGCATAGTTGTTATAGTCATTGGCATCCGTTTACCACCTTGCGCTTAGTTATAATTGAGATAATAGAACTATAGAATTCTGGTTAGTTACTTTACGAACTGGCATCGTATTGTTTTGAAGTGTTAATCTAAAGTTTAAAAGTCCTATTGCAATCTTTCAGTAAGTTCCGGTTACTCCGTGAAGTTTAATAATTGGTATTAAATCAAGAGTAACAATTCCAGTGTTAGTATATAAGTATCATGTTTATCTCCACGATTCTTGATATTCAAAAGATTGTTTTAATATCAAGGTTATCTAGGATCATCATATGTGGAAGATATTGCGATATCTGAAACGATGTTTTGATTATAACATGATAGAGTATAATATAGCAAAGTTTATGTTCTCATATTTGATGAGAATTTTCAAAAGGTTAGAGATGTTAGTCGTCCTAATACTCCAAAAGGCTTTGGAGAGCAACATTATACTCACAATTCACCGTTATAAGCTGAAGTAGCTTGATCATGAATAGTTCCATGATAAGGATGAATATTTGATGTAGGTAAAATGTTTACTACACTAAAAGATTACTAAAGAATGGAATTTGAAAGAACACCAAACATTTTATGATGGTGATCTACTTCAAAGTGCAAGTCCAAAGACATTGGTATTTAACTATATATGTTTTGTACTATGTGTCATAAGTATGGCGCCACTTTTGATGTTTATAGATTCTTTTAAAAGGATAAATAAATACTGAAAGAGAAATCTAAAAAATATTTGTCAGAAGAGAAAAGACTAGAATTGTTCAGCTTATGTGTACAGAAGATATATATGTTATGGCTATATTCTTTGTTTGTTAAACAATGTGGTTCTTAAGTATTAGATACTGAATTTGTTGGTGTGAATCTTCATACAAAACAACACAATTCATGAACTACAATGGCCTATGTAACTAGCAAAAGAATATGTGATGATGTTCATCGAGAACAAATAAAGGGTTGTTGTGTTGCTCGTTAATATCAAAGCTTGCCTTCTAGATTTGTTTTATTAGGTATTATGAGGAAAAAAGGGCTGTTCAAATAATTTCCATATTCCATGAAAGATGGATGGTATACAAGTCTAGTTGGAGAAATCACATCCATAAAACTAGTGATAAAAATGTCGAAAGACAATTGATTGAAAGATCACTTAAGAAGTGGCATCGCCGTTTAAATTATATTGGAAATAAAACATGAAGAAACTCCATGTGGATGGAATTTTGGAGTCTTTTGATTTTTGATCAAATGGCGCTTGTGAAACTTTCCTAGAGATAATTAAAACTCCGTTCATAGGCCAAAAGGGAACGAATGACTAGCTTATTATAACTTGTACATATAGATGTATGAAGCCCATTATATGTAGTCAAGAGCGATGTATTTTCAACTTCATATGCTTTCTACGAAAATTTGAGTGAATATATGAATATTTACTTAATGAGGATGAAGTGTGAAACATTTGAAAAAGTTCGAAGAATTTCAAGATGAAGTGCAAAATCAATGTAACAAGAAAATAAAGAATTTATGATAAAATCATAAAGGAAGATTAGAGGAATCGTTCTTTGGATTTGCATTTCCGGAAACACCATAAGAGTATGGTGTGTTCGAGATATGTAATAAAACCTTGTTTGTCATGGTAATATTAAAGGTGTAATTCATAAAACAGCCATTATATTTTAAAGATTAAAAGCTTTAGAGACTACCGCTTTTCCACTAAAAAGAGCTCCATCATGATCCGTTGAAATGACACCATCTAAAGTTATGGTTTGGGATAAAACCTAAGTTGTCCTTTTATAAACATTGGTACGCTATGCATAAGTGAGATGTTTACAACCAAAGTCGGATGAACATGTCTTTGTATGTTATTTTGAATAACCGTTGAGTATTCCTCCATAATACCAAAGACAAAAATGTTTGTCGCTTGGAACGTCAACTTTCTTTGAGAAGGAATTTTTCGTGAAAAGTTAAGTGGGAGGACGATAGAACTTTGATAAGGTTAAAAGAAACTTAGCTATATGTGCAAAGTTGCGCAGCGCCAAAAAGTGTTCCGGAGGCAGCAACAATGCTCATGACTCATGTGCCTCAAAGGTTGTGGTTACGGAGGTCTAGGTTCCTATTGAACCAAGTAGGTCGGGTAACAATCAAATACCAAGATTTAAGTGTTGAATCATTATTTGACAATAATGAACGAACTACATGCAAAGAAGCGATGATGGGCCCTGACTCCGTCAAACGGCTTGAAGCCATAAAATCCGTGGTAGTTCCATAGACGAGAAATCAAGCTTTGAACTTGAAAGACCCTCTAGAAAGGTGTATGACCTTACAGTCGTGTTTGGATCTATAAAGAAATAGACATGGATGTTTCACATCTATGAAATAGTTGACATGTTGGGAAAGAGTTCACAACAATGTTCAAAGGTGACAAGATTTGATCTTTCATATCGATATTTAGTCTATACGGATTAATGTAGCAACCACTACATATAATTCTATTATATAGTGGTTGAACAAACAAAACAAAGTTCTTTTAATAGAATTGTTACCTAGGACGTGTACATAACACGATCCAAAGGGTTTTGTTAATTCAAAGGATTCTAATAGTGAATGCAAACTTCAATGGTTAAAATAAGCATCACGGAGTTGGAATTTTCACCATGATGAAACTATTAAAAGAGTTTAATCTCATCGGAGATGATGAAGATGCTTGCATTTGCAAGAAATTAAGTGGGAGCGCTAAGACATATTTCTAATACATTATGTGGAAGACATATTGTTGATTGGAAATGATGTATCTTTTGTTAACACAAGTTAAAAATTTCATTTTGATGAAAGACTTAGACAAAACCCGAATATTTGGCATCAATATCTTTATAGATAGATTGAGACGCTAATATGGTTGTGCTGAAAGTACATAGATGATATATTGAATGATTTCAATATAGAAACTACAAGAAAGGTTCTTGTCGCACAGAAAGGATTGAATTGAAATTCAAGTGTATTGACACTTGGTAAGTGAAACAAAGATTCAAGTATAGATTGATACTTGATGTACAAAATCACAAGGAGTATTTATATCAATCATACTGTGATATGTACAAATTCAGATATGCCCTATGCTCTAAATGTTATGAGCATATACTAGAATGATTTATAAGATAATTATTGGACGATAGTAAGGATCTTATTATGATCTTTTGGAAAAAACTAAGAATATATTATTTTTGTAGAGGTGACAAATAGATGGTTAGTTCATTGTAAAAGTACTACATTGATACTAGTTTTGTCATAAAGTACAAATTAAGTTTATCTCAATCTAAACTAAGGGTGGCACAATATAATGGAAAGCAAGTTCCATAATGGATTTGGATGAGTTCCAAAGTTAAGACATTATGACAGATACTACAACAAAAGCTGATATATGACTGCTATTATAGCAGCAAAAGAGGGTATTTGTGTCAAGTAGTTTGTTATCAAACTAGATGTAGTTCACAGCGGGCTAGTACTATGAAGATATATTGTACGACAATATTATCAACATGTTTTAACCCCAAGGAACTAAAGGTCTCACCAAAGGACCAAATATATACAATGCCATCTTATTAGACAATGAGTGATGTCTAGAGATACAAAGACATGCAATTTCGCACAGTCCACTTTGGTTGTACCTTTCGAGGCCTTTCCCGTGCAAAAATAAAAAATCGATAGCACGCAAAGCAATAACATAAGATACGGTGATAACCAAAGTGTTCTTATAAGCAAGATACCTAAATGGTGATTGAGGATGCCCAAAGAACAATCCATATAATTAAATTTGCATCGTAGTACATGAATATTGTAATAATACACTAGTAGAAAAAGAGGCTTCAGTTCGATCTAGAGTCTGACACTAGTCCCGATTTATTACTGGTCGGGACTAGTATGAGCACTAGTCCCGGTTCGTACCGTTTTCAGTGGCCAGGAGCCCGAGAAAACTCTAGTCCCGGGTCATTTCGGACCTTTAGTCCCGGGCCGTATCACGACCCGGGACTAAAGGTGTGCAGGCGCGGGCAACACCCTTTAGTCCCGGGCCATGTAGTCCCGGGTCGTGATACGGTCCTGGACTAAAGGGGTGCGAACGCGAATAATTTAAAATTGCTATAACTTTTGCGTACGATGTTGAAAAAATGTACAACCTATCAAAATGTGTGGAAAAAATTTTGAGTTTGATTTTACGAGCCTTATTTGGATTCCTCACATTTTTAGATTTTTAAAATTATAAATAATGGATTCCTCACATTTTTCCGATTCTTTTACATTTTTAAAATTTGAAAAGGGAAAAAATTTATTTAAAAAAAATTTATTTAGCAAATTTTTTATTCCATATTTTTATTCCTCACATTTTTCTGATAATAATGAATATATTATTTGTCGAATTTCGATTTATAGATTTAAAGATATTATTTATGCCATATTAAATGAATAATGGCAAAAAATGAATAAAATATTATTTTATTTAGTTTTTTAGTTCATTATATTAAAATATTATTATTACTTATTTATTATTGTTTACTAAAATATTCGTTTGTAGTTTCAATAAATAAAGATGTATGGCATATTGATATGGGCTAATATGATTGATATGATAGTGTTGACAACAAGGTACAAAAGGACTTCGCGCAAGGACATCCGGATGGAAAAGAGAAGTTAAGCGTCCTAAGGGTGGAGTAGTGCTAGGATGGGTGACCGAATGGGAAGTTTGACCAGAAGTATAATTTGACCTAAGATTAAATATACTTAGTGCTAAAAATGTTTCAACTGAGAGGATTACGAGTCAAACAATTCAAAAGTTCAAGAAATTTTTTAAAAAAAAATTAAAAAAATTGAAAAAAATACCTTTAGTCCAGGGCCGTATTACGACCCGGGACTAAAGGTCCTTCATCCCCCACAGCAAAAAACAGCCATGCAGTGGCCCTCTAGTCCCGGGTTATAACAAACCGGGACTAGAAATATGGGCCTTTAGTCCCGATTTCGTAGTCCCGGTTGCAAAATCGGGACTAAAGGCCCTTACAAACCGGGACTATATGCCCTTTTTCCACTAGTGATAAGCTCCATCCATGCCTCAACACCGGACTCTAATTTTCTGTCATGAAGAAAGACTTCCTTTTGTGTGGCAGCATAATCTAGTCTTCTATTATGTTTCTTAACTACAAAACAGAAAGATAAATCTGTGATGAGTAGGCCAATGTATAAATGTGACAAGTGCTCCCGTGTGCAAATATATAATCAGGTGACTGGAGACTGATCACTGATGTTCAAGAGGACTTTTTACTTCTCTAGTAGATGAAACAAAAGGGAGTTGATGACTTTTGCCTTATTGATAGACATCGCACACAGACATCTCTTTGTTGCTAGACTCTAATGACAGCTCATGGTGATGAATAATGTGGTGAACGATGGGTGTGGCGGGGTGGCCAAGGCGCGCATGCCACTGTGACGACGACACACGAACACCGCTGAAGACGCGCGGGGCGGATGGATCCTCCAGACGGTACAAGCCTTGGCTCAGGCGACCACTAAGTAGGACGTCCCGGATTGCTCGGTCCTTAACAAAAAGATCGAAAGGGTGAAATTCACATAGGACATTATTACCAAATGTGAGCTTAGGAACAGATAGAAGATTATGAGTAACGGATGGTACCCGCAGAATATTACGAAGATGTAGCTGCCTAGAAGGATGACTAGTTAAAAGAGATGCTTGGCCAATGTGAGAGATGGGCATACCTACACCATTGGCGGTGTGAACCTTGTCATGACCATAGTAGTACTGGTAAGTGGCGAGCTTGTTGAGCTCGTTCGTCGTGTGATCCGTGGCACCGGTGTCCATGTACCATGTTGGATCAATGAGGTAGGACGGGCTATACCCTGCTAGGCGCGCGGGTCCTTGCCCTTGGCGGCGATGTGGGCAGCCGGAACTTTGGGAGGTCTGAAGTCGGCCATGGCGAATTGGCGCTTGTTGCCCCTACCGTCGTTGTCGAGGCCGAGGAAGCTTTGCTGGAAGGGCGATGACACTTGGAGGAAACGTGTTTTTCATGGCCACATAGTTGGCACACCCGAGCATTGGGAGCCCCACCCGAGGTCGGTGCAGGGGGCGGGGCGGTTTTGCCAGCGGACGGGGGCGCCGGCGGGTGCTGCCCACGCGCGGTCCAGTAGGCATCCAACCGCTCGGTGATTGCAGCGGAGGAGCGGCGAGCCTCGACACGCTGCTCGGTGGAGAGTAGGTGTGAGTAGAGATCATGAGGGGTCATCAGTGGCTTGGCGTTGTGGACGGCCTCCGCGAGATTCTCGTACTCGGAGTAGAGGCCTTTGATGATGAAGCCGGCAAACTCCTCATCGCGAAGCGGCTGACCGATGGAGGCCAGCGTGTCCACCAGCACCTTCATCTTGTTGAAGTAGGTCGTGGCGGAGAAGTCGAGCTTCTTGATGTCGGCGAGCTCACTGCGAAGAGCCATCGAGCGGGAGGTGGAGACCTGGGCAAAGGCGTGCCCCAGGGTCATCTAGGCGTCCATGGAGGTGGCAGCGAAGAGACAGAGGCCAGCGACCCCGTCGCCCAGAGACCCCTGGATGGTGGAGAGGATCGCTTGATCCTGCTGCACCCACACACGGTGCTCCGGGTTGATGGCCGGACCGTGGATGGTGACGATGACCTGCGGAGGGCATGGCAAGGAACCATCTACGTACCCAAGGATACAGCGGTTGCGAAACAGCGGTAAAACCTTGGCATGCCAGAACAAGTAGTTGTCAGGCATGAGTCGGATGGTGATCAGATTGTTGAGGTGGAACAGCCCGGACGGCGCAACGGCGGCGGGGGCCGTGACCGCGGGTGGAGCAACGACGACAAGAGCCATGGCCGCGGGCGGGGCATCGAGAACCCCTGAGGCCGCCTGTTGGATGGCGAGTGTCGGGGATGCGCCATGGGAGGCCGCGGGGGGCGCCGCGGACGGGGTTGTCGACGTGGTGTCGGAGAGCATAGGCGCGGTGGTCGCGGTCATCAGCGGGATCGGTCCTGAGAACATCGAACCCACGGCGGTAGTGCCAAAAAACTGGGGCACCGAGGGAGCCAGGTCACGGGGCGGGAGGTTGAGGAGGGAGACAAGCGACCCGGGGAGAGCCCCGGAGCTGGCAGCGTCCGAGGCGGAAGCGGACATGGCGGCTGCGGCGACGACGCTAGGGTTTGTGGCGGCGGCGGCTGGGGTGGGGTGGGGAGAATCTAAGCTAGGCTGATACCATGTAAAACAAAAAGTTTTGGGAAACTGGCTCAACCCTCTATGGGGTGGCCTATCTCATATATATAATGGTGTACAATGATACAATACAAAGTCTAACAATTACGGTCGGCATAGCTGTGAAACCTATGCCGAGGACAATACCGTCGTCGTAGCCTTAACGCCGTCCCATGCACGGTAGCTACGCCGAGGGCCGCCCTCGGCCTAGCTAGGCTACACCGACGGCTTTTCTGTGTTGAGGGCCGGCCTGGGCTGGGAAGAGGCCTACGCCGAGGGTCCCGATATTTGGCCGTCGGCGTAGTGACCCGGTGCTCGGCGCTATGAAGTTTTCCTCAGGTGTGCGGCGGTCACGAGGAAGGTGATGACGGCTAGCACCGGCCCCAAGGAGCCTCTGCCCTCGTCGGGCATTGCCCTGCCGGCGTGGCGGACGGTCCCGGCCGGGGGAAGGGTAGTAGCTGTACGGCATTGGCTGGGGCAGAGAAGCCATCGACCTTAGCTTCTCCACCGATCGAAAATTCTCAGGTCTTCGCAACGCGAACTAGCAGTAGCACTCGCTGCGTGCTCAGTCTGCTTATTAGCTTCTTGGTGGGAATGGCTTCTATGTATACGTAGTGTGCATCTAAAGCTGGCCATGTGACAGTGCTGCTTTCATCTGTCACATGGGAATTGCTTTCCGGCGGGGGTTGCACTTGTACCGGGAGGGACAAAAGCAGGCGGGCGAGCAAAGCATGTCAGGCCGTCACGAGTAAATTTACTAGTCACTCGCTGCTTTCATTTCTTTCTCTCTTCTTTGGCTGACGCTAGAAAAAAGAAGGAAAAGCTAGCCCACCATCACCAGCGTGCCTGATTTTGTTGGGCGCATATAAGCATCTCCGCTCGTTCGGTGTTTCCAGACCGAAATCCGACGCTATTTAGCATCGGATAGATGAAACTTTTGGCCTTGGAGCGATCGAAATTCCACTCGCGTTCCCAGGCGTGGTTTCTAGACAGGTTTTTTGAGCAAATTTAGCGATATTTTATCCGAATTCGATTCAAATTCACACAGTTCGGCATAAATATGAATACAGAGCAATGTTTGGCATAAAATTAAACAAAACAAAGTTTGGTATAGTTCGGCATAAAATAAAACACATCTACGAACTCTTTATATAGACTCTGAAGATTACATCGTGCCGTGCAAAGGCAAGTACAGGATGAGATCAAATACAGTTCGTATCTACAGCTGGCTACTTATCCTAGCTAACAACCTCATAAGCTATCAACTATACGGATACAATCCTAACTGTCTAACACCCTCCCACAATCTCATCGTGGGAACCCCATGTTGAGGTTGTCTCTGAACTTGTTAAACAATGGTGTAGCAAGAGGTTTAGTGAGAACATCGAACAGCTGATGATGAGTTGAGATGAACCAAATGTCAAAGGCTTTGCGTGCCACATGCTCACGCACAAAGTGATAGTCCACTTCTATGTGTTTAGTGCGCGCATGGAAGACTGGGTTGGCGAACAGATACGTTGCGACGAGGTTGTCACACCACAATGTTGGCGCTCGTCTCAGATAAATCCCCAACTCCTGCAATAGTCCTTGTATCCACATAATTTCAGCGGTTGCATTTGCAACCGATTTGTACTCGGCTTCAGTGCTTGAACGTGAGACAGTGGGCTATTTCTTAGAATTTCAAGAAACAATGTTACTGCCAAGGAAAACAGCATGTCCACCTGTAGAACGACGATCATCGGGGCAACCTGCCCGGTCGGCATCAGCAAAACCATTCAGTAGTGTCGGGGAGGTTTTCTGAAGAATCAGACCAAGTGTCATTGTGCCTTTTAGATACCGCAGAATCCTTTTTACTAACGACCAATGAACATCAGTAGGCGATTGTAAGAACTGACACACCTTGTTAACACTGAAAGAAATGTCAGGTCTGGTCAGATTAAGGTATACTGCACTTCGGTATCGTGTGGTGTCCTCAGCTGAAAGAGGAATTCCAATGTGCCGTGACAGTTTGTCACTTGTGGCCATGGGTGTACTCACGGTTTTGGCATTTGTCATATTGGTCCTGGCTAACAAATCTGAGATGTACTTCTGTTGAGAAAGGTGAATTCCATCTTGCTGATGCTTCACTTATATGCCCAAAAAGAACCCAAGCGTGACATGAAATGATCGCCGAAGTTGGCCGAGTAGCCGATCTGTGTTGCTTCAACGGTAGAGCTGGCAACAATTATGTCGTCCACATAAACCGACATGTATATTGTGACTCCCTCATGTTTGTAGACAAACAAGGATACGTCTGCTTTGGAGGGTACAAACCCGAGCTCTTGCAACTTGCTATTCAAACGAGCAAACCATGCCCTTGGGGCCTGTTTCAGACCATACAGGGATTTTTCTAACTTGCAGACATGGTGAGAAAACTGCTTGTCAACATAACCAGTTGGCTGCACCATAAAGACCTCTTCTTCAAGGAATCCATGCAGAAAAGCATTGCCAACATCGAGCTGCCTCATATGGGCCACCCCTCATCACGGCAAGAGAGAGTATGACACGAATGGTAGTGGGTTTAATTACCGGTCTGAACGTGTCTTTATAATCGATGCCGTGACGATGTTTAAAACCTTTAGAGACAAGGCGGGCTTTGAAACGATCAACAGATCCATCTGCTGGTTTGCTTTTGATCTTGTAAACTCACCGGCTTTCAATGACATTCAGTCCTTGTTGAGGAGGAACGAGTCGCCAGGTCTGATTCCGTTGCAGAGCAGAGAATTCTGCATCCGTGGCTTGCTTCCAGTTGGGGTTCTGAATCAAGGTGCAAGTGGGAGTGGAATGCCCACGAAGCCCACTGCCCAAGCCTACATAAGAGGCTATGTGGGACATCCACGGGTAAACAAGAAAAAAATATGGGCATCCGTGGGTAGCTCACATCGATGGGTACAAGGTGAGGTTGACAGCAAGTTGCCAGTTTTGATTTTATTTGTTTTAGGCTAGCTTTTGTGTGATAGACGGTTATCTTTTTCTTTTGGATGCTTCGATGGGTCCCTCTCTTTTAGTCACGACATTACCTTCCCAGCTAAATCTGCTCGCTAATGACAAAACAAACATCTGCTAGTTGTATGTTCTGAAAAGAAGAGTATGGCTTGGAAACTTAGAGTGATTATTTTTTACGTCTTTGAAAAATGCAAGATTTCTGTTGTGAAGTCAGCGCACCATGTCAAGTCATATTATTTTTGACGTCTTTGGAAAATACAATATTTTTAGCAAAATTATACGAGTAACAATTACAATAATATATTTGCGGACATATATAGACATACGTGTGACAGTAAACACCCGCATAACTTTCATAGGCTCCCGCGAGACGTCCACTTAAAATGTGTGGGATTGTGCGGGCATAAGCGAACCTCCCGCGGACAGTCCCACCTGCTCCTGATTTCTTTTGGATGGCACCACGCACATCAGTATACGTGACTGTGCCGTCCGTGCGTTGCACATTTGGTGCTCACGATCTGGTGCAGGAGTCACCGGAACAACGCCAGGGACGGACGGCGAAGGAGCGCCTTCAGAGAACGCATGCGAGGCAGGAGGCGTGTCAAAGGAGCCGCTAGTAGCAGCGCTGTCCATGTTGGACCCATCATGGGCCGCATCTGGACTAAGAGGCCCATCAGCAGAGGAAGGCCCAGCATGGGCCATACAAGGTGCAGACGTGTCGACATGATCGCGTCGATTAGCTGGAGTTGCCGATCCTGCAGGGTGAAAACACAACAGGCTGCACATCTTGTTGGTTGTTAGTACAAAAAACAAGGCTGACAAGATCAAGGAGGGAATCATATGAATATTCTGGTGTGTTTTGTGGAGTGGCAAGTCGAGAGAAAGGGAAAACGGGTTCGTCAAAAACCACGTCACGTGAAATATAAACCCGTCTACATCTAAACACTTATAGCCTTTGTGGTGAGAGCATGAAGACACGTTCTTTGGATCTAGATGATAATTTTCGTGCATGATAGGAACGGAGAAGGGGCCAGCATGCACAGCCAAAGGATTTAAGCATGGAATAATTTGGTTTGGCGTTGTCACCAAAAAGGCGTTCAAGCGGTGTTGCATTGTCAAATACTCGTGTGGGGAGGCGGTTTATAAGGTATGTAGCGGTACAAAACGCTTCATCCCAGAATTTAATGGGCATGGAGTCTTGGGCCAAAAGAGCAAGACCTGGCTCGAGTATGTGCCTATGTTTTCTCTCTGCAGATCCATTCCGTTGGTGTGTATGTGGGCAAGAAATTGTGTGAGAAATTCTTAAGTATTTATGAAGGCGACGATATTCCCCGCCCCAATCGGATTGAACTCCTTTGATTTTGTGATCAAGAAGTAGTTCAACGTGTTTTTGAAATTTGAGGAAAATATCCTCAACTTTAGATTTGGCATGAAGGAGATAAGTCCAAGTAAATTTGGTAAAATCGTTGATTAAACTCACATAGTATTTAAACCCCCCAACAGATGGTATGGCAGGCCCCAAACATCGGTGTAAATAAGTTCAAGTGGAGCAATTGAAGTATGACGAGAAATTTTTTTTTCTCAAAAAAAAATAAGTATGACGAGAAATTGAATAAGGTAGCTGATGGATTTTGCCAAGTTGACACGCATTTCAAACATTTGCATGCTCAGAATTATTACAAAATAGAAGTTTGTTTAAACTCAAAATAGATGAAACTACTTGAGACGACGGATGTCCTAATCACCGATGCCATTGTTCCTTGCTGGTCCGCGAGGAGAACATGGCACACTTCAGGGCGTTTATTGTTGATGACTCGATGGGGTAGAGGCCTCCTCTACATCTGTCGTACGTGCAGCAGTGTTTCTTCAACACCAGATCCTTAATAAGAAAATAGTAAGGATGAAACTCAAGGAAAACGCCATTATCTTTGGCAAGCTTATGGACAGAAAGTAGATTTTTGGAGATGTTTGGAACGTGTAGGACATTCTTAAGGACAAGATTTTTAGCAGCAGTGTTAATTGTACTTTGACCAATAGTAGAGATGTCCAGACCTGTTCCGTTGCCGACGTTCACGTGGTCATTGCCGTGGTAGGTCTCCCTCAAGTGGAGACGGTCAAGATCGTCGGTGATATGGTCGGTCACCCCAGAGTCGGTGTACCACGCAGGATCAATCTGGTATGATGTCGAGGCGTGGTTGGCGGAATGATGTTCCTCATCGCCACCGTAGGCGTGATCGAAGTAGTTGTAGCAGCAAAGAACGATGTGGCCGACCTTGTTGCAGATCTGGCAGACAGGACGAGGTGCACCATTGCCTGAGCCGTTCGCGCCACCACGTCCCTGACCGGGCTTGCCGCGGCCTCCACCGCCGCGTCCTTGCCCACGACCACAGCCTCCATCGCCGTTGCCACGTCCTCCTTGGTGGCCGTTCTGACCACCATATCCGCCTTGGCCGCCACCGCGGCACTGGTTGCCTTGGCCTCCACCACGGCGAGAGAAGTTTGCTGAGGTTCCGTTGTCAATCCCGTAGTCCGAGTCCTGAACATCATGGTGGTGTTCATAGGCAATCAGGTGTGAGTATACCTCGTCGATCGTGAGATTGTCCTTGACGTTGAGCGACGTGACGAGGGAGTCGTAGTTTGGCCCGAGCCCGACGAGGATGTAGGAGATGATCTCCTCCTCGTCAAGTGGCTGCCCGATCGCTGCAAGGGTGTCCGCCAGGGTCTTCATGTGCCGATAATAGTCGGCTGCCAGGACGCCCTTCTTCTTGGCCGTAGTGAGCCGCGAGCGGATTTGAATAACCCACGCACGTGACCTGGACGTGAACATGCGTTCCAGGATGAGCAGGCGGCGCGCGCCGTTGGTGCGCCCATGATGTGTTCAAGCACCTCCTCGGTGACGGTGGAGAGGAAGCCACCGAGCATAGTCTGGTCATGAATGTACCACGTCACGAAGTCAGGGTTGACGATCTCCGAGTGCTGGCCCTCAGAGTTGGTGGTGAAGATCGTCTCGTCGGGCGCCACGATGGATCCGTCGATGTAGCCTAGCAGCGAATGCCCACGAAGATGGGTGAGCATCTGAGCCTGCCACAACAAGAAGTTGGTGTGGTTCAGGCGCACGGTGATAGAGGAGATGATCGAGGGCGCCATCGGGGATGTGGAAGAAGAAGACATGTGTCGTGTAGGCTCCGATACCATGTAAACTAGGAAGAAAGATGAGAAAGGCGAGATGGCCAATCGGCTCATCTACGAACTCTTTATATAGACTCTGAAGATTACATCGTGCTGTGCAAGGCAAGTACAAGATGAGATCAAATACAGTTCGTATCTACAGCTGGCTACTTATCCTAGCTAACAATCTCATAAGCTATCAACCATACGGATACAATCCTAACTGTCTAACACGCTCGTCCTCAATGATCATGTTATGCAAGGTCATACAACAGTTTATCATTTTCCACATCTGATCTTTCAACCAGGTCATAGCAGGGAACACGACAACTGCAAATCTCTGTTGGAGCACACCAAGCCTGTTCCACGTTCTTTCTGCAAGTTTCCTGTTCCTTGGCGCAAACTAAGCATGCTTGGGGAGCATGGGGTTTGATATAGTCTTCATAAATGTTGGCCATCTTGGATAGATGCCATCTGCAAGATAGTATCCTTTGTTGTAGTGGTGCCCATTAATCTCAAATTCCACTAGGAGAGCATGACCCTCAACAAGCTTGGCGAAGACATTTGAGGATTGGAGGACGTTGATGTCGTTGTCCGATCCTGCCATGCCGAAGAAGGAGTGCCAAATCCAAAGATCATGTGTAGCAACTGCCTCGAGTATCACAATGCAAGCTCCTTTGTGGCCTTTGTACATTCCCTGCAAGAAAATGGACAGTTCTTCCAATGCCAATACATGCGGCCGATGCTTCCAAGCATCCCAGAAAATCCTCTAGTTGCATTGACTACGAGGATCCGAGCATTGTCTTCAGCAGTAGGTGTTCTCAAATATTGTGCCTCAAACACTGCAATCACGGTCCTGCAAAACATGTACAAACAATCGATAGCGGTGGACTCGGCCATATGGAGATAGTCATCAACACTGTCACTTAGAGCTCTATGCAACCAACCTCATCGTCACCATGCACTTCTGTAGTAAGGAAAACCCAACCATGCCGGTGTAGTCCTTTTTGCATATGAAGTAGGGGTCGTACTCCCGGTTTACATGCAATATCTCGAGAATTTTTTTTGGCTCATCCTGAAACGACACCGAAGCACGACCTCTTTGTGTAGCGGGTCGTCGACGAAGTAGTCGTCATGCAGCATGCAGTAGCCCTCCATCCGCTGCCTTGCTTTGCACTTCTGGCGAGCCTCCACGCTTCGGCGCTGCAGTCTGCATGTATAGCCTAGCTAGGGAGCCGAGGATCCACATGTGCTCTTCATCTTCGGCAACTGCGACGGTCTCTTCCTCCAGTAGGGCTAATATCTCCTCGTCGTCGGAGTCCATGGCCAAACAAGCAAAACGCCGAACACTTCGAGGGCGAGGTGGGCGAGAGCTCAGAATGGAGGCGAGCTGTGGCGAAGGTGGGAGAAGGCGAAACAAGGCCAGCGGCAAGGGGAAAGGATGCGGCGGCGACGGCGGACCTTTCTATAGGCGTGGATTTGGCTGGACGGGGCGGGGCATCGCCGGCGGCGACATGGCGGCGAGGGGATAGCTGGGAGAAGGCTCTGTGCCACGGGAGAGCCGAATCACGGTGGGGAATGAGTTGTCTCGCCGAAAGGGTTGGCCCACCCTTTTTTTTCCTTTCATCCGGTGTTCCCAAGTAACTCTCGGTGCCCCGGGTTCGGCCTGAAAAAGCGGGATGAAAGTTATGCCAAATCCGGCTGAATTTGACGTCCGGAGAACAGGACTGAGTGAATTTTGGCCATCCAGATGAAAAAAAGAGGCGTACCATTCCTTGGGCCTATGGTGGGAGATCAACATTCTTGTGACTGGTAAGTGGTAACCGGAGTTTTTCTTCAAAAAGTATGAAAAGACCATAGAGGCGACATTGCTGGAAGCTTGAACTCACCTATCCTGAAGGGGAACGTAGGTGATAGGGTTATTGGTCCTGGCTAAAACTTTAGGTGTAGTTGTTCTAGGTTTTTGATTCATGCAAGACCTGATTGCCTAAACACCCCTTGCACGCACCGACACTGCCTACTTATCTGAAATGTTTATCCAATTAGTCCTGTACATTTTGGTCAAAACTCGAAAGAGGAATTATTCAGTTAATGCAGGAGTAAGTCTATGCTTCCGGTACGATCTATAGCCAACTTATTTCTTAAGCAAATTCTGGTCGAATTTCAGACATCAGATACACCTCTTCCCCGGCCCACTGCCCTTATATTTAAGTTCAATTCCTGACAGTGAGTGGGAGGCCAGTTAAAGCTTGAAACCATAAGAAGTGAAGTAATTAACATGTAATTGCAGTACATAACATAGCAATCTCCTCTATTACATTTTCCCTTGGTCACTTTGGTTCCAATTGTTATTGACGTACACTACTGGAAAAACCATCTTCGGTTCGATGTGATCAAGGCCAGCAGTCCCGGCCTGGCACAGCCCGCGACTGGTGGGAGCACTAGTCCCGGGCCGCGAGGCCTCTAACGGCTAGAAACGGCCGTAGTGACTAGTCCCGGGCCGGACCAGGTCATTAGTCCCGGTCCGTAATACGGCCCGGGACTAATAACCTGGAGCAGACTAGCTGGTCCTGTCGTGGACTATTAGTCCCGGGTCGTATCACGGCCCGGGACTAGTTGTCCACGAAGCCTCCTATCCTGCTGTCCTAAAGCATATGGTGGCCATTTTTCTCAAAGAAGCAAGAGAGTTCATGCCATTTTTTTTCTTAAGATTTGTCAAGATTTAGTTTGCAACACCTAAATCCAAAGCTTTAAAAGGTTAGAACTTCATTCTTTCATCTCTTATTGCTACTTTAGCTCTATAATGCTCTAGAAGTATAGAGATATGGATCATATGCATGCATGCTCTAGAAATAGCTAGAAGGATTTTGATATATATGTGTAACAAATTTTGATTAGACACATAGTTACTGAAAATTGAAATGTGTAATTTTAGAGTTTCAGAGCTTAGAATGGAATGAGGTTTTCACTGATAGAACAATAATAAAAAACTCAACATTTATCATGTTGATTGTTTTCTCCAATTCACAAATTGGTGCATGTAAATTTTTCAAAATTCAAAATTAATGCTCTAGAAGCTCTCAATATAACTTGTAATAATTTTATCATGTTGTGTAATGGTTTTTGATATACTTTTACTATAATGCAGATGGTCCGGGAATGGATGTACTGTCTGGCCTGGCGCGAGTTCATTAATGGCGTGCATGAATTCATCTGTGTTGCTGATGCAAACAAGCGCAATGGTTTTGTATTCTGTCCATGTAATGGATGTAGGAATCAGAAGGATTACTCTGACTCAAAAACCCTTCACAGCCACCTGTTGTCCGGCTTCATGCCCAGTTATAATTGTTGGACCAAGCACGGAGAGAGAGGGGTTATAATGGAAGACAATGAAGAATAGGAGGAGGATGACAACTATCATGGTTTCCCTGAGTACGAAGATATTTCCATAGGGGATGCTGAAGGGGAGGATGAAGAAGAGACACATGATGAACCCGCTGATGATCTTGGTCGGACCATTGTCGATGCATGAAGAGATTGTGAAACTGAAAAGGATAGGGAGAAGTTCAATCACATGCTAGAGGATCACAAAAAGTTGTTTTACCCAAATTGCAAAAATGGTCTGAAAAAGCTGGGCAGCACACTAGAATTGCTGCGATGGAAGGCTGAGTGTGCTATACCTGACTCCTCATTTGAAAAGTTACTGAAAATGATGAAGAATATGCTTCCAAAAGATAACGTATTGCCCGCCAGTACGTACGAAGCAAAGAAGGTTGTCTGCCCTCTAGGTTTAGAGGTTCATAAGATACATGCATGCCCTAATGACTGCATCCTCTACCGCGGTGAGGAGTATGGGAATTTGGATGCATGACCGGTATGCACTTCACTTCGGTATAAGATTAGACGAGATGACCCTAGTGACGTTGAGGGCGAGCCCCCGGAAGAGGGTTCCTCCGAAGGTGATGTGGTATGCTCCTATAATACCACGGTTGAAACGCTTATTCAGAAACAAAGAGCACGCCAAGTTGTTGCGATAGCATAAAGAGGAACGTAAGTCAGACGGGATGTTGAGACACCCCGCTGATGGGTCGCAATGGAGAAAAATCGATAGAAAGTACCCGGACTTTGCAGATGACACAAGGAGTTTAAGATTTGGTCTAAGTACAGATGGCATGAATCCCTTTGGGGAGCAGAGCTCGATCCGACACTGGCCCGTGACTCTATGCATCTATAACCTTCCTCCTTGGTTGTGCATGAAGCAGAAGTTCATTATGATGCCAGTGTTGATCCAAGGTCCGATGCAACCCGGCAACGACATTGATGTGTACCTAAGGCCATTAGTGGAAGAACTTTTACAGTTGTGGCACGAACCCGGGATACGCATGTGGGATGAGCACAAGCAGGAAGAATTTAACCTCCGAGCATTGCTTTTCGTAAAAATCAATGATTGGCCTGCTCTTAGTAACCTTTCAGGACAGTCAAACAAGGGATACAATGCATGCACACACTGTTTAGATGAGACTGAAAGTATATATTTGGAACATTGTAAGAAGAATGTATACAATGAGCATCGTCGATTTCTTTTGGCCAAGCATCCCTTAAGAAAGAAAGGCAAGCATTTCAATGGTCTGGCATGTCACCAGACGAAGCCTAAGGAGCGCACTGGTGCTGATATATTTGATATGGTCAAAGATTTGGATCAACCGGTAACCTTTGGAAAGGGTCCTGGAGGAAAATCTGTTCCGAAGGACGCTGAAGGACACGCACCCATGTGGAAGAAGAAATCTATATTTTGGGAGCTACCATATTGGAAATTCTTAGAGGTCCGCTCTGCAATCGATGTGATGCATGTGATGAAGAATCTTTGCATGAACCTGCTAGGCTTCTTGGGCGTGTATGGGAAGACAAAAGATACACCGGAAGCACGAAAGGACCATCAACGTATGAAAGATCCAGATGGCCTGCATCTAGAATGGTTTCAAGGTCATGCCAGCTATGCTCTTACCAAACAAGAGAAGGAAATATTTTTTGAATGCCTAAGCAGTATTAAGGTCCTGTCTGGCTTCTCGTCGAATATAAAGGGAATAATAAATATGGCAGAAAAAAAGTTCCAAAACCTAAAGTCTCATGACTGCCACGTGATTATGACGCAAATGCTTCCAATTGCATTGAGGGGGCTTCTACCAGATAATGTTCGAGTACCCATTGTGAAGCTATGTGCATTTCTCAATGCAATCTCAGAAGATAATCAATCACGAAGATCTACCACGATTCTGAGAATGATGTGGTCCAATGTCTTGTCGTTTTGAGTTGGTGTTCCCACCATCCTTCTTCAATATTATGGCCTTTTCTGGTTCACCTAGTCGAAGAGATTTCCATTCTCGGTCCTGTATTTCTACACAATATGTTTCCCTTTGAGAGGTTCATGGGAATCTTAAAGAAATATGTTCGTAACCGTGCTAGGCCAGAAGGAAGCATCTCCAAGGGCTATGGAACAGAGGAGGTCATTGAATTTTGTGTTGACTTCGTTCCTGACCTTAAGCCGATTGGTCTTCCTCAATCGCGGTATGAGGGGAGACTGAGTGGAAAGGGTACTCTAGGAAGGAAATCAATAATATGTAGGGACGAACATTCTTACACCAAAGCACATTACACCGTTCTACAGAATTCTATCTTGGCAGCCCCATATATCGAGGAACACAAGAAAATCTTATGCTCCAACAACCCTGGAAAGCATGACTCTTGGATTAGAGATGAACACATGAAGAGTTTCGGCGGTTGGTTGCAACATCTAATCAAAAACAACACTCTTGGAGATCAGCTATACTTGTTGTCTAGGTCACCATCTTCGACTATATCGACTTTCCAAGGGTACGAGATAAATGGGTATACATTTTACACGATAGCCCAAGATAAAAAGAGCACCAACCAAAACAGTGGTGTCCGCTTTGATGCAACAGACAACAATGGGTCAAAGACCACATATTATAGTTACATAGAGGAGATATGGGAACTTGACTATGGACCTACTTTTAAGGTCCCCTTGTTTCGGTGCAAATGGGTCAAGCTGACAGGAGAAGGGGTTGAGGTAGACAAGAAATACGGAATGACATCGTTGAATCTCAACAATCTTAGGTACTTAGACGAACCATTCGTCCTAGCCAATGATGTGGCTCAGGTTTTCTATGTGAAGGACATGTTTACAAAACCTAGAAATAGAAAAAAAAGAATACATCAGACGATGAGTCAAAGCGCCACATAGTTCTTTCAGGAAAAAGAAACATCGTGGGAGTGGAGGACAAGACAGACATGTCAGAAGATTGTGATAAGTTTCATGAAATTCCGCCTTCATGTGAAGGATGACCCAAGCATCATGTTAATGAATGAAGATGCTCCATGGATACGACGGGATCAGAAAGGAACACACGCGAAGAAATGATATGTAATAATTGTAATATTTTATGAGTGAAGATGCTCCATGTGTCCATTTTTATAGTGTTGTCTGCAAACAATCTTGAGTGTGTTAGTCCCGTTTTGTGGCTGGACCGGGACTAAAGGAGGGTCTTTAGTCCCAATTCATACTTACCATTAAGATCTGATCTCCAAACGCGTGAGGTCACATATTAGGGAGTGCCTCTATGACCAGTTCCTCGGAGATGCCGGAGGACTGGGATCCGGCGGCATCTCCCTGAAACTGGCCGTAGTGCTGTCCCTGCTCTCGAAAACCATCTTGTAGCTTGTAACTTCTCTAACTAGATCAATACGCCTGGGAGCTAACTAATTTCACATATTAGGGAGTGCCTTTATGACCATTTTCTCGGAGATGCCGGAGGACTGGGATCCGGCGACATCTCCCTGAAACTGGCCATAGTGGTGTCCCTGCTCTCGAAAACCATCTTGCAGCTTGTAACTTCTCTAACTAGATCAATACGCCTGGGAGCTAACTAATTTCACATATTAGGGAGTGCCTCTATGACCAGTTTCTCGGAGATGCCGGAGGACTAGGCTCCGGCGGCATCTCCCTGAAACTGGCCGTAGTGGTGTCCCTGCTCTCAAAAACCATCTTGGAGATGCCTCAAACTGGCTGGAGGACTGGACTCACAAGGATGCCTATTTATAGTACAAGCAGCTTGGCATAATGTCTACACTCACGACATAATGTCGACACTCACGACATAATGTCGACACTCACCCCTATTATTAGTGCTGATTCATGTTTTGTCCCGGTTGGTGTCTCCAACCGGGACTAAAGGTTCATCTTTAGTCCCGGTTGGTGGCACCATCCGGGACAAGGTACAAGCCGCACGACATAATGTCGACACTCACCCCTATTATTAGTGTTGCCTGGCCCAGTCTGCAGCAATCCCTTCAGTCGCGGTTGGTTTCTCTAACCGGGACTAAAGATGAACCCTCTCTTTATAGGCATTTCCCTCTATTTATTAGGTAATACTCAATACATTTATTAATATTAAAAACCGGGACAAACCGGGACTATCTAACACTCAGGACTAAAGCCGCCCTCTTTAGTCATAATCATGCCTAGTCCTATAGTACGCAGCTTCAGGGTCTTCTTCGTCATCGTCATCGTCATCATCATCGTCATCGTCACCTGCCACTCCGGGGATCCTCAGCCCATCCATGGCATATACCAGGGGCCATTCCAGCCTCGGATTCACGGCGGGCGGGGGAGGGGTCTCCTGGAAGACGATGCCGCTACCGCCGGGCCGGTGTGGGGCCTTTTTGTGGCTCTGTGGCGGGTGGACTCGTGGGCACCGCAGGCGAGGATGGTCTCCCCCGACGATGTAGCGCATCACTCCAATGATAGTACGGTTCGCCCACCATAGACGACGGCCGGTTTCGTTGTGGTTCACCGGGGGCAGGCCATCACCCTCGTACCTGGCGAGCTCCCTTTCCCGCCTATTAGTGAAGAAGGCATTCCAGGTGTCGTAGTTGTCGGGATCCCACTGGGGATCCATCCGCTGCTCCGACGTGAGCTCGTGGTAGAAGTGGTTTGTGATGGCGCTGGCGTGGAACCTTGAGGATAGGAGGACAAGAACCCTCCAAGGTATTCGACATCTAGCCCGGCGGAAGATTGGCAGGCTGGCCGCCTCGGTCTCCTCGAGGGTCAGAATGGCCCAGTAGGCGTTGTCCATTGTTCTAAGAGAGGAAGGTGTGGATGTGTGGATAGCCATGGCGCGATCGCCCTAAATATAGAGGGAAAGGGCGGGAAAACTTGGAATGAAGCTTTGGGAAATGGCGGGAAATATCTTTAGTCCCAGTTAGTGACTACAATCGGGACTAAATGGATATTATATTAAGATTCTTTATATTTTTCTGATAATAATAGACATATTATTTGTTTTATTTGGATTATTACAATAAAAGATATGATTTTCCAAAGTTTTTATATTTGATTTGAATTAAAAAATAAAATTTACAAATGAAATAATTTATAAATGATGCAAACAGATAAATGGATATTATATTAAGATTCTTTATATTTTTGTTATAATAATAGACATATTATTTGTTTTATTTGAATTATTACAATAAAAGATATGATTTTCCAAAGTTTTTATATTTGATTTGAATTAAAAAAAGAAAAATTACAAATGAAATAATTTATAAATGATGCAAACACATAAATGTATATTATATTAAGATTCTTTATATTTTTCGGATAATAATAGACATATTATTTATTTTATTTGGATTATTACAATAAAAGATATGATTTTCCAAAGTTTTTATATTTGATTGGAATTAAAAAAATAAAATTTACAAATGAAATAATTTATAAATGATGCAAACAGATAAACGGATATTATATTAAGATTCTTTATATTTTTTTGATAATAATAGACATATTATTTGTTTTATTTGGATTATTACAATAAAAGATATGATTTTCCAAAGTTTTTATATTTTATTTTAATTAAAAAAAGAAAATTTACAAAAAACCAATTAGTCGCGGGTCGTGGCTGGACCCGGGACTAAAGGGTGCCTGCGCGCGCAAAAACGAAGCGGCCGAAAAAACCCTTTAGTCCCGGGCCGTGGCTTAACCCGCGACTAAAGGGGGGTCTTTAGTCACGGTTAAGCCACGGCCCGGGTCTAAAGAATCTTTAGTCCCGTCCTATGGCTTAGCCCGGGACTAAAGGGTTGACCCTTTATATTATGCGCGCCAGGGCAGGTGCTGCCCAGCACTTGGCATTCCTCGACGCAGCGAAGACGAAGCACACAGACGCGCGTATCGAAGACGACGCAGGGGAGGTGCCGTCTGCCGCCGCCGTGCCGCTCCGCCACCGCCGCTCCGGTCGTGCGGACGTCTGCCGCTCACGACATTTTTCTGCCACGACGCAGCCGCCTCTCCGTCGCGCTGTCTCGCCGTCTGCCAAGCCTCGCCGCCCCTCATCGGTGAGCTTGATCGAGAGGCCGCGCGCGCGGGTGTTTTTTTTATAGTTTTTTGTTATAGTTTTTTGTATAGTTTTTTTTATAATTAGGTTTATTATAATTAGGATTATAATTAAGATTATTATGATTGTTATAATTAGGATTATTATAATTAGGATTATTAGGGTTTTTATTATAGTTTTTTTCTATAGTTTTTTCTAGTTTTTTATAGTTAGGATTATTATAATTAGTATTATAATTAGGATTATTATAATTAAGATTTAGTTATTAGGATTAGTATTAGGATTATTATAATTAGGATTATTATAATTATGTTTATTAGGGTTTTTATAGTTTGTTTCTATAGTTTTTTATATTAGTGTTTTTTGTTTTAGTATTAGGATTATTGTTTTAATTAAAATATTAGAATTAGGATTAGGATTATTGTTTTAGTTATTTTTTGTTTTATTTATTAGGATTATATTGTTTTATTAGGGTTATTTTTTGTTTTAGTTATTATGATTATTGTTTTAGCACAAATAATATTAGGATTATTATAATTAGGATTATATTGTTTTAGTTATTAGGATTATTGTTTTTTCTAACCTGTTTAACTCTCTTTTTGTTATAGATAATTAAGTCATGGATCCATCCGAAGATCCTGGTCGCATCGGTGAAGGTTTTCTTTAGGGCATGATCAGAGGTGAAATTCCTCTTAATATTACTACCGGCACCGAAGATATTTTGCTCGAGGAAGAGATATCCTTATATCTGAATCCATCCGGTGATGGACTAGAGGAAAACCTAATGTACCAAGGGGAAGACCAAATGGACGAAGGGGAAACAAATAACAACAATAATGATGGCCCCTCGACAGGATCCGGCGAGGTACATATATATATATATAAAGTCTCGTGTTACCTCTATTCATTAACTGATCTAGATATATATTAATCACTCTCTCTTCTTCTATTAGCCCACTTGATCGAAGCAATCGACAGCTCGAACGAAACGAGGGCCAAATAAAAAGTTGGATGGTAATCAGAGGTTCACCATCGAAGAAATAGATGATGATGGTGAACCGATTGCTCCAAAGAAGCACCGGAGGATGTTTATAAATCAATGCGGGGTGCTTGTTAGGGACAACCTGCCGATCACCATCTAAGAATGGAATAAGTCAAAGAAACCCGGTGAAGAATCCAATAGCTATGTCACCGATGATGCCAAAGATGACCTTGGCAGAAGCTCATAGCGCATTTCATACTACCTCCAGAGTATGAGGAATTTGAGGTAGATGGTATTACCCCAAGGCCGGGTGGGCTTGAAAATAGAACGAAAGTCAAGGAGTGGGCACTGAGCAAGATGGCTGAACTATACCGGAACCACAAGAAAAGTTTATACGTGAAATATGTCGTGAAAAAGAAAACTCCAGACTTCAAAGGAGTAAACGAGAAGTTGAGAGAATAGTGGCCCGATTTTGTACAGTACAAGCAATCTGATAAAGCAAATGCAAAGTCGGCAAAGAACTCGTTAAATGCTGCCAACAAGAAATACCATCATAATGGGGACAGGTGGCTACAAGAGTGTCGTCCCTAGGTGGGAAACTATGGAGAAGGAAATGAGGGCTAGAGGCGTCACTCCTGGTACAGATGGATGGCCCGAGAGGTCAAAGCACTGGTGGTACGGGCACGGGGGATCCTTGGACCCAGAAACAGGGAAGCCATTATTTCATGAGAAAATTCTAAAACCCCCAAGACCTTATTAAAGCAATGAACGATGCTCAATTGGGATTGTTCCGTCCCGAGAGAGAGAACAACGAGCTGACACGCGCCCTAGGGAATCCTAAAAAGGGAGGACGAAAACGAGGCAAAGGCGCCGGTGTCTCGTGGAAGAAAGGGTTTCCTCGATGCGATGCCGATTCTGAAGCCGTCAGAGAAAGAAGGACCGGGAGGCAGACCAGATCTCCAGGGTAGAGCAGGACCTAGCTGATCTGAAGAACCTCATGCACGAAATTAGCCAAAGGCCGCCGTTGTCAACTCACCCACGGTCTGATGATCCTGCATTGGATCTTAGCCAACGGAGAAGCAGCGTGGCTTCCACGGAGGTCCGTGCTGATGATCAAGCACTGTTGGATGATGCACCGGCTCCTCACTACCCCGTGGATGATGTTAGAGAGATGGCACAATGTGAGCTACATCAGCCAATGAACAACCTGTCCTTCAAGGTGGCGATCGGCACTGCTTTACCTTGTCTACCTGGAGCACTCCACCATTCACTTCCGATTCCACCAGGCTATGCTCGTGTCACGATGGATGACATAGTGGAGGATTTTGCGGACCTAGAGATTGAAATCGTTACGCCTGAAGGCCTTACGAAACTAGGAGATGTCAAGCGCAACATCATTCTATGGAATAAGAAGTACATCAAGTTTCCAGGCTCGGCGCCAAGGCCACCGACTCCAAGGAATCCAAGTCCACCCCGCATCGAATATCGTCAACCTCCAAGTCCACCCCAACCCGATTATCGCCAACCTCCAAGTCCACCACAACCCGATTATCGCCAACCTCCAAGTCCACCCCGCCCCGCTGACGATCGCCGCAGTAGGAGTACATCAACTCGATCTCCGCCTCCGCCTCTGTGTAATACTACTACCTCATCGAAGAAACGGAAGTTTGACGGTCCCCCGCGCCCCACATCGAAGAAAGGTCAAATGCCGAAGATAGTCGATATCCCGCCGGCTCTTCCAAAGAGACCTTATGACAAGACCGATGAGGAAACTAACGCGGATGTGGCTGCCCAAGTTAAGGCGCATTTTGCACCCAAAAAGCCTGAGCCAAAGCCGGTATATAACGAAAAACCAAAAAGTGGGCTAAGTCCTTTCTTGAACAACCATCCCAGATATCGATGAATCTGGAATCAAACTATGACCGAGAGATTATTAAGCAAGCACAGAAGAAAAAAATCACAAGTGCAAAATGCGGGAAGCAAGTTGCCCAGCTCGGAGCACAGAAGAATCAATCGGTCGCCCCGCTCAAAGTCATTTCAGACCTCGACAAGGCCTTCAGAGCTGAAATGGATATGGACATGCAAATAATGGACCCTAGAGCCTGTAATAATGCTGCACTTACGGGAATCACTGTATCGCAGGCCAAAGCACTTGCTAACGAAACAAATATGTCCCTTGGTCAATATTTAGGCTATGAAGATATGCCAGTGGGTCAGATAGTACGGCAGTATGTCCAAGGGGAGCCTCTAGTCAGTAACGAGGAGCTCACGCGTCTATCCACACATATACGAAATCTGCACGAATGATACATGTCGCAAGCAGAAAAAAAACATCAGAAAGATTGGTTTCCGGTGGACGTTAGAATGGAGCATCACTTTAAACCATACTCGATACAGGTTCAAATGACCGAACTGTTTCAGTTATACAACCAGCGCACCCTCGACAAATCTATCATTGGTTGCTACTGTCTGTAAGTTATTTATTTCTATAATTAAGTTTGTAGCTTTAGCTCGTTCATTGCATTTAATATATTATCCTAACTATATATCCTTTTGTATGATGATATTATATTCCGCAGAATGAAGATGCTTGAATGCAAAAGAGCTAGAAGATACGACGTTGGGTTCATTGACCCATATATCATTAATGAATATACGTTAAAGAATCACCCCAAGGACGTGGAGAAAGACCTGTGCAGGTCCTTAACCGAGAATAATTTTGTTAAGGAAATACTATTTCCTTACAACTTCAAGTGAGTGTTTATATCTTGTACACATTTTATTTTTGCTTACTGGATGAGCTATGCATGTATGCTTATGTAAATGTCCGCAGATTCCACTGAATCTTGCTAAACATTCAAGTTGACAAGTCCCTAATTGAAGTCCACGACTCATTAAGTTGGGACCAAGAGCAGCGGAGCGACATGAAAACAATGCTCCATAAGTAATTTTAATTATTATCGCATTATATCGTCCTCTTTCATTCATTTCCTGATATCAAGTAACTAATAACTCCTTTATTCATTTTCTTTGCCGAGCAGGTGTTGGACACGGTTCAGACAGAAAATAACAGGTCCATTCAAAGAGGAGCTAACTTATAAAATGGCGAAGAGTTTACAACAGCCACCGGGAACTCATTTATGTGGATACTACGTCTACGAGTACATCCGCGAGTTGACCAGTGAGCGTAAAGTTGACTCACATTATATTTATGATTTGCGGGAGAAACTAGAGCCAGACCAACGCATAAGAGCAATTCAATAGGAGCTGGCGGGATTTATGGTGAAGGAAGTCCTTGATGTACATGGAGAGCATTATGCGGATGACGTGGAACTCGATTTTCCTTAGTCATCTCCATGTAGCTCATATGATATATATATATTCATCAATGACCATGTAATTTCAAAAGATTTCTTCCTTTTGATATGATTGATTATATGTATGCTTGCAAGAGATCGATTAATTATATAAATGCATCGACGTGTAGTGTGTATGTAGTAGCGTATAATATGTATACTGAAATATATGTTTGAATTATAGTAAAACCCAAAACGAAAAAGGAACGAAATGGCAAAAAAAAAAGAAATACACAATCTCTACCGCTGCCGTGGCAGGAAACCTTCTAGTCCCGGTTGGTGTTACGGCCCGGGACTAGAGGGTTTCTGCTCCCGCGGCGCTGAAACAACCACGTGGCTGTTATCAGTCGCGGGCCGTAGCGAGCCGGGACTAGAGGGGGAGGGGCTCTAGTCCCGTTTTCGCAGTCCCGGGCCCAAAACCGGGACTAGAACCAGTTGCGGCCCGGGATTGGAGGCCCTTTTTCCACCAGTGGTATGTCTTACATAAATGCAGTTTGTGTAAGGTCCTTTCCTTATAGACACGGTTACACCTAAAAGCAGTGAAGTAAATGTTTAGCCGGCTTCAGTCCTTGGCAAGCAGTCGGCGACGGAACTCTCCAAGAGCCCAAATAGGGTATAGGTTGCAATAGTTGCCGTAATTGAAGTATAGGGAGCAGTTGAAGCACCCGACGTGTTCCTGTCACCAAAGGAGAAAGTTCAGATTGCTTCAGGTAGCACTAACCAATAACAAGCATGATACTGAGATCATGAAGTAGTACAACAGGGTAAGCTACTGGCTTGTGCCATGAAAATTGTTATTCTGAAGATCGTATGATCCAGGCCATTAATTAAGAATTTTGATACTAGGCAGAAACTATACACAAACTATAGACATTGAGTAATACTCCCTCTGTTTCAAAATATAAGATGTTTTAGCTTTGTGAAGTAAATGTATCTAGACTTCTTTTAGTGTGTAGATTCACTCAAGTTTAGAGTGAATCTACACACTAAAAGAAGTCTAGATACATTTTCTTCACAAACCTAAAACATCTTATATTTTGAGTGAATCTACACACTAAAAGAAGTCTAGATACATTTTTTTTATAAACCTAAAACATCTTATATTTTGAAACGGAGGGAGTACATACTTGCTGGGGAAACTCTCCTGTCTCTAGTTGCATATTGATCAACTCTTTTGCAGAACGATATAGTGGTGTTGGATCTCGTTCAACCTGGATAGAATGCCCATCATATGAAAATAACATGTAGTTTAAAACGATACATAGCTACTCAAGAGTCGATTAAGACAAACAAAAATCAAATATACCTGCCCAGCATAAATCAAAGCCAACATTGCCCAAGCAGTGTTTACTGCATGAGGACTAGTAGCATCCACATATGCCTGAAAAAATATAAGGTGGAAACCAGCATTATCTTCACTAAATTCTGGTTTATCAGGGCATGGTTCAAAAGGAATAACATTTAGGAAAATTGACTTATACTAATGTTACATGTCCTACCTGTGCAAATAATTAACTATACAGCCTAAGAAGTAAGGTATCTTAATATGAGGGCTTTACAGTGAAACATTCAGCCTGGTACCTTTTTTTCCTGATAAAGTTCAGCCTGGCAAGTTAAGAGCGGCATTGACTAACAAATTCAAACATATGTATTTTTAGTTCACTACCCTACAAGACACTATGTCATCACATCAACTGACATGAATAATTTCTCTGTTCATGAGACAACATCATTGTCAATTGATTATAGACAAATAATGAGTAAGTATATGTGGAAAAACAAATTTGTCTAGAAGCATAGAAGTTGAGTGTGCTCGAGTAGGGCATATCGCCGTAGACAAGTAGTACCTATGAGCAAATAAAAGATATATATAAACAATGATGAAATAAATTAAATAGGGTTGAAAAGACAGATAGTTAAGCCCTAGGTGACCCTCTAGCTGAATCCCGATTTATCCGATGTCCCAGAAGGAACATTGATTCCATTTCAGGCAGAACGTTTGTTAGCTGTGATTTAAAAGTATGACTTCGAAAAAAGTGGCAAAGATAAAGCATGAAACGAACAGAAAACAGTAACTGGCCAAGTTTTGCTCCAGCTCCAGTTTTCTAAACCTAAGGTAGAGATTCTCCTACTGGGGAAGCATAGCATCAATAGACCTTTTGGTTTTTCAGTTGCACATTATCAGACGTATCTGACCAGAATGATTACAACATAAACTGGTGCATTCAACTACTCAAGACTAGCTAGAGGACATGAATATACAATATATACAGCTATCGGAGGAAGCATAGCATAACTTATAAAGGCTACCCAAACCCTCTTATAAGGCTGTGTTGCCTTATTGTTGGCCCTGCATGTATAACAGACCTGGTGTTGGGACGAGAGCTTAGCAGGCCCAGAGTTGCACTGCAGATTCTATTCCTAATGAAATTTCAATAAATATATGAAATTATGAACACACTGAGGATTTCTGGTTTGTAATGTGACCTGCCAGATACAACTAAAGGTCACTTGTACTGGGAGACTAGTAAGATGATGACGAGGTTGACAGCTTGCTCGGGCATAGACGGATATATCATGTATCTGGGATATCAAGCTAACAAGTACACAAACCAAGCATGACCCAACCAAATGCTAAACAAAGTGTGTGTTCTCATACAAAAAGAAACAATAATTACCTCAGTTTCACTAGAATGATAAGTCTCTCCCCATCCACCTGTGCTTAGTTGCTTTGACAATAGAAAGTTGCATGATTTACTTATGGAAGAACAATTTTCGTAAGTTCTTCCAGACGCAATTAATCCTTTTACACCAAAGAATGTTCCGTAGGTGAAACATATACCCCAACTGCCAAACCTGTTAGATGATAAATAATCCATTCATTGACTGGAAATATTAAATGTTCAAAATAATTAACACCAACAAACAATTTATTTTAGATACCATGAGCCATCCTTTCGTTGTTTATCATCAATAAACTTAGAAGCATCTTTAACACATTTTGCTATCACTTCTTTGCGGTACCCCGGGTAAAGCTCTTTGAACATAATTAGCGCCTGAAGCACCGATGATGTACATTCGACAGATCTATCGATTGGTTGAAGCCATGAATTAGCATTAAAATTATACTACAAAAGAGAATCAATAATATTTTATACAAGAAATAGATATTTTCATCCTTACGGATAATCTACAATAATGTTCAGAAAAGTCTCAGAAGGGTTGAGAACCTAATGCCAAAAAGAACACATGTTAGTGTATAATATGTTAAAACAGCAATATCTTTTGGATACTCTGAATAGAAATATGATACACAAGAGAAATAACCCATAAGCAGAGTAATCATATCAAAAGTCAAACAAAATTAATCATGGACATTCTGAATTTGCAAACTGGAGTTGCTTGGCTTGACTGTAACATATTTTCTGTACACACGGGTTTTGTAACCTGATCACACAGAATCGTAACACAGAATCCCCATATAGTTGGTGTACTTAGTTTTCCATAAAAAAATTAAAACTGTGAAATACTCACCTCTAATAGAGATGTAGTTCTCTTACACTCATATGTAGAAAAAGTGCCATCTTTATTCTTCACGGGAGAAAAAAGGTATGATCAGCAATAATTGATGTGAATTACAAGGTTAAATAATATTAAGAGAGCACATAAACCACACATAAGAATTACAAAGATAGAAGTACAGCTTTCAGTAAATAAGAAGATGATTTTTTAATACAGCAAAGAAACTAATAAACCATGCATAAGCAGAAAACTACAAAAATTCAGTAAATGATAAAAATTTAAAGCACTGATTATGCTACATACGATTGTATTTTATGCTTTTGATGATCTCTTCAGCCGTCAAAAATTAATCATAATATGAATGGGAGTGCTGGATGTAGAAAAATCCAAGAGAGAATAAAATTGAGAAATGATTGATAGCTAATATTGGTTTACATCATAGGCATCCCCAATATTTACTCCATAATCCGTGATGACAAAAGAATACCAAAACTGGAAAGAAAGATATGACGAGTACATATTGCTACTACTTCATATTCCACCATAGGATTTTTTTCGGGAAAACGCAATGACATTGCGTTTCATTTCATTGAAAAGAAGAGTTCAGTTTTACAAGCCACCTAGAAGGTGGCTAAAACAGAACCGCGCAGCACAGAGAAATATTGCTACTACTTCAGATTCCACCATATGATTTTTTTCGGGAAAACGCAATGACATTGCGTTTCATTTCATTGAAAAGAAGAGTTCAGTTTTACAAGCCACCTAGATGGTGTCTAAAACAGCACTGCAAAACAAAACAGCACCACGCAGCACAGCACAGAGAAATACAAAACTCAGTGCACATCCCAATCTGTGGGGATCACTACTCGCAGGCTAGCTGCCCCAGCTCTAGCCCAAAGCGTCGCTTCCTCCTTGATCTTCCTGATCAATAGCGGCACTGAAGGATGATCGTCGTCGAAGACGCAGGCATTGCGCTGCTTCCAGATTAGCCAACCCACAAGGAGTGTCGTTGAGGCGAGGCCTTTACGGAGGGGCTTGGGAGTTGCTAGCCTGGCGCTAAGCCACCAATCATGGAGGGAGTCTTCATTGTCTGGAGGCCTGCAAGGGAATCGGAGCCAGGCTAGCGTGTCATGTCAGACTTGCCGCGAGAAGGGGCAGGCCAGAAGCAAGTGTTGCATAGATTCTGGCTCCTGATCACACAAGAGGCATCAGGGGTGGTGATCCAGTCCATGGCGTCGGCGTCGCTCTGCGGTCCAGCACTTGTCTTTGTGGGCTAGCCAATGGAAGAATTTGACATGTGGCGGGTGCCCAATTCTTCCAAATGAGCTTCCACGCCACACAAGCTTGAGACCCATGGAACGAGGATAAGTAGCGGGATTTAGCTGTCTAGTTGCCGCTCGAGGTCCACTTCCAGACGAGCTCGTCCGGCTGATTGTTGAGCTCAGTCTCTTGGATGATGCGCCAAATCATCGGGTATTGGCCCACTTCGTCGATGCCCACGACTCCCTGAATGTCACGCGCCCAGCTGTTAGCAATAAGGCCGTTGGAAATGGTCCTACATTTGCGGCGCCTCTTGGGTTTGCAAGCATAGAGCTGTGGCGCCTCTTGGGTATGCAAGCATAGAGCAGCGGCGCAATTTCTCGGATCGCGCGACCATTGATCCAACGGTCCTCCCAGAACAGATCAGTGCGCCCATCGCCAACGGTCAGGAACGTAGAGGCGAAGAACAGGCTCTGTTCACGCGGTGTGAACTGGAGCTCGATCCCGCTCCAAGCGCGTCAAGAGTCCGTTCTGCTGAACCATAGCCATCATAGGCGCAGAGCCAGGCGTGCGCGCTGATACGTCGGAAACGTATCAATAATTTTTGATGTTCCATGCTTGTTTAGTATCTACTTTGCTTTGCTTTGTCAACACTTTGATGTGTTTTTATATGTTTTCTGGTACTAACCTATTAACAACATGTCACAGTGCCAGTTGCCTGTTTTCTTCTGTTTTTGGTTCCAGAAAGGCAGAAAATCAATATTCTCGGAATTGGACGGGACAAAAGCCAAAGTCAATATTTACCGTGGGGAACACAAAGCCAGAATACGAGACGGAAGAGAGTCACTAGGGGGGCACACACCCTGGCCACGCGGGTGGGCCCACCCCGCGCCTGGGGGGGTGCAGCCGCCCTAGCGGCCCCGCTGCTTCGCCTCTTCGCCTATAAAGACCCCCCGATGCCTAAACCCTAAGTACCCGATCAATATTCCACGAAACCGTCTGTAGCCACCGCCATCGTCCCTAGACCAGGGGGATCTGAAGCTCTTCCCGGCATCCTGCCGGAGGGGAGATCATCCCGGAGACCTTCTTCATCATGCCAGCCTCTGGTATGAAGCGTGAGTAGTTCCACCTTGGACTACGGGTCCATGTAGTAGCTAGATGGTTGTATCTCCTTCTTTGTGCTTTCATGTTTAGATCGTGTGAGCTCCGTTCATGATCAAGATCTCATCTATTTGTAATCATGCATGTTGTGTTTGCGAGGATCCGACGGATATTGAGATTACTATGTCAGATTGATTAATGGTTTTGTCTTATTGATTCTATCATGTCTGTGTTGTTTGTGATCTTGCATGCTCTCCATTTTTAGTAGCTATCTAGGCCAAGTAGTTGCTAGTGACTCCAAGAGGGGGTATTTATGCTCGATAGTAGTTACTGGACTCATTGTTCGTTGGGGCAAAGTCTTGAGTTTGTGTTGTGCAGGTCTCCAAGTTGCTAGCAACACCTTTGAGTCGTTTCCTTCCTCCTACTGGTTTGATAACCTTGGTTTCTTACTGAGGGAAAACTTGCTGTTGTGCTCATCATACCTTCCTCTTGGGGTCTCCCAACAAAGTGTTCACGCACTGATCAAGCCTTTTTCTGGCGCCGTTGCCGGGAGGCTAAGAACGTCTTCACAAGGAGAGTCCTCCTCAACCTTTCTCTTTACTTTGTTTTTGCTTTGCTTAGTTTCTTTTGCTTTGTTTTGTTTGCCTCTTTTTATCAGAAACTCCAAAAAAAAGTTTAGTTTGGTTTGCTTTCCCTTATCAAAAACACAAAAAAATTAGTTCATGCTCTAGTTGCTACCATGTCTGGTTTTGGTCCAATTCCTGTGTCACCTATGAAAAAGATCTTCACTTTCAAGCAAGGAAGTGAAGAGAGTTTCAAAGAAGCTTGGTCTACAATCTCTACTTTACAGAGGGAAACTGAGCTTAAGATGAGTCTTAGCTTGGTTATTAATAGTTTCTACAACGGTATTGCTCTTTGTTATAGATATGCTTTGGATGCTGTAGTTGAGAAATATATTTTTCGATATACTGAGGATGAAGCTTTGGATGCCATAAAGAAGTTGATCATAATTTATAATATGCCTAGCAAGTCTGATTCCTCTTTTATAGACATTTATGCTAGGTTGAACACTGTTGAGTCCAGTACTGCTACTTTGAACAGTTGCTATCACACACTTAGAGAGCACCATGGTTATGTTCCAATAAACTCTGAGCCTTATAAATGGTTTCCTACAATAAAAGTTTCTATAAATAGTGCAACTTTTGATGCTCGCTGTGATATCATGTCTGAATTTTGCCTTATACCTAAAGATATCTATGAGTCTTTGAGTCTTTGTGGACTTTATAAAGGAGGAGAAGAAATATCTCTTACCAATAATCAATGTTAAGGATATCACTTATCGGTAATTTATCGGTTGGCTGAAAATTGGCAATTTTTCAGCGTATTAGCCGATTTATCGGGCGATAAATCAGAAAATCAGACGATAAATTAGAAAATCGGCATATCGGCCACCCTCGAGTAGCGATGAATCGAACGATTAATCGGCATATCGACCTATTTTTTGAACAGTTCCAATAATGCAACTTTATTACCCACTGGAATAGTTAAAGGTGTGTTTACAAAAATCTCAGGGAAAATGGTGTCTACTTATTATCTTGTTATTGAATGTGTAGGAAAAAGACAGATTACACTTGGAAGATCCCTGCTGAAACACCTTGGAGCAATAATAGATGTGGGAAAAGGCATTATGCATTTTGCTCCTCCAATAAGCAATCATATATTCCCTAAAGAGAAGAAAAAAAGGTAAAAAAGTTAGGAGCAAGAGAATTGATGTTAATACTTCTTCATTTGAAAACACTTGATTCTTGCTTCTTGTGCCCAACTTAAAGGCGTTAAAGAAAAGTATTTGTTGGGAAATAACCCAAGAGTTTTCTTGAGTTTTGAAAGTTATTACTTCAGTAATGACTTCTCCTTATCCTTTTTGTTTGCTTTTTGTGCCAAGAATGACCTCTAATGAGAGGGAAGTAAGATTTGGCGAGTTGCTGTTCCGAAACAGATTTTTGTGCTCCACCATAAAAATTCGTGAGGAATCTCTGTAAGTCGGATTGAGCTGATATTTTACGAATAAATCCCCCAGTATGTGAGCTAACTTTCGTTAGTTCAACACTTTCTGATTTAAGCAACAGAAGGTCTTCGAAAAAATCGGTTTCTGCCTGCTGGTCTGTTTTGATAGATTTCTGCCATTATTTGCATTTGCTTCTTATTGATTCCTTTTTGGGTTCTTTTTGGAAAATTGAGCTTTTTGAGGGAATTGCTACAGTAGCTTGTGTTTTTAGTGAAAGTTTTTACTGTTCTAAAGCTAAACCCAAAGGTCTATTATCTTTTGAATACACTAATGTTGCTAATGAAGATTGTGTGAAGTCTTGTATGAAGGAAAAAAATCAGGTGTAGAGAGAGAATGATGTAATAAGATAAAGAATGGACAAAAGCTCAAGCTTGGGGATGCCACCCCGGTGTCACCCCAAGAAATATCCAAGAGGTACAAGCTTCAAAGATTGGGGATGCCCAAGGCATCCCCTTCTTCATCAATAAAAAGCTCAGGTCTTTCTAGACACTTCGTTTTTATTGTTTCATGCACTATTGTGTTGTTCTTGGAGCATCTTAGTTTTCGTTTGCTTTGCTTAGTTTGCTTGAATAAAGTAGTACGTTTGGACCCCCGTTCTCGCTATGTTGTTTCAAATAAATTGATTGGTGTTGGAAAGGAGTAGAAAGTTCTTGCTTGAGTAATACAAGAGGGGCTTGCTTTGACTATGATTTAGGCTTTATCATGTCATGAGTAGGTGTTGTTTTGAACTTATGCTTAGTTATTATTGCTGTAGCATTACTTGTTCCAAACAATTGGGATTGCTTAGTGTGCCTTGAAAGAATCATGCGTTGTTTTAGTATACAAAAGCATAGCATTGTGGTATTCTTCTTTAATGCTTTGTTTGGGTTAACTTGACACATGCTCACACCATGTTATGACTATGAACAAGTCACCATAGCCTCTATGAACATATAGTCCTTGACTTGTAGTACCACTTTATGCTTTGATTAGTAATGTTTTGTCGCTCTGCATGATTATGGCCATTATTGCTCTCTTAGTTGGTCGCACTCAGTCTTTTGCTAACCTCCACTTGTATGAGTAAGCTCTACTCATACTTCCAACTCCCAAAAAACCAAGTTGTTCCAAAGTGTCCACTATAAATTTCTATGCATGGTGTGTTACACCATTCCAAGTATATTCTTGTTTTCATCTATCTTCCAATTAAAAAGTATTTTGTTATATGAAAACTTAGTGATTAAAGCTCTCACAAACTTGATGGCATACTTTATATTTCTTGCCCCTAATAAACTTGTATCATTGTGTCATCTATGTTGTATATGATTGCACTTATACGTTGGAATTAGCAGAACCGTACTGTCACGGGGAACACTTTCAACATTGCACTTGTACTTTGTACACGGTAGATATCATGCTCTTTTGTCTATGGATGTCGCCGGTGTGAAATAAAAGGGGAGCTTGTAAGTCCATGGATTTATGTATTTGTGTTAGAGAAACGTCTAAGCCGCTAGGCTAAGCCATGCCTAATCATGGTGGAAACTTGCAGCATCACCATAGTGACATCTATGAAGCATTCTTCTTAAAAAAAGAGACATATTGAGAAAAGAGGAAAGAGAGAAAAAAGCACCATATTTCCATGGTAAATAAGAAGATTGTTGAGATGCTCATTTTCTGCTTGCCTTGTCATTTTGGTTATGGGGTAGCTCCTGTACCATGTACAAGGGGTACCCTGTTGGCGGTTCTCTATGATACGCATGTACTTACTATGACAAGAACTTACAAGTGACTAAAGTTGAGTAGCATGAGAAACGGCCCTCGTATTCAAGGGACATGAGATTGCCAACTTATACTTTGTCAAGCATATACTCCTTAGTTTGCTCACTTTAACCTTAATCACTTCAAGATGCTTATGATAGGGGCAATGAGAGATAAAAGCTAACAAGTACCATAATTTTTGGAAGCTCTTTTTAAGACTTGAAATCCCTGCTTCCCTTTATGAAGGCCTTTCTTCCACCATTATATTGAGTCTCCACCTTCTATCCTTTAGGCACCAGTTAAGAGAGCATAGTTGTCATTCTTAGTTCTATGTGCATTGTCCTAAAACTTATTGATTGATGCATATTGTTGATATTGCTTGTTCTTGTGTTATTTGTATCTAGTCACTCTTATGAACTTTGAAGATGTCCTATGCATCTATTTGCTACTTTATGAAGGACAAGCTGAATGCCACTATACCATGTTTTCTGTATGTGAAACAAACAAACGTTTTTTAATGCATGTTATTCATGATCTTTGTTTCTAGCCTTTCATGTTGCATGTATAGTTACTTTGTCTTACTGTTAGAACTCCTTCTTTCATGCTCATGTTTAGAGTTCTTTGATCCCAGCTTTCAATGCTTGCAAATGGTTTGATCTTGATTTTGATGGTGCATGTCACCTCAAAAATTATTCTTTTTTATCACATACCTACTCGAGGACGAGCAGGAGTTAAGCTTGGGGATGCTTGATACGTCAAAAACGTATCTATAATTTTTTATGTTCCATGCTTGTTTAGTATCTACTTTGCTTTGCTTTGTCTACACTTTAAGGTGTTTTTATATGTTTTCTGGTACTAACCTATTAACAAGATGCCACGGTGTCAATTGCTTGTTTTCTTCTGTTTTTGGTTCCAGAAAGGCAGAAAATCAATATTCTCGGAATTGGACAGGACAAAAGCCAAAGTCAATATTTTACCGTGGGAAACACGAAGCCGGAATACGAGACGGAGGAGTCACCGGGGGGCCACACCCCTGGCCTCGCGGGTGGGCCCACCCCGCGCCTGGGAGGGTGCAGCCGCCCTGGCGGCCCCCTGCCTCGCCTCTTCGCCTATAAAGACCCCCCGATGCCTAAACCCTAAGTACCCGATCAATATTCCACGAAACCGTCTGTAGCCGCCGCCACCATCGTCCCTAGATCGGGGGGATCTAAAGCTCTTTCCTGCACCCTGCTCGGAGGGGAGATCATCCCGGAGGCCTTCTTCTTCATCATGCCAGCCTCCGGTATGAAGCGTGAGTAGTTCCACCTTGAACTACGGGTCCATGTAGTAGCTAGATGGTTGTATCTTCTCCTTTGTGCTTTCATGTTTAGATCTTGTGAGCTCTGCTCATGATCAAGATCTCATCTATTTGTAATCATGCATGTTGTGTTTGCGGGGATCCGATGGATATTGAGATTACTATGTCAGATTGATTAATGGTTTTGTTTTATTGATTCTATTATGTCTGTGTTGTTTGTGATCTTGCATGCTCTTCGTTGTTAGTAGCTATCTTGGCCAAGTAGTTGCTAGTGACTCCAAGCGGGGGTATTTATGCTCGATAGTGGGTTCATACCTCTATTTAATCTAAGGGAAGTGACAGAAATCTCTAAGGTTGTAGATGTGTTGTTGTCACTAGGGACAAAACAACGGTCTCTTGTTCATGGAACAAGTGGATTGTTTACCTTACACACTTTGCTTAAAGCAGTTGTCTGTTGCTTGTAACTTAATACTGGAGGGGGGTCGGATGATAACTCAAAGGTAGACTTCTAGTCATAGATGCAGTTGGATGGCGGTCTATGTATCTTTTTGTATTTCCCAATCAAATCTCATAGGATCTTGATGATTAGTATTGCATTGTTATGCCTTGCTCAGTCCTGTCAATTGCCCTGCTGTAATTTGTTTACCCAGCATGCCATGTTTGTTTATCTAAAGAGAACACCTCTAGTGAACTATGGACCTCTGTCCAATCTTTACCATTGATACATCTTCCACTGTTACTGTTTACTTGTTGCAGACCACCATTACCTTCCACACCATACAGTTAATCCTTTGTTACAGCAAACCGGTGAGATTGACAACCTCACTGTTCGTTGGGGCAAAGTCTTGAGTCTGTGTTGTGCAGGTCCCCAAGTAGCTAGCAACACCTTTGATTCGTTTCCTTACTCCTACTGGTTCGATAACCTCGGTTTCTTACTAAGGGAAAACTTGTTGTTGTGCTTATCATACCTTCCTCTTGGGGTCTCCCAACGAAGTGTTCACACACTCATCACGCGCTCGATGTCTTGGCCACCAATGCCGCCATAAGAAAGCGGTCGACTGACATTGCGCCCGTTGACATGGCAATGGCTGCCATTTGCTTCCTTGCGTCCCTCCAACAGGAAGCCACGCTGAATCTTCTCAAACTGCCTGATAGTTGTCTTGTAGGGCTCCAGAACCATCAACTGGTGGATTGGGATAGCCACTAGTACCGATTTCACGAGCGCGAGTCTGCCTGCTCAGTTCATGAGATGTGATTTCCACATGGGCAACTTGTGTTAGCATAAACCCTGTCATTGCAGTTTATAGTTTTCAGAGTTTTAGTTTACTGTAGCGTTTCAGCTGTTGTCGACAACAGTCTAAAACTCGTCAGGTTTAGGTTGAGTTGGCCTGGTCGTTGCTTGTAACGGTCTAGGACCTAGTCTGGTGGACACACGATTTCGCTCGTGGGATGGCGCGAGGCTTACAGATCATGGAGTACCACGTTTGCTTGAACAGGAATAGACAACAGAAAAGTTGCGCAAGTGTACACGGCACAAAACTCTCGGTGTATCGTGTTCTTTGCATTCTCTGAATTTTGCCTCTGATTCTTCATCCACTGCACGTGAGTTGAGAGAGATCTAGGCGTCAATTGGTATCAGAGCGACATCCATGGTTGGGACTCCTCCACCGGTCGCGCCATTGGCAGCAGTCAAGTTCCAGACACCCGCCAGGGCAGGTTCCTCGCGTCGCATGCGCTCGCTGAGCCGCGGACGCAGCGGGAGAAGGGATGGCGGCGTCGACATCATGGTGAGGGAAACGGTCGTGAGGGAGGGTGGCGGCGGCGGAGCCGCCTCATGGCCCACTCTCACGAAAACCAACTGCACAGAGTGGGAAATTCTGATGTGTGTCAAGCTCCAAGGTGCCGAGCTCTGGGAGGTTGTTGACACGGACGACGCACCGGAGCAGCAGGCGCCTGACGCCTTCCTAAGCTCGGTGCTGCCAAAGCTGGTTTAGCTGCTCGTGGCAAAGGACAATGCCAAGATTGCGTGGGACACCATCAAGACCCTACGCATCGGAGATGATCGGGTGCGTGAGGCGCGTCGGCAGAAGCTCCGGAAGGACTTCGACAACCTAGCGTTTAAGAGTGGCGAGAGCGTTGAGGATTTCTCCCTCCGTGTCTCGAGCATCGTCACGGAGCTGCAGTCTCTCGGCAACACCACCTCTGAGCTCAACGGCGTGTCCAACATCCTGCGCACTGTGCCTCCAAGGTACACACATGGCATGCTCGATAGAAACCCTGCTCGACCTGAAAACAATGTCGATCGAGGAGTTGAGCGGAAGACTCGCTGCCTCCAAAGGGTGCGGCGAGCCAGAAGCGGAAGCAGGGGGCACCTATACCTCATTGAAGAGGAGTGGCATGCCCGTAGCGCTGGCCACATGTCGCGCACGCCCGGATTAGGAGGATCTGGGTCCGGCAGCAAACAAAAGAAAGACCACCCGAGCGATGGCGAGGAGGGCGGCCGGTACTGCAAGGAGAAAGGTCACTAGGCACGCGAATGTCGAAAGAATAAGAGGGACGAAGAGGCACAGGCTCATCTCGTGCAAGGTGAGGATGATAGAGATCCTACTATGATGATGGCGGTGCGCATCCCTGATGCCGACGCCGTCGGCACTGTGGCTGCCTCCGAGCTTGTGTACCTCAACATGGAGCGCGCGCGTGTGCAGTTCTGCTAGAGAGCGGACGACACTCACGTGGTGTGGTTCCTGGACACCGGCGCGACCAACCATATGACTGGGGACGTGGCTGCATTCACCGAGATCAACCACAAGGTGGGCGGCACGGTCAAGTTCGGCGACGGTTCCCTCGTGGACATCCACGGGAGGGGAACGGTGCTCTTCGCCTCTGAAGGAGGGCAACATCGGGCACTCACCAACGTCTACTGGATCCCTCGCCTGCGCAGCAACGTCGTCAGCATCGGGCAGCTCGATGAAATCGGGTGCCCCACTCACATCAAGGACGGGCGCATGACCGTGCGTGACATGGCGACAAAGGTGATCATGAGCGTGCCCCGCACACGCAACCGCCTCTACCCCGTTCGCCTCCAGATCGTCTGACCGGTGTGCCTGCTGGCGCACGCCGGCGACACGGCGTGGTTGTGGCACGCTTGGTTCGGGCACCAGCACTTCCAAGGGCTCGAGCGCATGGCTAGCAAAGCCATGGTTAGGGGGATGCCTCGCATCGAGCATCCAGACGAGCTCTGTGACGCGTGTCTGGCAAGGAAGCAGAGGAGGACGCCGTTCCTGCAAGTGGCCAAATTCAAGGCCACGCTACCGCTGCAGCTCGTGCACGGAGATCTGTGCGTGCCCACGGGGGACGCCGCTACTTCCTCCTTGTCGACGACCTTAGTAGGAAGATGTGGCTCACCCTTCTACGCACCAAGGACGAGGCCTGATGCCATCCGCCGGTTCACTGTGGCGGCGGAGATGGAATCTGGACAGCGCCCGCGTGCTGCGAACGGATCGCAGCTGCGAATTCACATCCAAGGAGTTCGCGAAGTACTGGGCGGACTGCGGCACGGTGTGTCACCTCATTGCTCCTTATTCGCCATAGCAGAACGGCGTGGTGGAGAGATGGAACCAGACCATCATCGGCATGGCTCGCAGCATGATCAAGGCCATGGTTGTACCAGCTACCTTCTGGGGCGAAGCGATGACCACGGCGGTGCACGTCCTCAACCGCTCGTTCACCAGGAGCGTCGATGGGCGGACGTCGTTCGAAGCGTGGCACGGGCACAAACCGATCGTGCACTACTTGTGTGTGTTCGGCTGCCATGCGCATGTGAAGACGATGCGCCCAGGACTGTAGAAGCTGGAGGACAGGAGCGTGCCAGCAGTATTCCTTGGGTACGAGTCCGGCAGCAAGGCGTACAGGCTCTACGACCCAGTAGCCAAGCACATCCTTGTCTCACGAGATGTCGTGCTCGACGAGGGACATGCGTGGGACTGAAAGTCCTCGTCTGAGCCTGTTGTCACAACCGAATTCACCGTCGAGCACACGGACTATGGGGGAGCTGTCTCCAACCCTTCCGTGGCAGCAACGGCAGAGGAAAACCAGCCATGGCAGCCTGCCGACAAGCCCACGGCAGAGGAAAACCTGCCGCGGCAGGAAGAAGCAGCAGGTGCAACAGAAGAAGCAGCTGGTGTGGCAGAGCCACTCATGCCCGAGGGCCGCTAGAACGGCAGTAGAGCTGGCCACACCTCCAACAGCACCTGACCCTGAGCTCTTCGATGACGCAGATGATGCAGATGGACCTCATCGGTACCGTCGAGTCACTGATCTGCTTGGTCCTGAGGCCACGGGTGCAAGACTTGCAGAATGCCAGTTTCTCACCTGAGCTGAAGAACCTGCGAATGTGGCTGAGGCAGAGAAGGAGCCATGCTGGAGAAAGGCAATGCTGGAGGAAATGACCTCAACTGAAGAAAACTCTATCTAGGAGCTGGTTGATCTCCCTCGAGGGCACAAGTCAATCGGGCTCAAGTGGGTGTTTAAAGCAAAGAGGGAAGAGCACGGCATCATTGTCAAGGACAAGGCGAGACTTGTTGCAAAAGGGTACGTACAGCAGCAAGGGATTAACTTCGAGAAGGTTTTTGCTCCTGTTGCTCGTACCGAATCTGTCAGATTGATTCTTGCGCTTGCTACACACGAAGGGTGGGAGGTCCATCACATGGATGTCAAGTCCGCTTTCCTGAACGGTGTATTGCAGGAGGAGGTATACGTCAAGCAGCCTCCTGGATTCGTCATCGCCGGCAAGGAAGGCAAGGTACTGCGCCTCCGCAAAGCTCTGTATGGGCTCCTTCAGGCTCCAAGGGCCTGGAACGCCAAGTTATATGCCACCATGGCATCACTTGGATTTCGGCGCAGCGAGTCTGGACATGCCATCTACGTCCGTGACAGGCTGGTAGTGGGCATGTATGTGGATGATCTGGTTATCAGCAGCTCAAGCAGTGAAGAAATTCACAAGTTCAAGGATGAGATGCAGAGTTCTTTTCGCATGAGTGACCTATGTTTACTCAGCTACTATATGGGCATTGAAGTGCGCCAGAATACCAGCGGGATGACACTCACCCAATCTACATATGCAAAAAGTGTGCTGGAGAGAGCAAGGATGGGAGGATGCAGGTCAGTTCAGGTACCCATGGAGGCACGCATGAAGTTGAGCAAAACCAGTACAACGCCACCAGTTGATGCAACTCTATACCGTAGTGTGGTGGGCAGCCTCTGATATTTGGTTCACACACGCCCTGGCATTGCTTATGCAGTGGGCTATGTGAGCAGGCTTATGGAACAGCCCACGGAAGAGCACTGAACTGCAGTAAAGCACATCCTGAGATACGTGGCTGGAACGCTGGACTACGGCTGCAGTTATGGGAAGGACACAGAGGTTCGTTCTGAGCTGACGGGTTTCAGCGACGCCGATATGGCTGGCGGCGTTGACACAAGAAAGAGCACTACTGGAGTGTTGTTCTTTCTTGGCAGCAGCCCTATCAGCTGGCAGTCTCAGAAGCAAAAAGTGGTGGCCCTCTCCTCATGTGAAGCTAAGTATATCGCTGCCACCACCGCAGCTTGTCAGGGTATCTAGCTTGCAAGGCTGCACGGTGATCTCACTGGAGAAGACCCGAGAGCAGCTACACTAAGGGTGGACAACAAGTCTGCCATCTCACTGATCAAGAACCCAGTGTTCCACGACAGGAGCAAGCATATCGATCTGCGGTTCCACTACATTCATGAGTGCGTGGAGAAGAAGCAGGTTCATGTCGAGTTCACTGGAACAGACTCGTAGCTCGCTGACATACTAACTAAACCTTTAGGTCGTGTCAAGTTTCAGGAGATGCGGGACAAGATTGGAGTTGCCAAAATAAAGTAGGCATGACAGGGATTAGGGGAAGTAATGTTAGCATAAACCCTGTCATTGCAGTTTACAGTTTTTCAGAGTTTCAGTTTACTGTAGCGTTTCAGCTGTTGTCGACAACAGTCTGAAACTCGTCAGGTTTAGGTTGAGTTGGCCTGGTCGTTGCTTGTAACGGTCCAGGACCTAGTCTGGTGGACACACAATTTCGCTCGTGGGATGGCGTGAGGCTTATGGATCGTGGAGTACCACGTTTGCTTGTAATTCCAATAAGAACAGGAATAGACAACCGAAAAGTTGCGCAACTGTATATGGCACAAAACTCTTGGTGTATCGTGTTCTTTGCGTCTGAATTTTGCCTCTGATTCTTCATCCACTGCACGTGAGTTGAGAGAGATCTAGGCGTCAACTTGTTGGCAGCCCTGTTGACCAAGGGCTGAAGCTGTGCACTCGTGAGCCTTCCGATCGTGAGAGGGATGCCCAGGTAGGTCACGGGTAACTCCGTGATCGCGCAGCTCAGGATCTTGGTGATTCTTGCAGCATCTCCCTCTTCGCCATTAAGCAAGGTGGCCGAGCTTTTGTTGTAATTCACTCGCAGCCCAGAAGCGTTGCCAAATATTCGCAGGATGGATTTGATTGCGGCGATGTCGGAGGGGGTGGGGTGGCAGAACATCATCACATCATCAGCATATAGGGAGATCACGTGGATAGACCGACGCGGGTGCAGCATGTGCAAAATACCCAGGTCGGCAGCATGCCGAATCAGCCTTCCTAACGTATCCACAGCCAAGACGAAGAGCTGGGGCGACAGCAGATCACCATGCCGTAGGCCTTGATGGTGCCAGATGGGGGGGGGAGCACCATTCACCATTACTCGCGTGTTTGCAGAGGTCGGGAGGATGGACAGCAAGTCCAGGAATCGATCCCCAAAGCCGTATCGCTTCAAGACCTCGAACAAGAAAGCCCAAGAGATCGAGTCGAAAGCTTTAGCGGGATCCAGCTTCAGCAGTACTCGTGGCTCCTTCAGCTTATGCAACAGACATGGATTGCCTAACGAGCACAAAATTGTTGTGCAGGTTGCGCCCTTGGATGAAGGCGTTTTGGCTCTTGCTGACAAGGCTATCCAGCTTTGGCGTGAGACGCAGGGACATCACCTTAGCCACAAACTTGCCTACGAGATGCACGAGACTGATTGGGCGATAATCCCCAAGGGCCTACGTGTCCGGCCTCTTCAGCAGCAAGGTGAGCAAGGCCTAGTTTAGTTTCTGGAATCCCCTACCACGTAGCTTGTCCAGCTGCCGAAAGACAGCAAGTCTGACTTCACCACCGGCCAGCAAGATTGGATGAACTCCGCGGTGAAGCCATCCGGGCCTGGCGACTTGCGCGCAGGCAGGCGGCGAATCGTGCCCCAGATCTCCTCTTCGTTGAATGGCATATCCAGCTCATGTAGTTCGTCAGAGGGTGCAATGAGCTGCTCCAGGTTCAGAGTGTTGTCCCGGCTAATGGCAGTGCCCATGAGCGCGTCAAAGTGGGCAAAAGTGGCCTCGGCCATCTTGCTCGGCTCGGACAGAACATGGCCGTCCATAGAGAGGTTGTGCACGTTCTTCTGCTGGCGGTAGGAACACTGCTGGTGGAAGAACGTCGTATTAGCGTCGTCATCTTTAAGCATGGCGAGCTTGGCCCTCTGGCAAGCTATAGTGCGGTCGAGCGAGGCGAGCCCCAGGTGGGTAAGCTTGAGAGTTTTGTGTGGCCGACTCATGTGGGGATAGGATGCGATCCTCCTGGGCCTTGTCAAACTTCAAGATGAGTTCCCTGGAGATCGCAAGCTTCTGTCGAACGTAGCCAACCATTTTAGCGCTCCAGCTCGTTAGGCGTCTGGTAGTAACTTGCATCCTCAGCATCAGACGCTGGTAAGGATCTATCTGAGTTACCGAAAGCCAGGCCTCGGCAACCGTCTCGTAGAATCCATCCAGACACAGCCAATAGTCCTCGAAGTGAAAGCGGCGGTGTGAGGGCACATAAGGGGAGCAGTCGAGCAGTAATGGGCTATGGTCTGCAACAACGGCAGCCAGGCAACGCAGGTAACAGCCGCCAGGGCCGCCAACGAGCTCCTCCCAATCTGAAGTGCACAGGACGCGGTCGAGATGAACGAGGGTGGGCGGCGTGTGTCCGTTAGACTAGGTGTAGCGACGGTCGTTAAGGTAGATTTCCTTGAGCGCCAAGGCATTGATGCAACGCCTAAATCTGCCCATCATTCTCCGATCCAAGTTCCCGTTGTTCTTGTCCTCCTCTCGGTAAATCAGGTTGAAATCATCGCAAACCATCCACGGGCCTGGGCAAGTGGCACGCAGGGCTCAGATTTCTTGCAAGAATGCAATCTTAGGATTTGACCAGTCCAAAGCCTTTTTATGGTTATTCAGGCTTGGAAACTGTGGCTCAGGACTAGCAGAGACCTTGCATTGGTTCGACGGCCATAAGATATCCTGACCAAAGTCACAGCCTAGGCACATGCTTACCAAAATAAATAAAAAACTATTTGTTGGTTTCTGATCGTGTACAGAGTCGTATTTGGCACAGCTTTTATCTCTCCAAAATCAGCAGTTCATCCACAATGAGATAGTTGTGTTGTAGCTATGTATTTATCTTTTGTATTTCTGTTTCCTACTTATCTCAATAGGCCTAAGGCCTTGGGAAATAGATAAAGTTTCTGCCATCATAACAGTTAGATCTATCTTTGGCACGTTTTTCTCATAATCCAAGTGTGATTTTTTTTGTATATTTTCCTGACTTGACCACTAGGCATGAGTCACGACCACACAAGAACTTCTCATATGACTACATAAGAGATGAACGGAGTGGGCTGGATTAACTATCATTTATAGTGAGTACCTCACAAAGTTGAGAAAAGTAAATGATGACAAATGATTTGAGTTAGAGTCATACCATAAAAGAAAGTAAGCAATCCACTGCATCATACAACCTTTCACCCGTTATGGGATCCCCCACAAGATTAGGAGAGAGCTTTGACAACAACAATAATGCCTAAAAGTAGTAAGAGTTATTAAGAGTATGTGATTAGTGACATATCCACACATCATAAAAGTTTACACTTGCTAATTTGTGTGTAAAAGGATGAGAATATGGCGATAATACAAAAACCAAGACAGGACATATTGTTTATGTACTCGAGCCTTTGCTCTCCTTTCCTACAGACAATCCCATTATATTGACTTCTTTGGAATTTCTAGAAGCATTATCCTTTCATATAGAAAATGCACCTAATTAAGTTGATTAAATCGATGTTCTAATTAGGATTAATAAACTTTAGCTACTTAATGATGAAGTAGATGTAAGAAAGTACTATGCTCATTATATCTTATTTTAACAAGAAAATAACATTTCACACATTTCCAGATTAAGAACATATCAGAAGAAATTTGTCTTGACCTTAAGTGCTTCCGCAGTACAATCTGATACAGACCAACCATTATCTGCTGTTGAAAGTGTCCATGAACCTTTTGATCTATGGCGTTAATAAGTTTCGCTGTCAGGATGGTTCTCAAGAACCTTTTAAGTAAGAAAATGGATGTCAAAATTTAGTATATTTTTAATAATATATAAGGTTGCAAGATTGAGAACACCAAACCTGTGAGCTTTTAATGAACTCATGGGCTTTCCGGAGTGTTGGACCAAACTCCTTAACAAGGTCTGTCGAGCAATAGGCTTGAACAATAAAAGCTGTCTCCCAACTTTGACAACCATCATAAACCTGTTGCAAAGAAATAAGGAGGAAAACTGTCTAATACATGTGTTCTTTATTTAGTTTGAAGAATCGTCAAGTATTCAGGCGTTGCAAAGAAACAAGGGGCAGAATACAGCATACATCAACACGACTAAACCTATTCAAAACAGTCATGTATAAAAAAATTCGAGCACAAGGTGACATTTGCATAAGACAGTCATAAACGGCCCATTAACATAGAATGCCACTACCACTAACCATCAATAACCCCTCATCTAGTGTTATTTCTATGCTGTCGATAAATAAAGTTAACACACTTACACACCACCTAGTTTACAAGCAATAGTTCAATAAGACAATACTGATCTGAAACATGGTAGACCTAATTTGTTTCTCTTTTGCTGGTTGCCTGTGTTAGGTAAATAGGATTTTCTTTGACACTTATTCCTCCGGAATGCGCTTACATCATTACCACATGTACTCGAGTACTCTATATATTGGCACTGTGCCTACATACCAGTTGGTTTCAATGGTAAATGAACTTTCTGGACACGCAAAATGCACAAATAGACAATCTGCCAACAGTAGAGGGGGATAAAATTGCTGAGAACTGATGTAAACCTTACAGATAATGGTCTTCAGAAAATCTGAGCCATAAACAAGTGGAATGAAGTACAAATTAGTGGACAGGACATGACAAGATAGTGCTACCTGTGCTTTCATGCCATCTTCTGCAAGCCATAAATAATCATAGATCCTTGGAAGATGCAGCTTCAGTGCATCTGAATTTGGATCTTCTATCCAACAACAAATCATATCTAGTGCCTAGCAATCAACAAATTGTGTCCATGTGTCAGTTAAAATTGAAAAGGTTGTGAGATAAATTTACAAGAAAATAAGAAAAATATCAAGGGGTTTATTTGGATGGTCAATTGACTAACAAGGATGTTAACAAATGAACTCGACGTATAGGAGTGAATAAGCAACAAACACAATGACTTTGAGTTTCAGGGGTAGAGACAGATCAGAATTTTCCCATTCTAAACATACACAATCAAATAATGCTAACCTTCTATTGCTCTGTTCTTCCTTTATTATGCAGGTGTTTAGCACAATACATGTACCAAGGTCATTATGCTGAATAAATGCATAATGAGCACTCTGAAAAATGAATTTCTGCCGGTGCTTCATAGAACTTTAGTCAGTACAGATGCCACCTAAAATATGTGCTGACAATATTTTCTACGAGTTTCTTACCATAGATATTATCTAGAATATATATTACGGAAAAATGACATACATAGAAGTAAAGCCTTGAAGAACATGCAATTTATCTGCCAATTAATCGTATAGGTCTGGACCCAAGTAAAAGCTTGGTCTTTAGGAAACAAATTAGGTCTGCCCCCAAACAATTTTTCTTGCAGACATTGAAAATGACCAAGTAAGCCACAACATCTGCTTACATTACCTTATTAATCGGACATACACCGATGTATTTAGTTCTTTCGTCCTCGTAGTGTATATGTTTCATGAGGTTCTTCAACGCTGTATCTCTTAACTTGTTAACAGGCCACCAATTCAATACAGGTTCTACGAATTTGTTAAGACAAGTCCAAATAAAATTCTGAAGAAATGACCGTGGATAGCGAAGGTCTTCCTGTATACAACAAAAATAACAGATAATCAAGCAGTAAAGGAATCTATGCAGATAAAGAAGTTAAATATAAGACAATTTTAATCCAAAGAAAATAGTAAGGATTATTAGTGAGTAAATAACTGTAACTTTTTCCTATATATTTTTAAATTACAGAAGTTTAATTAACACTTCAGCACTTTGACCAGTTTTGTAACGCTCTTCAACAGTTTTTACACTCAAGTCATATTTCTCAGAATTTACTTACTTTTTTTTCCTTTCTAGCAAAACATGCAAACATAAAAAAGTAACAAATTCGACTCGGAATCAATGGATGCATGCAGAATTACATACTTACAATTTGCAAAGCCAAACAAAGCAACGAGTAATGAGGTGAGAATAGACTGTACATAACCTTGTATGACCTTCTTTTCTATCAATGCATCGAAATACAAAGCTTTTGCATTTTCGCGAAAAAATGAGGTAAGAATAGGTATCCAGTGCCATTCTAATTTTCTAAGCAATGAGCTCACACATAACCGACCATATCATGTCACATATAAAGCTATAAATATAAGTTATTACATATATTGTTACTACTACTAACTGTGAGATGGCATACATAAATAAACAGATGTAGGTGGTTTGCACTTTTTTTTGAGAAAACGCAAAGACTTTTTGTTTCTTTTAATTGCATAGAAAGGGTTTGGGTTAGAAGCCTCCTAGGAGGTTTAGCAAGAGTTAGATTACAATTCTCTAGTGTACATCCCAGGTGGGGGGATGAGAACCCGCAGGCCAGCAACTCCTGCGTGAGCCCAAAGAGCAGGCTCCACTCTAATTCTGTTACATAGCTGGGGCACTGAGGATTGCTCTTTGTCGAAGATGCAAGCGTTTCGCTGCTTCCAGATCATCCATTCCGTGAGAAGGGTGGTCGTGGCGAGTCCCTTGCGCATTTGCTTAGGGGTTGCCTGTCTCGCGCTTAGCCACCATTCATGGATGGAGTCATCATGATCTGGTGGTCTAAAAGTCACCTAAGCCAGGCACGTGTCTCGTGCCAAACCTGTCTAGAGAAGGGGCAGGTGACCAGAAGGTGGTGCATTCGTCTCAGGTTCTTGGTCACACAGCATACAGCATGGGTGATGCTCTAGGCGGCGGCGAAGTCTGTCGGCCGTCCAGCATTGATTCTTGTTTGCCAGCCAGAAAAAGAACTTCACATGTGGCGGAGCCCAGGTTTTCCAGGTAAGCTTCCATGTGTTGCATCTGGTGGAGCCTTGGAAGGATGCCAGGTAGCAGGAGCTCGCTGAATAGACGCCATCTTAGAAGTTCACACGAACCAGGTAGCAGGAGCCTTGGAAGGTGGTTTGCACCATGATTTTTGAGTCGCCGACTAATCGCCCAGTCGTTCTGGTGTGGACGAATCACGCTAGCGACTTGACTCAGCGAGCGAGTCGCACGACTCATCGGCTCATCCGCGGCTCGCTGCGATTAGTCGCCCGAGCTCAGTCAAAGGTCGCCCGACTCGGTGAGGTAAGGCTCACTGCCAGAAAATTTTGGGAAGGGGATACTATGCCCGGTCGGTCACTCCTGCCTAGCAGACGCTCGCGGGATTCCAGAGAGAAAGAGAGGGAAAGGGCAGGAGAGGGCGGGAGCTCAGGAGGGGGGGAACCAATGGAGCTCGCGGCCGTGACCTAGGACCACCACCACTCCTCTCCGACGACGCCCCTCCTGCAGATCGATGGAGATTGGACCTCCTGGTCGACGGCCTCCTCCTATGCCTCACGCGCTCCTCCAATTCCGGCTCTCCAGGCTCCGACGGCTCGATTCGATCCCCAACTCGCAGCTTCTGATTCTCCAAGCTCACCCACACGCCTCCTCCACCTCCGCCTCCAAGCTCAGCCTCTCCTCCTCCACCTCTGTGCGGCACAAACCCTAGCTGGGCACGTATAGCTACATGCTTGCCTTGCCTTCCTAACTTGTTGCTTGCCTTCCTGGTGCACCATATGGACTAGAAAGTAGAAAGTCACCATTTTAGTTCCTAATTCTGTCTCTAAAACCTATCTTAAGCCATGGCGACTTGGGGCGACCAATCAGCCCTAGTCGCTGAGTCAAGTCAGCAAGTCATTATTTTAAGCCTTGGCGACTTAACTTGACTCGGCGACTCAAAAATCATGGTTTGCACTTTGAGTAACATACTGTTTCACAAAAACGTACTATCCACTATATTCGCTTCTAAGATAAGGATTCCATTTAGAGCGTGTGGAGTCTTAATAAAACGAACCTTAGCACAAGTATCGCGTGCTTTGCTCCAATCTATCTCATGGTATGGTACACCATAGAGCTCTTCTCTTATTGCCAATATTGTTGGTGTAATTGGGCCAACAAACTTCTTACCATAAAGGTAAGACATTGGCATATAAACCAACCGGCAGAAGCACCAGAATCGTCCTGTTGAAGAGAAGTTCACGCGAAAAAGGAAAATGATTGTAAAAGCAACAATTCACATGCATCTCTGAAGATTCTTACTTTCGAGATCCTTTTGATTTATAACCCGTTAGCCTAACAATACAGTTTAGCACAAGAAACATAGTTTCATAGCTAGCAAGCATCTCATGTTACCTATTAAGTTAAAACCATCATCAACCATATGAATGATATCAACTTATACTCATGATATCACGAAAACAGATAAAGTGGTCTTGAATGAAGTATATTTCACAAAATTACATGAAGAACGTCAAAACTATAAAACCTACATATATACATACCTAATTTACATATACCTAAGGTATCACATACCTAATGTATACGTACCTGCATACGTGAATATATATGTAACTTGGGTACGTACGCTTTAGGTACGTGATACCTTGGGTATATGTAACTAGGATATATATAACTTAGGTATGTACGTGTTAGGTATGTAAAATTTGCGTATGTACACCATCAGATATGTAAGAATTTGAATGAAATAGAGGTATGGTGCCCGGGCACCTTGGTGTTCCATATGGACTTAAAATAACTGGTGCACCTTGGTGCCCAGACACCAAGCATGATACGCATAAATTTCCTTTAAACTACACATACCTAGGTGTCTGGGCCCCAAGGTGTACCAGTTATATATATAGCATCTGATAAACTACATTCCAATTGATTCCAAAGATTCTATTACCTTTTTAATAGGTGGGATCCCATAAATCAATGTCAATGAAAAATGGACACGGCGCAGATTGAGCCCATTGAAACATTTTCTAAAGTTATCTAGTTTACAAAAAAAACTTTGACAATCAACACATCTTTTATTGATTTTTTAATCTAATCAAAATTAGTGTAGTTAATAGCAAATACTGAACACATGGACAAGGAGGAAAATAAGAATGTTAGAATAGTAAGAACAAATATGGCATTCAGTGTGCACTTTTTTCATGAGGGGCATTACATATGTCGAGTATTCAATAATATTTACCCACACAAAAGAAACAAGTACCTGGATGAATTGGAAGAAAATGTGGGACAAGCCATAACTCAGGAATGATCGAATTATTTCCGGACCATTCATACAAACCGATCACCTTCAGTTAAAAACATGAATAGCTTGCATTAATCTGTCCTTAGTCAGGAAATAATATTCCTAGATAAAGTCAACAACTGCAACTAGAGTTTTGTCAATCAACAACAGATAATTCCAGGCTTCAGAGTTCATACCAAATATACCAAAGAAACAGCGAGGCTTAACTATTTGACTAGGACTGTTTCCTCTACATTAAAGCGAAGATGAATAATATGCCAAGATCTATTCTAGTTATTGACAAACAAAAAAGCAGTCATGGAATGGTATTTTAATTTGGAGGAAAGAATTAGCTGGGAAAAGACCATTCAATATCAAAGATTTTAATGAATACTTATCCGCTTTATGATTTGTTAACAATGTAGCACATACATAAAAAAAATCATCAAAAGGCATTCTCTTTAAATTTCACTTTAAGATTTATAAGCTTGTTAGGGAAAAAGTTCTTAACACGTAAGGGTTTGAAAGAGAATCCCTGCATGACACTTACAAAATTTGCCAATTTTAGGTCAAAGAACCCATGCCCAAAAGAGTAACCTTTATTTTCACACGCGCAAGCATACATTTATATTGCACATACTAGATTGTTTGTGTTTCTGTGGCATACCGAGAGCCATATCTTTCCCCATTGTGGAATTTCAGTTGCACTTCCACGCGATAGAATCCAAGCACGTCCCTTGGTTAAGGCATCATTATCTACCACATCAAGAAGCCTTAAGGTAACATAGTTTAAGCACGATCCAAACATGGTGCTTCGCCCCAATACTTGCGTACCCCAACCACCATCTTCATTCTACATAAATTACATTGCATGAAAATTTGTCATGTTTTCTGTACCATTCAATAGTAATGCAATATCATATAAATACCATTACTGATTATTACTACAAAGTAGCTGAATTGATGCTTGCATGCCTGATGGTTATAAATATAGCGACAGATTTCCCGTCGATGTTCTGTTGATAGGACAGTATTGATTGATCCAGTAACATGTAAAGCAAATATCTGCGAGAAAGAAATCATCAACAAATGTTGTCCACAGACCAACTACGGTATGCAATCTTAATAATTAGTTAAGTGAACTGTCCAGATTTGAAACTATTAGATTAGGCCGGTAAAAATCCTGATGCATCTTTTGTATGGACAACATAGGTTGCACTATAATTATATAGTTCTTAAGCACTGAAAAGGCAGTCAAATGTTACCCGCAAAATAAGTAGTCAAATGAGAAAGCTTCATAGCATAGGTAAATCAATTTTTACTGTGCAGTTTCCTTGTCACGGACACATTGTTTAGCTAGGTACATCAATTTTATGCTGTCACATTGTTTAGCTAGGTACATCAATTTTATGCTGTCACATTGTTTAGCTAGGTACATCAATTTTATGTTGTCACATTGTTTAGCTAGCTAGGTAGATCAATTTTATGCTGTCACATCAATTTTTACTGTGCAGTTTCCTTGTCACTGACACATTGTTTAGCTAGGTACATCAATCTTTATTGTGCAGTTTCCTTGTCACTGACACATTGTTTAGCTAGGTACATCAGTGTAGATCCAATTCTTTGGAAAAACTCCAGTAAAAATCAATTAATTACTTAAAATAAAATCATCTGACAAACAACCTGATCCACCATCCAACAACAAGGTTTATGCTGTCTCCTAACAATATCTACCAACTAGCTATAAATATGTTCCAGGACATAATGCCAAATGTAATGTACAAGTAAATAAAATACAAACCAATATAGGCATAATGAACATGATTCCACTGAAATCGACAGCCCAGTGTCCATCGTCTGCTTGCAGAGTAGAGTGTTGACTAAGGGCCCGCCTTAATGATGTTAATATAGTCTCTTCTGTAACCTCTGCACTATCTAGAAGCTTGATGGCTGGAAGATCCACCTGAAGATGCCTTGTTTTTGCATACTGCAATAGATAATGGTCCAAAAGTGAGAATTTTACTGTATATGTATAGTTGTTGAATCCCAGATTGTACATTAAAATAACAAACAGTAGAAGTAAGCGCTCTGAAGATCATCCCTTATAAGCCCCCAAAAAAGAAGATTGTCCCTTATCCTAGTCACCTACAGAACAGAAACACTAAATGAGACGAACAGAGACTAGACCCTGTCAATTTTTGTTTATAGAAGAAACAACCTTGAGCATGACTCGGACCCTGGTGCGCTGGGGGTGGGCACTCGCTGCCACCACCAACTGGTCGACGCCTAGTTCGCACAGAACAGAAATACTTGCCTCGAATCTACTTGCTGGAGACTTGAGGAACCTTTTGTATCTGGAAGATAGACTGCTACATTTGTGCATGGTTTCATTTGTTCAGTAATTTTTATACGTCCTGAAACGTTGGAGCAGTGAGTTTTCTAGTCGTTTTCTAATCACATTTGTGTACACATCGTAAAGTGTTTCATTGGGAATTGGGATGCTATGGTAATTAAAGATACTGTATATGGATTGCTAAGGACGCTGAACAGAGTTAATTAAGAGAAGTAAAGCAAAGCAAACGATTCAAAAGAGAAATGTGATTTCAATCCGGTCCAGCAAACTCACGGGGAAAGCGTTATTAGCGCGGAGCGGCGGTGGCCCGGGTCGGGCGGTAGCCGGTGGGCCGTGTGGCTGGGCCATGGGCGGCGGCCAGGGAGAAGATGGCTGTGGTATGGAGGGAAGCGCTGAAATTGCATCTGGGGTGCGGGCTCGGAAGGTGGAGCAGCCATTCCGAGGAGGTCGACGCCTTGCTCTCTTGCGTGCGTGCGTGCGTGCGTGCGTGCGTGCGTGCGTGTGTGAGTGCGTGGGCGTGCGTGGGCGGGCGTGTGGGTGCGTGCGTGCGTGTGCGTGCGTGGGTGCCTTTATATATACTTCTTCATTAAATATATAAGGCGCACGGCTTAAAGGTGTGCCTTGTATATTTTAATAGTGGAGGGGCATATGTAAAAGGGTGGGTCTCACATATTTTATTTACGGACCAGATCTGATTGAACTACTCGAAGCGCATACAAAGCAGATGCGCCTCGAATAAGGTGGGTGAGCCCGGTGATGATGGGTGCCCAATAATAGAGACACATATGTTCATATGCGCGCCTTGTGTATTTTCAACTACTCGAGGCACACACGGGGCAGTTGCGCCTTGAATAAGGTGGGTGGCCCGTGTGGTGGCAGGGATATTGGAGGCGCATCACACGCGAAGACGTGCCTCTAGTAATTGAGGTGGGTCTAAAGCCTACACCCCGGGCCCACCTCCACGTGTCGCGTGTGTGTGTGACTTATTATGTATCATCACATTCTTAATTATTAATTGTATGCTAATTGGATGGAATATCATGCATCAAAACATTCTTAATTATCACTTCTATTGTTTTGACAATATTTGGATATTTAAAATATTTACACTCTTTTTTATAGTTCATATTAATTTTAGACAATGTTTATACATTCAAATTGTTTTTAAATATTATTAACAATCAATGCTATTGTTTTGACAATATTTGGATATTTAAAATATTTACACTATTTTTTATAGTTCATATTAATTTTAGACAACGTTTATACATTCAATTTTTTTTAAAACATTCTTAATTATCACTTCTATTGTTTTGAAAATATTTGGATATTTAAAATATTTACACTATTTTTTATAGTTCATGTTAATTTTAGACAATGTTTATACATTCAAATTGTTTTTTAACATTCTTAATTATCACTTCTATTGTTTTGACAATATTTGGATATTTAAAATATTTGCACTATTTTTTATAGTTCATATTAATTTTAGACACATTCTTAATTATCATTTTTGTATGCTAATTGGATAGAATATCATGTATCAACACAATTATATACTATAATTTATATGGTAATTTGATATTTAAATACTTAAATATATTTTGTACTTTATATTAATGTTGGAGAATGATTTAACAATTAAAATATTTTTTTTAAAGAACAAAAGTGTGGACACCAGAAATCGAACCTATGTGTCCAGAGAATGGAGGGGATTGGATTATGTGGCGCTACCCACTGGGCTAATGACTGTTTTGTGTTTGCTTCGGCATCGCGCTTGTTTTGAGCAGTGGAAAACGATTATACAAGACGCATTTCCGCGCCTCGCATAAGATTATACTGGAAGCGCATCTTGCCGAAATACGTCTCGTATAAGATTATACTAGAGACACGTGTGCAGAAATGCGCCTCGCATATGTTGCACCTGGGTATGTATCGATCGACTGACGACGACGCGCTAAGTACACTGCGGTTCAGTTCAGTATTCTCCTCTGTTCGTGATCCCCTCCTGCCGCCGTCGAACTAGCCTGCCGCACGCCGGCCGCCGTCGTCGAGTCCGTCGTCACCGTACTGCGTCCGCCACAGGCCATGGAGGAGATCGTCGTCGTCCGCCCGCCATCGTCGTTCGCGCCCTTGTCATCGTCCTCATGTCGGTGGTGAGCATCTCCCTCTCTCCCTCTCTCCCCCTTTCTCCCCTTCTCCCCATGGTGTGTCCAGAAACCCGCCCCTCCTTGTCTGCTACCTCCCGCCACTAGCAAAACCCTAAACCCTAGAAGCTAGAGCGTAGCTTTGAGGCCACGACTCAAGCTCGCAGCGGCAATGGCGAAGGTCCCTGCCGGTGAATGGGTCCCCGACGTTCTCCAAACAACACCAATCCTTCCCAGATGCTGTCAGTTTGCAGATTTTTTGTAGAGAAATTCTATGGATTGATCTGTTGGGGGATTTTTATGTAGAGTTTTATCATGTCAAAATCCTATGAATTGATCTGGAGCTGCAGTGGTCACCTGGGATTTGATCCAAGTGGCTGGTTTGAGCTGATTAGTAGTACTAACATACAATGATGGGAAATTTCATGATTCTGCTTCTCCAAAAGCAGAATCAGATGTTAATGATCCAAAGGTCTGAATTTGTGCTAATCATTTCACTCTAGAGCAGCGATGAGAGGTAAATCTTGTAGGACTTGCATTGGGCGAGTAGTAGTTTCTACTTCAGATTACATCAAAGCATGTCTTGCTTGGGCAAGGATGGTGCGTTGGGAAACCAGATCGATCTGTTCTTCTGTTTGTAGTTTGCTTCTTGCTTTCTTCTTTTCATTTACAGTTGATTACAATACTACATTTACCACATGTTTATAGTGTGGAGGTTTAAAAAAATATATGCACTTGTACCAAGTTATGTTGTCTGCCGACAATGGTTTGTGGTTATGATGCCTATTTAGTTTCCAGGATTTAAGTATCTCTGGTTCAGGTGCTATTAGTCATGATAAAATAGCCTGCCACCAAAACTACTTATAATTTGTAATAGAGGTAGTAGTAGTAGTATATTTGCTTCACTGGATCTATTATCCTGTCCATGCCTTGTAATCAACCATGAGTTTTTATATACCTAGCAGTATTTGGCTTTTACATGCTGCTGGTTTGTGAATTGGTGAGAATCCAATTATTAATCTGCTCCAAATCATTCTAGATTCTAGTCATGTAGTGTACAATGAGTTCCAGTTCTAGTCATAGGAATGTGAACTCCATATATATTGCCAATTCGCAGGGTGATGTACTGCTTATGTAGCCCTGTTAGCTTCTTGAGTTTTGTCTTCAGGAAGAATTTTTTCATAAACTTCAGGAAGAATGTTTACAAGCTGCATGGATCAGTGGAGTGCTCTATGACTGCTCTATGACTGCTGTGTGTCATCTGTACTTACTTTCAGCAAAGATGTGATGCTCTAGCAAGAGAGAGGGCCACCCTTTTGTATTCCCTGTTATTACTGAAAAGTGATATTCCCTGTTACTTCCTTCGACCCATATTAGTTGACTTAGATTTGTCTAGATTCAAATGTATCTAGACATGTTTTAGTATTAGATACATCCGAATCTAGACAAATCCAAGTCAACTAATATGGGTTGAAGGGAGTATTATTTTCAGCTATTTCTGTCCTGCTAGGCTACTTGGTAGTTGGTACTTGGTAGTGGCTGTGAATATATGATGGTGTTGTTGAAATCTGTTTGTGTTTGTGCCTATGTAGGCTATTTTTTGTGCAGGTTTTTTTCTTTTTGAGATGCCAATATTTCGCCAGAATATTGATTTATTTCTGTTCCGGCGAATTTCTGGCACTCCTAGGTCTAGAAAATTAGCAAAGGTCATGCCCGATTTTTTTTTTGAATTTTGGTGCTTATTAGTTCTATTATTTCTTTTTGTGTTTAGATATGTCCGAGCCAGGAACTTCTAGAAAGAAGGCCTATTGGGAGCAGTTGAAGGAGATGGAATCACAAGAGGACCCGAAATTCATTCCGCCGGAAGAGGGGATGGAATCACTAGAGGATACCTCGTCCGATGAGGATATGGGGGATGCCGATGGCGAGGACGACACCACTACCACTGATGGCGGCGGCGGTGGTGAAGCCACAGACCGTAGCCAACAGAAGAAGGCCCGAAAGGACTGGACGCCGATCACGGTCGAGCTCAAAAGTTCCATCTTCATAAGCGTGAGAGCTAAAGGGACGCCTTTGGAGCCGGCAGAATTTTTCGCGGGGTACTCACTTCAGCTCTCTACAATCCTCCGGAACACCGTCACGATAAACACCGAGAACCTAAATTCCGATGAGAATGACTGTTACCGCCATCAGCTCTTTAGGAAGCTTCACGCAAGATACGCCCTCAAGAAGACGAGGAGAACAAATACAACAATGATGCTCTGAAAGGGAATCTGGTAAACAAGTACGCCCTCAAGAAGATGAGAAGAAGATGACCAAGGCCTTATCGAATTGGAAGACATGGGTGAAGAGGGTGATTTACAAGGACGAGCTAAGTTACGAGCAGATCGTCAAGAAGGAGCCTCTGATCACGGAAGAAGCCTTCAAGGTGTTCAAGGCCATATGTGATTATGCCACGGGAAGGCCAAGAGTACATACTTCAAGGAGTTGTATGAGGTGAACATTGGTACCCACCATCTCGGCTCCGGCGGTTATAGAGCTACGATTCCCAAATGGTAGAAGGAGGACACCACGGCTCTTGAAAAGGGGAGACACCTCCCTTTTCCAATATCATCGAAGAGCAGGCAAAGAACTTTGTCAAGGCTCGGTTTCGCAAGCCGAAAGGGAGTTCTAAATGTTCCTCAGAACCCTCCGGCCCCTTCGGTCCAAAGGTGAAGGACTTCATAAATATATATGTAAGTAATTTGCATGCAATTAGATTAATTGCATGCACAATTAATTAATGAAATCCAATTTCTCAAATGCTTCATGTTCCTTATGCGCAGGACGAGGAATGTAAGAGCTCCTCATCCAGGGGTCAGTGTCGATCGCCAAGTGGGACACAACTTTTAATAGGGCGCTGAACCAGTTCAAGAATGTCGAGCCCCAGGTGCCACCGTCGTCGGCTGGCCGTGTGCCTGGCTTTGGCGGTATTCCATGGTCTGAATACTATGGCACCTTGCCGCGGAAGGGAAAGAAGGCCGAAAGTGTCGAGGTAAAACACCTAAGGTAACAAGTGGATAAGTTTCCACATGTGCTCCAAGATATAGTGAAGGAGGCTGTGATGGAAGTCCAGACACAATTCCAATCACAAGTCTAGACACAAGTGACCAAGAAGCTCAACACCATCCTTCCCGCCTACTTCGAACAGTACGCCAAGTGGAATAAGATTGGTAAACGGGGGGCACACCCGGTTCCCAACATCGCCAACGCCCAATCGAACAACGCGACGCCGCAGGTATTGGTGACTCCTCCAGCGGGGCCCGAAGCAGGTCTAGAGCTTACCTTGTCTGATGTGGTGAAGGCGCCGGCCCGCACCATGCCAGCAAGCAGCCACTCCATCACTTGTGCGCTCGACGTCAGCGATGGTGCCTCGACATTGGCTGATCTCGACGCCCTCAAGGTAACTAATTAAAGCTAGAGTTGGGAGGCTCAACCGATGACTTCATCTCCATTCTCCCTGTTTTACTGATGACCGGCCTACATGCCTTTCACAGGAAGACACTCCTTCCACTCTACTGCACTGGGTGAATGGTCAGTTGAAGGATGTTGCCAAGGGCTCTATCATTTAACCGGAGAACCGCAACTTCCATAGTAAACCAATGGCACCCGACATGCTTAGGGTCAAATATTGTATGGTGCTTCCGGGATACAAAGGCTTGGAACCTCCCTCTCAACCTCATGGATGGGATAGTGATGAGCCGGCATCCCTCAGTACCGACTCTACATGTTCCTATGGACGAAGAGCCAGATCCATTTGGGGACGGAGGGCCGGGGCACCACCCCAGAGGCAGCACAGTCAGTACAGCCATTGCATGAAGACATCAAGATGGCATAGAATCCTGCTGACGACGATGATAAAGTTGATGAAAACTTCGGCGACCAGTTCTTGAACACAAGGTTTGGTGATGACTATGAGCAACAGGGAAACCAATTCATCATGCAGAAAGTTGTTGAGCCCCAACTAGCACCTGGACCCTTGGCAAAACCCACTTGTCAAGTGTGTCTCGTACCATCTAGTTAGGAGACGCCGCCACCCTCCGCCTTCACTGAGCCTTAGAGGCCAGCTCCTATGATCATCCCCAGCACCCTCCGTAGGGCGGCCGATGAGCAGATAGTGGTGGCCAATGACGCCGTAAAGTACAAGAAGGGTCGCAAAAGGAAGCCTAAGGATGCGAGCCAGGATCCAAAGCCTAAGCCTTTCCAGGCTCAACACAAGTAGAAATTCCCAGGAAGCGGTTGCATGCGGCAGGTACACCGATGCTCAGTGACTCGATGCACGCGGTCGCAAGCTCGCATATGTGTAGTATTACACATGGCTATCTGTATGTTGAGGAGCACCGCATTTGAGAGGGCGATCAGCCGTACCTGGTTTACAAGGCTAAGGTGCCAAATGTGTCGGGCTTCGTCGCAGTACCCCCGGGGATATTTTCTACGTGCGACATACCGACATCTTCAACATACTACAAGGATTTTGGCTGCACGATACCCTAGTCCGGCTGTTCTCGCTCAATATGGCCATGTGAATCATTAGAGACAAGACCCCGGGCATCGCGATAGTGGATCCCTACTTCATGTGTGACGTCGTCTTGAGAAAACATGATGACGTCCAAATGGCGAGCGACTACCTCTCATGATTCATGGAAACAAACTCGGGCAAGGATGTGATTCTCATTCCCTACCATCCCGAGTCGGAGAGTTGCATGCTCATATACTTGAATGTGAAAGGCTCATCAGCCATGTATCTCGACTCGGATAGTGCGACGACATGGAAAGACTCTCCACTGTCAAGAGAGTTCTTGATGAGGCTCTCAAAAGCTACATCGCAGCGGGAGTGCCGCCCCTAGTAGGCCAGTTAAGAGGTACGACATGCACGTGTTCAGCCACACAATGCAGTTCCCCTATGTCAGGCAGTAGTCTAGCAGTGGGAAGGATGCCTTCTACGCCCTACACCCCATGAAGGCGTTCATACGAGACCAGCAGTACACCATGCTGCCATCTGACCTTAAAAGGTGCGCTGAAGATCTTGCAACTACATAGGATCACAACCTCAGGATGTATTTCTTCGATATCTAGGAGGAGCTCTCGTTAATCTTGCGCCAACAAGTCATGAAAACCGGGAGCCTCTTCTACGGTGGCAATCCACCGTGCAACAAGGAGATAGATGAACTCTTAGTGAAGCAGGGTGATGGCAGGACGTTCGTGACATTAGCAAAAGGAGATAAAACGGGGATTCATCAATATCCCCGAGCCGACTCATCAGCCGAAGAAGTCTTGATGTTTGCCTAGCTAGTTGTGTTAGTTCCAAACTTGTGTTGTAAACTTTATCCCTATGTTTCGTAAACCGGTGAACTTGATTGTGAGTGACGCTAGTTATTTGTGTTATGAACTTTTTAGTGCTTGGTCATATGTTGCTTTTCATTCGTTATTGCCGCCCTACTTCTTGGTTTGCTTTCTGACTTTCTTCGAAATGCTGATGATTAAAATGTGTTATGGCACTATGTGTGTAACTATACCGCTGCTGGATCTGGTGTGCCAAGCAGACTTGTAATTTGTGCATCCTCAACCTGCCACACCAGATCCATCAGCGACATTGTTATTTCTGTGCCCAATCTAAGTATGAGGCATGCTTTTCTGAGTCTGTTGGCCCTATTTTACATCTTTCTACACCCATATATATGCATGATTTTATCTTGTATACAGGAGATGGCGAAGAAGTGCTATGTCGTGTACGTCGGTAAGGTTCCAGGTGTGTACGAGGAGTGGTAAGACTGCTAGAAGCAAGTGAACAACTTCTCAGGCAACAGCTACAAAGACTACAAGAGTAGAGAGGTGGAGGAAAAGAAGTGGAGGAAGCACGGGAGAAAGAAGCGGAGGAACTTCGTCGTGATCACCACCTTGCGCTTCATGATAGATTGTGTGCTCTACTTCACCTAGAGCTCCGTGTCAGAGTTGTAATATTATTGTGAACTTGCACTTGGTCCGGCCCCGAGAGATGTGAACTTGGCACACACACTTGGTGTTGTGTGATGTACTAGTTGATTCTAGTTGATGTGTGAACTCGTATGTCGCGGATTAATTCAAGTTGATGTGTGATGTACTTGTATTTGTGTTAGTTCTACTATGTTTTGAACTATGTATTCTGGACTATATAATACATGTGAATTGTGTATTCTATACTATACCGTGGTTCTATAAAATTTAAAATTCGAAAATGTTATTCGAGGTGCATCTCTAAAGCTATTAGAGGCGCATATTGCAGACATACTCGAGGCACATCTTTTAGACATAATCGAGGCGCATCTGATATGCATCTTGTATACCCTAGATACTCGAGGCGCATATTAATATGCGCCTCGTATAAAAATACTAGCAGCGCAAGCCTCGAGGCGCATCCCATATGCGCATGCGCCTCGAATAGACTTTCTGGTGCGCCTCGAGTAGGGTTTTCCCTGGTAGTGCACTAGTCAACCACCAAGTCTCCCTAGCGATCAAAGCTAACACCCACATGCATCCGCAACATGGCAGAGGCGAATGTCTAGAGCCTCTACTCCGGCCACCACCCCCTCCTCCTCCCCCTCCCCCTCTCCCTCCAGGGCCGTTCACGTGGCGGTGGCTCCGGAGGGCATTAGTTTCTTGCAAAAGCTCCCAAGGTTAGGCGCCCTTGGCTGCTTCTACCGCCAGCGCCAGCGGTGGTGGCGGCGCCCTACCGCTAAATGATGGAGGGATAGGAGGTGCTCTCTGCATGGAGGTGATGCGGTAAGGGATGCGGGACAGTAGGCGGTCGTCGACGAGTGCGGAGCACGGGTGAAGCAGCTGCTTTGTGGCTCCTGGGCGACCGTTGTGGCGGTGTAGCATCTGGAGCATGGTGCTTGCCTGATCTAGTTCCGCGGGCTCGATCTGGTCCATGCGGGCCGGACCAAGGATCCCAGGGTTGCCTGCTGGCCACGACAGTTCTTCTGCTCGTGGGGGCACTTGGTGTTGTGACCCTGTAATTTGCACATGTTGCTTCCTTTTATGGTGGATGTTGTCTCAGCCTCCTTTGTCGTTGATGGACGGCGAATGATGGCGTAAGGGCCTATTCATCTGCTTCAAAGAATAAAGGCGGTGGTCCTAGGGTTCCTTCCACGTGAATATGAAGATCTGCTGGCTGCATATCCTCGTTGATTTGGCATGAAGCAGCGTCTTTCGGAAGGCTCCGCCGACGAACTCTCATAGGCACATCATGCCTGGATTTTGCTAGATCAGAAGGAATTCGGTCATGCGCACCCGTGTTTTTCTGACCGTTTGGTTTCGGAGGAAGCGTTGCGAAGCTCTGCTATCTATTACCATCATGTGCCATGTCTTTGACGATCCATGGTGAATTCAGATATAGAGAATGTCATGAAAGTAGGGACATGAGGGCTAGTGATGGTGGTTTGAGTCTTTCTAGCATTAAGGAATTGGCTTGGTGATCTGTGACTAGCAGCAATGACTGTTAGTGGGGGCGGCAGCACATGAGAAGTTCACAGTCTTTTCTTGCAGGGTGAAAATCCAAGGTCTGGCCTTGATTGATTGTGCCTGACAATGGCCTTGTTAAAGTCATTATTTTGTTAGCGAGGACTTTCTTCATGGTGAAATTCTATGATCTTTGATGGGATGACGATGGTTCTTGTGCACTATTTACTTCCCGAAGGCGTCACTATTGGAGAGCTTTGACTTCTGGGGTGTTGTTTTGGTGGTGTTAGTGTCGCTACTACAAGGAATTGATCGTTGTAGCATGACTTTTCTTTTTTGTAATTCTTCTTCTTCTTCTTCTTCTTTGGGCTATGTGCATCTGTAAGGTCGCTAGGGCAGTGCGTTGTTGTAGAGGCTGGGTGTAATTGATATCTTCGTGATATTAATATATGATATTTGTAAAAAAAGAGCCACCGCTTCAACACCCATGCCAGCCCCGAGGTTGTGTGCCCACATGAACCAATGTCCAAGTCTCCCGAGCGACCAAATCCGACATTCAAACACCTCAATGAAACATGACAAAGGTGGTAAACCAGAGTCGTCGCTTCGACATCCATTACGGCCCTAGGGTCGCGTACCACCTAGCCAATGATGAAAGTTGGGCAACACCGACTAGATGAATAGACCAAATACCAACACATGAGGTGAAGGGGCTCCACATGATGGCTCCAATGAGGGGAGCGACAATCGAGATCCGCCATCTCCGAATCAACCATTGTTGGTGTAGGGCTTTCACCAGGATCTCATCAAATCCGAAGGCAAGTCCAGCTGCATGCCGTAGCTGAGACTGTCAAGGAGCTCGCCTTCACTAACCACCAACTTGTTTCACTGGTCCCTTCGGCCGAAGGTACATCCAAGGCGAGGCTCCAGGAGGCAAGAGACACGGTAGTGCCTCCCTCGTCTGATCCCACGTGGGATCTAGGGTTGCCCCGGAGAAAACATAAGTGAAGTCCACCGAAGATAATGTTGGGACAACAACACAAACATGCCCAAAAGAAGAAAAGAGAATAAACAAAGAAAGACAATGGCAGATCAACAAAGGGAAGGTGACAAGGGGTAAGCTTGGCAATGCCCATGGTTATGGACTTAGGGTTTCGTGGAAAAGAGAGCGTTGGTGATTTCGTCGGCTTATCAAACAAACAAGGAAGTCGATGCAGTATGATTATTATGCAGAAGATGGTTACAAATTCACTGATCCGCTAGCTGCAGTATAGCTCACGGTGGATTGTGTATTGCTGGAAAACTAAGGTGCCCTCTCCATAGATCCTCTCAATCTTTATATGGTAGTCTGGGTCCTAGAGCCGTATACAAATAGGTTACAAGTTACAGTTACAATACTAAGATTATGTCGGTTCACTTCTATCTTGATCGCCAAGCTATCCTTCTGTCTGTCGGATGCCTCCTGGACTCTTTATGCTTCATGGGCCTCATGGGCCATAGCTCAGGTATGCCTAGGGTAGATTATCACGGGAACCCGAAAGTCATACCCATGTCAGAAGGTGACCCGCAACTGTTGTGTCCTCTAAAGTTGTTCCACCATGCCCCTAGCACTTCGATGCGCCAAGTATGAAGCAGCACCTTCAAGAAGGAATATCAGGTCGATAAGGCCTTGATGCCTAGACCAGCGCACTGGTCCTAGGTGTAGGGGTTCGCAGCATGGAAAAAATTCTATCACGGGAACACACAAAATCCAAGATCTAATCTACGAGATCGGTGCAACGAGTTTGTAGAGTACTAATCCTCCCTCCCATATCAATATCGCGAAGACGATCCTTCTGGCGCTGCGTTCTGGTAGCTCTCCCGTAGTTGGTCACACGTTTGGTACTCGATGAAGATCTTCCTCTCCCTTGTTACAGCAGGGCAGCGGAGGTTGTAGATCTCCTCGCAATTCTAGAAGCACGACGGTGTGGTGGTGGAGGTGGAGGAGTAGATCGTGTAGGGCTTCGCCTAAGCCGGAGCAGGTATGGTAGAGGAGAGAGGGCCTCGGTGGCTAGGGTTTAGGCGCCGAGGGGAGGGAGGCACCGGCGGCTAGGGTGCAGGCGGCGGCAACTTGGAGAGGGGCTAGGGCGTCGAAGGCTTGGGGTGAAGCGACGACCTAGGGTTTGTGGTGAGGGCCAAGGGGCGCCCTACCCCTTGCTTATATGGGAGGGAGGTGGCAAGGGGCAGCCGAGTCCTCCCCCAACTCCCTCTTGGCTGGTGGCTTGGGGAGGGAGAGGGAAACCTCTCCCTTCTAGGTTTCCTTTCCTCCGTCCACAAGGACTTTGACTTTTCAAATTGGGATTTGACTTTTCAAACTAGAGTTTAACTATTCAAACTAGAGTTTGATTATCTCTTCCATGTCCTTGGACGACTTGACCTAGTGGTCCATGATCCTACCCCATTAGGGTATGGTGCATTCCAAGTACCCCCTCCGGGGTGGTGGACCTTCCAGAACATTCTATAAGCTTCCGATTAAAACACCAAAAATAATTCCGAACCCCGGAAATTGACTTTCCTTATATGAATCTTATTCTCCAGACCATTCTGGATCTCTTCGTGATGTCCTGGATCCAATCCGAAACTCCGAACAACATTCGGTCTCCAACTCATATTTCATATCTACTAAACAACATCGAATCCTTAAGTGTGTCTCCCTACGGTTCGTCAACTATGCAGACAAGATTGAGGCATCTTTCTGATCAATAACCATTAGAGGAATCTGGAAATCCATTATGGCTCCCACATATTTCTACGATTACATTGTGATCGAATGAACCATTTACATACGATACCGATTCCCTTTGTCGCGTGATACTTTACTTATCCAAGGTTTGATCATCAGTATCTCTATACCTAGTTCAACCTCGTTACTGATAAGTACTCTTTACTTGTTATGTGATATGATATCCCTTGTGACCTAGTCACATGCTTGCAAGCCAATTGGATGACATTCCACCGAGAGGGCCCACAGTATATCTATTCGTCATATGGATGGACAAATCCCACTCTTGGTCCATGTGTTTCAACACATACTTTCAGAATACCTAATGCCACCTTTATAACCACACAGTTATGGAAGTGGCGTTTGATTTCATCAAAGCATTCATCCTATGATGGTGATTAACATGATCTCATGGTCGAAGGATTAGGTTACTATATATTTGAAAGCTTTGTAGCAAACGAACTCTAAATGACTTGATCTTACGCTACGCTTACTACATGAGTGTGTCCATCATATCATTCTCCTAATGACATGATCTTGTTATTAATAACATCTAATGTCCATGATCAGAAAACCATGATCATCTATTAATCAACAAGCTAGTTCAACAAGAGGCTTACTAGGGACTTCTTTTATGTTTACAAAACACACAAGTATTAATGTTTCCGGTTAATACAATTATAGCATGGGATATAAACATTTATCATAAACACAAAGATATAATAATAACCATTTTATTATTGCCTCTTGGGCATATCTCCAACACTAGGTTTTCCACTGATACTCAGAGAGGAGTGGAGAGGGTGTACCCACAAATTCCTTTGGGAAGGAACAAGGACACTCGCAGGTAGCACTGCGTCGATGCCAGACAAGTCAACATATATTTCTCTCGGACCCGACCAACCAACCCTAGACACTACGCATAGAAGTCCGTGAGGTCTCGTCTACCGAACAACACCTCAACACCACCAAGCTCGCCTCCCACAAGCACGCGCCACTACGATCATGCAATGACCACCGTCGTCTCACTGAAGCTGTTGTCACGGGGCCTACAAGATGGAGGCAAAAGGCCCAACTTGAATCAGGGCCAGCAACACAACAACTACAAGGGAGGGAACAATCTCCACCGCCATAGGCGATAATCAAATGGACGCAATAGCAGGGGCCCATGAGTCTCAGGAGGGTCCGACTGGACCCATATCGGGCCCGTAAAGCCCTAGTCGCCATGCTACAACAGGTTGGTAGAGTCGCCGCCATCCAAAGCACAAAGCTCACCATCGCCGCACCCCACGCCACCCAGATGGGGCCCATAGGGCCTAGAGTGGACAACATTGACAAAGTCACCACAAACTTCTCACTATTGATGAGAAACATCGACTCTCACTGAAAGAATATTCTGCCTACGTGAGACACAAAGATGTCAAACATGGTGTTTGATTTCTGGTGGACTGGGTTAACCATAGGCCGATGCAACACCCCTATTCCTCGGCGCTCGCCGGGCTTCTGGCCGGCCGGAGCAGCCTAATTTACTGTTCATAAAAGTAATGTTATTAGTCTTTAAATTCATAGTTTGCCCAGTCTTTGATTAAGTCTTGGGTCCGCCACTGGGGTTAACACTGGCCTCCTAATCATCAAAACAAGGTTGGTTCTCGACCATCATATTTTTCATAGATGACCTTCAGATTTATACAGCACACAACCAGGGGTTCTTTTGAGGCTGCACACAATCATGTTCGGCGAGGAGGAAAAACTGCACTAATTTTCCCAAACAGAACACGTACGTACAAGTTGTTGTACCAAAATAAAGTGAAACACGCATGTGCATTTAACAACGTTTTGTGGGTTCATGACACCCCAGCTAAAATAGTACTTACATTCATGCGCCATCTGCATAGAGCATAGGGTATATTCCTTACACATATCGGTTAGTGCTAGTGCTTTTGTTGAGTCTTACTAACAACCTCTAATATACATCTAGAAAACCGCTAACATATTGTCACGTATCTTTCATTTGTTTCTTGTAGGGATTTTTCACCACAAGATTCCAACAACACAATAGTAACACTAAAGTCGCATAATTGCAATATCCCACATGGTCGAATCTTATAAGATTTGTTTGCACGCTTTTTTTCTTTGATTGCACCACAAGAGAATAAATTATTATTTCCAAAAGATTTGAGTTGATTAAATTCTTATGAATAGTGCAAAATCTCTAGGAAAACATCATACTCAACTCAATCATAGGAATACAATAACCAACAAAGTAAAATCGCTAAGGCCTAGTTTGGCAACAAAGGTTTTCTAAAACTGAGTATTACAAAACGATAGTATCTAACTGCATGTGCAGGTAATACTTCAGTCTCAAAAAAAGATGTCTGGAGTTGTTTTTCTGATACTTAAAAAATAACACATTTTGAGAGATACCGAAGTATTAATACCGTTTTAGTTAAAACCAAACACATTAAAGTATATAAAACTATAGTATTTTAAGAACCTTTAGTATTACTAAAATACTTCAAAAATACTTTGCTAGAAGACACAACCTAAGTTTTCCTCCCCAGAAAATCCAGCTACACGAGAACCAATGATTCACATAAATTTCTATGAACTATAGAGGCCCCACTATGTCTTGATTTTTTTTGCAAAAATGGATTCATTAACTCCGCTCATAATTACAATTTGAGATAATATAAAAAAATTCAATTTTGTATTCTCTATGTTCAAAAATCTAAGATGCTTTAGTCTTCTTTATGAAACACATATATCTAGATATCTTTTAGGTTTTTTCTCTGAACGTAGCCTCAAAAAGACGTCTACACATGTGTTTTAGAAAAAGACTAAAATATCTTATAATTTAAAACGAAGGGAGTAGATAATATCATTAGCCTCTTTTGATGTAATGAATGACTTCTAAACAAGCTAAACTGAATAGCTGCTTTTGAACAATTTGTCCGGTGAACTCAAAACTACTCCCTCTATCCTGAAAAGGATGTCGTAAATTTGTCTAAATTTTATGTATCTATATACTAAAACATGTATAAATATGTGTAAATTTAGACAACTATGTGACATCCTTTTCAAGATAGAAAGAATATTTACATCGTTGCTCTAGGAAAATACTGCACAAGAACCATAGCACATGTAGGGGGTGTTCAAATAGGTTGCTCTAGGAATATATCCTTCCCATCGCTAGATATGATATATTGATCCCATATGGTGCGTACACGCATAGGCTTGGACTGTACCTGCATGCGCATCAGGAGGTCCCGTGACTCCCTCTTCTGGAAGCGGTTCTCGGTGAACTCCCGGCGCACCCTTTCAACCTCAGCGCGCTCCTCCGGCGTGCCGTGGTCGGCATCGAACTCCCACACAGCCCTGCCCAAGAAGTTGTTCACCGACCGCAACCACGGGCCGCCGCCCTCCGACACCTTCAGCCTCCACATCTCCGGCCGTCGATCACCACGTACGGGCAGAGCTAGCTAGCTAGCTAGCAAACACAAAGTAAGTGGGAGCACTCTGCGGTGGTCGCGATACAAGGATGAGCCATGCAGCTCACCTGATTTTATATGGGCGGATGTACGGCACAGAACTGCTGCCTGCCAGAGCCACCTAGTAAATTAATCTGATGGCCCATATACACCCTTGTAGTTCCGAGAATTTATTAGACACGCATTACTTGACGAGACTAATTGAAGTCTGTACTAATGAAATGGATTGCATTGCAACTGAGCTGTACCAGTCCTAGGGTATGTAGGCTATGTGGGGCTGTAGTAGTATGATCCAAGTAATTTCAATACTCTTATAGCAGATGACATGTTATCTATAGCCAGTTTTATAGTCAATATGTACTATAATTACTAATACAAAAATGTATTATTTATCAATGCGAGGTTCATATATCACTCTCACAAAGTATCTAAAAGTATAACGCTTTCTTTCATCATTTAATGACATACCACATTATACTCCTACTAGTATATGTGACTAGCCTTATCAAGACTCTCAAAAGGACAAAATGGCTGGAGGGCTGCAATACCTCGTTTCCTGTGTTGTAGCCGGCAGTAGAACAACAACCGACTCTCTTCTCTCTCATCTTTTCTCTCTCTTTTGGGTAAGATTTTGCTAATATAAAATAGCTTATAGCCTGCTGACTAGAATCTATCGTACTTGCTCTTATATTCTCTCTCCTCTATCTCACCTAAATTAAATTATTTTATTTTTTATAGCCAACTATACCATATTGTACTTGCTCTCGGTGACGTGAGTCTACATCCGTCCGACGTCCCCAATCAAACTAAAAGAAGACGAAGACTGATCGTCGTGTCCTGCTCTCACGCGGTACGGCTATATTGAGGCCAAAGCGATCTCAGAGAAGTAGATGAGCAGTACATGTCACAATTCAATTCCATGGTCGATCTGTCAACGCTAGCGTACTCTCGAAAGGACAAAATGGCTGGCTAACGTGTCGTGCTCTGCTCACGAGGTAAACGATTAAAGAGACAGTAAATCAAGGTAGCGACTGGTCTAAAAATTTTCGAACTTGGCGGGTGCCTATAGTACATTGTCTGGTACGCTGCATGTCACTGAACAACAAACTGAATCAAAACTAGCTAAGGAGCAAATCGAAAATTTAAAATGTTTTCTAGACCAAACCATTTGTTCGATTTAGGATTCGTTTTCACCGTTAGACTAATCGCGATGAGATCTTTGAAAGTAGATCCCATGTTGATATGTTTCGATGAAAAAAAATTCGAACCAAAAAGTTATCAAACCTTAACACATGAGTTATCCATGTCATAGTATGTAGTTATCCACCTAAAACATATAAGTTATCCAACATATAAACGGGTCGGATCGAGATGTTCTCGTATTTCTTATGTGGGTAACTTTTATATCTTTCTCACCTCATGAAACCTCGATTGCCCATGTATTTCAATACAATTAATTAAATGTAAGCTACGAGCTAGTTAATTGGGACGCGGTAGGATAGATGTTAGGGTACCGAGAATTCGTGTTAGTCGACGAGTGGTGAAGGCTTGGTAACCTAACACCCTTCGAGACTTCGTCACCCGTACGCCGCGGTAGCGACCAGTTGGCGACGAGATATGAAGGTAAATCTACTCTTAGACTGGTCTGAGAAATTCAAAACCTAGTGGACGTGAATAAAGTGTGCTGCATGCGCTGGTATACTAAAAGACAAATTGAATCAGAGCCAGCTATAATGTGAACGCTTGCTGTCAGCCAGCTTAGAATCATATAAAAAAAATTAAAATGTCCTGTAGATCAAACCGTTTATTCAATTTAAGATCCGTTTTCACTGTTGCACTAGTCGCGACGAGATCTTCAAAACCAGATCACATGTTGATATGTTTCGAGAAAAAATAGACCAAAAGGTTATCCACCCTAAACACGTGAGTTGTCCATGTCATAATATATAAGTTATCCACTCAGTAACACATAAGTTACCCATCATATAAATAAATTAGATAGAAACGTTGCATATGTGTTGAGCAAGTTTAATTGAAATACGGTAGACTAGTTGTTAGGATACTGAGACTTTATTGCCATAAATGTGTCAGCATCGACGAGCGATTAACGCTCGGTATCCTAAAACCCTTCGAAGCTTTATCACCCGTCCACTACGGTAGTGGCGACGGACGTCGACGAAGTTGAATCGCTAGATTACAGGTTGTGTGTGGTGGGTGGGATATGCAAAAGAAGCTTAGATTTAGTTCCTTTAAAAAAATATGTTTGATGTTTGGCGCGGTAGCCATTTGAGGTTGAGTAGTCCGTATGCTGCGAGACAGCGACGGACAACAAGGACGTGTCGTTAGAAAACCTTTTTATATTCTATCTGTGAATAAAATTTTATAGTGATGGATAACTTACATGTTATTTGGTGGGTAACTTATATGTTGAAGTCTGGATAACTCTCGTGTTACTGATGGATAACTTGTTGGTAAACAAAAAAAGTTATCCAACTCTAATACATGATCTCTGGATAAATTTTGTAATAGTGGATAACTTACATGTTATTGGATGGATAACTTACGTGCTGAAGTCCGGATAACTCGTGTGTTACGGGTGGATAACTTTTGGTCTAAAAAAATGTTGTCAGAATATACCATCTAGTTTCGAAGATCTCGTCGCGACTAGTTTAATGGTGAAAACGGATATTAATTCGGATAAACAGTTTGACCTAGAAAACATTTTGGATTTTTGCATGTGAATTGAGCTGGCTAATCAAAAATCTTGTCGTTTAGTGATTAGGCAATTCAGGAATAGTTGGGCTCCCATGAGCTTCAATCAAAATGTCCGTCAAGTTTGTTATTTTTTAGACAGTCTAAATCGTAGCATAGTTCTAAAGAGATCCATACATTCTAAAATAAATGACGTGACCTAGACAAATCCACGAGTCATTTATTTTAGAATGGAGAAAGGATATTGTGCTATAGACATCCTATATTTCAAGTGGTCGCGGACTTTTTGGACAATCTATAGTCGCACTTCTTTTTATTAGATAAAAGCAATTTTGCTTGGCTTTATAAATAAAGCCTGTCCAGAACAAGAATCTGTTGGATGTATAAGTGATCTACAGAAACTATGATCAAATAAGACTATGTAATGTCTTTAAGGGGCTGTTTAATTAAAGCCATTGGATGCCCTGATCAGGGGCATCCTGATCATCCATCCATAGTGTGTGATTCCCCTATTGCAGGTCCTATATAAAGGGGCCCCATTTGAGAAGCTCATACTCATACAGTTTTGCTCTCTCTCACTCTCTTCCCTGCTCACTTATCAAGCTAGGACTAAAAGCACCAGGAAGAACCACTCACCGCTGAAGATCAAGAACAGGAGTGGAAGCAAATCAAAAGGAGGCCATGGCTGGACCTCCAGATCAAGGCACACACCCCTGATCCTATTTTTTGTGGCTCAAATCTTGTGCTAGTTAATCCTAAGGGATCTAACAGTGGTATCAGAGCTTCTAGCTCCAAGCTTGTGCCCTAATTATGCTAAGTTTTTGTGTTCAAGACCTAGTTTTGTTGCTGGAATTTTGATTCCTGATCAAGTTCTTGCTCAAAACTGGATAAGGTTGATGTTTTAGCCCCAATTTTTTCTAAGTTTAAGCCCTAATGGATGAATCAGTGGGTTTAGGGCTTTGATTATGTTTATCTGATGTGGGGATTGAGGTTTTGGTGCAAACCCTAATCAAAAATCCCCAATTTCCTGAAGAACCCTAACCCTAGTTCATCAAATTGAGGAACCCTAACCCTAAATTCCCCAATTACTCAAGAACCCTAACCCTAATTTCCTAAAATCCCCAAATTGAGGAACCCTAACCCTAATTCTGATGAGATTAAAGGCAATGGTACTTACCTAAGGGCTCTGCCGTCGTCGTTGGCCACGGCGGCGTCGGGGTCGCCACCTAAGAAGGGCAGGCCTGCTCGGGCTCGTCCCGAGCGGTCTCGCCGTCTGCTGCACTGGACCGTGGCAGTGCTTCCTCGTGCGCTCGTCATCATTGAGGCTCGCCGTGGTGCCGGACTTGGCGATGGCGGTCGACGTGGATGCAGGGACGCCTGCACGCGTCGTCCCCACGCATAGGGCGCCATCCAGGACCGCTCGACAGAGGTGCGCGCCAGCTAAAGCCGCACGCAGCTCCAGCGAGGGGGCCTAGTCGATGTCGTCCCTCCTTCTCTGGCGCTGGTGCTCGTCGCCGCCGCTACTTATCTCGCTCGCGCCGCTTGCATTGGGAGGCAGCGAGGAAAGGAGGGAGGGGGAAATGGGGGCTAGGTCACGCGGGGGGCGCGTCGTGGGTCAGTTTTGTGTTTCGATCCGGCGGATCCTGTGCCGTTGGATGCGATCCAATGACTCGCAACACTGGCTGCTTAAACAGGCCGTTTGGACCACTAAAGTGGGGTGAGGGAGACAGGCTAGGCCAGTTTTGGCCCAGTCCAGAAGAATTTTTTTGGGCCAAATTTCCTATTTGAGCCCAGATTAAGAATAAATATTAAAGAATTAATGTTTTATGAGTTAGGGCTTATATATAAATGGTTTTGGGGGCTATATTTTGGCATATCTTTTATTCCAATTATGTAACATAATTGTATGACCTTTTAATTCTTTTGACATGTAATTATGCGTTATTTTTGAATATCCTTGTATACTTAGTTGGTTCTTTGTGGTGTTATCCAAATTAATTGTAATAATAATGTTTTGCTGCAAAATAAGGTTTAGAAATCCTCTAATTAAGCATGGGTTATGTCCATCATTCTGGCCAAAGCTGATTGATGGACATTTTGACCATGAAATTTTTATTGGTCTGGTTCACTTCTGGCCAAAGCTGATGTGTTCTAGATTGATGAAATAATTCTCTATGATTAGAGGATCTAATTAAGTGTGTCTTATATCTGTCATTCTGGCCAAAGCTGATTGGCAGATATTTTGATCACAAATTTTTATTGATCATATCTGTTTTTGGCCAAAGCTGATGTAGACTAGATTGATGAAAGGAGTATAAAATTGCGATGCTTATTCAAAGCATTTGTTTTCTTTTGCAGCATCTAATGCCTCTCAAATTGCCGGTATTATAAATGGCATAGAACAGTTGACTGGTAGCAATTTTGGTACTTAGAAGGAGAAGCTTGAGATCACTTTAGCTTTGCTGAATATAGATTATGCCCTCCTTAAGGATCCTCCTATAGCACCTGCTGAAGGTGATGAGATTTATGATGCCCTGAAAAGGGCTTATGATGATGATAAAACTAAGTGGGAGGATTCAAATCGTAAGTGCCTCATGATAATTAAGGGCTCCATTACTCAAAGTATGAGGGGAGTTGTTCCAGACTCTCAGACTGCCAAGGGTTACCTTGGAAAGATTGAGGACCCGTTTAAGGGATCATCCAAAATTTATGCAATAAGCCTGATTAGAAGGCTTATTGATGAAAGGTATGATCCAACTGGGAGTCTAAGAGAACATATCATGAGGAAAATTAACATGGCCACTAAACTTAAGACAATGGAAATGGAAATCTCTGGAGGATTTCTTGTCCATTTTATTATGTCATCCTTGCCCACGGAGTTCTCTCCGTTCACCATCAATTATAATACGATGGATTCTAAATGGGGCATGAATGAAATGATGGCTAGATGCGTACAAGAGGAGGAAAGGCTTAAAGCTGGACGAGTTGATCATGTCAATCAGTTCAAGCATTCTCAGAAGAAGAAAGAGTTTATAAAGCCTAAGCCTGCTCAGTTTAAAGATAAATGCCAATCTTCTAAGTTCTTTCAGCAAAATAACCCTAACCGAGCTCGTAATGCAGATGCGCCCCCTAATGCTGATGGTAAAGATCCTAATGGATGTCGCTTTTGTGGGAAAAGCGGACATGTCCAGAGGGATTATATTGGGTTCATGAAATGGCTCAATAAGAAAGGTACTAATGTTATAACCTTTGTTGACAAATCCCTTTATGTTGATTATGCCACCAATACATGGTGAGTTGACTCAGGTGCAAAAATTCATGTTGCAAACTCCTTACAGGGATTCGATACGAAGAGGACCCTAAGAAGAGGGTAAAGAACCATTAGAGTTGCTAATGGTGTTGAAGCCGAAGCTGAGGCTATTGGAGAGTTTACTCTTACACTCCATAGTGGCTTTATGCTTCGTTTACGTAATGTACTTTATGTACCCTCTATGAGATGAAACCTTGTGTCGTCTCATGCTTAGATGATGATGGATTTCACTGTGACTTTGGGAACAAGAGATGTATAATTATGTTTGACAATAATGATATTGGTCTTGCCTTCCGACAAGACAAACTTTATCTTGTTTCCTTAAGTGATTCCATAAGTGAAGATAATGCTGTAGGGGTTCGTAGCATGGAAAACAAAAAATTTCTACCGCATACAAACAAACAAGCCAAGATCTATCTACTAGATTGTAGCAACAAGCCGATGGAATAACTCACCCTCGAAGATTCCAAAGTGTTTAACGAGAGCGGATTCTCGTGGGTGATGTAGTCGTACTCTTCCCGATCTCAAGATCACGTAGACGATCCTTCCTAAAGCTGCTTCAGCGCCTGATCGGTCACACGTTTGGCACTCGACGAAGACCTTCCTCTCCCTTGTTCCAGCAGGCAGCAGAGGTTGTAGCACTCTCCTCGTGGTTCCGGCAGCACAATGGCGTGGTACCGGAAGTAGAGGGGAGATCTTGTAGGGCTTCGCCTTAAGCCGGAGCGAGTATGGTGGACTATGAGAGAGCCTCGGTGATCTAGGTTTTAGACACACCAAGGAGGAGGGGCTAGGGCTTGGGGCAGCCCAAGTCGGCGGCTACGGTTTCCCTAGGCGGCGGCAGCAGGAGGTGGCGGCACCGGCGTCTAGAAGCTAGGGTTTGCGGGTGCGTGGTGTTGTGTGCTTGGAGGGGCAGCCCTGCCCCTCCTTATATAGGTGGAGGGGGCGCGCCAAGGGGAGGGGAGTCCCTCCCCAACTCGGTCTCCAAGTGGGCCGGCGGTGGAGGGAGAGGAACTCCTCCCCAAGTAGGTTTCCTACTCTCCCTCCACCAAGCAAAATAGCCGTTTGACTTTTCAAATTGGCGTTTGACTTTTCAAACTAGGATTTGATTTATCCCTTTATTTTGTTCAGCGATGACACCTAGTACATGATGCAACCATTCCAACTTGTTATGACACATTCATGTACCCTTCCCCTCCGGAGTGCCGGACATTCCGGAACCTTCTAGAACATTCCCGATGAAAACACCGGAACCATTCTCCAACCCCGAAACAGGACTTTCCTTATATGAATCTTATTCTCCGGACCATTCTGGATCTCCTCGTGATATCCCGGATCCCATCCGAGACTCCGAACAACATTCAGTCTCTTACTCATCATTCCATAACTACTCAACAACGTCGAATCCTTAAGTATGTCTCCCTACGATTCGTGAATTATGCGGACATGATCGAGACACTTCTCCGAACAATAACCAATAGAGGAATATGGAAATTCATATGGATCCCACATATTTCTACGATTACTTTGCGATCGAATGAACCACTTACATACGATACCAATTTCCCTTTGTCTCACGATAGTTTACTTATCCGAGGTTTTGATCGTCGGTATCTTTGCATACCTAGTTAAACCTCGTTACTGATAAGTACTCTTTTCTTGTTCTCGTGATATGTGATCCCTCGTGAGCCAGTCACATGCTTGCAAGCCAATTGGATGACATTCCACCGAGAGGGCCCAGAGTATATCTATCCGTCATATGGATGGACAAATCCCACACTTGATCCATGTGTCTCAACCAATACTTTCCGAACACTCAATGCCACCTTTATAGCCACCCAGTTACGGTGTGGTGTTTGATGTCATCAAAGCATCCTTCCAGTGATGGTGATATACATGATCTCATGGTCGAAGGAATTAGGTTACTATGTATCAGAAAGCATATAGCAATTGAACTATTAAAATGACTTGATCTTATGCTACGCTTATCTATAGGAGTATGTCCATCATACCATTCTCCTAACGATATGATCTTGTTGTTAATAACATCTCGATGTTCATGATAGGGAAACCACAATCATTTATTAACCAACAAGCTAGTATTATAAAGAGGCTTTACTAGGGACTCTAATTTAGTTTACAAATCACACAAGTATTAATGTTTCCTTGTTAATACTATTATAGCAGGAATGTAAACATTTATCATAAACACAAAGATATAATAATAACTACATTTATTATTGCCTCTAGGGCATATCTCCAACAGTCTCCCACTTGCACTAGAGTCAACTAATCTAGATTACATGGTAATATACCGAATACCCATCGCAGTTTGGTGTTGGTCATGTTTTGCCCTCGGGAGAGGTTTAGTCAACGGATCCGCCACATTCATATCTGTGTGTACTTTGCAAATCTTTATGTCACCATCTTGGACATGTTCTCGAATAGCGTGAAAACGTAGCTTGATATGCTTCAGCTTCTTGTGTGACCTTGGTTCTTGCGCATTGGCTATGGCGCCCATGTTATCACAGTAGATAGACATTGGGTCCAGCGCACTTGGAACCACACCAAGCTCTGTAATGAACTCTTTCATCCATATTGCTTCTTGTGAAGCCTCCGAAGCAGCCATGTATTCCAATTCAGTTGAAGATCTCGCCACAACGCTTTGCTTTGCACTCCTCCAGCTAACTGTTGCACCATTCAAAGTAAATACGTATCCAGATTGTGATTTAGAATCATCCGGATCGGTGTTCCAACTAGCATCGGTGTAACCATTAACAACGAGCTGTTCATCACCTCCATAAGAAAGAACCATATCCTTAGTTCTTCTCAAGTACTTAAGGATGTTTTTGACCGCTGTCCAATGATCCACTCCTGGATCACTTTGATATCTGCTAGTCAAACTAACAGCATATGCAATGTCGGGTCTAGTACATAGCATGGCATACATTACAGATCCTATGGCTGAGGCATAGGGAGTCTTACTCATCCTTTCTCTATCTTCTGCCGTTGTCGGACTTTGAGTTTTACTCAAGGTCGTATTGGGCAACATGGGCAAGAACCCTTTCTTGCTATCTTCCATTCCAAACCTCTTTATAACTTTGTCCAAATATGTACTTTGTGACAATGATATTAGGTGTCTCGATCTATCTCTATAAATCTTTATGCCTAATATGTAAGCTGCTTCGCCAAGATCTTTCATTGAAAAACTATTATTCAAGTATTCCTTGACACTATTAAGAAGGTCTACATCATTCCCAATCAACAATATGTCATCTACATATAGTATTAAGAATGCTACAGAGCTCCCACTCACTTTCTTGTAAATACAAGCTTCTCCATAAGTTTGTATAAAGCCAAAACTTTTGATTACCTTATCAAAACGTTGATTCCAACTTCGCGATGCTTGCTTCAATCCATAGATGGACCGTTGAAGTTTGCATACCTTGTTAGCATCTTTAGGATCGACAAAACCTTTGGGTTGCATCATATACAACTCTTCATCAATGTCTCCATTGAGGAACGCTGTTTTGACATCCATCTGCCATATCTCATAATCATAATATGCAGCGATTGCTAACATAATCCTCACAGACTTTAGCTTCGCTACAGGTGTGAAAGTCTCATCGTAGTCAACTCCTTGAATTTGTCGAAACCCTTTTGCGACAAGTCGAGCTTTATAGACAGTAACATTACCATCAGCATTTGTTTTCTTCTTGAAAATCCATTTGTTCTCGATACCTTTCGGCCATCCGGTAAGTCCACCAAAGTCCATACTTGGTTTTCGTACATGGATCCAATCTCGGATTTCATGGCTTCTTGCCATTTATTGGAATCTGGGCTCATCATCGCTTCCTCATATGTCGCAGGGTCATCGGTGTTATCTACCAACATGACACTCATAACGGGATCATACCAATCAGGAGTGGTACGAGTTCTCGTTGATCTGCGAGGTTCTGTAGCAACTTCAACCGAAGTTTCATGATCATCATCATTAGCTTACTCTCTTACTGGTGCAGGCACCACAGGAACTTCTTCCGGTGCTGCGCTACTCGCAAGTTCGAGAGAAGGTTCGACAACCTCGTCGAGTTCTACTTTCCTTCCAGTCACTTCTTTTGAGAGAAATTCCTTCTCTAGAAAGGATCCATTCTTGGCAACGAAGATTTTGCCTTCGGATCTATGATAGAAGGTATACCCAATAGTTTCCTTCGGGTATCCTATGAAGACGCATTTTTCCGCTTTGGGTTCAAGCTTGTCCGGCTGTAACTTCTTTACATAGGCTTCGCAAACCCAAACTTTAAGGAACGACAATTTAGGTTTCTTCCCAAACCATAATTCATACGGTGTCGTTTCAACGGATTTAGATGGTGCCCTATTTAAAGTGAATGCGGCTGTTTCTAATGCATAACCCCAAAATGATAGCGGTAAATCTGTAAGTGACATCATAGAACGAACCATATCTAAAAGAGTTCGATTACGATGTTCGAACACACCATTACGCTGTGGTGTTCCCGACGGTGTCAATTGTGAAAGTATTCCGCATTTCTTAAAATGCTCGCCAAACTCGTAACTTAGATATTCACCTCCACGATCAGAACGTAGAAATTTAATCTTCTTGTTACGTTGATTCTCAACCTCACTTTGAAATTCCTTAAACTTCTCGAAAGTTTCAGACTTATGTTTCATGAAATAGATATACCCATATCTACTCAAGTCATCCGTGAAGGTAAGAACATAACGATAACCACCGCCCGATGCTACACTCATTGGACCACACACATCGGTATGTATGATTTCCAATAAGTCCGTATCTCGCTCCATCATACCTGAAAATGGAGTCTTAGTCATTTTACCCATCAGACATGCTTCACATCTTTCAAGTGATTCGAAATCAAGTGATTCAAGAAGTCCATCAGAATGGAGTTTCTTCATACGCTTCACTCCAATGTGACCAAGACAACAGTGCCACATATAGGTCGAGTTATCGCTCGATTTCAAACGTTTAGCTTCAATGTTATTAATATGTGTATTTCCACTATCGAGATTCAATAAGAATAGACCATCTATCAAAGGTGCATGTCCATAAAACATATTACTCATATAAATCGAACAACCATTATTCTCGGACTTAAACAAGTAACCGTCTCACAATAAACAAGATCCTGATATAATGTTCATGCTTAACGCAGGCACCAAATAACAAATATTTAAGTATAAAACTAATCCCGATGGTAGATGAAGAGGTAGCGTACCGACCGCGATCACATCAACCTTTGATCCACGCCGCATCGTCACCTCGTTCTTCGCTAGCTTCCGTTTATTCAAAGCACCTGTTTGAGTTACAAATATGAGCAACCGAACCAGATTAAATACCGAGCACTACTACGAGTACTAGTGACATACACAACAATAACATGTATATCGGATCTACCTTAATTCTAGATGATGCCGTTCTTCAAATCCGCCAAGTACTTTGGGCAATTCCGCTTCCAGTGACCTTCTCCCTTGCAGTAAAAGCACTCTGTATCAGGCTTGGGTCCAGCCTTGGTCTTCTTCGTCGGCGCGGTAACTTTCTTACCACCCTTCTTAAAGTGTCCCTTTTGCTTAGACTTGCCTTTCTTGAATCTGGTGGTCTTATTGACCATCAACAGTTGGTGCTCTTTCTTGATCTCCACTTCTGCAGATTTTAACATGGAGAAGAGTTCTGGCAACTGCTTGTTCATGCTTTGCATATTGTAGTTCATCACAAAGTTCTTGTAACTTGGTGGTAGTGATTGGAGGACACGGTAAATCCCCAAAGCATTAGGAATCACTATACCCAAGCTTTGAAGTTTGTTTGCGTGCCCAGACATCTTAAGCACATGCTCACTGACGGAGCTGCCCTCTTCCATCTTGAAGTTAAAGAACTTTTCAGAAGCCTCATAGATCTCAACTACCGCGTGAGTCTCAAAGATCAATTTGAGTTCACGGACAATATCATGTGGGTCTGAATTCTCAAACCTTTTCTGAAGCTCCGATTCTAAACCATACAAGATAGCACACTGAACTGTGGAGTACTGATTCTTCCGAGCGAGGTAAACGTTCTTTACTTCATCGGTAGCATCAGCTGCAGGCGGGTCACCCAGCGGTGCATCCAGCACATAGGTCAAATTACCAGCATTGAGGACAATCCTCAAATTGCGGAACCAATCCGCGAAGTTGCTTCCATTGTTTTTCAACTTTTCTTTCTCTAGGAACGCATTAAAATTGATGGTAGGGGCCTCCATTGATCTACAACATATTTGCAATAATTTAGACTAAGTTTATGACAAATTGAGTTCTAATTAATAGTTAAATTAATCTAGGAGAACTCCCACTCAAAACAATATCCCTCACATTGTTTTAGTGATCACACGAACCAAATCCACCACATCAAAACCGATCATCACGAGAGTTGTTGTAGCTTCAATGGCGAACAATCGACATGTTCATCATATCTAATATATGATTCATGCTTTACCTTTCGGTGATCCGTGTTCCGAGACCATGTCTGTACATGCTAGGTTCGTCAAGATAAAACCTTAGCTTCCGCATGAGCAAATCTGGCTTGCTCATGTTGTATATACTTGCGGAATCTAACACACCCGATCATCACGTGGTGCTTCGAAACAACAAGCTTTAGCAACGGTGCTTACTAAGGATGAACACTTTAGAACTTGAAATTTATGTGCATGAGGGATCATCTTATAATGCTAACGTCGTTAACTAAGCAATACAAGATGCATAAAAGATTAACATCACATGCAATTCATAATATGTGATATGATATGGCCTTTCTTCTTTGTGCCTCTGATCTCCATCTTCAAGCACGAACATGATCTCCATCATCACCGGCATTGCATCAAGGTCAATGACGCTTCTCCATGGTTGTCGTCCACCAGCTTCAACTATTACAACTACTTTGAATAGACACGCGGGTCTTAACATAAATTAAAGACAACCATATGGCTCCTGCCGGTTGCCAACTTACAATAAGGAACATTGCATACATCAAATATAATCCCAATCATGGCCATATCACATCACAGCACACCCCTGCAAAACAAAGTTAGACGCCTCTAATTTCTTTGCATGTTTTACGTGGTTTGGGGGCTTTCAATAAGTGTCGATCTAACTTACGAACAAGAACCACAACGTTGATGTTTGAATTATCAAGTGCCTGTTGTAAATTGGATCTATACTATAATGGGAGAGACAGACACCCGCAAAGCCACTTATGCAATATAAGTTGCATGTTGAGCGTGGAGCAAGTCTCATGAACGACGTCATGTAAGGTTAGCCCGGGCCGCTTCATCCCATCATACCGCAAGATGCAAAGTACACAAGAAGCAATTGATAATAAAAGCACCACAATGACCATTGTGTTCTACTGCAATGATCTACATATAGACACGGCTCTGATACCACTGTAGGGGTTCGTAGCATGGAAAACAAAAAATTTCTACCGCATACAAACAAACAAGCCAAGATCTATCTACTATATTGTAGCAACAAGTCGATGGAATAACTCACCCTCGAAGATTCCAACGTGTTTAACGAGAGAGGATTCTCGTGGGTGATGTAGTCGTACTCTTTCCGATCTCAAGATCGCGTAGACGATCCTTCCCAGGCTGCTCCGGCAGCGCTCCGCAATCGGTCACATCGTTTGGTACTGACGAAGACCTTCCTCTCCTTGTTCCAGAAAATGGAGGTTGTAGCACTCTCCTCGTGATTCCGGCAGCACAACGGCATGGTACCGGAAGTAGAGGGGAGATCTCGCAGGGCTTCGCCTTAAGCCAGAGCGAGTATGGTGGACTATGAGAGAGCCTCGGTGATCTAGGTTTTAGACACACCAAGGAGGAGGGGCTAGGGATTGGGGAAGCCCAAGTCGGCGGCTAGGGTTTCCCTAGGCAGCGGCGACAGCAGGAGGTGGCGGCGTCGGGGGCTAGAAGCTAGGGTTTGCGGGTGCGTGGTGTTATGTGCTTGGAGGGGCAGCCCTGCCCCTCCTTATATAGGTGGAGGGGGCGCGCCAAGGGGAGGGGAGTCCCTCCCCAACTCGGTCTCCAAGTGGGCCGGCGGTGGAGGGAGAGGAACTCCTCCCCAAGTAGGTTTCTCTCCTCCACCAAGCAAAATAGCCGTTTGACTTTTCAAATTGGCGTTTGACTTTTCAAACTAGGATTTGATTTATCCCTTTATTTTGTTCAGCGATGACACCTAGTACATGATGAAACCATTCCAACTTGTTATGACACATTCATGTACCCTTCCCCTCCGGAGTGCCAGACATTCCGGAACCTTCTAGAACATTCCTGATGAAAACACCGGAACCATTCTCCAACCCCGAAACAGGACTTTCCTTATATGAATCTTATTCTCCGAACCATTCCGGATCTCCTCGTGATATCCCGGATCCCATCCGAGACTCCGAACAACATTCGGTCTCTTACTCATCATTCCATAACTACTCAACAACATCGAATCCTTAAGTGTGTCTCCCTACGGTTCGTGAATTATGCGGACATGATCGAGACACTTCTCCGAACAATAACCAATAGAGGAATATGGAAATTCATATGGATCCCACATATTTCTACGATTACTTTGTGATCGAATGAACCACTTACATACGATACCAATTTCCCTTTGTCTCACGATAGTTTACTTATCCGAGGTTTTGATCGTCGGTATCTTTGCATACCTAGTTAAACCTCGTTACTGATAAGTACTCTTTTCTTGTTCCCGTGATATGTGATCCCTCGTGATCCAGTCACATGCTTGCAAGCCAATTGGATGACATTCCACCGAGAGGGCCCAAAGTATATCTATCTGTCATATGGATGGACAAATCCCACACTTGATCCATGTGTCTCAACCAATACTTTCCGAACACTCAATGCCACCTTTATAGACACCCAGTTACGGTGTGGTGTTTGATGTCATCAAAGCATCCTTCCGGTGATGGTGATATACATGATCTCATGGTCGAAGGAATTAGGTTACTATGTATCAGAAAGCATATAGCAATTGAACTATTAAAATGACTTGATCTTTATGCTACGCTTATCTATAGGAGTATGTCCATCATACCATTCTCCTAACGATATGATCTTGTTGTTAATAACATCTCAATGTTCATGATAGGGAAACCACAATCATTTATTAACCAACAAGCTAGTATTATAAAGAGGCTTTACTAGGGACTCTAATTTAGTTTACAAATCACACAAGTATTAATGTTTCCTTGTTAATACTATTATAGCATGAATGTAAACATTTATCATAAACACAAAGATATAATAATAACTACATTTATTATTGCCTCTAGGGCATATCTCCAACAAATGCTTCCTCTAATGTGAATATTAGTACCAAACGTAAGCGCGATGATGATGTACTTCTTCGAAACTATTTCAAGGGGGAGAATCGAGCGTCTCATTAAGGAGCAAGTTCTTCATCCTTTAAATTTCTCAGATGCATATTTGGATCATTGTATTGATTGCATGAAAGGGAAATATGCTAAGAGAATTAAGAAAGGTGCAAATCAAAGCACATGAGTTTTAGAAATTGTTCATATGGATATCTGTGGTCCGTTTAATGTGAAATTGGTGGATGGTTTTGATTCCTTCATAACATTCACTGATGACTTCTCCCGCTTTGGATACATCTATCCTATCAAAGAAAGATTTGAGGCATTAGAAAAGTTCAAGATATTTAAAGCTGAAGTTGAGAATCAAGCTGGCCAAAAGATCAAAGTTGTAAGGTCTGACCGTGACGGTGAGTACTACGGAAGACACACTTCTTATGGCCAAATTCATGGACCTTTTGCTAAGTTCCTACAGGAAAATGGTATTGTTGCTCAGTATTCAGCACCGCGCGAACCTCAGCAAAATGGAGTCACTGAAAGACGGAATCATACTCTTATGGATATGGTAAGGAGTATGTTAAGTCACTCCACTTTGCCGCTTGGTTTATGGATAGAAGCTCTAAAGACAGTTGCACATATTCTTAATAAGGTCCCCAATAAATCGGTGCCGAAAACACCGTATGAATTATGGACTGGGAGAAAACCTACTCTAAGTTACTTGCATGTGTGGGGATGCCCTACCGAGGCAAGAGTTTTCAATCCAATTATGGGAAAGTTAGACCCCAAGACTGTCAGCTACCAATTCATTGGTTATCCTGACAAATCTAAGGCGTATCGTTTCTATTGTCCAAAACAATTTACTAAGTTTGTTGAAACAAGACACACTGTGTTCTTGGAAAGTGATATGTTGAGGGGGAGTATGACTCCTAGGGAAATAACTTTAGAGGAGAAACGAGAATATGTCCCGGTACCTATGATCCAAGAACCAGTGTTTCCTGTTCATGCTGAGTTTTCAACTCCAGTTGTGAGGACTGCTAATCCTACCCTATTTGAGATACATGACTCGTGAAGTCCATATCTAATGATACTTCTATGGAAGATGCTCAGCAGCCTGAAGTTGTGATTGAGGTACCAAATAATGCACCTCTTAGAAGGTCAAAGCGGGCTAGAAAGTCTGCTATTCCTGATGATTCTGTGACTTATATGAGTGAGGACATAAATGAGTCAATGTTGGATGATGATCCTGCATCGTTTAAGGAAGCCATACAAAGTGACCATTCATCAGAATGGCTTGATGATATGAAAGATGAAATGAAGTCCATGAGCATTAATGATGTATGGTACTTAGTAGAAATTCCTAAAGGAGCCAAAGCTGTGGGCAGTAGATGGGTCTATAAGACCAAACGTGACTCCAAGGGTGATATCGAAAGGTTCAAAGCAAGGCTTGTGGCTAAAGGCTTCACTCAAAGAGAAGGTATTGATTATAATGAGACTTTTTCACATGTCTCTTCTAGGGACTTATTCAGAATTATTATGGCACTTGTGGCTCATTATGATCTAGAGTTGCATCAGATGGATGTCAAAACAGCATTTCTGAATGGTCACTTACACGAGGATGTTTACATGGCTCAACCGGAAGGTTTTGTTATGGAAGGGAAAGAACATTTAGGATGTCTTCTTAAGAAATCCATTTATGGATTGAAGCAAGCCTCAAGGAAATGGTACTTCAAGTTTGATCAGGTCATCAAGCTTTTTGGTTTCAAAAGAATGAAGTGGACAATTGCATATATGTGAAGTTCAGGGGGAGCAATTTTGTCTTCTTGATAATGTATGTTGATGACATACTCTTAGCCAGTAGCGATAAGAATATGCTGCTGGAAACTAAAAGGTTTCTCTCTTCAAAGTTTGACATGAAGGATCTTGGTGAAGCTGCTTATGGCTTATGCATTCAAATTCACCGAGATAGATCCAGAGGAATCTTGGGGATATCACAAAGAGCGTATATTGAGAAGGTACTCAAAAAGTTCAATATGCATAAGTGCTCAGCTTTGCCTGCCCCTATTGTCAAGGGCGATAAGTTTGGGACTTTCCAGTGCCCAAGTAATGATTATGAATCTGCGCAGATGAAGTCAGTTCCTTATGCTTCAATCATTGGAAGTATGATGTATGCACAAGTGTGCACTCGCCCTAACTTAGCATTCATAACCGGGATGCTTGGCAGATATCAGTCTAATCCAGGGTTGGATCACCAGAAGGCTGCTAAGAAAGCTTTGATTTATTTGCAAGGCACTAAAGGCCTCATGCTCATATATAAGAGAACTGATAACCTCGAGGTGGTGGGTTATTCAGATGCTGATTTTGCGCGGTGTGTTGGCACTAAGAAATCCACATCGGGTTATATATTCACCCTAGCATAAGGAGGTATTTCTTGGAAAAGCACCAAGCAAAGTGTTACTGCATCATCAACAATGCAGGCAGAGTTTGTGGCATGTTATGAGGCAACCGAGCAGGCAGTATGGCTGAAGAATTTCATTCCGGGTTTAAGGCCGATTGACAGTATATCTGAGCCACTCACTCTTTTATGCAATAATTAACCCGCAGTGATCTACTCGAGTAACAACAAGTCAAGTTGTGCTGCCAAACACATTGACATTAAGTATCTTGTTGTGAAAGATAGAATCCAGGATCAAACAATAAGTATTAAGCATATAAGGACTAACGCAATGTTAGCGGATCCACTTACGAAAGGCTTGCCACCCAAGGTGTGTTTAAAGAGCACGTTGCTAACATGGGATTGGCAGAAAGATTTTGATCCTAGAATTGGAACCGTTATGACACCATCTCCCCATAAGCTAAGAAGGGTTCTTCTCTTCGATGGAATGATGTAATGTAGTCAATTAGTTCAATGGTACTTAACTGACCATTGTAATTTATTGTCTCAGTATAAGTTTCAACAAAGAGCTGAGCTCATAAGTTTGTAATAAGTATAAGTTTATGGAGCTCCTAAGTTAAAGAAGTTCTGTTTTGAAATAAAGTGGTGTATTGTAGTAACCGAGTTCTGCTGTACTCAATGACCGTTGTAATTCTGTTGTCTCGTATACTGTTTTGTTGAGAAATGGGCTTATAAATTTTATCCTTACGATCAAGGGGGAGAATGTTGAATGTATAAGTGATCTACAGAAACTATGATCAAATAAGACTATGTAATGTCTCTAAGGAGTTGTTTAATTAACAGCCATTGGATGCCCTGATCAGGGGCATCCTAACCATCCATCCATAGTGTGTGGTTCCCCTAGTGCAGGTCCTATATAAAGGGGGCCTAGGGTTTGAGAAGCTCATACTCATACAATTTTGCTCTCTCTCACTCTCTCCCCTGCTCACTGATCAAGCTAGGACTGAAATCACCAGGAAGAACCACTCACTGCTGAAGATCAAGAACAGGAGCGGAACTAAATCAAGAGGAAGCCATGGCTGGACCTCCAGATCAAGGTACACTCCCCTGATCCTATTCTTTATGGCTCAAATCTTGTGCTAGTTGATCCTAAGGGATCTAACAAAATCAACTGGCCTCGTCAGGATAACAGCCGGAACAAACTGGGTGAAAAGTAGTCAGGCATAGATGGAAGAACTACAAGAACATAGAAGGAGGTGGGCATTTTTTATTGATTCGGTGGCCTGTTCTGGATCGGCGAGCTCGGAAAATAGGGGAAAAGAATAAAGAACCGGTACTGTGGCATCATGCCTCGGGAGAATGGAGGAGTCGCATTCTGGAAGACGGAGTAAGCGTTAATCCCTGTATTAGCTTCTAATATTTCTTAAACTGGCCGTAGTGGTGTCTTTGTTCTTGGATATGCCCGAGGATAGTACAAGCAGCACGACATATTTATAGTATAATGATGCCTATTTATAGTACATAGTATCTGACACACACGACATAATTTTGACATTCACCCCTATCTTTAGTGCTGCCACCTGGGACTCATGTTTTGTCCCGGTTGGTGTCTCCAACCAGGACTAAAGGTTCATCTTTACTCCCGGTTAGCAACACCATCCGAGTACAAGCAACACGACATAGTGTCGACACTCACGACATAATATCGACACTCACCCCTATAACATAGTATGCTAATAGATTTATATTATAGATATTTTTTTCTGCAAATTTTGATATATGATACATATTTTTCATCATTACGGAATAAAAAATATTGAAATAATAATATTAATAAATTAAAACTCTAGTACGCAAAAGATATTATTTAATTCAACAAAATATTAGTTTTATGACATAGTATGCTAATAGATTTATATTATAGATCTTTTCTGCAAATTTTGATATATGATACATATTTTTCATCATTACAGAATAAAATATATTGAAATAATAATATTAATAAATTAAAACTCTAGTATCCAAAAGATATTATTTAATTCAACAAAATATTAGTTTTATAACATAGTATGCTAAAAGATTTATATTATAGATCCTTTTTTGCAAATTTTGATATATGATACATATTTTTCATCATTACATAATAAAATATATTGAAATAATAAATTTATAAAAATTAAAACTCTAGTATGCAAAAGATATTATTTAATTCAATAAAATATTAGTTTTATAATAGTGTATGATAATAGATTTATATTATAGATTTTTTTCTACAAATTTTGATATATGATACATATTTTTCATCATTATAGAATAAAAGATATTCAAATAATAAAATTAATAAAAATTAAACTCTAGTCCTGGCTCTAAACATAAACCGGAAGAGGTTTTTGGCGCTCGACCGAAAAGGCGTGGCCGAAAAGACCTCTAGTCCCGGCTGGTGGCTGTAATCGGGACTAGAGCCCCCCCTCTAGTCCCGCCTGGTGGCTGGAACGAGACTAGAGGGTGTGGGTATAAATACCCGCCCCTCTGCCTCCTGGTTCGAACCACGAGCCGGGACGCCATTAGATAGCAAAATCGACGCCGATCGTTGCCACTGCCTTGGCGCCTTCCCCGGAGCCACCGCGCCATCCCCGCACCGCACCCGGCCCTCATCGTCATTCCCGCGCGTCGCCCCTCACAGTAAGTTTTATTTCTCTTTTTTAGTTTAGTTTTATTTTTTGTTTTATTTTTTTTAGATATTAATTTGTTTAGATATGTTACATTGGTTAGTTTTAAGTTAGACATATTTTATTTAGATATTATTTTTTTAGTATATTATTTAGGGATTTAGGAATATTTAAGTTTTTAGTATATTATTTAGGGATTTTGTGTATAATTTGTTAGTATATTATTGTTAGGTTTTAGTTAGATATATTATATTGGTTAGTTTTAAGTTAGATATATTTTAGTTAGATATTAATTTGTTAGTATATTATTTAGGAATTTAGGAATATTTTAGTTTTTGTATAATATTTAGGGATTTTGTGTATAATTTGTTAGTATATTATTGTTTAGGTTTTAGTTAGATATATTATATTGGTTAGTTTTAAGTTAGATATATTTTAGTTAGATATTAATTTGTTAGTATATTATTTAGGGATTTAGGAATATTTAAGTTTTTAGTATAATATTTAGGGATTTTGTGTATAATTTGTTGGTATATTATTGTTTAGATTTTATTTTAGTTTGATATATTATTTAGTTTTGTTTGGGATGGTAGAGCACGGGGCAGGAGGCGGCGGCGTTGGGGAGAGGAGGGGGACGGTTCTGTTCGGGATAGGGTTCCCCCATACGTCTTATCCCCTCGCTGGCACTACTGTGGCCAAATTTTAAGTATTTTCAAGGGCCTTTTTGCAAAACAACCGACCATGAATCTTGGCGCACGGACGGTCGGTTTTGGATCCCTGCTGAACACCCAGACCGCTGGAGAATTGTGTTTCGGGAAACACTAGTACTTCATAATATTTTCGGTTACACACCCTGGCTTTTATTACGTAGCAGGTAAGTACAGTGATATACGGAGCAGTATATATAGGCGCGATGGAGGAGGTGTTGGACTCGTACATACACACATATATATACGTATATAGTATGGGTTTGTAGTCGTAGTACCGATGCAATTATTTAGTATTGTTGAGAGAGTGTCCGCGTGGGCAGTGCAGCAGCATGGCCTCGATTGTGACTCCTGGTCCGAAGGCCAGCATCACACCCCACTCTGGCAGCAGCAGCTGATTATCACCGCTGTCGTCGTCGTTCCCCCTCCTCATACGCTTGCGCAGCTCGTCAAGCACGAAGACGATCGTTGCGGCGCTCATGTTACCGTAGTCTCGAAGCACATGTCGGCTGGCCGCCAACTTCCCTGGCTCCAGCTTGAACACCATGTCTATGGAATCCAAGATTCGACGGCCACCTGGGTGCACAGCCCAGAAGAGGTCGTTCCACGAGCATGGAGCTGGTGGAGCATCAACTCCGCCGTTAAACGCGTCCATTACACATTGCTCGATGTTCTGTCCGATCAGCATCGGCACCTCGATACCGACATGGATGTTTACGCCGGCGCCTGAGACCCGCATGCCCAGCGCATGCTCGGTCCCTGGTATCGTCGTCTGCGTGGCAGAGACCATCTCGAACAGTGGGCGTTCACCTTCACCCAAAAAGGGGCCGGCGCCCACGACGACGGCGCCGGCTCCGTCGCTGAACAAGGCGTGGCCAACGAGGTTGCCCTCGTTGGGGCCACGGATACCGACAAGGGTTATCTCGGAGCAGGCGACAAGGACGCGCGCACCGCGGTTGTTCTCAGCGAGCTCCTTGGCCAGGTGAAGCGCCCTGCCACCGCCGGAGCAGCCCTGGAGGCTGAGTATGGTGCGGCAGACCGTGGGGCGGAGGCCAAGGAGCGAGGCAAGTTGGAGGTCGGCGCTCGGAGCCTGCCAGGCGGAGTAGGTGCTGAAGACGAGGTGGGTGATGTCGGTGACTGGGCGGCCCCACTCGGCGATGGCCTTGGTCGCGGCTGACTGAGCCAGCATTGGGGCAGCGGTGGCAACCATGTCCAAGCGGGTGTTGAGGGATGGCAGCTCTCTGTCCAAGAACTCCGGGTGGGCATCGAGTGATTCCTGGGTCAGGTGGAAGTGCCGTTTCTCGATGCCGGTCTTCTGGCCTACATACAAGCCAAAGAAACTCATCATATATATTAGGAAGATCATGCAGGTTATTTTCGATGCAAACTACACGCACACCACTTAATTTTGGACATATGTAACTTGAGTATGCATATCTTGGGCATATATATTTTAGGTATAAATAACTTAGATATGCATAACATTAGTATATATAGTTCAAAGCAAAAATATGCGTATCACTCATGGTGCATCAGGTGTGTGTATCTGACACACCCAGGATGTAGAATAGTTATTCTACACCCACTCCATATCTTTAGAACCGTATATTATTTTTACGTCGCGTAAATTTTGTCTTACTTCGTAAGTGGAGAAGAACATAAGAAAATTTAGAAATGATATAATATTTTTTACATGCCATATAAATACGCCATAAAATACGCATTTTTCGTGTTTTTTACACTATAATGACTCATAAACTCTATTTTTTGTCGATGTTTTTAGTTTTTGGTAAATATATAAACATAATTATTTATATACAAAATATAATTTTTCAATCTAACAACGTAAAAATATGTTGGGTGCAAAATAAATTTTTTACACTCTGGATGCTAAATATATATTCCTAATGGTTAGCCATCAGGAATGTAGTGGTGCTAGGGAGGGGGAGGGGTGGCAAAAATATGACTGTGCTTACAAATTCTCCTTAGCTTTTCCTTGAGTTCAGTAAGGTGGTCGCTCTTGGTCACGCGAAAGAAGTTGTCCGTGAACTCGTCCTGGGGTATGATGCCCGTCGGGTTCGCCGTGCCGAGCATGGCTGCATGGCCTTGCACCTGCTGATCCATGCTCCACAGGTCGACGCACCACCGTTGCCACTACCGCTAAGGCTACCTGCAAGAAAAAACTGTGACTAGAGAGCTGGAGATCGACTAGCAAAGAAATTAGTTGAGTATATGAAATGAGCTAAGTTTTGCCGAGAAAATTGCTAGCGTAGCATATGTATAAATAGACTGTAATTTAGAATAATTTGCAGCCTTTCATTTCTTTTGGAAGGAGAGGACTCGAGTCGAGTTGAGCTTAGCTCTCGTTTTATGGTGCGAGCTGAGCCGATCGAGCATTTTAAGCTCAAACTCAACTTCTTGCGCTCCTAGTTTACTGCTAGCTTTTGCAATGGGCGATGAAATTGAAGGATCTATCTGCCTACCTACTTGTGTATATAATCTTGATCTTCAAAGGCAGAGCGATGCGTCTAACTTAACGGGCTCCGCCGGGCTCAGTCTTTATAGGTCGCGTATACAGGCCAGGCCAGTCGTCCATGCCTGACCTACCAACAACAACCCATGTATACAAAGTCTGCAAATTAATTAGGAGTACTCTCTTATCTATAGATAATTAAGTTTGATGCGTCACGAGTCATGGCCCGTCTACTTCGACTATAGTTTATTTAGGTGCAATCTTGCAATCAAAATTTATTTAGATTGTGCCAACGGTTAACAGTAAAATCATAAAAAATATTCTTGAAGTCCAAAATAATTGGATTTTGTTTACAACGTAGATGTTTGTGTTCTCTATGTGCATGTAAAGTTTTGCAAAGAGAAGACATGTGCTCATGGAAAATGGAACATGGACATAAACTTGTATAATCTTTTCCAGATTTTTTTACAATGAATTTTTAATAATGACTGTAAAAAGCTTTTCTTTTTTTACAACGAAATTTTACATGTGCTCATGGAACATGGACATAAACTTGTACAATATTTTTCAGATTTTTTACAATATAACATAATATTTGTTGGATTCTACATCCATGCGCCATGCTGCAGGGGGCACATGGGCCATTGTGGTGCATAAGCCTCCTAGGCCCATCATGCATGGCGCATGGGCCACTGAGGTGACTAGGGTTTGTCCTACCTCTTCTACGGCGATCCTGATCTCTAGCGGCAGGGCAACCAAACCTCCACGACCAATACCAATCTCTCCCTCTCTCGGTTGTCCTACTCGGGCTGACAAAGGGGTTGACATAGTCGACTGCCCGACCTTGGTAGGGTTCATCCATTTTAGGGTTTGGTTGGTCAGATCATGGCGGTGGCATCTGAGCCATCGCTGTAAGAACTCATATGCACTCTAAATCTCAAGGGTGAGGATATTGGTGGCATGTTCTTGGCCAAGTGAGGTGGAGGGCCCGAAGGAGGGATCGAGATGGATGGCAGTGATGCGACTATTGTCACAGCACCCTTACAACGTTGTTGAAGAAGAGCTTATGTCTGCTGGGCAGCGATGCGTCTGCTGGGCTGGTGTAGGTCGTGGTGGACGTAATGGTCCTGGTTGTGCTACACCTGATGGTGGGTGTGGGAGGGAGCAGGTCAGGGGTAATAGTCGTATAGGTTTTTGGCAGAAGTGGTAGTCTCGTTGGAGACACCGAGTACATGTTATATGAGGCGAGAAAAGCCCTCGCCGTGGCGTGTACAGGAGATAAGATCGATCAAAGATCGATCTTTTACAAGAGATAGAAAGAGAGAAGAACGATCTCCTCCTTCCTATTTTAAACAGACAAACAAACTCCTATCTATCTAAATCAGTTGGAGTACTACTCCATCTTGACCTTTACAAGTCAACATAACAAGCTGTATTACATGAAATCTAATAGCCTCCCTTAATCACAACCTTCAGAAAGGTTGAGATTACACTTAAACTCATTTAGATCTTTAACTGGCAGAGCTTTTGTGAAACCATCTGCAACTTGATCTTTACTTGATATGAATCTGATGTCAAGCATTTTGTTTGCAACTCTCTCTCGAACAAAATGATAGTCTATCTCAATGTGTTTGGTTCTGGCATGAAAGATAGGATTTGCAGACAGGTATGTAGCTTCTAAATTATCACACCATAAACATGGCTTTACCTTTAGTTGAACACCAAGTTCACCAAGCAAGGCTTCAACCCATATCAGTTCAACTGTGGCATTTGCTAGAGCTTTGTATTCAGCTTCAATGCTAGACCTTGATACTGTAGCCTGTTTTCTTGCACTCCATGAAACTAAGTTTGGTCCAAGAAATATAGCAAAGCCTCCTGTGGATCTTCTATCATCCAAACAACCTGCCCAATCTGCATCTGAGAAGGCACTAAGCAAACTAGATGAAGACCGCTGAAAAGTTAATCCAACATGTATAGTTCCCTGAACATATCTTAAAATTTTTTTAGCAGCTGTCCAATGAGCAGTAGTTGGAGCATATAGATACTGACACACTTTATTTACTGAGAAGGAAATATCAGGCCTTGTGAGTGTCAAATATTGTAAGGCACCTACAATACTTCTAAATTGTGTACTATCATTAGGACCAAGAGCTACTCCTTCAGTCAAAGACATTTTTTAGTGGATGATAAAGGTGTGGGAGAGGTTGTACACTTTGTCATACCAACTTTGGCTAGCAATTCAGTAGCATATTTTTCTTGAGTAAGGAGTAAGCCATTCTGAGTCCTCTTTACCTCAATCCCCAAGAAGAAGTGTAAGTCTCCCAAGTCCTTGAGTGCAAAATCACTATTGAGATCATGAAGAAGAGTAGAAATAGCCTGATCTGATGAACTGGTGACTATGATATCATCAACATAGATTAGAACAAACATCATAACATTGGATTTGTTATAAAGAAAGAGTAAAGTATCTGCTTTGGAAGGAACAAAACCAAGCTGCTGCAACTTGGTGCTAAGTCTGGAGTACCATGCATGAGGAGCTTGCTTAAGACAATAAACAGCTTTATCAAGTTTGCAAATATAGTTTGGAGTAGCAGAAGATTCAAAACCTGGGGGTTGTCTCATATAGACCTCCTCTTCCAAAACGCCATGCAAAACGCGTTCTTGACATCTAGCTTCCGCAAACTCCAGCCTCTGGAAACAGCCACTGCCAGTACAAGTCTGATAGTTACTGCTTTAACAACAGGGCTGAAGGTATCTTCATAATCAATTTCATACTTTCGTTTGAATCCTTTAGCTACCAAGCATGCCTTGTACCTATCAATTATACCATCTGCATGTTTCTTGACACGGTGAACCCACTTACAATCAATAAGATTTTTGTGAAATGAGGAGGAACAAGATGCCATGTTTTATTTTCCATTAGTGCATTGTATTCTTTCTCTATTGCCTTGCATCAACGATTGTCCTCAAGAGCCTCCGAAAGTGATTGAGGTTCGCCTGTAGATGTGAACATGCCATAGCGAACAGTGCCATCGGTATATTGTTTCGGATTTCGTATACCTTTTTGAAGTCTCGTTCGAGGTTCAGGAGGTGGAGGAATATTCTATGGTACAGGCGATGGTGTAGTAGAGCCTGCCATAGAGGATCCCTCACTGTGTGCATCAGCCGACAAGTCTTGTCCATCCGGTGACGCAAAATCTTCAGTAGGTTCATACCGGTGTTCCCGAGGCGAAGCATCCAACACGGGACCGTCCTACTGGTCCCGCTCCTGGCGACATACAGGAGACAGTTGGCGAGGGCGGGATCGAGGCCGCGTCATGGTCCAGCCTGGTGACAAAGACCGCGGGCTAGTTTGACGTGACAGCCACACGGGCGATGTAGACGCGTCAGTCCGTGTCAAGCGAGGCAGGCGAGGAGTCGCCGGGTGACTCCCGTCCAGGCAGTCGTACATGAGGTGGGTCCGCGTTGGGGGACCGCACGTGTCCAGGTGGATACGGTGACCGGGCACATCACGTTGATTGCGTCGATCGTGCAGGAGACGGGGACCGCGACCGTGCAGGAGGTGGGGACCGCGATCGCGTGGTGTTCCATCCAGGGGAGGCTACCTGGCTCGCACGTGACCATCACGCGGGAGAATCGTCCTGGGGAGCTGCTTCCACGTGATTCGAGGCAACATAATCAACCAAATCTTGTTCGGGATTGCTGCGCGGATTTGGTTCTTCTGGGACATGTTTCTCTGTTGTTTCTGCATCAAATTGTGCAGAATTTCTTGCATGTTCTTCCTCATGGTCAACCAGACCTGCTGAAATATCTGCAGTATCTTGGTTTTCATTAGTAACAACAGGCACAACTGACAAAGTCATGTAATCATCAACAGTTGCAACCCCATTATTTGATGTATTATGAGGTAAAAGAAGTATATCGTTTCGAAGATGTGAGCCAGCATTAGGATGCAACTCAGCAAAGGGAAAGATGTTTTCATCAAAGACAACATCTCTTGAGATATAAACATGGCCAGTAGAAATATCTAGACACTTGACTCCTTTATGACGAGGACTATAGCCCAAGAACACACATCGTGTGGAACGAAAAGCGAGCTTTCGTTTATTGTATGGGCGAAGGTTTGACTAGCAAGCACAACCAAATATTCTAAGAGACTCATAGTTGGGTTTTGTATGAAGAAGACGTTCTACAGGTTTGTCATGATTAATAACTTTGCTGGGGAGGAGATTTATGAGAAAAGTGGCTGTGAGGAAAGCCTCATCCCAAAACTTGAGAGGCATGGAGGAATTTGCAAGTAATGCAAGACCAACTTCAACAATATGGTGATGTTTTCTTTCGGCAGACCCATTCTGCTGATGAGCATGAGGACATGAAACATGATGACTGATGCCAATCTTTTGTAAGAAACTGTTAAGTTTTTCATATTCACCTCCCCAATCAGTTTGCATAGTGATTATTTTCCTAGCAAATTTTCTCTCAACAAGTTGCTGGAAATTAAGAAAAACTTGATAAACATCGGAACGCTTCTTGAGAAAATAGATCCAAGTAAATTTATTAAAATCATCGATAAAACTCACATAATATGAATGTTTTCCAGTAGAGATAGGAGCTGGACCCCATACATCAGAAAATACTTGCTCTAATGGAACAGTGGAAACACTGGTAGAAACATGATATGGCAAATGATGGCTCTTAGCTAATTGACAAGGATCACAAATGTATGGATTTATTTCAGGAGAATAAGCAATACTATTTCTTCTAAGTATTTGTTGAACCACAAATGAGGAGGGATGTCCTAAAGGGCGATGCCACGTAGAAGACGAAGGCTTTATGGTGATGAAGGCTTGCTTGGAAGATCAGGTAGGGGGAGGAACTAGAGGGTAGAGACCACCATGGCATGGGCTCTTAAACAGAATTCTCCTTGTGGCCCGATCCTTGATCAAAAAGAAATATGGGTGAAATTCTAGAAACACATCATTATCAAGTGTAAGCTTGTGAACAGATAGGAGATTCTTAGATGTACTAGAAACATGCAGAATATTTTTGAGTTGTAAAGTGCTTTGTGGGGTGCATAAAGTTGAATGACCAATATGACTTATTTGCATACCGTTCCCGTTGGCCGTGTGGACACGATCGTGTCCATTGTACTTTTCCTGGGTGGTGAGTTTGCTCAACTCTGATGTGACATGGTGGGTGGCGCCGGAGTCAGGGTACCAGTTGGTGTCGACGCCGTAGGATGCCGCATGTGCACCCTTCTCTTTGCCATCATCATCAGAATCATGACGGTCTTGATAGCGCCACCAACACTCATTGGCGGGATGGCCATGGATCTTGCAGATTTGGCACGTGACGTCGACGAAGGGAGTAGGGGCGCTGCCACGACGGCGCCCTCCATCTTCACGGCGGCGACCACCGTCGCTGCGACCACCATCGTCACGGTGACGGTTATCATCATCGCGTCGGCCATCGTGTCCATCATCACGCCATCCGTCTCGGCGTCCTCCATCATGAGCACCATCATCGCGGCGACGCCCTCCATTATGATCACCGTGATAGCCGCGGTCAGGAGACCTGGCACGGTCTCGATGAGGGAGGGAGTCACGGTAGGCGTCACGCGTCGGCCTTGTAGCAAGGTTGGCGGAAGATGTAAAGCCGCTGTCCTGTCCGGGTTCCCCTAGCATAACTTGCCGAAGATCATGTGCACAAAGTTGACTATAGAGATCATCAAGGGTAGTACCGGGATTGGCATTGACGGAGGATACGAGGTCGTTGTAGCTGGCGTCGAGACCGTTGAGGATGTACCCCACCATCTCATCTTCTTCAACGGGTTTGCCCGCAGCGGCGAGCTCAGATTCGAAGCTTTTCATCTTGGCAAAAAATTATGTTGCAGACAGATCTTGCTTCTTGGTGTTGTTCAGCGACCCCTGTAGGTGATTGATCTTTGTGCGGGAGTGGGTGGAGAACATGCTGGTGAGGCGAGACCATACCGAGTGGGCGGTGTCTAGCCCAATGACATGGGGTATGATTTCCGGCGACAGGGAGTTCACCAGGAACCCAAGCACCGTTTGATCCCGAGCCAACCATGCCGTGTAGGCAGGATTGGGGATTATTGTCTTCTTCTTGTTGGCGTCTTCAACCTCCAGAGTCTTCACCGGCGCGGCGTCGATACCATCGAGCAGATCGAGGACCTGAGCGCCACGAAGGGGGGGCAAGACCAGGGTCTTCCAGAAGAGGAAATTGACCCTAGTCAGCTTTTGGGAGGGGGAGATCCCAGCGTGGTGGAGAGCATGGCAGACGACGAGGATCCGGGAGTGGCCATGGCTACCAGGAAGGGATTGTGGCGTGGTTGTTTTTCTTGTGTGTAGGCGGCGGCAGAAGGAAAGCAGCGGCGGCAGGCTTTTGTCGTGGGTTTTGATCGAGATCGATCTGGGGCAGCGAGTCACGGAAAAGGTGGCTCTGATACAATAATAGTCGTATAGGTTTTTGGCAGAAGCGGTAGTCTCGTTGGAGACACCGAGTACATGTTATATGAGGCGAAAAAATCCCTCGCTGGCGTGTACAGGAGATAAGATCGATCAAAGATCGATCGTTTACAAGAGATAGAAAGAGATAAGAACGATCTCCTCCTTCCTATTTTAAACAGACAAACAAACTCCTATCTATCTAAATCAGTTGGAGTACTACTCCAGCTTGACGTTTCCATGTCAACATAACAAGCCGTATTACATGAAATCTAATAAGGGGATTCCTAACAGTCACAAGCGTTTCTCTGAAGATGCTCGCCTTACTGAGGGAAGTGTGGAAAATGTCAGCCTTGACCCCTCGAGAACCAATCCTCACTCTCTTACGCACACACGAATTCTATGGAGGAAGAACAAGAACACTCTGAGCACACAGAGACACGGGTGATTTTGGTTGCAGCGTTCAACTGTTCTGCATTTTCTGTTTGCCTTTTCCTTTTATTCAGAGTACAACGATCGTGCCCAGCTAATCCGGGCGAAACTCACGCATCACGATCCTACTGATCCGTGCCATCCCACGGTTCGATCGTGCGCTGAGTGGACTAGGTAAACCAGGACTAAGCCAACGCTAAAAACCCTGGCCCACCTCTAACTGAATCAAGAAAACAGCTAGCTGCTGAACCTGTTAACTGAACGTACGCAGACGACAGTCACAGGCTTATTTCTCTGAAACTAAAACTGAAACTAATGAGCTGATGCACATGGTTTATTCAACAATTCACTCCCTAAGCCTTGTGCATCCTAGTTACCTCAACCATGCCGATGCTCGAACGAAGCTGTTGAAGACGAACTCGTCCGAGAGGCTTGGTCAGAAGATCTGCAAGTTGTTTTTCTGACGAGACATACTCGACCTCCACCTTTCCTTCTTCTACACACTCAAGGATGAAATGGTACCTGAGCTCGATGTGCTTCGAGCGGTCGTGGAAGACAGGATTCTTGGTGAGGGAGATTGCTGACTTGTTGTCCACCTTGAGAGTGACACAATCAGCTGCTTTATCCTTGAGTTCAGAGAGCAGCCGAGACAGCCACTCCCTGACAAGCTGCAGTAGTGGCTGCGACATACTCTGCTTCGCATGAGCTGAGCGCCACCGTCTTCTGTTTTTGTGACTGCCAAACAATGGGGCTGGAGCCGAGGAAGAAGACGAGGCCTGTGGTGCTTTTGCGAGTATCCACATCTCCTGCCATATCACTGTCGCTGAAGCCTGTAATGCGCTGCACTCCCGAACTGCGGTGATACTTGCAACCAAGATGCAGTGTACCAGCCACATAACAAAGGATGTACTTGACTGCAGCTAGATGCTCTGATGTGGGCGCCTCCATGAAGCGCGAGACGTAGCCGACAGCATAGCAGAGGTCAGGCCTCGTGTGTACGAGGTACCTGAGACTGCCCACGATGCTCCTGTACTCTGTGACGTCCACTGGCGGCGTTGTGCTCACCTTGGACAGCTTGAAGCGAGGTTCCATTGGAGCGTGGCAGGGATTGCACCCTGACATACCGCTCTTCTCCAGGAGCTTCTGTGCGTACGCGGACTGACAGGTGCTGATGCCGTCCGCGCTCTGATGAACTTCTATGCCCAGGTAGAAGCTCAGCAGACCAAGATCAGACATTACAAATAGATTCTTCATCTCTTGTTTGAATTTCTCGATCTCTTGCTTGTCCGATCCAGTGATGATCAGGTCGTCCATGTACACTCCGACGAGAAGCCGTGAGCTGGATGTGCCACGCCCGTACATGGCGTGCTCCGATGCGCACCTGGTGAAGCCGAGGCCGCTCAAGCATGTGTCAAGCTTCGTGTTCCAGGCCCTGGGCGCCTGCTTCAGCCCGTACAACACCTTGTCCAGGCGCAACACCATATGCTCTTGTCCATCGACGACGAAGCCAGGTGGTTGTGCAACGTAGACTTCCTCCTCGAGCTCGCCGTTCAAGAACGCGGATTTGACATCTATATGATGGACGCCCCATCCCGCTCCCGCGGCAAGAGCCAGGAGCAGACGCACGGACTCTAGGCGAGCCACTGGCGCAAAGACTTCATCGTAGTCCACGCCGTGCTGCTGGACATAGCCTTTTGCCACGAGGCGGGCTTTGTGTCAAAGGACGTTGCCCTCAGCGTCCTTCTTCAGTTTGTACACCCATTTGAGCCCAATTGCTCGGTGCCCTGGAGGGAGCGAGGTGAGACGCCAGGTATTGTTGCCCTTGATGGACGCCATTTCCTCCTGCATGGCGCGGTGCCAGCTTGCGTGCCGCTCCGCTTCTACAAACGTTGCAGGCTCTTCTGCTGCCATCAGGTGCAGCTCCTCTGCTCCAGCTTCGTGTGCTGGTCCAGCGTCCAGCACATTCTGCACCGTGCGGAACCGATGCGGGTGCTCACCATCATCTACCTCGTCCAGGGCGTCGATGAAGTTGGATGGCGGCGAGGCGAACACCACGGCTGGGGGTGATGTAGAGGTCGTTGGAGTGCTGCTCGGCGGCGCTGCTGGAGTGGGCAGTGATGCAGAGGTCGTTGGAGTGCTGCTCGGCGGCGTTGCTGGTGTGGGTGATGAAGCTGCCGCGGGCGAGGGAGCGGCACCACTCCCAGGCGCGCTGTGTACCAGGTGCTCGACGGTGAACGCGTCGCCTCCTGCGGTGTCGTTCACGCTGTGCTCCCCAGCACCCCAGTCCCACCGTGCATTCTCGTCAAACACGGCATCGCGAGTGATGTGCACACGGCGAGACACGGGATCATAGGCGCGGTATGCCTTCGAGCCAGCCTCATATCCGACGAAAATCATCGGGCGGCTGCGGTCCTCCAGCTTCTTCAGGCCTGGGCGTGTGTTCTTCACGTGTACCACGCAACCGAAGGTTCACAGGTAGTGCACCGTCGGCTTGCGTCCGTGCCAAGCTTCAAACGGGGTCTTGCCGTCGACGGAGCGTGTGGGAGAGCGATTGAGGATGTACACCGCTGTTGACACCGCCTCTCCCCAGAACGTGCCAGGGACTTGCTTCGCCTTGAGCAGGCTCCTAGCCATGCCAACCACTGTGCCGTTGCGTCGCTCCACCACACCATTCTCCACCACACCATTCTGCTGCGGTGAATACGGCGCTGTGAGATGCCGTGTCACGCCCAGCTTAGCGCAGTAGGCGGTGAACGAGCCTGCAGTGAACTCGCCGCCGCGATCGGTGCGCAGCGTACGGAGCTTCTTGCCTGATTCAGACTCAGCTTCGGCTTGTACACGCTTTATCGCCTCTGCTGCTTCATCCTTGGTGGCCAGCAGCCTGATCCACATGTACCTTGTGGCATCGTCGACAAGGAGTAGGAAGTACCTTTTCCCTCCTGCCGTTGCCGGAGTTATCGGCCCGCAGAGATCCCCATGTACGAGCTCGAGGCGACTCTCTGCGCGGAATTTGGCGGCTTGCGGGAACGACGACCTCCTCTGTTTCCCAGCTAGACAGCTGTCGCATAGTTGCTCCACATGTTCGACCAGCGGGAGGCCACACACCAAGTCCAGCCGCGCCAGCTTGCGCAGGCTCTCAAAGTTCAGGTGGCTGAACCGTGCGTGCCAGGTCCATGCCGCGTCTGTCTCGTGGTGGGCTGCGAGGCACACTGGCTGGGCCACACGCAGCGTTAGCATGTAGAGGCGGTTGCGAGCGCGGCTGACCTTGATGATGAGGCGACGCTGCCGGTCACGTACGCGCAGCGTGCCTTGCTCGATCAGTACCTGGCAGCCGAGCTCATCGAGCTGGCCCAGACTGATGATGCGGGATCGAAGGCAGGGGATGAAGTAGACACCCGTGATCGCACGGTGCTCGCCGTTCTTGCCGGAGAAGAGGACGGTACCACGTCCGCGGATGTCGACGACAGATCCATCGCCGAACTTGATAGTGCCGCTCACGGTGGTGTCGAGGTCGGCGAAGACACCGCGGTCACCGGTCATATGGTTGCTGGCGCCGGTGTCCAGATACCAGACGCCCTCGCGATCGTCGCCGGCACACCCCAGATTGACCTGGGCACGTTCTTCATCAAGATGTACCGGCGCGTTTGGTGGCGTGGGGTTCGATTCCGTGAGCGCGCACACCTGCGCCATGAGCAGTGCGCTGCCGTCCTCGTCACCTTCTTGCTGCTGCACAAGGTGAGCCTCCTGCTCACGCTTTTTCTTGCGGCACTCCCTAGCCCAGTGGCCTTTCTTGCCGCAGTACCGACACTCGTCCTTGGCGACGATGTTGGGGGTGACGCCTCCCTTGCCCCCGCTCGGGCGCGCCGGTTTCTTGCCTCGGCCGCCCTTGGCCCCACTCCCGGAGGAGCTGCTGCCATCACGGATTTTCATCCAAGCCAGCCACTCCTCTTCCGTGAGGAGGAGCTTGCCGCCATCGGTGGCGGCGTCCTCGAGCTGCTCCTGCTCGTACCTCTCCTCGGCAGCTTTCAGGCGGCCGATGAGCTCTTCCACAGACAACGTGTCGAGATCGACAAGGGTCTCAATCGCACACGCCATTTGTGAGTATTTCTTGGGTACGACGGAGAGGAATTTCCTCACCGTGTCCCCCTCCGCGATCTTGTCTCCAAGGATCTCGCGCTGCGTCACGAGTGAAGAGAGGCGCATGCCGAAATCGTCAATGGACTCACCGGAGTTAAACTTGATTGCGTCGTACTGCTTGCGCAAGATGGTCTTCTTCGCCTCGCGGACGCACGTGACGCCGAGGCGCATCGTCTTGACGGTGTCCCAGGCGTCCTTTGCCGTCGCCTTCGAGCCAAGCGTGGACACCATCTCTGGTGGCACGGCGCGAAGAAGGGCCTCCATGGCCTGACGATCAGCTTCCCTCTCCGTCGTGCCGACGGAGATCGCGGCCCACAATTGCCGCGCTTCGAGCATCACCTGCATTAGCAGGGCCCAGTCGGCGTAGTTGGTCTTGGTCAGCATCGGTCATTGCGCCGATCCACCAGAGTCTCGAACCACCCGCTGGACCACAGGCTTCTCTCCATCTTCGTTGCCGTCGGTGATCTTGGCGCGCGGCGTCACCTCGCCGCGCTTCGACGGGGAAGTCGACATCTTCACCTGGACCGAGCACGCCGGCTCTGATACCAACTGTCAGCCTTGACCCCTCGAGAACCAATCCTCACTCTCTTACGCACACATGAATTCTATGGAGGAAGAACAAGAACACTCTGAGCACACAGAGACACGGGTGATTTTGGTTGCAGCGTTCAACTGTTCTGCATTTTCTGTTTGCCTTTTCCTTTTATTCAGAGTACAACGATCGTGCCCAGCTAATCCGGGCGAAACTCACGCATCACGATCCTACTGATCCGTGCCATCCCACGGTTCGATCGTGCGCTGAGTGGACTAGGTAAACCAGGACTAAGCCAACGCTAAAAACCCTGGCCCACCTCTAACTGAATCAAGAAAACAGCTAGCTGCTGAACCTGTTAACTGAACGTACGCAGACGACAGTCACAGGCTTATTTCTCTGAAACTAATGAGCTGATGCACATGGTTTATTCAACAGAAAAGGAGGTGAATGAAGAGGATGGGTGTACGCGAGCTGCCGCTACTTATGTGGAAGGAACTTGATGTTATCGATAAGGTTGTGGAGGGAGGGGCTCGGAAGCGGTTCGACAAGCACTGGATTGCAAGATCCCCCAAGACCACGGGGGTCACATGGTTAAGCTATGCTACACAAGGATGGTGATCAAGGAGGGGCTGAGGTTGAACCCGGTGTTGCCGCTCCTGCTACTGCTACCCCGTCTCTGCCAGGAGGAGACCTATGAGATTGACAGGTTCCAGGTTACCAAGGGCACCAAGGTCATTAATTGTTAACGCGTGGGCGGTATATATCACGTACGGAGCCTTGAGCATTGCCACGATGCAGAAGATTTCAGGTCAGAGAGGTCCTATTCTACGACGATAGTGTGTCCTCAGACTATAAAGGTTCACAGTTTGATTACCTCTCATTCAGTAGCGGGAGGAGGGTGTGCTCTGAAGATAAGTTTGGGCTTGCTGTGTTGGAGCTCATCGTGGCACGTGCGCCTTCTCTACTACTTCGACTGGAGACTCCCTAACGTAATGCGGCCGTACAAGAAGCTTCCCGCATAAATTTTATGGATCATCACTATGTATTAGCTATTCATGGTTCATCCGTCTCGATTTGATTTGTTCTCCCCTTCTTCGTTCCCCAATTCCCCTAGGTTTGAAAGAGACAAAGAACTGGGAAAAAAGTCAGGCCAGTAGCGCAAAGGATTTTGCAGGGCCCTGGGAATAAGTACAGGGGATTGGTAGTGGCGGTAGCCCAAGGCATCAGCCAGCAGTGCAGGGCAACAAACAGGGCCTGTGCGGCGGCAAGCTGTAGGCCAGCGAGTCATTAATCTTCAACCTTGCTCTAGGTATATTTGTTTCATATTTCAATTCTATATACATTCTTTGTTAGCACAGCCCCTGCCGCCGAGTACTTTCCGACGACACCAACAAGGAAATTCCGACGAGACGACACGCACGTATCCGATAACTTCCGCTGAGATGCACGTACTGCTAGCCGATCGATTCTTTTGATCTAACTAGTATACTCACGCAGGCACACGCAAAACAACTTTGATCGCCAAAGGCTCTTGTCGAGCCTTGCTTTCTTTTGTATTGTTTCTCAACTCACGGTCACGGTTGTCTGGTACAAGCACCTAGATATATGCATATATACTAGGATTCAGCTGGACAGGATCGAACTAGCTGACCGACTTGGGTAAGGACTCCTAGACCTACACGGTTACATGCATGCACGGGCAGGACACAAGTTCGTATACAACTCGTATACGTGACGCCGTGCCGGTGCCGGAGAGCCGGAGTGCTTATTCCTAACAATCACCCCCTAAGCACGACGTGCTCTCTTCGTCTTCGACCAGGGTCCCAAATGCGCCGATTGCTCCTCGCCGACCTCTTCCTCGGCATTGCTTTTGTCGTCCCCTTCCGTGGCACCCATGTCACCGACATTGCTTTCGCCGGCTTCTCCATGGCTTCACGTCGACCCTTCTCATCCGCGTCCTTCTTTTTCGTGTCCTCCTTGTCGATGTCGTCCATGACCGTGCCTTCGATCTTCACCGGTTCCTTGATGAACAAACAATGATTTGCGTAGTTCATCTTCACCAGATTATCAGCCGTCCGAAGTTTCTTTATCGGATAGTAGTCCAACACGCTTCGCTCGCGTGCTCGCGTCGGTCGTAGTTGCCTTAGCTTTGTCGTGTATACAGGAGAATACAGGCGAGGGCACACGGCAAAGATTTTGTCGTTTATACAGGAGAATACACACGACAAAGCTTATCTTTGCCGTGTACCTAACGGCAACGGCACACGGCAAAGATTTTGCGGTCCGCCCCTGCCGGCGGGTGACCCTGCGAGGCCGCGGACCCCACTTCTTTGCCGTGAATAAATCTTTGCCGTGTGCTTCCCGTGAATTTGCGGTGTATTTTTCCTTTGCCGTGTGCCGTAGTTTGTCTATTGCCATGTTCTTTTTGTGTAATGTGATGTGTATATTTTCTTTGCCGTGTGCTTCCAGACATGCACCCGGGCCTTTTGGCACACGGCAAAGGAGAGGGGGGCAGCGACAATTTTTCCCCTAGTGCAAGCGGGAGCCAGCTTGTAGTGCATTTAAAAAATTAGTTCAAATTTTGACACCAATATTTAAACTAAAAATCTCAAAATAAACTAGACTGCATCCCGTTTGCATCCCCAGTCAGAACCGTCCATGTTCAGTGGTGAGCTGTCCATGTCATAGTTCTCAAACAATTAATGAACGATGCGCTGGCCATGAGATAATGCTTTTGAAACAAAATCAGGATGTGCTGCCGATATGATAGCTTTAATTTGTATATCGTGGACATTTGAATTTGATATACTTAGCTCTCCTCATTTTCCATGTGTTGAAGTAATTAACTTCATATAGTATCATAATGCAGCTGAGAGATGCTACCAGAGGCATCCAAATTAAGGCTTATAAAAGTGCATTGGTTCAAGCTGTTCGTCCTCAAGCGCTAAGCCATAGACATGGAAGTAGTAGGCCCGCCCACCCTCTTCCTCTCTGTCGTCTCACTCCTAGTGATCCTTGTGTCCTTATTAGTTAGCTTCAAATCTTCCAGGAAGAAGAATCAGCCTCCAGGACCATGGTGTCTCCCCTTGATCGGCAATCTTCTCCACCTCCTGACCTCGCAGCCACAGGCCGCACTACGGGACCTGGCCAGGAAACACGGCCCGGTGATGTCATTGCGGCTGGGCCAAATTGACGCCGTGGTGATCTCCTCGCCCGCGGCGGCGCAGGAGGTGCTCCAGGAGAAGGACCTGACCTTCGCGTCGCGGCCGAGGTTGCTCGCCGCCGATATCATCCTCTACGGGTACATGGACATCTCCTTCGCGCCATACGGCGCGTACTGGCGTACGCTGCGCAAGCTCTGCATGATGGAGCTCCTGAGCGCGCGCAAGGTCCGGCAGCTCGCCCATGTCCGCGACAGCGGGACCCTTTCCCTCGTCAGGAAGATCGGCGCCGCCGCCAGCCAAGGCGGCGGGCCTGTAAATCTGGGTAGGCTTCTCTCGTCGTGCTCGATTGGAATCACCGGAAAGGCGACATTCGGCCAGCTGTGTACCGCCGAGCTCCAGGAGCAGTACATGCCGGTCATCACTGTCGCTGTGACCGATGGTGGCGGGTTCAGCGCCGGGGACCTCTTCCCGTCTCTATGGTTCGTGGACGTGGCCACTGGGCTGACACGCCGGCTGTGGCGGGCGCGCCGTCAGCTCGACGCCATATTTGACAAGATGATCGCCGAGTGCGAGGCACAGCGAGAAAACAAGTGCAAGAGCGGAGATGAAGAAGACCTTCTGAGTGTCCTGCTCAGGATCAAGGACGAGGGGAAGCTTGAGATCCCAATCACTACCACAACCATCAAAGCAATCTTATTTGTAAGCAACCTTCATGTGCTTTCATGTTTTTTAAACTTATGTGTATTCATGTTAAATTACGCATCATGTTCTTTTCTTGTGTTATTATTATCCGGTCATGTTTTCCATTGCTTAATTAGGACATGCTCACTGGAGGGACGGAGACGACGTCGTCAGCCGCCGAGTGGATCATGTCAGAGCTAATGAGGAACCCCGAGGTGATGGCCAAAGCACAGACCGAGGTTCGACAAGCACTGGATGGCAAGAGCCCGCAGGACCATGAGGGTCACATGGACAAGCTATGCTACACAAGGATGGTGATCAAGGAGGGGCTGAGGTTGAACCCAGTGTTGCCGCTGCTTCTACCCCGTCTCTGCCAGGAGACCTGTGAGATCGGCGGGTTCGAGGTTACCAAGGGAACCAAGGTCATCGTTAACGCGTGGGCGATAGCGCGGAGCCCTGAGCATTGGCACGACGCCGAGGAGTTTAGGCCGGAGAGGTTCTATGATGATAGTGTGTCGTCAGATTACAAAGGTTCCCAATTTAGTTATCTCCCATTCGGTAGCGGGAGGAGGGTATGCCCTGGAGATACATTTGGGATCGCTGTGCTGGAGCTCATGGTGGCACGCCTTCTCTACTACTTCGACTGGAGCCTCCCCAACGGAATGCGGCCGGATGAGCTCGACATGGACATGATCGTTGGTTCGACGGCTAGGAGAAAAAACCAGCTACACCTATTGGCGTCGCCGTACAAGAAGCTTCCGGCATAAAGTTTATGGCTCATCACTACATATTTGCTATTCTTGGTTAAATCACTGGTTTTTGCGAATGTTGTAAAAATAAATTCCATTCACTATGGGAACACACTCGCTCACAATAATATTTGCATCCCTGCCGATGAAAACTGTCTTTTTTTTTGGAAATGAGTATATATTAATATCATATAGATACCAATTACACCCGACCTCTGCAACAACGCATACCCTATTAGCAATATGGATGTACACAGCCGAAAAAAGGAAGAAGAATTATAAAAAATAAAAGCCCCCCTACAACGATTAGATCCTTAGTAGCAGCGATACTAACCCCACCAGAACAACACCAGACGTCCAACATCTTCAATAGCGACGCTGTCAAGAAGGAAACATAGCACAATAATCACCGTCATCACCCGATCAAAGATCATAGGATTTCACCCTGGAGAAAGTCCCCGCTCATAAAACAATGACTTCAACAAGGTCATTGCCAGACACAACCAATTAAGGCCAGACCTTAGATTTTCATCCTGCAAGGTAAGACTGTGAACTCCTCTTGTGCTGCCGCCCCCACTTTTTGATGCCGCTGCTACAATTCACGAATCACCAAGACAATTTCTCATCGCCACCAGGAATCGATCCATCGTAGCTAGTCCACAAATCTTGGATTCCGTGACATTATCCGCACACTGAATTCACCATGGAACTAAAGACATGTCCCATGATGACAACAGACTACAGAGCTTCGCCTCACTCCCTCTGAAACCAAACGGTTAGAAAAACAACGGTTGCACGCGACCGAATCCCATCCGTTCCAGCAATCTCCAGGCATGAATCGCCCATGGGAGTTCGTTGGCGGAGCCTTCCGAAACACGACACTGCCACCAGATCTATGGAAATAGGCTGAAGACAGATCTTCGTCTTGGCGTGAGAGAAACCCTAGGACCGCGTCCCTGCCAGCAGATGCGACCCGCACCACCATCTGCCGAGGGAGAACCTCCATCAAAGCCCGAGGTCGCTGCCCCGACTTCTAGACCCTACCGCCATTAGATTGTCGTCGGGGCGACAACCATCAAGCGCTCAAGGGGCTCCTTGCGAGCGAGAGGCCACCACGCGAGGAGGCAGCCCCGCCGCCACAGTCGACCGGACGGGCTTAGCCCGCCGGTGTCCTCCGATGGCAGCAGGGGAGGAGAGGGAAGAGGATTCGGGGGCGGCGGCTTAGGGTTTCGCCCGTGCCCCCCGAGAGAGGTGCGTGTGACCTACTATTTCATGGATGTAACTGCTAAAATTGGAGGGAGGATTTCACTTCCCCAGCCTCTACACCAGCTAGGGATGCACATGGACATTAAGCATGAGTACCAGGATTTTTAAACTTGGTTAAGCCCCAAGCCTGGTCCTCAAGATGAATTGCATGAGTATCAGGAGAGCCTGGTCCTCAAATATATTTTATTTTTTAAAAGGAGCATATATTAATATCAAGAGATACCAATTACACCCGACCTCTGCAACAACGCAATACTCTATTAGCATTAAGGATGCACACAGCCAACAAAAGATAAAGAAAACTAAAAAAATAAAAGACCCGCTACAGTGTTCCGGTCCTAGCAGCAACAGTACAAGTGTACAACCACCACCAATACAACACCTGAACTCCAGGCTCTTCAAAAGCGACGCCTCCAAGAAGGGAACAATGCACAAGCGTCGTCGTCGCCCGATCAAACATCTAGATTTTAACCCTGAAGATAATCCTCACTCTCAAAACAATGCCTTCAACAAGTCCATTGCCAGGCACAACCAGCTAAGAACAAACCTTGGGTTTTCGCCCTGAAAGGTAAGATTCTGAAATTCACCTGTGTTGCCGCCCCCACTTACATACGGCTATTGTTTAGCCCAGAACACCAAGCAAGTCCCTCAACTGTACGGCGACTCAAACCTCCATACATAGATCTCCAAACCTAGCCTTCATGAATTCTCCACCTCTGACTTCACCATGGATCGACAGTCGCCTGGTGGCAACAAAGGACAGAGCTTCGCGGCGCTCCCTCCTGAACCAAACGGTCGGAATAAAACATGGGTGCACACGGCTGAATACCATCTGATCCAGCGAACTACAGGCGTAGAAGCGCTGGTACATTCGTCGGCGGAGCCTTCCGGAACTCCCCACTCTGGCCAAATCAAGAACCATCCTCAGGAAGGTGAACATATCCACACAAGAGGGACCCTAGGCCGATCCACCTTTATTCGACCGGCCGACCAACTCCTACGGGGGAGAAAGGCCACCACCACCATGCCCGGGCTCGCAGCCCTAGGTGACCTCGTGAAGCTGGACGAACCCAGAAGCCATCCTGCTGCCAGCTGCAACAGATCCGACAGGAAACGGTCGAGATCGGGCTCGACACGCTCCTGCCATCACCATCCGGAGGCTGAGGCCGGGAGGACAGCGCCGCCCGTCCTCAAGTATAAATAGGAACCTTAATTCATTTCTATGAGGATTTGAACTCAGGTGTTGGGTTTGTACATCCACTCCCCCAACCAGTTGAAAACGGTCTCCTAGCGGATGATTTTAATCTCATTTGATCTCCACAAGATAAAAACAAGCCTAGGGGTAATGTTAATGAGATGCTCATCTTCCATGAGGCAATTATCAAGTTACGAGTTGTGGATATTCCCATCAAAGGAACAAGGTCTACTTTGAGCAATATGCAAGCTGCTCCTTTATTGCAGAGATTAGATTGGTTTTTTCCCTCTTTGTATTCGAGTACTGCCTTCCAAATATAATGGTCCTCCCATTCATAGTGACAACCTCTGATCATATACCCTGTGTTATCTTCATGGAGACATCAATTTCCAAGTCCTTTGTCGTCAGGTTTGAAAATAAATGGTTAGACATGAATGGTTGTATGCCACTAGTAGAGTCGGCATGGACACAGGTCTCACTAAAAATGTACGGAGGTCTTTACACACTTTGACGATATGACGAGGATATTTTTTTCCAACATGGGTGTCAGCGTGATCTTAGAATCGCCCCTCCACCTACTTAGGCATCATGTAGTATCCGTCGATCTCATGCATTTCTCCTTTCTTTACTTTCTTGGCTTGTGTTCGGACTTTTGTCGGCTGTGTGAATCCTAGTTATTTAGAGACCGGTTGTAATGCTTAAACACTCACTTCAAGAAAAAATCCATGACTAAATAATTTTGACATGATCCTGCTAGGGGCGAGTGATACGTTGGAAACGTATCTATAATTTTTGATGCTCCATGCTTGTTTTATATCTACTTTGCTTTACTTGTACACACTTTGAGGTGCTTTTTACATGTTTTCTGGTACTAACCTATTAACAAGTTGCAACAGTGCCAGATGCCTGTTTTCTGCTGTTTTTGGTTTTAGAAAAGTTAGTAAATAAATATTCTCGGAATTGGACGGGACAAACGTCAAAGTCAATAACTTTCCGTGGAAAACAAGGAGTCCAGAGGGGAGACAGAAAAGCTGTCCAGGGAGGCCACCCCCCTAGGCGTGGGGTCAGGTGGACCCACGCCTAGGTAGGGTTTGCCCCTCCTCGTCGCCTCCCGGACTCACCCCTTTGCCTATAAGAAGCCCCCGATGCAGAAACTCTCAGCAACCGATCATAAATCCACGAAACCGTCTGTAGCCGCCGCCACCATCGTCCCTAGATCGGGGGGATTTGAAGTTCTTCCCAGCACCCTGCCGGAGGGGAGATCATCCCGGAGGCCTTCTCTCTGGTATGATTCGTGAGTAGTTCCACCTTGGACTATGGGTCCATGTAGTATCTAGATGGTTGTATCTCCTCCTTTGTGCTTTCATGTATAGATCTTGTGAGCTCCGTTCATGATCAAGATATAATCTATTTGTAATCATGCATGTTGTGTTTGCGGGGATCCGATTGAAATTGAGATTATTATGTTGGTTTGATAATGGTTTTATCTTTATGATTCTATCATGTCTGTGTTGTTTGTGATCTTGCATGCTTTCCGTTGCTAGTGGTTATATTGGCCAAGTAGTTGCTAGTGACTCCAAGAGGGAGTATTGATGCTCGATAGTGGGTTCATGCCTCTAGTTTCCAAGGGAAGTGAAAGAAATCTCTTCGGTTATAGATGTGCTGTTGCTACTAGGGAGAAAACAACGGTCCCTTGTTCATGGAACATGTGAATTGTTTACCTTACACACTTTTCTTAAAGCAGTTGTCTGTTGCTTGCAGCTTAATACTGGAGGGGGTTCGGATGATAACCTGAAGGTGGACTTCTAGTCATAGATGCAGTTGGATTACGGTCTATGTATAATGTTGTATTTCTGAATCAACTTCATAGGATCTTGTTAGCTAGTAATTGCATTGTTATGCCTTGCTCGGTTCCTGTCAATTGCCCCACTGTAATTTGTTTACCCTTCATGCCATGTTGTTTATCTAAGGAGAGCACCTCTAGTGAACTATGGACCCCGATCCAATCTTTACCATTGATACATCTTCCACTGTTACTTGTTTACTTGCCGCAAACCATTACCTTCCATACCATACGTTTAATCCTTTGTTACAGCAAACCGGTGATCTTGACAACCTCACTGATTCGTTGGGGCAAAGTCTTGAGTTTGTGTTGTGAAGGTCTCCACGTTGCTATCAACACCTGTGTGATGTTTCCTTCCTCCTTCTGGTTCAATAACCTCGGTCTCTACTGAGGGAAACTTGCTGTTGTGCTCCAGCACACCTTGCTCTTGGGGTTCCAACGAAGTGCTCCACATCAACACTTGGTGCACGCATCAAAGATTTCTGGCGCCGTTGCCGGGGAGGCTAAGGATGTCTTCACTAGGCGAGTCCTTCACTTCCTTTCTCTTTACTTTGTTTTTAGTTTGCTTAGTTTCTTTTGCTTTGTTTTGTTTGCCTCTTTTCAAAACCCCCCCAAAAAATTAGTCTATCTTGGTTTGCTTGCCTTATTCAACAACACAAAAAAATTAGTTCCTACTCTAGTTGTTGGTATGTTTCCTTGCTTGGTCATGCTTTCTATCAATGGATGGTTTCTTTGAAACTAGTTCTTATTGGAAAGGTGAGTTCACGAAAGAACAAAAGTATTATTATAAGGAACACCGTTTGTCACAAAAAGGGAAACACTTATGGGAACAAATTGATAAGTTGAATACTATTGCTAGAGACGTCTGCTCTACTTATAATGGTACTTATTGCTTTGATAAGTCTTGTTGATGTAGGAGGTATAAACACCTGCCTTTCCAATTTGAGTATAATGATAATGTTACCATATCTTCTTATGTTAAAGGAAATTATGAATTTTATGATGTGGAACAAATTGAAGAATTTATTGCTTTCAAGGGTGCATTTGAACTTGCTAGTTTGCTTGAAAATACTGATGATGCACCATATGAATATGAGGTTTATGAGATACTTAAGTCCTGCTTTGATAATTACAAGGAAGCAAATGGCTATATTTTTGAATATTTTAATAGATGCTTTCCACAAATAGAAGAGACTAATGCCTTGCAGGAGACTATGGAAGAAGAAATTGTTGAAACTGGAAGCTCATTAGAAGAAAAAGAGGAGGAGAGTGATGAACAAAATGAGGAAGAATGGATTTACCCATGCCTACCTTCTAATGGGAGTAAATCTTTACCTCTTATATTATTTGATTGTCCCCATGCTTAACAAAGTAGGATGAATGCTATGTTCCTGTGGATCCTTTTGAAATATCTACTTTGGGTAAAACCTGTGACTCCCACTATTTTTGAGCTTGATAGAAATTATGTGTTTGTAGATCATGAAAAGCATGCTTTATGTGATAGCTATATTGTTGAGTTTATTCATGATGCTACTAAAAATTATTATGAGAGAGGAAAGTATGGTTGTAGAATTTTTCATGGTACTGAAACACCTCTTTTTGTGCTGAAAGTTTTGAAGTTACTCTTGTTCTATCTTCCTATGCTTATCACTTTGTTCTTTGTGAATTTATTTGTGTACAAGATTCCGATGCATAGGAAGAGGGTTAGACTTAAATGTGTTTTGAATTTTCTTCTTGATGCTCTCTTTGACTTCAATTCATATTTCTTATGTTAGCATCTTCTCAAGCTTTCAAGCCTAACTTAAAGGCATTAAACAAAAGTACTTGTTGGGAGATAACCCAAAAGTTTCCTTGAGTCTTGGAAGTTATTACTACTTTAATAACCTCTACTTATCCTTTTTGTTTGCTTTTTGTACCAAGAATGACCTCTAATAAGAGGGAACTAAGATTTGGAGAGTTGCTGTCCCGAAACAGATTTCTGTCCTCCACCAAAAAAATTCGTGAGGAGGCTCTGTAACTCGGATTGAGCTCCAAATGTACGAATAAATCCCCCAGTATGTTGGCAAACTTTTGTTAGTTCAACACTTTTTGATTTGAGCAACATAAGATGTTCAAAAAAATTCGTTTCTACATGCTGGTCTGTTTTGACAGATTTCTGCCATTATTTGCATTTGCTTTTTATTGATTCCTTTTTGAGCTCTCTTCTGGTAAATTGAGTTTATTTGAAGGAGTTACTACAGTAGCTTGTGTTTTTAGTGAAAATCCTTGCTGTTCCAAAGCTTTGCCCACGGTCTAATATCTTTTGAATAAGCTAATGTTGCTAATGAAAATTGTGTGAAGTTTTGTATGAAGGAAAAATTTTAGGTGTAGAGAGAGAATGATACAATGAGATGAAGAATGGACAAAATCTCAAGTTTGGTGATGCCACCATGGTGTCACCCCAATAAATATCCAAGAGGTACAAGCGTCAAAGCTTGGGGATGCCCAAGGCATCCCCTTCTTCATCAATAAAAAGTTCAGGTCTGTCTAGACACTTCACTTTTATTGTTTCATGCACAGTTGTGTTGTTCTTGGAGCGTCTTAGTTTTCGTTTGCTTTGCTTAGTTTTTTTAGTTTGCTTTAGTAGTTTCGACCCCCGCTCTCACTGTGTTGTTTTACAAATAAGTTTGCTTGGTGTTTGGAAAGGAGTAGTAAGTTCTTGCTTGAAGTGCAAGAGGAGCTTGCATTGACTGTGACTAAGACTTCAGCATGACATGCTAGGTGTTGTTTTTTGCATTATGCTTAGTGATTATTGCTGTAGCATGTCTTGTTCCAAACAATTGGGATTTCTTAGTGTGCCTTGAATAAATTATGCGTTGTTTTAGCATGCAAAAGCATAGTATTGTGGTATTCTCCTTTGATGTTTTGCTTGGGTTGACTTGGAACATGCTCACACCATGTTATGACTATGACAAGTCACCATTAGCCGCTATGATCATTTAGTCCTTGACTTGTAGTACCACTCTTTGCTTTGATTAGTTTGCTTTGTTGCATTGCATAATTATGGCCATTATTGCACTCTTAGTTGGTTGCTCCCAGTCTTTTGCTAGACTCCACTTGTATGAGTAAGTTCTACTCATGCTTCCAACTCCCAAGAAACCAAGTTATTCCAAAGTGTCCACTATAAACTCCTATGCATGGTGTGTTACACCATTCCAAGTATATTCTTGTTTCAACTATCTTCCAATTAAAAACTATTTTGTCATGTGAAAACTTAGTGATTAAAGCCCTCACGAACTTGATGTCACACTTTATTCTTTACCCCTAATAAACTTGAACCATTAAGGCAACTTTGTTGTATATGCTTGCACTTATAAGTTGGGATTAGCAGAACTGTGCTGTCACGGGGAACATTTTCAACATTGCACTTGTACTTTTTGTACTCCGTTGATATCATGCTCTTTTGTCTATGGATGTTACCGGTGTGAAATGAAGTGGGAACTTGTAAGTCCATGGAGTTTGTATTATGTGTTAGAGAAATGCCTGGGCCGCTAGCCTAAGCCATGCCTAATCATGGTGGAAACTTGCAGCATCACCATAGTGAGCTATCTATGAAGCATCCTCAATAAAAAGCTATGCATATGGTAAATAAAAAGATTGCTGAGATGCTCATTGTCTGCTTGCCTTGTCATTTTGGTCATGGGAAAGCTCCTGTACCATGTGCAAGGGATACCCCGTTGGCGGTTCACAATGATATGCAAATACTTATAGTGACAAGAACTTGCCTAGACCCTAAGTTGAGTATCCATGAGGTGTAGCCCTCATAGTCAAGGGACTTGAGATTGCCAACTTATACTTTGTCAAGCATATATTCCAGCTTTGCCACTTTAACCTTAACCACTTCAAGATGCTTATGATAGGGGCAATGAGGGCTGAAAGCTAATAAGTACCATAATTTTTGGAAGCTCTTTTTGAAACTTGTAATCCATGCTTCCTTTACAAAAAAGCCTTTCTTTCACCATTATTTGAGTCTCCACCTTCTACCTTTAGGAACCATTAAGAGAGCATAGTTGTCATTCTGTGTGCAATGTTCCAAAGCTTATTAATTGATGCATATTGTGTTATTACTTGTTCTTGTGCTATTTGTTTCTAGTCACCCTTGTGAACTTTGTAGGTGTCCTATGCATTTATATTGCTACTCTATGAGGGACAAGCTGAATGCCACTATGCTATGTTTTCTGCATGTGAAACAAACAAACGTTTTTCAATGCATATTATTCATGATCTTTGTTTGTAGCTTGCCATGCTGCATGCATAGTTACTATGTCCTATTGTTAGAACTCCATCTTTCATGCACATGTTTAGAGTTCTTTGATCCCAGATTTGATGTTTGCAAATGGTTGGATATTTATTGTGAGGGTGCATGTTCACCTCAAAAATTATTCTTTTATCACTTACCTAATCGAGGACGAGCATGAATTAAGCTTGGGGATGCTGATACGTTGGAAACGTATCTATAATTTTTGATGCTCCATGCTTGTTTTATATCTACTTTGCTTTACTTGTCCACACTTTGAGGTGCTTTTTACATGTTTTCTGGTACTAACCTATTAACAATTTGCAACAGTGCCAGATGCCTTTTTTTGCTGTTTTTGGTTTCAGAAAAGTTAGTGAAGAAATATTTTTGGAATTGGACGGGACGAACGTCAAAGTCAATAACTTTCCATGGGGAACAAGGAGTCCAGAGGGGAGACGGAGAAGCGGGCCAGGGAGGCCAACCTCCCCCCTAGGCGCGGGGTTAGGTGGACCCGCGCCTGGGTAGGGTTGCCCCTCCTAGTCGCCTCCTAGACTGACCCCTTCGCCTATAAGAATCCCCCGATGTAGAAACTCTCAACACCCGATCAAAAATCCACGAAACAGTCTGTAGCCTCCGCCACCATCGTCCCTACATCGGGGGGATCTGAAGTTTTTCCCGGCACCCTGCCGGAGGGGAGATCATCCCGGAGGCCTTCTCTCCGGTATGATTCATGAGTAGTTCCACCTTGGACTATGGGTCCATGTAGAAGCTAGATAGTTGTATCTCCTCCTTTGTGATTTCATGTATATATCTTGTGAGCTCCGTTCATGATCAAGATCTAATCTATTTGTAATTATGCATGTTGTGTTTGCGGGGATCCGATGGATATTGAGATTATTATGTTGGTTTGATTAATGGTTTTATCTTTATGATTCTATCATGTCTGTGTTGTTTGTGATCTTGCATGCTCTCTGTTGCTAGTGGTTATCTTGGCCAAGTAGTTGCTAGTGACTCCAAGAGGGAGTATTGATGCTCGATAGTGGGTCATGCCTCTAGTTTCCAAGGGAAGTGATAGAAATCTCTTTGGTTGCAGATGTGTTGTTGCTACTAGGGAGAAAATAGCGGTCCCTTGTTCATGAAACATGTGGATTGTTTACCTTATCCACTTTGCTTAAAGCAGTTGTCTGTTGCTTGCAACTTAATACTGGAGGGGTTCGGATGATAACCTAAAGGTGGACTTCTAGTCATAGATGCAATTGGATTACAGTCTATATATAATGTTGTATTGCCCAATCAACTTCATAGGATCTTGCTAGCTAATAATTGCATTGTTATGCCTTGCTCAGTTCCTGTCAATTGCCCCGCTATAATTTGTTTATCCTCTATGCCATGTTGTTTATCTAAGGAGAGCACCTCTAGTAAACTATGGACTCCGGTCCAATCTTTACCATTGATACATCTTCCACTATTACTTGTTTACTTGCTGCAAACCATTACCTTCCACACCATACGTTTAATCCTTTGTTACAGCAAACCGGTGAGCTTGACAACCTCACTGATTCTTTGGGGCAAAGTCTTGAGTTTGTGTTGTGCAGGTCTCCACATTGCCAGCAACACCTGTGTGGCGTTTCCTTCCTCCTGGTTCGATAACCTCGGTGTCTACTGAGGGAAACCTGTTGATGTGCTCCATCACACCTTGCTATTGGGGTTCCAATGAAGTGCTCCACATCAACACTTGGTGCACGCATCAGCGAGCCGGCACAAACCTTTGAGGTTGAGCTGGTTATGGCACCTAAGGCGGAAGTTGCATAGGAACCACGAAGATCGATTAGATTATGAAGTGTTCATATTTTTTGTTGTTGTCTGGTAGCAAACAGTTGGCAACTTATTCTAAGGCAAAGGAAAGTGCTGATTCAGAGGCATGGCGAGACATGGGATCCAAGTTGAAGTCCATAGAACCACTACTAGCTCATGAAGTTAATATGGAATAATTTTTCTCCTTATAGAGGCAAACTGTAGCCAAGATCTTGCTAGTGTGTGTGGTGAAAACATGGGTGTGGGTCGAGTGAGAAGGGGATGTTGAACTAGTACCTAGAGAAGCCACATCTCCATCTCGTTTATGGAAGTTCTTACAACGCTACAGGAACGCGTCACTACGACAAACGGCCAGAAGCTTCGACATAGGCCAAATTACCGTCGGCGTAGCTCTATGCTGACGACATACGGCGACATAGATCTATGCTGACGATAGCCGTCGGCGTAGCCTCATCGGTGTAGCACAAGATCGGCTTAGACTCATTAGCCGTCGGCATAGTAAAGTTGTATCTTAGATGACCCCCACCTACCGGCTAACGGCCGTTTGGATACGCCGACGGCTTAGCCCTCAGCCTAGTTTTTTTATTTTCTTTTTCAAAAAAAATTCTATTTTTTTCAAATATCTTTTCCATTTTTTTGAATTGCTTGACTTGTTGATCTTACAAGCGATTTTTTATACCTCTAAGTATGCTTAATCTCCGGTAAAATTGTCCTAATGGTCAAACTTTTTGATTAGTCACCCATCCTTACACTACTCCAACCCCAGCATGCTTACCTTCTCTATTCCTTTCGGATGAGCTTTCGATAAAAAAATTAGAACTTATTGATAATACTACCATTAACCCTTGGACCATGGTGTCACATGTGAAATGGATCGTATGGGCACCTAGAGGGGGGGGTGAATAGGTGCTAACCAATTTTTAATACTTTTTCAATTTTAGGCTTGACACAAAGTAAATTCTCTTGATATGCAACTACGAGAATTTCCCTATATGTAACCCTAACTACTAAGCACGTAAAAGAGGAGCGAGGAAACCGTAGTGGAGGACGCGGAGACACAGGGATTTGTTTTACCGCAGTTCCTTCCTTGTTAAGGGAAGTACATCTGCGTTGGAGGGGTGGGCGGTTCTAAGACCACCACGCCACAATAGGCCTCAACCTATTCTCCGATGGATCTCGCCACAAGAGGCCTGATCCACCTTCTCCACTATTGGATCCCTTCGAGGCAGGAAACGGTGCCTTCTACAACACAATCGGGGCACACACCCACAACCGAATTGGGGGCTCCCGAGATGACAACAAGCTGCCACAAGAACAAGGTTTATCAATATAAACAAAAACGAGGATCTAGATATTTGCAAGAAATACTAGATCGGAGGTTCTCCAAATGAATGGAGAGGAGATGAAGCGCTTGATTGCTGATGATGAAGATCGAGTTCTCCTCCTTCGATTCCCAAAGGGATGGGGCCTTTGGATGGATCTAGGTGGAGCACTTTTGGATGAAGCTTTTTGGATCTGATCTGGTCGTTTTCAAGATGAATCAAGAGTTCTGGCAGGAGGGGGAAGGCTGGCTTAAATACCCCCTCTCTAGATCTGGCTGTTGCACAACTTTGGGGGCGGATTATCCGTCCCCGACTTGGGGCGGATTATCCGCCCCCTGGGAAAACTCCGCACCAAGGGCGGATTCTCCGGGGGAAAGTCCGCCCCCTCTCTGGGGCTTGCTCTTGAGGAACTTAGTGGAAATCTTGGGGGGGGGGGCGGATAATTCGGCCCCCTCCTGGGGCGGATTATCCGGCCATGCCGGAAAGTCCGGCAGAAACTCCGCCCCCTCTTTGGGGCTTGCGCCTTGGCGATGAGCAGGGGGGCGGATTATCCGGCCCCCTGGGGGGTGGATTATCCGGCGGGGCCGGAAAATCCGGCCAAAACTCCGCCCCCCCTTCTAGGGCTTGCGCCTGCTTGGGCAGAGGGAGGGGCGGATTATCCGCCCCCAAAGGCAGAGATCTTTTCCCTTTGTTCTCAAATAGAGCTGCAACACTTCAACACACATTAAAAGATCCTTGGTATTGTTATCTAACACACAAAACACTAGGGATTAAGAAATGTTCTTTCAATCTCCCCCTTTTTGGTGTTAGATGACAATACTAGGATTTGCAATGAAACCGGGTATCGCCACCTTAAGATGAAAGGCGCTCCGCTAGATGTGTGCATATTTAAAATTTGCATTTGAATACAAATACACACACTAGAGAGAGCACAACTTCCATGACAAAGATAATTGGAACAAAAGTGGATTGAGGATCAAGGTCATACCACCGAGATGAGAATAGCCAAAGCATACATGGATAATCCCATGAATCCATATGCCATTAAATATGTTACATGATTCCATAATTCCATGGGGTCCATAATAGATAAATGCAGAATTCCATGAGTACCCAACATAGTACCAAACAAAGTGGAGTACGACAAAGTATTACATAAACGAACACAAACAACAAAGGAGTTCACGCTAGAAAAGGGGCACAAGCAAGCAAATACAAACGACTAAAATCGAAAAGCTTGCGCCCGACCCTTGCAAATCCACGAGCCCTAATAGAACTACTTCTCCCCCTTTGGCATCGAAACACCCAAAAAAAAGAAGAGCGAAGCTAACGCCCCTGAAGATCACTCCTCCTCATCCTCGTCGTAGTCATCCCCGTCACCTTCCTCTTCATCATACTCATCATCATCGTCATCAGCTGGAGGAGTGGGTGCCCTCGGTGGAGGAGGGAAGAGGCAACTCTCGAGCTCGCCATAGTTGAGCCCAGAGGTGTTCCACTGAGCATACGGATCCGGAGCAGTGGGAGGAGGTGGATGGCCAGTGGCACCGGAGACATGGTGGAGAATAAGCTGCTGCGTGTGATCCCTCTCATGATCCCTGCTGTATGCCTCATATTGGCCCTTGTGAATGTCAATGCCCATGCAAAGAATGTTCCGCTGGAACCAAGTAAGCTGCTTAACCTCGCGTGCCATTGGGGACACAGTGGAGCAGCGACCAGCAGCGAGCATCACGCATGAAGGACTCCGGGGCAGTGGAAGGGTGATGAGTCTTCTGAGCCTTGTTGTAGATTTTCTTGGGCTTATGAACACCATCCATAGCAGTGCCAAACTCCTCATGGGGTAACATATGCTTGACAAGCATCATAATGAACGGAGCATAGGGAATAGAGAGCCTGTTGATCATAGCATCCGTCATCTCATGAAAAATATAGTCCATGACATCTAGTTTGTAACCTATGGCTGATCCAGGGTTGGTGGCACACTCGTGAGCAAATGCAAGGAGAGGAACCAGGTGGCCACGGATCTTGTCATTGTTGCCACCACTAGGAGCGATGCAGTCCCGAAACATGCCAACAAGAGAGGCATACAAGGGAGAGAGACTAGCGAAAGTACCAGCAATACCATCAGGAGAAAGGCAGGGAGCCAGCACAGTGTCCTTGGATGGCTTCAATGGAGTAATGATGCGGTGACCAGCGGGAGTGTCACGACCATGGAAGGCATACCCAAGAACCTGCCCAAAAGTGCAAAAGTCCGACTGAAGCATTGTAGTCCTGGTCATCCACTTCATAGTGCGGCGCTCATCACCGCAGATCACAAGTGTGGAGAAAAACTGGCGCACCACAGAAGAGTCATAGTTGCATTGAATGGTCATGAGGTGGTGAAGCCCCATCTTGTTGGTCACATCCAATGCCTCAAGGAGCCGAGTCTTGGATTGAGCCTCAGTCAAGTTGATGGGGTGCATAGGTCGAATCCTGAGAGTGGCATACACATCATCATGAATAGCGCGAAAATGGGCATTCCAAAACATAGTGTCCTCGGGTTGGCCATCACTGTCAGCTTCATCATAGTAATCTGTCTGGCGGATGGTGGCATACTGAATGCTGTCCATAGACTTGTAATTGGGCCGAGACTGTTTTCCCTTGCGAGAAGCGGTCCGCTTAGATTTCTTACTTGCCTCTGCCATCCTTGCAGCCTCTCTTGCCGCTCTGCTGACCTCTGTTTCGTTAATAAACTTCCCTTCTGTAGTAGGCTTGAGATAACGGGGACGGGGACGACGGGAGAAGGTCTTGGTCGGCTTGGAACCACCTGTGAATAGCATTTAGAGAGATAGCATGGAGATGAGCATACACACAAGTCCAGGATAAAGAAAACACGGAGAAAGAGTAGCAATGCAACCCCATAACCAATGATGTGCATTAGCAGAAACAGAACCAAAACAGACCAGAATTGAACTCTCCAGGCCGGATTATCCGGCCCTGGCAGGGGCGGATAATCCGCCCCCCGCAAAAAATTTCTGGATTGGCTCAGATCTACCATGGCAAAACAGATCGGTTACTAGGGTTGCAAGTCTACTGATTCTAGCATGTAAGGAACAACACCAAGAACCTTCTACAACGAGATTTCCACCAAATAAAATACATCCCATACAAAAGGAGAGAGATGAGGGAGTTACCCTCACTCATTGGAGGAAAATCGTGGAGAAGAAGATACCCGGAGGCGAGGTGAAGAAGATCCGGGGAGAGCCCGAAGAATCCGGTGGTCGAATCGACTCCGGGAGGGGCGGATGCTCCGGCAGCGGCTGGAGGCAGAGGTAGGGTTGGGGGAGGACTGGCTGCTCTGTTTGAGCCTGCCCTCCCCGACCCAGCCTATATAGGGCTGATTTCGCCCGGGGCGGATAATCCGCCCCCCCCCAGAAATTCTGGAAAAATGCAGAATCAGTCCAGAGCAACCTAGCAAACCTCTCGATGGTGTTTTAGAGGACTTGTGTGCAAGAATAGATGGTTCAAGGGGGAAGAGAAAGGCTTGGGTTGAGAGCATCAAACTGAGATGGTACTACACACCCAAATTTGCAAAAATCAAATCAAACAAAAGCCAAATTTGAGTGTGTTTTCCATAAGAACATGAGATATGCAAGAAAATCCAACGAGACTCATGAAAAACCAACTCTTCTCAAAGAAGAGGGCGGTGGCCGAAGCCACCATGTTGGAGCACATGGCATGACACCGCGAAGATGTATCTTGAGTTCAAAACCAATGCTCATCGATGACCCACATATCACAAAATGATATTAAGGGAAATGATTTTACTTGCTTTCGGCATTATGGGGGGAGGGTTGGCCCAATCAGTTAGGACCACACTCCCCCTATGTCTATGCCCGCATCTAAACCAAATACATGAATAAGAGCAAGTGAGTGTGCAAGGGTAGTCAAGCCAGGCTCCTTGAATCTATGATATTTAGCTCATTCCTCAAATAACAGAATCTTGCTTCATCAAGAGGCTTCGTGAAAATATCAGCAAGTTGGTTCTTCGTGCTTACAAAGGATAGATCAATATCTCCACGAGCAACATGATCCCGAATAAAGTGGTTGCGAATCTCTATATGTTTTGTTCTTGTATGCTGCACGGGATTGTATGCAATTTGATAGCACTTTCATTGTCGCATAATAGAGGCACTTTGTCACAATTGACACCATATTCCTTTAAAGTTTGCCTCATCCATAACAATTGTGTACAAGCACTTGCAGCAGCAACATATTCAACTTCGGCGGTTGAGAGTGAAATACAATTACTTTCTTTGATGACCAACACACTAGAGACCTGCCCAAGAATTGACATGCACCAGAGGTTGATTTCCTATCATCTTTGTCACCAGCCCAATCTGAATCAGTGTAGCCACATAGAGAGAAACTTGAACCCTTGGGAAACCATAACCCAAAATTTGGGGAATGAACCAAATATCGGAAGATTCGCTTAACCGCCACTAAGTGGCTTTCTTTAGGAGCGGCTTGGTACCTTGCACACACTCCTACACTTAACACGATATCGGGCCTAGATGCACAAAGGTAAAGGAGAGACCCGATCATGGATCGGTATACCTTTTGATCCACGTCTTTACCCTTGGGATTGAGCTCAAGATGACACTTGGTTTGCATTGGGGTAGCAACGCCATTGAGATCCGTCATCTTGAACCTTTTGAGCATGTCTTGGATGTACTTAGCTTGATTAATAAAGGTTCCCTCTCTAAGTTGTTTGATCTCAAATCCAAGAAAGAACCTGAGCTCACCCATCATGGACATCTCAAACACATGGTCATAAGCTTCGAAAATTCATCGTTAAAAGCTTGGTTAGTAGAGCCAAAAATAATGTCATCTACATAAAGTTGGCATACAAAAAGCTCCCCATTAACCTTCTTAGTAAAAAGAGTGGGATCGATTTGCCCAACTTCGAATCCACGGTCTAGCAAAAGCTCTTTAAGGTGCTCATACCACGCACGTGGGGCTTGTTTAAGGCCATAGAGCGCCTTATCAAGTTTGTAGACATGGTTCGGAAATTTGGGTTCCTCAAACCCCGGGGGCTGCTTGACGTATACTAACTCATGTAGAGGACCATTAAGGAAAGTGCTCTTAACATCCATTTGTTGTAATTTAAAATTGTGATGGGCTGCATATGCAAGAAGGATACTGATGGACTCAATACGATCCACAGGAGCATAAGTCTCGCCAAAATAAATTCCTTCCACTTGAGAGAATCCTTGAGCCACGAGTCATGCTTTATTCCTCACAACAATGCCATTTTCATCATGTTTGTTCTTGAAGATCCACTTGGTGCCGATAACATTGCGGCAATCCTTTGGCTTTTCTACGAGCTTCCAAACTTTGTTGCGTTCGAAGTTATTTAATTCTTCATGCATTGCAACAACCCAATCGGGATCTTCAAGAGCATCAAAAACCTTCTTCGGTTCAACCATGGAAATGTGAGCTTGATGATCACAGAAGCTTGCAAGTTCTCTTCTAGTGGATACCCTTCGTCGTAGATCACCAACAACCTTGTCAAGAGTGTGACCTCTTAGTTCAAGGTTCCGATCAGCACGAGCCTTGCGACGAGCCTCAATGTCCTTATTGTTCCTAGAAGGAGTTGATTCAATATTTGTATCCTTGTCTTGATTACTGCCTTGCCCTTGATCTTGGTCACCGTTACTGCCAGAAGATTGTTGCTGAACATTTTCTTCAGGCCAGGATAATCCGCCCCTTGGAGGGGCCGGACTGTCCGGCCTAGAAGGTGAAGAACCCGAGCCATCTTCCTGAGAAAGCCTGATGAGAGTTAGAGACCCAGGGCCGGATAATCTGCCCTCGGGGGCCGGAGAATCCGGCCTGGGAGCTTCAGAGTTGCTGACTTCTCCTTCGGATCCTCTGGAATGAGTTGGAGTGCCAGGGGCGGATTGTCCGCCCCTTGGAGGGGCGGATAGTCCGGCCTGGGACTACCAACTGTCGAGGGGGATTGATCTTTAGCAGATTGCGGTGTTGATGCAGGATTTTCTCCAACAGTAGGAGCTTGTTGATCTTGTGTAGATGAGGGCTCCACATGTGTGGAGCATTGTCCTTCCCGATCCGCCACAAGGGTTTCTCAATGGGGCGAAAAAATCCGACGCCCATTCTTCTTATGGCATCTTGGGGTATTTCAACATCTGCATCACAAACATCAACTTGCCCTACAAAGGAGCCGTTATTTTCATCGAACTCCACAATACAAGATTCTACAACAATCCCAGTGATCTTGTTGTAGACTCTATAAGTGTGGGATTCGGCACCGTAACCAACAAAAATACCTTCTAAAGCCTTGGACTCAAATTTTGACAAACGGACACCTTTAATAAGAAAGAAACACTTACACCCGAATACCCTGAAGTATGAGATGTTGGGCTTGTTACCGGTAAGTATTTCATATGGAGTCTTGTCCAAAATCTTCCGAAGGTAGAGCCGGTTTGATGAGTGGCAAGCAGTGGATATGGCTTTAGCCCAAAAATTATACGGAGACTTGAATTCTGCTAGCATAGATCTTGCCATATCCATCAAAGTTCGGTTCTTCCTCTCGGCTACACCATTTTGTTGAGGGGTGTACGCAGCGGAATATTGGTGTCTAATCCCCTCTTCGCTAATAAACTCGTTTAAAGTGTAGTTCTTGAATTCTGAGCCGTTGTCACTTCTAATTGCCAGGATAGGAACATTGTGTTGACGTTGAACTTCATTTGCAAAGTCGATGACAGTTTGTTGAGTCTCACTTTTCAGCTTGAAGAAATATACCCATGTATATCTTGAGTAGTCATCGACAATGACCAAGCAATATTTCTTCCCACCAAGACTTGCATGAGAAGGAGGACCAAATAAATCCACATGAAGTAATTCCAAGATCCTCTTTGATGACACAATAGTCTTCCTCTTGTGGGGAGAGTCATGCATTTTTCCTTCAACACAAGCCCTGCAAACACGATCTTTGGAAAAGGAGACATTGTCTTTTAGTCCAAGGATGTGGCCACCCTTCTAGAGACTTTGCAAAGTTCTCATGTTAACATGGGCTAAACGGCGATGCCATAGCCAGCCCACGTCAGCCTTTCCGAATAGACACATCGGACCCGGAGTGGTTTTCCTCGAGAAGTCCACCACATACAGGTCATTTTCGACGTATCCAACGAAAGCGACCTTTAGAGACTTGCTCCACAAGAGTACCACTAAATCATCATCGATAAAAACAACAAAACCTATCTTGCCAAGGGCACGAACAGAAAGAAGGTTGTAACCAAGGGTCTCAACAAGCATGACGTCCACGAGAGAGATATCGTGGGCAACCACAACCTTGCCAAGACCCAATACCTGAGATTTATACTTATCACCATAGGAGACTGTGATATTATCGAGATTTGGACGCATCTCCGTGATGATCTCCTTGCTTCCGGTTATATGACTAGTGCAGCCACTATCCAGCACCCATTTTGACCCACCGGAAGCATAGCCCTGCAAGAGAATTACTTCTTGGTTTGAGGTACCCATTTTTCAATGGGTCCTTTCATGTTAGTAACAAGAGTCTTTGGGACCCAAATAGACCAAGCAATATATTCATCAAAAGGACCAACATAATAAGCATAAACATCGCCATAGTCATCACAAAAGAGTTCATAATTCGGATTGTGAGTCCCTGCAAAACCAATATTATTAGTCTTGTCTTTTGTGACAAACTTCTCAGTAGTGCTTGTCTTTAATTGCACATTCTTGGTCTTGTTCTTCTTGGTTTTCTTCTTCTTGGACTTGGTGACATACCCAAGTCCCTCTTTACCATGATTTGACTTTTGCTTGCCAAGGACTTCATCAAGCACACCTTTGTCCTTTGTAGTGATGTCCTTGATCACTTCTTTTTCCACACTAGCATTTTTCTTGTTACTATATGTTGAGTTGGACGAGTTAGGAGTATCATATTTGGCCAATCGACTTTGAAGCTGATCATGTGACTCATTGAGAATAGAGAACTCATTTTTCAATGCCTTGTGAGCATTGTCAAGTTTCTCCAATTCCTCGGAGAGTCTATCATGAGCAGCCCCAAAGTCAATCCTTTCCTTCTTTAACTTCTTTGCTTTAGTGACATCATTGCCACGTTTCTTAACAAGTTTAGTCACAATTTCTTCATGTGACTCTTCCATAGACTCGAGCCTCTCTTCAAGAGAGACCCGAGCTTCTTCTTCTTCAAGAGCATTTTTTAGGGATGCAATTTCCATTGCATCCTCCCTTTCAATTCTGCCCTTTTCTTCGAGGAGTGTTTCGTTTTGGGCCAGCTGATCCATGAGAGCTTCAAAACGAACTTTGTGCTCACCTTGCAAGTTAGTGTAGAAATAATCCAAAGCAATAATCTCTTCTTTAACCTTAAGACTAGTAGGATCATCCATGTCTATCATAGTCTTGGGAAAAGAAGAGTTAGAAGAAGTTACCTCGGAGCTTAGTGCCATGAGGCAAGTAGCATTCTTGTTGATGATGTTTTCGTTCGGAGAGTCGAAGAGAGATGTTGATGTAGAAGTGGTGGCTATAGCAGCCACCTCTTGAGATCTATCGTCCTCGTCCTCATCTTCACTCCCCGATGAATATTCTTCTTGAGCCACTAGAACAATCTTTGGTTGCTTCTTGAAAGGAGCATTCTTCTTCACAAACTGTTTCTTACGTGGAGCTTTTGATTTGTCCTTGAAAATGAGTCTTCCTCCATTATCCTCTCTACTTTGATATGGACACAGCCTGACGGCGGTCACCACAATTAAAGCATGTTCTCAGCTTGGGCCCATTTTCTTTTCTTCCATAGGCTCCACTCTTGCGATCTAGTTCAGCTTTAGCCTTGGCTGGATCTTTCCAAAAGTTTCTCGCATAAAGAGCCAAGTATTGTCCGTGGATCCTTTTTATATCCTCGGGACAGTCCAGACCTTCTACCGAATATTCATCATGATCAATTACACTAGTCTTCAAGGCCATGTTGACCCCCTTTTGCATCCCCATAGCTCGAGCACGAGCATCTTCGGCATTCTTAGCAGCCACTTTGAAAGCGGCCATTTCTTGCATTACCTCATTGGATGACATGAGGTGATAGTTATGCCTTCCTTGGAGACTTTTCAAATCTGTGGGATCAAATGGCATAAGAGCACTGACATACTTGCGCTTGATCCAAGCATCATCAACATGAGCTGCACCGTGGTTTCTGAAGGTTGTGGCTATTGCCTTGATCCTCCTATACATGTCCTCGTGGTCTTCTCCATCCAGCATATAAAATCCTTCATCTTCATTGTTCAAGGTATCATATCTATTCCTTCTCATACTTTCATTTCCGATGAAGAGCTCGGTGAGGGCATCCGAAGCTTCTTTAGCTGTGCTAAGATGCTGAATGTGTGGCATGTCTTTGTCACCCACACCAAGTTGTATCATGTGTAGAGCTGTAGCGTTGAGTTGGCTATTGACCACTTCTCTTCTTGTGAGATTGTTGGGGTTTCCAACATGAAGACCGTTTTCGATGATCTTCCATAACTCTATGGAGGAACTGCACACATGAGATTTCATCAAAAATTGCCATTGAGAGAAAGTAGATGCTGAAAGTTTGGGTGGATCACCCCTATTATGTATATGTGGGTGAGGGATAGGCGGATCAGGGGAATACACATGAGAAACCTCATTGTATCCATCCTTACCGCTATCCTTTTTCGAGGAGGAGCTCTTGCAAGTATCATCACCAACCACTTCGTTATCTTTGGAAACAGTTTTACCCGTGTCCTTGGATTGCAGAGTGGTATCCTCCGAGTTAGATAGAGGTGATGCTGAGGATGTGGAGAGACGCATTATCAATTGACGCATCTCTTCCATCTTAGCCTCCATTAAACTCACCAAGGTTGTTTCCAACGTCTTGAGATCATTCATGGTGACTACCTTCGGAGCATCACTCCCATCTACCTTGGAACCCATACTTCTCTTAGGCAGTTAAGCCCGAAATAAGAGCCGAGGCTCTGATACCAATTGAAATGGATTGTATGGACACCTAGAGGAGGGGGGTGAATAGGTGCTAACCAATTTTTAATACTTTTTCAATTTTAGGCTTGACACAAAGTAAATTCTCTTGATATGCAACTACGAGAATTTCCCTATATGTAACCCTAACTACTAAGCACGTAAAAGAGGAGCGAGGAAACCGTAGTGGAGCACGCGGAGACACATGGATTTGTTTTACCGCAGTTCCTTCCTTGTTAAGGGAAGTACATCTACGTTGGAGGGGTGGGCGGTTCTAAGACCACCACGCCACAATAGGCCTCACCCTATTCTCCGATGGATCCCGCCACAAGAGGCCTGATCCACCTTCTCCACTATTGGATCCCTTCGAGGCGGGAAACGGTGCCTTTTACAACACAATCGGGGCACACACCCACAACCGAATTGGGGGCTCCCGAGATGACAACAAGCTGCCACAAGAACAAGGTTTATCAATATAAACAAAAACGAGGATCTAGATATTAGCAAGAAATACTAGATCGGAGGTTCTCCAAATGAATGGAGAGGAGATGAAGCGCTTGATTGCTGATGATGAAGATCGAGTTCTCCTCCTTCGATTCCCAAAGGGATGGGGCCTTTGGGTGAATCTAGGTGGAGCACTCTTGGATGAAGCTTTTTGGATCTGATCTGGTCGTTTTCGAGATGAATCAAGAGTTCTGGCAGGAGGGGGAAGGCTGGCTTAAATACCCCCTCCCTAGATCTGGCCGTTCCACAACTTTGGGGCGGATTATCCGCCCCCTGGGAAAACTCCGCCCCAAGGGCGGATTCTCCGGGGGAAAGTCCGCCCCCTCTCTGGGGCTTGCGCTTGAGGAACTTAGTGGAAATCTTGGGGGGCGGATAATCCGGCCCCCTCCTGGGGCGGATTATCCGGCCACGCCGAAAAGTCCGGCAGAAAATCCGCCCCTCTCTGGGGCTTGCGCCTTGGCGATGAGCAGGGGGACGGATTATCCGGCCCCCTGAGGGGCCGGAAAATCCGGCCAAAACTCCGCCCCCCCCCCCCTTCTGGGGCTTGCGCCTGCTTGGGCAGAGGGAGGGGCGGATTATCCGCCCCTGGTGGGGCCGGACTATCCGCCCCCAAAGGCAGATATCTTTTCCCTTTGTTCTCAAATAGAGCTGCAACACTTCAACACACATTAAAAGATCCTTGGTATTGTTATCTAACACACAAAACACTAGGGATTAAGAAATGTTCTTTCAACATGCCTTTATTTTTTAAATTTTGAATAATTATTTAAATAAAAAATGAATAACTAATAGTAATCTTGAATTCAAATAATAATAAAATAATTTGTTTTTTCCTTTTTATATTTAATATGGAATAATTCATATCTTTAAATCCCGTAAATCAGAATCCGACAAATAATATGTCTAAATCGGTCAGAAAAATAAGAACAATCCAAACTTGGCATCTCTATTATATTTTTAATCATGCATCATGTATTTTAAAATAAAATGTATTTAATAGTATTCAAATCTTCAAAATATCATACTGTGAGTCTAAAAATGGTCCAAACGGCGGGTATGAAGATTTTTAGCTAGGGGATGAGTCTCGCTAAACTTGTAGTGGATCTCTGAAGAAATATCATATTGTGAGTATAAAAATAATTTTTGCAAAAAATCATGAGCATTAGATCATGTAAATGTAGTTTAAACCGAACCCACTTCCTACCGACGGCAGACATTTGTCTTTTTCATCAAGGGTGGACAGAAAGGTTTGATATACCCGGTTGGGGTGGTAGTATTTGAATTATGCCTTTGGTGGTTGCTTCACAAAACGCGCTATTTTTGGCACTCTGAAAATAGAAAATGACTTTTTTGTGAGACGAAAAGGAAATATTCCTCCTGCAACATTGTTCTTTATCCCAAGATGCACATGCGTGCATAATATGGGCACAGTACTACAAACCATGCCACAATTTTGTCCATAACATTGGTCATTTGCCCGAAAGTCATGAAACCTCGAACATCATAACTCATTTTAAGAAGGGTTTTTTGAGATTCAATCAATATACCAAGTTTGATATTTTTCTTTGCAACTATGTCTCATAATATGACACCACGCGAATATTTTATATTGTTCGGACGGTTTTTAAATTTCTTATGCCCGTTGCAAACTATGGTCAAAACAGCGAGCATGAAGATTCTTACCTAGGGGATGAGCCTCGCTAAACTTGCATTGGATATCTGAAGAAACATCATATTTTAAGGCTAAAAATTATTTTTGCAAAACATCATGAGCATTAGATAATATAATAACTGTAGTTCAAACCGAACCCACTTTCAACCAATTCGGCAGACATTTGTCTTTTTTCACCAGGTGTGGACAGAAAGGTTTGGGATACTCCGGTTAAGACATTGTACATGTAAGGTGGTCTAGTATTTTTGAAAAATTGGGTGATTGCATTTTAAATTATGCCTTTGATTGTTTCTTCACAAAACATCCCGTTTTGGCACTCTGAAAATGAAAAATGGCTTTTCCGTGCGACGAAAAAGAAAACTTCCTCCTGCAACATTGTTTTTCATCCCAAGATACACATGCGTGCACAATATGGGCATAGCATCCAGAACTATGCCGATTCTAGCCATAATATTGGTCATTTGGCCCGAAAGCCATGAAACCTCGAACATGATAGCTCATATTGTGAAGCTCTTTTTGAGATGCAATCAATATACCAAGTTTGGTATTTTTTTTCAACTATGTCACCTAATATGACACCACATGAATGTTTTACATTGTTCGCACCATTTTTGAATTTCTTATGCCTGTTTCAAACTATGGTGAAAACGTTGAGCATGAAGATTCTTACCTAGGAAACGAGTCTCGCTAAACTTGCATTGGATATCTGAAGAAACATCGTATTTTGAGGATAAAAATTACTTTTGCAAAAAATCATGAGCATTAGATCATATACCTGTAGTTTAAACCGGACCCACTTTCAACCGATTCGGCAAACATTTGTGTTTTTCACCAAGTGTGGATGGAAAGGTTTGGGATACTCCGGCTGGAACATTGTCCATGTAAGGTGGTCTAGTATTTTAGAAAAATATGGTCATAGCATTTTGAATTATGCCTTTGATGGTTGCTTCACAAAACGTCCCTTTTTGGCACTCGAAAAATGGAAAATGGATTTTCCGTGCGACAAAAAGGAAAACTTTCTCCTGCAACATTGTTCTTTATCCCAAGATGCACATGCTACATAATATGGGCGCAGTATCACAAAATATGCCGCCATTCTGGCCATAACATTGGTCATTTGGCCCGTAATCCATGAAACCTCGAACATGATGGCTCATTTTGAGAAGTTTTTTTAGATGCAATCAATATACCAAGTTTAGTATTTTTTTCTTGTAACTATGTCACATAATATGATGCCACACGGATGTTTTACATTGTTCAGGCCGTTTTTGAATTTCTTATGCCCGTTTTAAACTAAGGTTAAAACAGCAGGCATGAAGATTTTTACCTAGGTGATGAGCGTCGCTAAACTTGCATTGGATCTTTGAAGAAACATCATATGTGAAGCTAAAAATGATTTTAGCAAAAAATCATAAGCATTACATGTACCTGTAGTTCAAAGCGGAGCCACTTATGCTGATTCGGCAGACATTTGTCTTTTTCACCAGGAGTGGACGGAAAGGTTTGAGATATCCCGGTTGATACATTGTCGATGTAAGGTCGTCTAGTATTTTTGAAAAATGGGATGTTAGCATTTTGAATTATGCCTTTGATGGTTGCTTCATAAAACGTCTCGTTTTTGACACTCGGAAAATGAAAAATAGCTTATACAAAAGTATATGTAATGTTTTTATATTTTATTCAACAAAAATATGTAATATTTGAGTTTAGTTAGATAGATCTTATTTTTCTGTAAATTTTGATATATTATATGTATTTTTTTTAATTAAAATGAGTTAGTTATGATTTTTCTAGTATTAATGTGGCAAAAATGGAAAATAGCTAGCCGTCGGCGTAGCCTTGACGCTGTCGCATCGCCGTCACGGCCTATCTACTAGGCCGACGACACTGTCTACGCCGACGGCTGCCGTCGGCCTATCCCATTCTATGCCTGGCCGACGGCTGGTTTACTCGCGGCTGCCCGCCTCGAGGCCTACGCCGACGACCCCAACATATGGCCATCGGCGTCTTGATTTCTTCATGTAGTGCAAGTACAAAGGATTAACGATGATCATTGTAGTATGAACCATGCGGCATATAAGAGGTACATGTTAGGTGGTGTGCAAGTTATTCTAGCCTACTGTTCTATGCGATGACAGAAAAGACCTCCCGCTGAAATTTAGATAATCTCTGTAATCGTGCATGTAGTCTGATGTTCATATACTAGTATTTGTTTTATCAAAAAAGTTTTATTGCATTCTGCATATGTAGACAAAGAGGGATTTACAGAGACATGATGTTCTTATTACAACATTCAAGCCACCACAGCAACAACAAGACAACTAAATTGAAATAAATACTCAGTGTCGACACAGAAAACATCCGCTCTTATTGTGATGCTGAAATAGAAGTAAATGAACGCCCTGAAGAGAGCTCAAGGCGCAGCAAGCCAGGCACATGTCCCCCTATATCGAACCAGAGTGTGCATATGGAATAGCTCTAAGATGCAGCTCCACCTTTTTCCTTACCCCCATGCCAAAAGTTTCAGACATGTCCAATATGTCCGGGCTCACTCCATCAGGAAGCACCCAGTCAAAGTGGTAGAGAAGGTTTGCTAATGCAATCTCGATCGCGGACGTGCCAAACAGAATTGCAGGGCACTGTCGGCGACCTGCCCCGAATGGGATGAACTCAAAATGTGCACCTTTATAATCAACGCTGCTATTCTCAAACCTGTCTGGGTTAAAAGCTTCAGGGTTTATCCAGTACTTTGGATCTCGAGAAATTGCGAAGGCGTTGATATGTATCTTGGTGCCTTTGGGAATGTGATAACCCAAAATTTCACAGTCCTCTCTGGACTCACGAGGGACAAGCATGGGGTTGGGCGGATGCAACCTAAGAACCTCCTTGGTGATCATTCGGACGTAGTTGAGTCCAACCAGATCAGTGTTAGTGATGACACCTCGTGATGCACCTAGCACATTACGAACCTCTAGTTGTGCTTTCGCCATAGCTTCGGGTTTTTTCAAGAGCTCCGAGATAGCCCATTCCACCGTGGATCCTAAGGTTGTAGTGGCACCTCCGAATATGTCCTGCAAGCAATTGTTATGTTAGGTACATTTCTAAAGATCGGGAAAAATAGTACTAGGAAGCAAACAGACGGCGTTTGCTTCAATATAGTCCTCTCAACCCCAAACTCAGCCAAACTCAAAGCTCGATACCACTAGTTAAAGCGTATGATGGTCTTTTACATGGGCTTAGACGGACCAATTAATTAATTAATTAGAGGCTAGCTACCATAGTACTCATAATGAGTTTTGGGAGGGGTTGTAATGGAGCAAGCTCAAGGCTCTAGACGACCTAGACTTTTTGGCGGATCTTTTCTCACAAGTTAATTAATTAGAGGATAATGACCACCATAGTACTCATAATGAGTTTGGGGTGGGCGTTGTAGCGGAGCAGCGCCACGGAAAAGGCTTTAGACGATAATGACCACCATAGTACTCATAATGTAGTCTTTTGGGGGCGCCGATCTTTTGTTCATTATTGTAAGAGAACCAAGAGTAGCTAGTTGGCATCATTGTGACACGTTGATTAGGAGCAAAAAAAAAAAAAAACTCAGTGAAACCGGAGATCGAGGAAGTACACTCACAAACATGATGGCGCCTATGGTCTCCGGGGTCAGTGGGAAAGCCAGTGAATCCTCCTTCTGCAGCCTGAGCAGAACGCCAAGGAGATCCTCCTGATGCACGTTCGCCGCCTTGCGATTCTCGACGATGGTCGCGATGATGCGCTGGATGCGGCCGTAGCTCCTGAGGAGGCGGCGCTCGGTGGTGCTCAGCCGCCGCACCAGCCATGACGACGGGAAGAAGTCGAGCGGGAAGAACCCGGCCACCAGCTCGCTGACCTGGTCGTACGCGCGGACGAACTCGGACCTCTCCTCCGCGCAGGTGCCGCCGAACATGGCCATGGCGACGATGTCGTTGGCCAGCGCGGACGCCTTCTTGCTGAGGTTGACGGAACCGGTGGCGGCAATGGAGCGGAGGAGGCGGCCCACCTCCTCGGCCCTGATCGACTCCACGCGCTTCACCTGCTTGGCGTTCAGCAGCTCCATGATGCAGATCTTCTTATTCTGACGCCAGCGGTCGCCGTAGGGGGCGAAGCCGATCCCCTTGCCGCGGCAGCCGACGATGTCGATGGTGATACTGCTGGTCGGCCGGGAGGCGAATGCGAGGTCGTGGGTCTTCATCACCAGCTCCGCCGCCTCGGCGCTGGAGACCACCAAGGTAGGAACCTCACCGAGCCTGAGGAACATGAGGGGGCCATGCTGGCGAGACAGCTCCCTCATGGTGCGGTGTGGGAGGCCACGCAAGACGTGGTGGAGGCTGCCGATGAACGGAAGGCTCCATGGTCCGGGAGGCAGCTGCTGCTTCTTACCGGAAGAGGATGGTGAGAGTAGTAGTGTAAGAATCAAAGGAAGGAGTATTGTGGCGAGGGCAATGACGAAACACATGCTTAACACCTCCATGGCTGAGGCGGCGGGTGAACTAACTGTAGTGGTTTTCTGGGCTTAAGGCTGGATTATTGCATACTTATAGGGATATAGCAAGCTTAAGTTTGGTTCCATACATGTTGTAATTAAGTAATATTATGTTCAATTCGGTTGTCTTTTTTATTATGGTACTCGTGTAGCAGGCGTGCATGAGTCGATAGGACTTCTCTTTACAATGGATGATTCCAAGGTCTTTTTTATTACTCCCTATATCCTAAAATATCCTGCATTTTAGGTTTAGTCAAAGTCAAACTTTATAGAGTTTCATAGAATACATAGAAAAAACTATATACATCTATAGCACCGAATATAATATTAAGAAAATATATCTTATGACGATTCTAATGGTACTTACGTTGTATTATATGTATACATAATTTTTTTAATAAGTTTGGTCAAACTTTTGTAAAGTTTTACCTCGACTAAACCTAGAATGCAGAATATTTTAGGACAAAGGAAGTATGATACTCCTATGCAATAACTGCTGCGGTTAACACAAGCGGTGGTGGTTGATTACCGGCCGCACCATGGAGAACCTCATGGCCCAAGCCCACCGGGCACCATGTGGAGGGATCACCGCAGACGACCTTGGGGTCTTGTTGGTAGCTGGCACAATTCTGTATTATATTCACCCTAGGGGCTATCAGACCAGAGGAGACCATCCCAGAGGAGACCATCTTTTCTGTCACTAGATGATATAGCGTAAGTATTCTATTCTCCTTAGTGGGGCAACAAAGGAGTTGTAAAAACCATAGTAAATTCCAAATTTTCGGTCACTATACAGGTGCTACTACATGTTGCTTCATCTAACACACGTATCTTCCACATACTAGTTTGATCAGAACATGCATACATGATGAGATAAATATATGTATCTATCAATACACCAAGTACATACTAAAAATTTACAATATCATAAATCATCTCATAAAAAATAGCTACCATAAAGGAATTACATAAATATGACCATAATTATGTTGGGTATCTCAAATGGCTCTAAAACAAACCCATTGTACGGGAGTGGAATAAAGCTACTTCCACACCCATTGTATGGGAGTGGAATACTCCGTCTTTATCATGGAAACATTGGCGGTGATATTGGAGAGGTTGGAGAAGCAATCGCGAATGAATCTGGCAGCGTTTCCTCCTCCAATATTTCAAGTCCGATCTGCAGCTTCCAAGTCAAGGGAGACCATCTCTGCTCCTTGCCGACTTTCCCTATTCAAGCGTTGGTGTCAAGGCAGGACACCGAGCCCATGTCCGGCTGATCATGGACGATGCGAGTGACAAATGACCATCATCGCTAAGGCAGGATGCCGAGCACATGTCCGACTGATCATGGACGACGCGAGCGATAGATGACCACTGTCGCTAAGGCAGGGGTCGAGCCCTACGATCCCGCATCCAGTAGCAGATCAAGCCTACACATGTGTCGGGCATGGGATCTCATGTTGGGGGAGGGAAAGAGCAGGGAAGGGGATTAATCGCATGCATCTAGACGCATTTAGTGTGTAGAAATATCTAAATCTAGAGAAATCCAAGTCACCTATTTTTGGAGGGAGGAACTATAACATCTCTCACCTAATATTTATTTATAACATAGCCAACCCATACTACAGAAGTTATGGCACAACTAGCCAAAACAAACAAGGATCCGAGGACTTCCTTCTGCCTACTACAAGAAGCTTTACTATGACAAGTTTTGCCCTGATATGGTGATGGGGAGGCGAGAATGGCGGCGCTCCTTTGGCTCGTGCTAGCACTTGTAGTCATTGCTAGGCGTGGTCCATGTACCTATTTGTAATTTTTATTATTTATAGGCCTCTTTGTACTACTGTATATGATTTTTAATAGATATGTGAAACTTTTGCAAGAACAAAAACAAACCATTGGCCAAACCAGGACAGTGCAATTGTAACCCCTCACTACCAAAAATCGAGATGCTGCTAGGTGTATTTCTTTTTGCTGAGTGTTTAGAACCGGGATACTCGGCAAACAGTTCTTTGTCGTGTTATTGTAAAAAAACAATTCTTTTTCACGGCAACCGAGTGACCTACAAAAAGACACTCGGCAAAAATGGACATACACGATAAAATCCTAAAAAGCACTCGGTAAAATTTTGACACAGGGCAAACCGTCGTGCCATGCATCCTGCTGCCCGCAGCTGACGGTGCACCTGATGGTGTTAGTGTTTGCATAGTGTCTTCAAACGTATACACGGCAAAATTTTGGCGCGAAATTTTCTGCTCCCGCGCGCACCAAAAACTAGTTGATAGGGTATGTACGTGTTGATACTTGAGACAACATATCTAGCACGCATAGGAGGATATATAATATAAACTAACATTTCAGAAATTAAAAAAGCAGATCACCGGTACTATTTAGAAAAGGCAAACGAGTCCTGCAATCTCACGTTTTATACAAGCCATTCCAAAGTGCTAAAAGGATATCCTGCACGTATAGGAGGATATATAATATAAACTGAGTATCTTTTCAAAAACCTCGTACTATTCCGAAAAAGGAAACGAGTCATGCAATCCACGTTTTATACGAGCCGTGCCTATAACACACTATAAAGTGCTAAAAGGATATCCTGCACGAATGGGAGGATATATAATATAAACTGAGTATCTTTTCACAAACCTCGTGCAATCCCATATTTTATACGAGCCGTACCTAACGTCAAAGTGCTAAACAAAAATCTTAATATAGTACCTAATGCAATTCCACGTGTCTTAGTTCAAATCTTAATATAGTCTGTACCCAGTTTGCCGAAACAAAAAGTTGTTACTTTGTTGTCGTGGTTCGCATGCTGTGTTCTCTCTTGTGCTGCTGGGCTTCACCTCGTAGTTTGAGGATGCTGGGGGCTCTGGCCCAGCATGATGGTGGTGGCTGCCTCCTCCGGAGGGAATCGACGAGTTGGGATCGGCCAGTTGGTCTCAATGACGAGTTTGGGACTGCAAACCGAGCCTCAAGTCCGTTCATGGCGGGCAATCGCGGCGTTGGCGGGCAATGATGATGTTCACGCGCTATTATTTTGTTAAAGGCATCGACATTGCAGCCCCCACTTTCTTACTCATGCCGCTCTAGGGAAACCCTAGATATGGGTATCTCAGATCGAACGATGACGGCGCTTCCGGCGTAGTTTTACCTCTTGGGGGCATCATTGGAGCAGCGGTTTGATGGTGGTCGCAACCGGTGGAGTGGTATGCTTCAACCACGTTGATGTCGGCGAGTCTCGCCGGCGTGGCACAACCGGGGACTCTGTAACGGGTGTGACTTGATGGAATCGCGCTGGGCGGAGGCGCTTTCTGAAGCCACGGCGGCGTCGACGGCAGGCCTGGCAAGGTAAATGCTTAGATCCATGTCTCGAAGATGGTTTGTCGCAGATGGTGGCGCCGACTTCTATAGCGTGTATGCTGGTGCGCGTTGAGGTTATGTCAGACCGACTTGTGCTCCTGGCTAGTTGTTGGGTGGTTGGTTGGGGCCTCCGGATTTGTAATGATGTGTGTAGCTTGCGGTCAGAGTACTTGCTCGGACATGGAAGTACCCTTCATCTAGGTCGTACTGGTTGCGACTTATTGTTAGAGAGGTGGCTTCGTATTGACCTATGTATTCTTTTTCAAAAAATATATTAATTAATTAATTAATTAAGAAGTTTATATTTATATTTATCTTTTTATTGCAGATGTTAAGGGTATCACCTCCATTTAAAAAAAAAAAAAAATGAAGATGTCCGATGGCTGAGGCATGAAAGCGCGATTGGACTAGGTACGTGTTGATGGAGACGTACATGTGTGGTACATGTATCGAGGATAATCTACTTTCCAAAATTAAAGAAATCAGATTTTGCGTGAGTCAGCCCTTTTTGTTTTCGGCTGTCTGAGTGGTACCTAACAACGCCAAAGTGATAGAAGGGACAGCTCCACGCGGCTCTCATATATTTTTGTATAATAATGTAGTGAATCTCGACCTGGGGCCTACTTAATTAGCCATATGTATAAAAAGCAGCACCTTAGTTAGTTGATAATAAAAGGTAGTTTGCCAAAACAAAAGGTTGATGTAACCCCGGGGAGCACCTGCCCGCACCGAGGTAAAGAGCATCTCCAGTAGCCCTCTTCTATCCGCGCCGTGTCCGTTTTGTCCGCAAGGCTTGCTACGGTACAACCTCTAGCCCTAAACTCGTAGAAACCTGTTTACGTACAAATCCAAATCAGTATTCAAACCGGGTGTTCCAGGTAGCCCTCCTCCTCCTCGTCGATGGCTAGATCGATGAAGGTTGAGATCGGCAGGACGACGCCTTACGCAAGAATGACACTAGAGCCTCCTTATTCGATTCCATGCATGTTGAGGTAGGGGCCAGCAATCACCGGATCTAAAGCTTCTAGATCAAGGGCAACCATCATGCACCTTGCCAGCTGCCCATGTTCATCGCCGGTGTTGAGACAGAGAAGGCCGAGCCCGTGTCCTGCTGATTATGGACAATACGAGCGATAGCAGACCGCCGATGCTAAGCCAGGGACCGAGCTCTATGATCCCGTGTCTGGAAGCAGTCATGTGTCAGGCATGGGATCTCGTATTGGTGGAAATGAAAGAGCCGTACCTAACGCCAAATTGCTAAAAGGTTAGCACCACGCGTCCTAATTCAAATCTTTTCCTAAAGTTTTGTTGATTAATCAATAAAGAAGTTTATGTATATCTTTTTAATGCACAGGTCAAGGGTATCAACTCCATTTCGGAGAACAAAATGAAGATGTTCGATGGCTGAGCCATGAAAGCGTGATTGGACTAGGGACGTGTTGATGGAGACGTACATGTGGTACACGTATCGAGGATAATCTACTTTCCAAAATTAAAGAAATCATATTTTCGGTAGTGTTTAGAAAAAAGAAAGCGAGTACTGCTATCACACATTTTGCGTGAGTCGTACCCTTTTTGTTTCCGGCTGTGTGAGTGGTAACGCTTAAAGTGATAGAAGGGTCAGCTCCACGCGGCTCTCATATATTTTTGTATAATGTAGAGAATCTCGAACTGGGGCCTACTTAATTAGCCATATGTGTAAATGCAGCACTTAGTTAGTTGATAATAAAAGGTAGTTTGCCAAAACAAAAAATTTGATACAACCAGGGGAGCACCCGAGGTGAAGAGCATCTACAGTAGCCCTCTTTTGTCCGCGCACTGTGTCCGTTTTGTCCGCAAGGCTTGCTACAGTACCACCTCTTGCACTAAACTAGTAGAAACCCGTCTATGTACAAATCCAAATCAGTATATATTCAAAACAGGTGTTCCATGTAGCCCTCCTCCTCCTCGTCGACGGCTAGATCGATGAAGGTTGAGATCAGCAGGACGACGCCTTACGCGAGAATGGCACTAGAGCCTCCTTATTTGATTCCATGCATGTTGGTGTAGGGGCCAGAAATCGCCGGATCCGAAGCTTCTAGATCAAGGGCCCTTGCCAGCTGCCCATGTTCATCGCCGGTGTTGAGACAGAGAAAGCCGAGCCCGTGTCCTGCTGATTATGGACAACGCGAGCGACAGCAGACCGCCGACGCTAAGGCAGGGGCCGAGCCCTATGATCCCGTGTCTGGCATAGCAGTCATGTGTCAGGCATGGGATCTGGTATTGCTGGAAATGAAAGAGCATGGAAGGAGGTTTCTTGCATGTATCTAGACACGTTTTAATGTGTAGAAACATATAAATTTAGACAAGTTCAAGTTTATTTTTAGAGGTAAGAAGTACATCATTTCTCACACAAAATTTATATATACGACAGCCAACCCATACCGCAGATGGTACGACATGTAGCCAGCCAAAACAAACAAATACAGTAGCAAGGTGCTCAATGGCCATTGGCCAAACAATGACAGCGCAACTGTAGCCTCTTCCACCAGTTGAATAGGGTATGTACGTGTATTATATAAAATATCTTCAGAAATAATAAAATCAGATCATTGGCATTATCCAGAAAAAGGCAATCCCACGTTTGGTACGAGCCGTACCTCACGCCAAAGTGCTAAAAGGTTAGCACCACGCGTCCTAATTCAAATCTTTTTTATATAATCTCTATCTAGTCTGCCGAAACAAAAAGACGGTATGCATGTTATGGACCATTTTATGTTTGTCCACTTATCTATTTTTATGTATGTACTATATAAACTGGACTGTATATATAAACTGTATTACAAAATGATTTTTTTGAACCTGCATTACATAGTGCCGACGCACAGGTACACTGTATCTCTCGCGCACCCGCGCCCACCTCTGCTAAGTGGCAGTACCGCCGGTGCACAGAACAAGCACGCCGGCACTAAGTGGCAGTACTGGGCGCAGAAAGCGCGCGGGCTCCACTAGTGAAAACGAGGTCTTTGGTTGAGCCTGGAAATGGGCTTTAACACCGGTTCTTCTACGAACCGGTGTTAAAGGGGGGGCCGTACCAGCGTGGCCCATGCGGCAAAAAGGAGCCCCCCTTTAACACCGGTTCGTGGCACGAAATGGTGTTAAAGGCCCCTGCACCAGTAGCCCGCGCAGCCCCCCCCTTTAACACCGGTTCGTGGCTTGAACCGGTGTTAAAGAAACTATATCTACCGCAGCCCACACCCCACTCTTCCATTTTTTCACTATCTCATTTTGGAGCCTAGCAAGAGGGTGTGAAGTGTGCTAGTTTGTGTTTTTTTCATATGCACAAGAGGTGTTCGGTGAAATGCCCTAGAGCTCAAATAAGTTTTCTCGTTGCTCTTTCCTTCTCGCACGAGGTCGGCAACTATCCTTTCATGTGTCATTGATGTACTGTATATATAAATGGTCATCTCCCTATTAATTTTTGATATATACTATATATTAATGCAGATGAACCGGCAATGGATGTATGGTGACCGCCGCACTTCCGAGTACATTACGGGCCTCCAAAATTTCATCGTTGTGGCTAATGCAAACCGTGGTCACAATGGTTTTATGTGCTGTCCGTGTGTTCACTGTCAGAACAAGAAAGACTACTCAAATACCAGAACCATTCACGCCCACCTGCTTCGATCCGGTTTCATGCCTAGCTATAATTGTTGGACCAAACACGGAGAAAAAGGGATTGTGATGGAAGACAACGAAGAAGAAGAGGATGATGACAACTATCATAATATGTATCCTGAATATGATAATACTGCAACGGGGGTAGATAATGAAGATCAAGAGGCAGCAAATGGGCCCGCTGATGACGATCTTGGTCGGGTCATTACTGATGCAAAAGAAGAATGTGAAACTGAAAAGGAGAAAGAGAAGCTGGAGCAGATGTTAAAGGATCACAAAACATTGTTGTATCCAACTTGCGAAGATGGCCACAAAAAGCTAGGTACCACACTGGATTTGCTGCAATGGAAGGCAGAGAACAGTGTGACTGACAGCGCATTTTCAAAGTTGTTGGTAAAAATGAAGAATCTTCTTCCAAGAAATAATGAGTTGCCCGACAGTACATACCAAGCAAAGAAGGTTGTCTGCCCTCTAGGATTAGACGTGCAAAAGATAAATGCCTGCATTAATGACTGCATCCTCTACCGCGGTGAGAAGTACGAGAATTTGGATGCATGCCTGGTATGCACCTTTGCATCGGTATAAGATTAGACGATACGATCCTGGAGATTTTCAGGGAGAGGCCCCTAGGAAGAAGGTTCCTGCCAAGGTTATGTGGTGTGCTCCTATAATACCACGATTAAAACGTCTCTTCAGAAATAAAGAGCATGCCAAGTTGTTGCGATGGCACATGGAAGACCATAAGAAAGACGCGATGTTGAGACACCCCGTTGATGGGTCACAGTGGAGAAAAGTCGAGCGAGAGTACCCGGACTTCGCACGTGACGCAAGGAACTTAAGGTTTGGTCTAAGTATAGATGACATGAATCCTTTTGGTGAGCAGAGCTGTAGTCACAGCACCTGGCCTGTGACTCTATGTATCTATAACCTTCCTCCTTGGTTGTGTATGAAGAGGAAGTTCATTATGATGCCAGTGCTCATCCAAGGCCCGAGGCAACCCGGCAACGACATTGATGTGTACCTAAGGCCATTAGTTGAAGAACTTTTACAGCTGTGGGCCAAACCAGGTGTACGTATGTGGGATGAGCACAAAGGGGAGCCATTTGACCTACGAGCATTGCTTTTCGTAACCATCAATGATTGGCCTGCTTTTAGTAACATTTCAGGACAGACAAACAAGGGATACAATGCATGCACACACTGTTTAGATGAGACTGAAAGTGTATATTTGGATAAATGTAAGAAGGTTGTGTACCTAGGGTATCGTCGATTTCTTCCGAACCTGCATCCAGTAAGAAAGAAAGGCAAGCATTTCAAATGTCTGGCAGAACCCCGGAGGAAGCCTGTCCTCCGTACCGGTGAGGAGGTATTTGGTATGGTCAAGGACCTAGAAGTAATCTTTGAAAAAGGTCCTGGCAGTCTATCTGTTCCGAATGACGATGCCGGACACGCGCCCATGTGGAAGAAGCAATCTATATTTTGGGACCTACCCTATTGGAAAGTCTTAGAGGTCCGCTCTTCAATCGACGTGATGCACGTGACGAAGAATGTTTGCGTGAACCTGCTAGGCTTCCTAGGAGTGTATGTGAAGACAAAAGATACACCGGAAGCACGGCAGGACCAACAACGTCTGAAAGACCCTGAAGAGCCTATGCATCCTGAGAACGAGAAGGGTAAACGATGCCACTTAACTCCTGCCAGCTACGCTCTTACCAAAGCAGAGAAGGAAATCTTTTTTGAATGCCTGAGCAGTATCAAGGTCCCGTCTGGCTTCTCGTCGAATATAAATGAAATAATAAATATGGCAGAGAAAAAATTCCAAAACCTGAAGTCTCATGACTGCCACGTGATTATGACACAATTGCTTCCGATTGCATTGAGGGGGCTTCTACCTGAAAATGTTCGAGTACCCATTGTGAAGCTATGTGCATTCGTCAATGCAATATCTCAGAAGGTAATCGATCCAGAAAGCCTACCAGGGTTGCAGACAGATGTGGCCCAATGTCTTGTCAGCTTTGAGTTGGTGTTCCCACCATCCTTCTTCAATATTATGACGCTTCTCCTGGTTCACCTAGTAGAAGAGATTGCCATTCTCGGTCCTGTATTTCTACACAATATGTTCCCCTTTGAGAGGTACATGGGATTCTTAAAGAAATATGTTCATAACCGTGCTAGGCCAGAAGGAAGCATCTCCAAGGGCTATGTAACAGAGGAGGTCATTGAGTTCTGTGTTGATTTTATTCCTGACCTTAAGGAGATTGGTGTTCCAGAATCACGACATGAGGGGAGACTGCGTGGAAAAGGCACCCTAGGTTGAAAAGCAATGATATGTAGGGACAGGCATTCTCTCAATCAAGCACACTACACGGTTTTACAAAGATCTATCTTGGTTGCCCCGTATATCAATGAACACAAGAATTTAATACGCCTAAAACACCCGGGACAGTTTGATGAATGGATTATAAGTGAACACATGGCGAGTTTTGGCGGCTGGCTGCAAAGACTTCTCACGAATAACACCACTATTGGGGATCAGCTGTACTTGTTGGCCATGACACCATCTTCAACTGTATGTACTTTCCAAGGGTACGAGATAAATGGGAATACATTTTACACGATAGGCCAAGATAAAAAGAGAACCAACCAAAATAGTGGTGTCCGCTTCGATGCAGCAGAAGACAATGGGCAAAGACCACGTATTATGGGTTCATAGAGGAGATATGGGAACTTGACTATGGACCTAATTTTAAGGTCCCCTTGTTTCGATGCAAATGGGTCAAGCTAACAGGAGGGGGGTTGAGGTAGACAAGAAGTACGGAATGACAACGGTGAATCTCAAGAATCTTATGAAGGTAGACAAGAACTTAGACGAACCATTCGTCTTAGCCAATGATGTGGCTCAGGTTTTCTATGTGAAGGACATGTCTACCAAACCAAAAAAAAAGAAAAAATAAGTAAACAGATACATCACACGATGAGCCAAAGCGTCACATAGTTCTTTCAGGGAAAAGAAACATCGTGGGAGTGGAGGACACGACAGACTTGTCAGAAGATTATAATAAGTTTGATAAAATTCCGCCCTTCAGAGTGAAGACTGACCCAACCATCCTGTTAAACGGTGTTGATACTCCATGGTTACGGCCGACGCGATCATAAGATTGACTATATGTATTAATTGAGCCATTTGTGGCACACATATGTATCTCAACATGGAAATCAATGTCATATTTCTTACAGTATATGTATTAAATGAGCCATTTTCTTCCTTCTATTTCTTCCTCCATTTTCTTCCCACCATTTTCCCTCTATTTTCTTCCTGCCATTTTTCTTCCGCCATTTTCTTCCGCCATTTTCTTTTTTTTTCTGCCATTTTTCCCTTGATTCTTCCTTGATTTCTTTACGCCATTTTTCCCTTGATTCTTCCATGATTCTTCCCTCCAGTTTTTCCCGCCAGTTCTTCACTTTATATATATATGTAGGGTTGGCCTCCATTGTCATTGCACATCTCTAGACTCATATCTACAACCTCATTACTCTTTCCCATGGCTTCCACGGTAGCACTAACCCCCAGGGAGGCGGAGGCGCTTTGCGCCTCAAACTACCCCTGCCCGCCGGGCTACTGTGTCCCCGTCGGCTGGATGCTGAGCGCCGGAGGCGTGCCGGTTCCTCCTGTCCCTCTAGGTGTGGCGCGCCGGATGGCCATCGCGAACCACTACTACTTCGAGCTCACGCCGGAGCAGCGGAGGAATCCCAGATGGCATCCCGGCTATTTCCCTACTTGGGAAGCCTTCTTCGTGGATCGGCGTGAGAGGTCGCTCGCCAGGCACGAGGAGGACGACCCACCTCCTCCGAACTTCAACGAGGCCGGCCGTCGGCTATGGTGGCGCGGTCGGACTCTCCAGAGCGTCATGGCCTATGACACTGCCGCCGACTCTAACCCCCGTCTGCGCTACCCTCAAGTCTAGCCCACGCGTACTTAGCCTTTAAGGTTCAATTACGGCGACCCCGACGACGACAGCGATGACAGCGGCGGCGAGTACGACGACTACAGTGGCGAGTATTACAGGTGTAGGCAGGAGCATGACTGAATCACTCCAACATTCCGAAACAAGTTCGGCTGATTGTTACTTAATATGGCCATGTATCTTAATTTTCAGTTCTTTTATGTATCTTAATTTTCAGTCGTGCTTTATGTAACTTACTATTAGTTGCATTTTGTATTTTAATTCCAGTTCTATCTCCTTCACAAAATGACCTATCTCATTCGAGGTTTTTTGGCTTTCGGGTCAAATGACCAATGTTATGGCTAGAATCAAGGCATAGTTTGTGATAATATGGATATATTATGCATACATGTGCATCATGGCATGGCAAACAATGTTGCAAGAGGAAGTTTTCCTTTTTATCACACCAAAAAGACATTTTCTATTTTCCGAGCATAAAAAACGGACGGTTTTGTGAAGCAACCACCAAATGGCTAATTCAAAAAACCATCACCACATTTTACAAAAATACTAGACCACCTTATATGGACAATGTACCAATAGGGGGATCTGAAACCTTTCCGTCCACCTCTGGTGAAAAAGACAAAATCCTGCCGAATCGATAGAAAGTGCGTCAGATATGAACTACAGGTACATGATACGATGCTCACGATTTTTTACAAAAATCATTTTTAGGTTCACAATATGCTATTTTATCAAAAATACAATGCAAGTTGAGCGATGCTTGGCCCCGAGCTAAGAATCTGCATGCCCGTTGTTCGACAAAGTTTGACGATAGTTTAAAACGGGGATAAAAAATAAAAAAAGATCGAAACAGTGCGAAACCTTCGCGTGGTGTTATATTATCTGACATAGTTAGAAGGAAAAATCTCAAACTTGGTATATTGATTATGTCTCAAAAAAAACCTTCACAAAATGACCTATCTCATTCGAGGTTTCTTGGCTTTCGGGTCAAATGACCAATGTTATGGCTAGAATTAAGGCATAGTTTGTGATAATATGGCCATATTGTTCATACATGTGCATCATGGCATGGCAAACAATGTTGCAAGAGGAAGTTTTCCTTTTTATCGCACAAAAAGGCATTTTCCATTTTCCGAGCATAAAAAACGGATGGTTTTGTGAAGCAACCACCAAATGGCTAATTCAAAAAACCACCACCACATTTTACAAAAATACTAGACCACCTTATATGGACAATATACCAATAGGAGATCTGAAACCTTTCCGTCCACCTCGGTGAAAAGACAAATTCTGCGAATCGGTAGGAAGTGGGTCGAATATGAACTACAGGTACATGATACGATGCTCATGATTTTTTACAAAAATCATTTTTAGGTTCACAATATGCTATTTTATTAAAAATCCAATGCAAGTTGAGCGAGGCTTGGCCCCGAGCTAAGAATCTTCATGCTCGTTGTTCGACAAAGTTTGACGATACTTTAAAACAGGGATAAAAAATAAAAAAAATCTAAACAGTCACGAAACCTTCGCGTGGTGTTATATTATGTGACATAGTTAGAAGGAAAAATCTCAAACTTGGTATATTGATTATGTCTCAAAAAAACCTTCACAAAATGACCTATCTCATTCGAGGTTTCTTGGCTTTCGGGTCAAATGACCAATGTTATGGCGAGAATCAAGGCATAGTTTGTGATAATATGGCCATATTGTGCATACATGTGCATCATGGCATGGCAAACAATGTTGCAAGAGGAAGTTTTCCTTTTTATCGCACCAAAAAGGCATTTTCTATTTTCCGAGCATAAAAAACGGACGGTTTTGTGAAGCAACCACCAAATGGCTAATTCAAAAAACCACCACCACATTTTACAAAAATATTAGACCACCTTATATGGACAATGTACCAACAGGGGGATCTGAAACCTTTCCGTCCACCTCTGGTGAAAAAGACAAATTTCTGCCGAATCGGTAGGAAGTGGGTCAGATATGAACTACATGTACATGATACGATGCTCATGATTTTTTACAAAAATCATTTTTCGGTTCACAATATGCTATTTTATCAAAAATCCAATGCAAGTTGAGCGAGGCTTTGTCAGATTCAAGTGTGTAAACAAAGTACACAACATTATTTTATTACCATCAATTGTGTTAAGTTTTATTCTTATATATATATTGACCCCATTCTTCATATATATTCAGATCGAACGGATGCGGGACCAACTCCTACCATTTGACCGCATATGAGCCATTCAAGAGGAATTGGCGGGGTACATACTTGATGAGGTCGTCACACCTGGCGGAGAACTCTTTAGATATCTACCAAAATGAACGTTGTATATATGCTTGAACGTGTTTGTCTTGTACTTGATGCTTCAACGTTTACGGAGAATACCACACAATGACGATGTTGTGTATAATAATAGTTGCTTAATTATTCATGTACTCGTATGTACCGATGACGATGTATGTGTATACCGCTCCCGATCAATTCCCCCTCCCCCTCCCCGTCCCTTGCGCCATGAAATACGCCTGAGCAGGCAGGGGCAGAACTCTGCCGCGGCAGAGATTTAGGCCGTTTTCCAGTCGCGGCAGAGATTTATCTCTTTTTCCTGCCGCGGCACAGAACCTTTAACACCGGTCGAACCGGTGTTAAAGGGGGGGGGGGCTGAGCCCTGTGGCAGCTCCACGTGCGTCACCCTTTAACACCGGTTCGTATAAGAACCGGTGTTAAAGGGGGGGAGGCCTCTAACACCGAACCCTCAACAGCGGTTCTACAACCGCTGTTAGAGGGCCCTCCAAACCGGTGTTAGAGGGGGGGTGTGCACTAGTGCTCTAACATTACCCCCCACCCCCCCAAGGGCCTACAACTGGTGTGCCGACACTAAATGGCATTACCCCCGGTGCGTTGGTCCACGCGCCGGCACTATGGGCATACCGTCGGCATGACTACTGTCGGGCGCCCATGCGCCGGTGGTAGCTTGATTTAGCTTTCCGGCGATAAGTTGTTCCCTAGCAATGGCAAGTTCGATCGTGCTGACATCTATACAAGAAAAATATGCAGAAAATTAATATTGGCCCTCTCAGTTAGCAGGAATAGACAAACCATAGCGTCTGCCCACTCGATATAAAAATAAATTACTTGAATTTATCCAGATTCATATATATTTAAATACATTTTAATGTGTAAAAATATGAAATATATACAAATCCAAGTCACTTATTTCTGTACGACGAAAGTCTAACACTTACCACCAAATATTTAGTACAACACAGCCGACCCATGCTGCATGGCCAGCCAAAACAAACAAGGACCTAAGCAAGGTGCTCAATGGCCATTGGCCAAACCACGACAGCGCAACTGTAGCTCCTTCCACCAGTCGCATAGGGTATGTACGTGTTGGGAGACAACATGCCCTGCACGTGTAGGAGGATATACTATAAAATCCTTTTTTAGAAAAAAAAATCACTTGAGACGTTTCCTGCCAGGGTGGGCAAAAAATCAAAGTGGCAAGTACAAGAAAGAAAAAGAGAGGCTTCTTTTAATAATAGATGAGCTTGACTTAAAAGCCGAAAATGCTCCACTTTCCACTTCTGAAAGAGAAAAATTAAAAGAGACAAATAAGAAGCTACTTAAGATAAGAAGGGAAGAGGAAAGTAAGTGGGCACAAAGAGCCAAGGTTAAACATGTTCAAGAAGAGGGTAATAATACTAAGTATTTTCACTTAATTGCCAACGGCAAACATAGGCGAAAGAAAAAAAATTCAATTGGAACAAACGAGGGAACCATAATTGGAGAGCAAAACTTAAAAGTCTATATTACTGAATTTTATAAGATGTTATTTGGGGCGCCGGCACCATCTAACGTCTCTTTAATAGAAAATATTACTCATGACATACCGCAGATTACTTCTGTGGAGAATGATATTCTTACCTCTCCTTTTAGTGAAAAGGAGGTGTACAAGGCCATATCACAGATGAAGCATAATAAAGCCCCTATTCCGGATGGCTTCCCAGCAGAGTTTTATCAAATGTTTTGGGACGTGATTAAACATGATCTTATGGCATTATTTGTTCAATTGCATTCAGGGGATTTGCCGCTGTATAAATTGAACTTTGGTGTCATTACTTTATTACCCAAAAAGGAAAATGCGGTTCAGATACAACAATATAGACCCATATGTCTCCTAAATGTCAGTTTTAAGATTTTTACTAAAGTTGGAGCTAACCGAATTATGGGAACAACACATAAGGTTATTAGACCATCCCAGTCGGCTTTTATGTCGGGGCGGAATATACTGGAAGGGGTGGTGGTGCTACATGAGACCATACATGAACTTCATAAAAATAAATTGGATGGCGTTTTATTTAAAATTGACTTCGAAAAGGCGTATGACAAAGTTAAATGGTCTTTTTTACAACAAACGCTTCGAATGAAAGGGTTCGCACCGGAGTGGTGTCAATTCATTACACATTTTGTCCATGATGGTAGTGTTGGTATAAAAGTTAATGATGATATTGGTCATTATTTTCAAACAAAAAAATGCTTGAGACAAGGTGATCCTATGTCTCCCATACTGTTCAATATTGTTGCGGATATGCTAGCTATTGTCATTGCAAGGGCAAAGGAGGATGGTCAAGTTGGAGGCCTTATACCTCATCTTGTTGAGGACGGGGTTTCAATTCTGCAATATGCGGACGACACAATTCTCTTTATGGAACACGATTTACAGAAAGCTTTGAACATGAAATTAATCTTATGTATCTTTGAACAATTATCAGGACTCAAAATTAATTTCAACAAGAGTGATTTTTTTTGTTTTGGTATGGCAAAAGATGAAGAGCAACAATACAAAGAGATCTTTGGTTGTGAATCTAGGTCTTTGCCATTTCGGTATCTGGGGATACCTATCTATTACAGAAAATTAAGAAATTCAGATTGGTATCCGGTGGAAACCCGTTTAGAAGGAAAACTTGGTTGTTGGAAAGGAAAGCTCTTGTCTTATGGTGACCGGCTAGTCCTTATTAATTCAGTTCTAACTAGTTTACCTATGTTCATGTTGTCATTTCTTGAGATCCCAAAGAGGGTAAGGAAACGACTAGATTATTATCGTTCTCGTTTCTTTTGGCAAAGTGATGAGAACAAAGCAAAATATAGCTAACTAGGTGGAATATCATTTGTAGACCAAAAGATCAAGGTGGTCTTGGCATTGAAGTTCTTGAGTTAAAAAATAGATGTTTGTTGAGTAAATAGCTTTTCAAACTTCTTAATGAGGATGGATTATGGCAGGAGGTGCTACAAAACAAATACCTCAAGCACAAAACTTTATCCGAGGTTAAAGTAAGACCCACTGATTCACCTTTCTGGAAGGTGCTCATGGGGGCTAAAGATGGTTTCTTTAGTAGAGTTCATTTTAAAGTTGGGGATGGATTAACTACAAGATTTTGGGAAGATAAATGGTTGGTGGATTTATCTTTTGCACAACAATATCCATCTTTATATAACATTGTGCAACACAAGAATGCTTTGGTTGTGGATGTTCTAGCTAACGTACCGCTGAATATTGTATTCCGAAGATCACTAACTGGTAATAAATGGATACAATGGTTACATTTATGTCAACGATTAATGATGGTGCAGTTATCAGAGGAGTCGGATAAATTTGTATGGGGATTAAGTGCCTCGGGTTCTTTTACAGTTAAATCTATGTATGAAGATCTTATGAATGGTCATACGCCTTTTCTTAGCAAATATCTTTGGAAATTAAAGATACCATTAAAGATTAAAATATTTATGTGGTTCCTTCATAAAAAGGTTTTACTTACTAAGGATAATTTTGTGAAGCGTAAGTGGGTTGGGTGCACAAAATGTTGTTTTTGTGGTTCCTCGGAGACCATTGACCACCTGTTTATCAATTGCCCTTTTGCACGGCTTATATGGCATACTATTGATGTTACTTTTGATCTGTTATCTCCAACTAGTGTGGACCATATGTTTGGTACATGGTTGGGACGTATGGATAATAAGACGAAAGCTATGATTCGCACTGGTGTATCGGCTTTGTGTTGGTCCATATGGAGATGTAGAAATGATATAATTTTTAACAAAAAGAGATCTTTCAACTTCTTGCAGGTTATTCACATGATGGCGCATTGGGTACAGTTGTGGGCATACCTGTTACCGCCGGAACACCGAGATGCCATGTCTTCCAGATGCGGACGGCTATTGACTGTCGCTCAGGAGTTCTTCAGTCAGGCTATCTGGCAGCATACTAGTCGTCTTCATGATGCTTAGTCCTTTTTTAAATATTGTTTTTCGCTGGTTGATCTATGCAGCAACTCTAGCTGTATCTTGAATTGGTGACTTGTTACTTTTTACGTTGGCTTAATAAATGGCTGTGTGCATCAATTGATGCAGAGGCCGGGGAGTTTTACCCCTATTTCAAAAAAAAGGAAAAAAATCATTGGTACTATCAAAAAAGGCAAACGATCTGAATCATTGGTACTATCAAAAAAGGCAAACGATCTGCAATCACACGTTTTATACGAGCCTTAGAGCATCTCTAGCACAGCCCGTAAACACGCAAACAGAAAACCCTGAGTTCACTTCACCGAACTCGTGTTTACAGGTCAAAAAATCTCTAGCGCAGAACAGAGCCCGTAAACCAAAACTGTAAAACAGAATATTCTCGGCAGTATTTTTTGAAAGGTGGTGGGACCCAACATGCCGACATCATTTCTATGTTTCTTGAAGTAATTCGAGTTGGCTTCGCAGGCCTTGACGATTTTGACGAACAAACTACGGCGCATGCGATACCTCCTACGGAATAGATGCGGCGGATAGGTAGGTACCTCGGCGAAGTAGTCCTCCATTGAAGGGAATATGCCCTGAGAGGCAATAATAAAGTGCTTATTATGTGTATTCCAAGTATATGATAGATGTTTATTTTGCATGCTATAATTGTATTAATACGGAAACATTAATACATGTGTGTTTAATAAACAAACAGAAAGTTCCTAGTTATGCCTCTCTCATAAACTAGCTCGTTGATTAACAAGATAATCAAGGTTTCCTGATCATGGACATTTGATGTTGTTAATAACGGGATCACAACATTAGTGTAATGGTGTGATGAACATTCATCCGAAGTATAGCATTACGATAAAAGTCATTGAGTTTATATTGCTATAACAACTTACGAAGTGATCCTAATCCTTAGACCATGAGATCATGTCAATCACTAACACCAGAAGAGTTTCTTGATAACATCAAACGTCACACTATAACAGGATGATTATAAAGATGGGTTCAGAACTAATAAAGTGTTATGTTGAGGCCCATGGATTGAGAGTGGAATTTGTTCATCCTGATGACTGATAGATATACTCTGGGCCCTCTCGGTGATATCACATTGGTTAGCTTGCAAGCAAGTGATTTGATCACTAGAATGTTATATCACGGGAACAAGAAAAGAGTGCATGTCAGTAACGAGATCAAACTAGATATGGAGATACCGATGATCGAATCTCGGACATGTAATACATCGCGAAACAAAGGGATTAAGATACTAGCGTAAAAGGTTCCGACGATCACAAGAAAGTCATCGTTGAATGTGTGGGAGTCAGTATGGGTCTCCAGATCCCGCTTCTGATTATTGATCCGAGAGGGGTCTCGATCATGTTCGCATTATTTACGAACCGTAGGGTGACACACTTAAGAGACACCGACATCCAATTGGAGCAAAAGTTTCATGCCGGAAAGAATAACAAGCGCAGGAATTTATTTTACTAGATACCGAAACAGGTTTTCGGGTGAAATTGCATAAAATGGTTATGCATGTGAAATAGAATTCTAGAAAGGGGTTATATGTGAATGTTTGTCATTAAAGTAATTGACAAAATTCTGAATAAATAAAAGAGTTTTATTTAATGAGAGTTTGCATTAAATTTGGTGGAAATTTAATTGCAAGTTTGAGTGGGATTTTGAGTGGAGGGAAATGAAGAGGTTTTTGTGAGTGGAGTGTCCACCCACATGAAGAGGGGAGGGCAAGGGGCAGCCCCCATGCGCCGGCCACCCCCTTGGGGTTCCTCCTCTCCAATAAAAGGCACCCCTCTCCTCACTTCTCACTCACACCTCCTCGTGAAGGATCTCTCTCCCCCTCTAGAATTTATCCCCCATGGTCTCCGACTAGCGAGATACATGTTCCCGGTGGCTATTAGGCAAAAAAGAGTTGTGTTTCCGCTGCATCGCTGGAGCGAGGAGGCGGATGTTGCTCGGTGCGTCGGACGTGTGTGCGAGCACGGATGCGCTGCTGTTTTGCGGCGCTAGGACTTCCTCTCGATCTTGAGATCGGCAAGAGATCGTCTACATCAACCACGAGTTTAACTCGTTAAGCTTTGTTGGTCTTCAAGGGTATGTTCTCTACGGATATACATCCGCCCGTTGTTTGTATCTAGTAGATAGATCTTGGTACATAGTTGTTCCCATCGTAGGAATTTTTTTGTTTTCTATGCTGCAAACCCTACAGTGGTATCAGAGCCGGATCTATGCATAGATGCTTTACACGGGTAGTACACATATGAGTATGTGGGAGATGATGATCATGTTGTTTCTCCTTAGTTGTAATTTTGGATATTGGTGGCATAGTGGGATGAAGCGGCCCAGACAAACTTTACATGTCCTCGCACATGAGACATGTTCCACGCTTGACATGCAACTAGTTTGCATAAGTGGCTAGCGGGTGTCTGTCTCTCCTACTATAGTCAATATCTATTTTGCAACGAGTTGTCAACAATTTGGTTATCCTCGTTGTGGTTCATGTTCGTAGTTATGAACGGCTCTATCTTCGAAATCCCTAAGCCACGTAAAATTTGCAATGGATAAATTAGAGGCGTCTAGTTTAGATTGTTGTTAGGCTAGTGTTATGATATGGTGATGTTGTAAGTAGAAGTATGAGATGATACTCTTACAACACACATAACGTGTAAGTTCCGTAGACCTTGGCCTTACACATATAGGTATGATAGTGATCATACCACGGTGCACATGATAGAGATCATATGCGGGAACCATATCATTCCACTAATAAACATGTGATGTTTGATAGCATCTTATATTGCTTGTTTGGCGTTTTATTAGCATAATATGATGATCCCTCATTTAAATATCAAGATAAGAATGTGTTCTTCCTTTAGTATGCACCGATTATGTTTTCGTCGCTCCAAGACATCACGTGATGATCGGGTGTTCTTGGATCCACGACCATATTTCGGGTGTAAGAGCGATTACACCTTGAATACTAAGGTTCTTACTTGGCGAGCCTAGCATGTACATACATGGCCTCGGAACACGGACCGAAAGGTTAAGCATGAGTCATATAGTAGATATGATTCCCATTTGATGCTCGCATTTGAAGCTCACATGATGATCGGACTTGGTGTAGTGGATTTGGTTCATGTAATCACCAAAAAGACACGAGGGATGTCGTTTTTGAGTGGGAGTTAATTCGTAATGTGGATTAGTTGAACTCAATCTATCATGAACTTAGTCTAAACTTTACAAATTCTGTTGTAGATGGCACCACCTGCTTTTAATTTCAATGTGTTCATGGATAAAGAGAAACTTGCAACGAACGGTAGCAACTTTACCGAATGGGCCATGAATTTGAGGATTCTCCTCTGTGCTGCACAAAAGCAATATGTGCTATAAGCGCCGCTAGGCCCCCCACCTTTTGAGGATGCCCCTGGCGAGGAGAAGAATGTCTATCAGACTCGTCAGGAGGACCACAACTTAGTTCATTGCGGCATATTGTATGGGCTAGAGCCAGAACTTCGAAAGCGTTTCGAAAACGGCAATGCATTTGATATAATGGGTGAGTTGAAAATGATTTTCTACACACATGCTGCTGTAGAGAGCTACAATGCTTCAGAAAGTTCTTTAGCTGCATGATGGAAGAGCACAGCTCCGTTAGTGAGCATGTACTCAAGATGTCGGGTTACGCCGATAAGCTTGTGTCCTTGGGAATATCGATTCCCATTGACTTAGGCATCCATCGTGTACTGCAGTCTCTTCCACCTAGCTATAGGAGCTTTGTGATGAACTATAATATGCATGGCATGAAGAAGTCTCTCTCCGAGCTTCTGTCATTGCTTAAAACTGTAGAAGTGGAGATCAAAAAGGAACATCAACTGTTGATGATCAATAAGAACACTGGTTTCAAGAAAGACAAGAAGGGAAAACAGAAGGGAAGTAAGGGCGGCAAGCCGGTTGCCGTGCCTGAAAAGAAACCCGAGTTGGACCTAAGTCGATCGAGTGCTACTATTGTAAGGGGAGCCCTTTGGGCATAACTTCCCCAAGTATTTGGCAGACAAGAAGGCCGGCAAGGCAAACAAAGGTATATATGATATACATGTTATTGATGTGTACTTGACTAGTGCTCGCAGTAGCACCTGGGTATTTGATACCGATTCAGTTGCTAATATTTGTAACTCGAATCAGGGGCTGCGGAACAAGCGACCTCTAGCAAGGGGTGAGGTCAAGATGCGTGTCGGCAATGGATCAAGCGTTGATGTGATCACCGTCGGAACACTACCTCTCCATTTGCCGTCAGGATTAGTTATAAACTTGAATAATTGTTATCTGGTGCCTGCACTGAGCATGAACATTGTATCTGGATCGTGTTTGATGCGAAGTGGTTATTCATTTAAATCTGAGAACAATGGTTGTTCTATTTATATGAATGAAATCTTTTATGGTCATCCATCGATGATGAATGTTTTATTTCTATTAGATCTCGATAATAATGTTACACGTATTCATAATGTTGATGCTAAAAGGATTAAACTTAATGATGATATATCCACATATATGTGGCACTGCCGTCTAGGTCATATTGGCGTTAAACGTATGAAGAAGCTCCATTCGGATGGACTTTTGGAATCACTTGATTTTGAATCATTTGATACATGTGAGCCATGCCTTATGGGCAAGATGACTAGAAGGCCATTTTCCGGTTCAATGGAACGGGCGACAGATTTATTGGAAATCATATATTCTGATGTATGTGGTCCAATGAGTGTGTCGGCGCGAGGTGGATATCGTTATGTTGTTACTTTCACGGATGATTTGAGTAGATACAGTTATATCTACTTGATGAAACACAAGTCTAAAACCTTTGAAAAGTTCAAGGAATTTCAGAATAAAGTGGAAAATCATCGTAATAGAAAGATCAAATTTCTACGGTCCGACCGTGGAGGTGAGTATCTAAGTTACGAGTTTAGCCCTCACATGAAAGAGTGTGGAATTGTTTCACAACTCACACCTGCCGGAACACCACAGCGAAATGGTGTGTCGGAACGTCGTGTCGTACTTTATTGGATATGGTTCGATCTATGGTGTCTCGGCGAACTTGCCGTTGTCATTTTGGACTTGACAGACTTGTCGTTGTCCAAATGGATCTTGTTGCACCCGGTAACAAACATTCATAAACCATTTGTCGAAGTACGTGCCCGGATAGCCCAAAGTCTCGGTAGTTAGCTCGAGGTCTTCCGGTCAAAAAACAGCGTCGATGAAGACGTGTGGGTGCACTATTACGTGGTAGGGATTGCAATTTTTCGCATTTTCGTTTTTCACTCAAACTCAAGGGAGAAACTTTGCTTCTTATCTTTTTTAAAGATTGTGAATCAAATGCACTAGAAACTGCTGCATTCACTTTAAATCGGGCACCATCTAAATCAGTTGAAAAGACATTGTATGAATTGTGGTTTGGAAACAAACCTAAACTATCATTTCTTAAAGTTTGGGGATGCGATGTTTATGTGAAAAAACTTCAACCGGATAAACTTGAACCCAAAGCGGAAAAATGCGTCTTCATAGGATACCCTAAGGAAAATATTGGGTATTCCTTCTATCACAGATCCGAGGGCAAGGTTTTTGTTGTCAAGAATGGATCCTTTCTAGAGAAAGAGTTTCTCGCGAAAGGTGTGAGTAGTCAGAAGGTAGAACTCGAAGAGGTTATTGAACCTTCTCTTCAAAGTATGGCGAGTAGCGCAGCGCCGGAAGTTGTTCGAGTTGGCTTCACTGTTGATGAGGAAATAATGATAATGATCATGAAACTCGAAGAGAGTACTACGAACCTCGCAGGTCTAGCGAAGTGTGCAGCTCCGAGCTGTCACGGAAACCTGTTATGAATTTCATGGTTGATGAAATTGATGACCTACTGACGTATGAAGAAGCGATGATGAGCCCGGATTCCAACAAATGGTTAGAAGCCATGAAAGCCGAGATGGAATCCATGTATGAAAATCAAGTTTGGAACTTGGTGGAATTACCTCACGACCAAAAGGCCGTGGAGAACAAATGAATTTTCAAAAGGAAAACTGATGTTGATGGCAAGGTGACCGTCTATAAAGCTCGACTTGTCGCAAAGGGGTTTCGACAAATTCAAGGAGTTGACTACGATGATACATTCTCTCCCATAGCGATGCTAAAGTAGTTAGGATTATGTTAGCAATTGCTGCATATTTCGATTATGAGATATGACAGATGGATGTCAAAACCGCATTTCTCAATGGTAATATTGAAGAAGAGTTGTATATGATACAACCAAAGGGTTTTGTCGATCCTAAGGATGCTAACAAGGTGTGCAAGCTTCAGCGGTCCATCTATGGATTGAAGCAAGCATCACGAAGTTGGAATCTCCGCTTTGATGAGGTGATCAAAGAGTTTGGATTTGTCCAAACTTATGGAGAAGCTTGTATTTACAAGAAAGTGAGTGGGAGCAATGTGGCATTTCTGATATTATATGTGGATGACATATTATTGATCGGAAATGATATAGATCTTTTAAACAGTGTTAAAAGTTATCTAAACAGCAAATTTTCAATGAAGGACCTAGGTGAAGCGTCATACATATTAGGCATAAAGATCTATAGAGATATATCTAGGCGCCTAATAGGCCTATCGCAAAGTATATACCTTGATAAGATTTTAAATAAGTTTAAAATGGACAGAAGTAAGAAGGGGTTCTTAACTATGTTGCAAGGCAAGACATCGAGTAAGACTCAAAGTCCGGCTACGGCGGAAGAAAGAGAGATAATGGACAAAGTCCCCTATGCTTCAGCCATAGGCTCTATAATGTATGCCATTCTATGTACAAGACCGGATGTGGCATATGCTATTAGTTTGACTAGTAGGTACCAATCGGATCCAGGTTCGGAACACTGGATAGCGGTCAAGAATATCCTTAAGTACTTACGAAGAACTAAGGATATGTTTCTTGTATACGGAGGTGAAGAAGAGCTTGTGCCTAAATGTTATGTCGACGCAAGCTTTGACACCGACCCGGATGACTCTAAGTCTCAATCCGGATACGTAATTCTCATAAATGGCGGAGCGGTTAGTTGGAGGAGTTCCAAACAACCTGTGGTAGCGGGATCAACAATGGAGGCCGAATATGTTGCTGCTTCGGAAGCAGCTCAGGAAGCGGTTTGGATGAAGGAGTTCATATCCAAACTAGGTGTGGTTGCAAGCACGTTGGACCCAATGGTGATCTATTGTGACAACAATGGTGCCATTGCCAATGCCAAAGAACCAAGGTCTCACAAGAATTCCAAGCATATTAAGCGCCGGTTTCACTCCATCCACGAGCATATCAAGGATCGAGATATAAATATTTGTAAAGTACACACGGATCTCAATGTAGCAGATCCGTTGACTAAAACTCTCCCTAGAGCAAAACATGATCAATACCAGAAATCCATGGGTGTTAGATTCATCACTATGTAACTAGATTATTGTCTCTAGTTCAAGTGGGAGACTGAAGGGAATATGCCCTGAGAGGAAATAATAAAGTGTTTATTATGTGTATTCCAAGTATATGATAGATGTTTATTTTGCATGCTATAATTGTATTAATACGGAAACATTAATACATGTGTGTTTAATAAACAAACAGAAAGTTCCTAGTTATGCCTCTCTCATAAACTAGATCATTGATTAACAAGATGATCAAGGTTTCTTGATCATGGACATTGGATGTTGTCAATAACGGGATCACAACATTAGTGTAATGGTGTGATGAACATTCATCTGAAGTATAGCATTACGATCAAAGTCATTGAGTTTATATTGCTATAACAACTTACGAAGTGATACTAATCCTTAGACCATGAGATCATGTCAATCACTAACACCGGAAGAGTTTCTTGATAACATCAAACGTCACACCGTAACAGGGTGATTATAAAGATGGGTTCAGAACTAATAAAGTGTTATGTTGAGGCCCATGGATCGAGAGTGGAATTTGTTCATCCCGATGACGGATAGATATACTCTAGGCCCTCTCGGTGATATCACATTGGTTAGCTTGCAAGCAAGTGATTTGATCACTAGAATGTTATATCACGGGAACAAGAAAAGAGTGCATGTCAGTAACGAGATCAAACTAGGTATGGAGATACCGATGATCGAATCTCGGACATGTAATATATCAAGAAACAAAGGAATTAAGATACTAGCGTAAAAGGTTCCGACGATCACAAGAAAGTCATCGTTGAATGTGTGGGAGTCAATATGGGTCTCCAGATCCCGCTTCTGATTATTGATACGAGAGGGGTCTAGATCATGTCCGTATTATTCATGAACTGTAGGGTGACACACTTAAGAGACACCGACATCCAATTGGAGCAAAAGTTTCATGCCGGAAAGAATAACAAGCGCAGGAATTTATTTCACTAGATACTGAAACAGGTTTTCAGGTGAAATTGCATAAAATGGTTATGCATGTGAAATAGAATTCTACCAAGGGGTTATAGTTGAATGTTTTTCATTAAAGTAATTGACAAAATTCTAAATAAATAAGAGTTTTATTTAATAAGAGTTTGCATTAAATTTGGTGGAAATTTAATTGCAAGTTTGAGTGGGATTTTGAATGAAGGGAAATGAAGAGGTTTTTGTGAGTGGAGTGTCCACCCACATGAAGAGGGGAGGGAAAGGGGGCAGACCCCATGCGCCGGCCACCCCCTTGGGGTCCCCCCTCTCCTATAAAAGGCACCCCTCTCCTCACTTCTCACTCACACCTCCTCGTGAAGGATCTCTCTTCCCCTCTAGAATTTATCCCCCATGGTCTCGGACTAGCGAGATACATGTTCCCGGTGGCTATTCGGCAAGAAAGAGTTGTGCTCCCGCTGCATCGCTGGAGCGAGGAGGCGGAGGTTGCTCGGTTCCTCGGACGTGTGTGCGAGCATGGATGCGCTGCTATTTTGCGGCGCTAGGACTTCCTCTCGATCTTGAGATCGACAAGAGATCGTCTACAACAACCACGAGTTTAACTCGTTAAGCTTTGTCGGTCTTCAAGGATATGTTCTCTACGGATATACATCCGCCCGTTGTTTGTATCTAGTAGATAGATCTTGGTACATAGTTGTTCCCATCATAGGAAATTTTTTGTTTTCTATGCTGCGAACCCTACATCCATCGGCTGCTCGTGGCCGAGGAGGCGATTTCGTTGGGTGTGGTTCCGGCCAATCACCGAGCCATGCCTTCGATTCAGCAGTTGCGTGCGGTCCTCCAGCTCCTTGATGGAGAGAAGGAGGATGGTGGCCTCCACCTCGTCGTCCTGGAGCATCTCGTCGAGGTCAGAATCGTCCTAGCTTGATGAATCAGAGAGATCGACATCGACGAACTCATCGCCTGAGTTCATCCTCGATTCAGCCGGCGCGGAGCCGGCACCCGGAGCTGGGCGAGGAACCGCAGACGGGATGCGGGGCGACCCACGCTAGCTTCGGGATGCCGGGCTCGGCCGAATCAAGCGGTGTGGCGGTGGGGCAGCAGCGGAGTGTGGTGGCGGCGAGGGAGAGGAGGGAGAGAGTGAGCAGTTGCATGCGGTGAAATTTCAGCGCGCCCTAGATATGGATCAACCGTTCGGTTCGCTCGTTTGCCCCCTAGAAATACAGGCCGATTTGGGTTTTCGGGATCGGCCTAAAAAAATTCATTTTTTCCTCGTTTACGGTAACAGATCGGCGCCGTATTTCTGCCCAAACCCGTAAACTGGCGGTTACTTTTCAATTTTTGCCCTTTTACACGCTCTGCTAGAGATGCTCTTACACAACGCCAAAGTGATAAAAGGTTAGCACCACGTATCTTAATTCAAATCATTTTTTATATATATAATCTCTATCTAGTCCGCCGAAACACAAATTTCTCCAACAACTACTTGCTTACGGTGTAACGTTTGATGGAATTAAAATACTTTATAATCACCTTGATGATACCTTTAAAATCACCCTCAACTAACACTTTCTAAATACCGACACCTTTATAATCACCCTTAACTAACACTTTTCAAATACATGATGACACCTTTATAATTACCATGTTACGGTATGACGTTTGATGGAATCAAAGTATTTTCCGGTGGAAGTGATTGACGTGATCTCATGGTCTAAGGACATTGAGTTACTACGAATATGATAGCAATATAAACTTCAAAACTTGATCGTATTGCTACATCTACTGCGGGTGACCGTTCATCATATAATTCTCCAATGATATGACCCTGTTATTAACAACATCCAATGTTCATGATCATAAAACCATGATTATCAATTAATGAACAAGCTAGTATGAAGAGAGGCATTACTAGGAACCCTTTATGTTTACATGTATTAATGTTTTCTCTTAATACAATTATAGCATAAAAATAAACATTTATCATAAACATGGAATAAGATAATAACTACTTTATTATTGCCTCTCGGGCATTTCAAGCATGTCCGGACCATAGCCTATAAAGAAAAATCATCATCGCAACGAAGACCTCCTCTGCCATTCTTTATGGTCTTCAGATTGCACCGACTATGATATTCACCACCTCTATCTATACCATGGAAATCGAGACACCGACATGTCCCATGGTGTCAAAAAACAGCGGAGCTTCACATTGCACCCTCTTGAAGCTGTCAGGCCGATTATATGGACGTGCACGACCAGATCTCATCATGTCCATATATCCAAGGGCGTCATGCACCAATAAATGTAGATCTACGATAAAGACTTCTAGAACTCGTCGGCGGCTAGATCGATGAAGGCCAAGATCAGTAGAATGAAAACTTCCGCAAGAAGAACACTAGAGCTTCCTTATTGGATTGCATACATGTCGCTATAAGGGAAAGCAATCGCCGGATCTAAAGCTTCCATATCAAGGGCAGCTGTCTCTGCTCCTTGACGACTTCCCATGTTTAAGCACCGGTGCCGAGGCAAGACGCCAAGCCCATGTCCGGCTGATCATGGATGACGCGAGAGACAAAAGACTGGCGTCGCTAAGCCAGGACAAACCCTCTGATCCCGCGTCCGGTAGCAGATCAAGCCAACGTATGTGTCAGGCATGGGATCTCATATTGGGGGAGGGAAAGTGCAGGGAAGGGGTTACTCCCATGCATCTAGACGCGTTTAGTGTGTAGAAATGTTTGAATCTAGAAAATCCGAGTCACTTATTTCTGGAGGGAGGAACTGCAACATTTCTCACCTAATATTTATTTATAACAGAGCCAAGCACGTATACTGCAGAAGTTATGGCACAGCCAGCCAAAACAAACAAGGACCAAGGACTTCCCTCGGTCTACAACAAGAAGCTTTACTACAGCTTTACTACGACATGTTTTGCCCTGATCCAGCGTTGGAGGGGCGAGAAAGACGGCACGCCTTTTGCTCGTGCTAGCATTTGTAGTCGTCGCTAGGTGGTCCATGTGCCAATTTATAATTTTTATTATTTTAAGACCTCTTAGTACTATTGTTGATGAGTTTTAATAGATCAGTGAAATTTTCACAAGAAAAAAAAATCTAAGAACCGGTGCTCAATGGCCATTGGCCAAACCACGACAGCGCAATTGTAACCCCTTCCACCAGTTGCATAGGATATGTACGTGTTTTTTTTTTTTTTGCGGGTGTGGATATGTACGTGTTGATACTTGAGACAACATATCTTGCACGTATAGGAGGATATAATATAAACTAATTTTCAGAAATTAAAATAGCAGATCACTGGTACTACTCAGAAAAGACAAACGAGTCCTGCAATCCCCCACGTTTTATACGAGCCGTACCTAACGCGCCAAAGTGCGAAAAGGATATCCTGTACGTATATAGGAGGATATAATATAAACTGAGTACCTTTTCAGAAACCTCGTACTATTCCAAAAAAGGAAACGAGCCATGCAATCCCAACGAGCCGTACCTAACTCAGAGTACTAAACAAAAATCTTAATATACTCCCTCCGATTTCAAAATATAAGATGTTTTAGATTTGTGAAAAAGATATATCTAGACTTGTTTTAGTTGATAGATTCACTCCAAACCTGAATGAACCACATACTAATAATAGTCTTAGTCTAGATACATTTGCTTCACAAAACTAAAACATCTTATATTTACCTAATGCAATTCGACGTCTCCTAATTCAAATCTTAATATATTGTCTCTACCCAATTTGCCGAAACAAAAAGTAGTTTGACAAAACAAAAAGTTGTTACTTTGTTGCCGCGGTTTGCATGCTATTTTCTCTCTGGCGCTTATGGGCTTCACCTCGCAGTTTGATGATGCTGGGGTCTCTGGCCCAACATGATGGTGGTGGCTGCCTCCTCCGAAGGGAATCGGCTAGTTCGTCTCGATGACAAGTTTGGGAGTGAAAACCGAGCCTCAAGTCCGTTCATGGCGGGCAATGGCGGCGTCGGCGGGCAATGATGGCATTCACGTGATGTTATTTTGTTAAAGGCATCGACATTGCGCCCCCCACTTTCTTACTCGTGCTGCTATGGGGAAACCCTAGATATGGGTATCCCGGATCGAACAAAGACGACGCTTCCGGCGTAGTTTTACCTCTTAGGGGCATCGTTGGAGCATTGGTTTGAGGGTGGTCGCAACTAGTGGAGTGGTATGCTTCAACAACATTGATGTCGGCGAGTCTCGGCTGCGTGGCACAACAGAGACTCTGTAACGGGTGTGACTTGATGGAATCACACCAGACGGAGGCGCTTTCTGGCGCCACGGTGGTCTCGACGGCAGGTCTGACAAGGTAAATGCTTAGATACATGTCTCAGAAGATGGTTTGTCGCATATGGGGACACCGACTTCTATAGCGTGTGTGTTGGTGCATGTTTGAGGTTCTGTCGGACCGGCTTGTGCTCGTGGCTAGTTGTTGGGTGGTTGGATGGGGTCTCTGGATTTGTATTGATGTTTGTAGCTTGTAGTCAGAGTACTCGCTCCGACATGGAAATCCCATTCATCTAGGTTGTACGAGTTGCGACTTATTGTTAGAGAGGTGACTTCGGATTGATCTATGTATTCTTTTTCTAAAATTGTGTTGATTAATCAATAAAGAAGTTTGTGTGTATCCTTTTAATGCGGAGGTCAAGGCACTACAGGAATGGAAAGCTACGCCGACGGCCGGTCGCTACGCCGACGGCCAAACGTCGGGGCCGTCGGCGTAGCCATCGTCTAGGACAGCTCCGCCAAGCAGCCGTCGGCGTATAACTGCCCTCGGCATATCCTATGCTACGCCGACGGCTGCGCTCGGCGTAGCTATTTTTTATTTTATCTCATTAAACTTTGAAAAATCATAACTAAATCATTCTAATTCGGAAAAATACAAATAATATATCAAAATTTGCAGAAAAATAAGACCTATCTATCTACGCTCAAATATTACACATTTGTAAATAAAAATTAAGTAAAACATAAAACATTATATATAGTTTAAAACGGGCATAAAAAATTCAAAAATGATCGAAACAATGCGAAACCTTCGCGTGTGTTATATTATGTGACATAGTTAGAAGGAAAAATATAAAACTTGGTATATTGATTATGTCTCAAAGAAACCTTCACAAAATGACCTATCTCATTCGAGGTTTATTCTTGGCTTTCTGGTTAAATGACCAATGTTATGGCTAGAATCAAGGCATAGTTTGTGATAATATGCCCATATTGTGCATACACATGCATCATGGGATGGCGAAGAATGTTGCAGGAGGAAGCTTTCCTTTTTGTCGAACAAAAAAAGGCATTTTCCATTTTCCGAACATAAAAACGGACGGTTTTGTGAAGCAACCACCAAATGGCTAATTCAAAATGGTACCACCACATTTTACAAAAATACTATACCACCTTATATGGACAATGTCCCAATAAGGGGATCCGAAACCTTTCCGTCCACCTCTGGTGAAAAAGACAAATTTCTGCCGAATCGGTAGGAAGTGGGTCAGATATGAACTACAGGTACATGATCCGATGCTCATGTTTTTTTTACAAAAATCATTTTTTAGGTTCACAATATGCTATTTTATCAAAAATCCAATGCAAGTTTAGCGAGGCTCGGCCCCGAGCTAAGAATCTTCATGCCCGGCATTCGACAAAGTTTGACGATAGTTTAAAACGAGCATAAAAAATTCAAAAAGATCGAAACAATGCGAAACCTTCGCGTGGTGTCATATTATGTGACATAGTTATAAGTAAAAATATTAAACTTGATATATTGATTATGTCTCGAAAAACCTTCACAAAATGACCTATCTCATTCGAGGTTTCTTGGCTTTCGGGTCAAATGACCAATGTTATGGCTAGAATCAAGGCATAGTTTGTGATAATGTGCCCATATTGTGCATACACATGCATCATGGGATGGTGAACAATGTTGCAGGAGGAAGTTTTCCTTTTCGTCGCACCAAAAAGCCATTTCCCATTTTCCGAGCACAAAAAACGGACGATTTTGTGAAGCAACCACCAAATGGCTAATTCAAAATGCTACCACCATATTTTAAAAAATATTATATCATCTTATATGGACAATGTCCCAACAGTAAAATTATTATATTTTTATTTAAATTCAATAATATTTTTACTTATTTATTAATGTTTACTTAGATAATTGTTTGTAATTTCAAAAAATACAAACATGTGACATGTTGATATAAGGGTTAATAGGATTGATATCATAGTATTGACAACAATGTATGAATTACTTTGCGAAAACAGATTCTGAAAGAACGAGAAAGTTAAACGTGCTGGAGCTGGAGTAGTATTAGGATGGGTGACCGGCCATAATGCCCTCGGCGTAGCATACGCCGACGACATTTTGATACGGAGGCTACGCCGACGGCTTTTTGTCCTCGACGTAGCGCGCGCGTCCTGTAGTGAGGGTATCATCTCCATTTCAAAAAAATAAAATGAAGACGTCCGATGGCTGAGCCATGAAAGCGCGATTGGACTAGGTACGTGTTGATGGAGACGTACATGTGGTACACGTATCAAGGATAATCTACTTTCTAAAATTAAAGAAATCAGATTATCGGTAGTGTTTAGAAAAAACAAAACGAGTACTGCTATCACACATTTTGCGTGAGTCGTGCCCTTTTTGTTTTCGGCTGTGTGAGTGGTACCTAACAACGTCAAAGTGATAGAAGGGTCAGCTCCACGCGGCTATCATATACTTTTGTATAATGTAGAGAATCTCGACCTGGAGCCTACTCCCTCCGTTTCTAAATGTAAGACGTTTTATATTTATAAAGAAAATATATCTAGACTTGTTTTAGTGTGTAGATTCACTCTAAACATAAGTAAACCTATATACTAAAAGTAGTCTAGATACATTTGGTTCACAAAGCTAAAACATCTTATATTTTAAAACATAGAGAGTATTTAATTTGCCATATATGTGTAAAAAGGTAAAAAGCAGCACCTAGTTAGTTGATAATAAAAGCTAGTTTGCCAAAAAAAAAAAGTTGATGTAACCAGGGAGCACCTGCCGCACCGAGGTGATGAGCATCTCCAGTAGCCCTCTTCTATCCGCGTCGTGTCCGTTTTGTCCGCAAGGCTTGCTATAGTATAACCTCTTATCCTAAACCCGTAGAAACCCGTCTATGTACAAATCCAAATCAGTATTCAAACCGGGTGTTCCAGGTAGCCCTCCTCCTCCTCGTCGATGGCTAGATCGATGAAGGTTGAGATCGGCAGGACGACGCCTTACGCAAGAATGACACTAGAGCCTCCTTATTCGATTCCATGCATGTTGGTACAGGGTCCAGCAATCGCCGGATCTGAAGCTTTTAGATCAAGGGCAACCGTCGCTGCACCTTGCCGACCGCCGATGTTCATCGCTGGTGTTGAGGCAGAAGGCCGAGCTTGTGTCCTACTGATTATGGACAACGTGAGCGACAGCATGGACAACGTGAGCTAAGGCAGGGGCCGAGCCCTACGATCCCGTGTCAGGCATGGGTCATGTTTTGTGCAATTCTCTCTATTCTGTACCACCAGTCCACCACCACGTCTTATGGGTTGCTCCCCTACAGATGCATCTGATGATTATTAACTGTTGCCCCTCCTGGCGACCGAGGGGTCTATACCCTAGCCTCGTCGCCACCTCCTCCCCATCCACCCTTCTCCCTCCTCGTCGCCCCCGGAGGGCCGCCGGCCTAAGTGCGTGGCGCCGGTGATGGGGGCGGCGGGGATCTGGCCTCTCGGCCCCAGCGCGGCGGTAGGGAGGAGAGCGTCGGCGCTGGACAGGACCCCTACCCATCGACGTCTACGTGGCTCTGGCCGGCGGTGGCTTCGTGGGAGCTCGGATCTGGAGACGGCGGCGGAGTGGGGCGGGTGGCGATTTGCTGGAGGAGGTGCCGATGATGGGATTCCGTTGGAAGACCTAGATCGGCTCTCTATCCCTAATTGCCTACTCGATCCGTTCTTCGGAAACCGGTCGGCGGTGTGGGGATCGCTATGTCGGATCTCATAAAGGAGGTGGTCCTTTGGTTTCTTTCGCACGAAGACGAATATCTGCTTGATGTCTGCCCTCGTTGATCTGATCCGGAAGGCTCCACCGGCGAGATTTCATGGGCGTATCATGCCTGGAGATTACTGGATCGGAAGGTATTCGGTCGAGCGCACCTTGTTTTTCTGGCCGTTTGGTTTCAGCGGGAGCTTTGCGAAGCTCTGTTGTTTGTTCCCACCAAGTGCCATTCTTAGAGCCATGGTGAAGTCAGATGCATAGAAGGAGGTTTCTCGCATGTATCTAGATACGTTTTATATTTTGTAAAAATATGTAAATCTAGACAAGTCCAAATTTATTTTTAGAGGTAAGAAGTACTCCCTCCGTCCTAAAATAGATATCTTAAGTTTGTTAAAATTTAATGAATCTAGACACTATTTAGTATATAGATTTATCTAAAATTTAAAAAACTTAAAACATCTATAGTGGAACGGAGGGAGTACAACATTTCTCACACGAAATTTATATATACCACAGCCAACCCATACTGCACATGGTACGAACACGTAGCCAGCCAAAACAAACAAGTACAGTAACAAACAAACTAAGAACCGGTGCTCAATGGCAATTGGCCAAACCACGCCAGCGCAATTGAGGATATAATATAAACTAACTTTTCATCAGAAATTAAAAGAGCAGATCACTGGTACTATTCACAAAGAGGATGCAAACGAGTCCTGCAATCCCACGTTTTATACAAGCCATACCTAACGCACCAAAATGCAAAAAGGATATCCTCCACATGCATATAGTAGGAGGATATAAATATAATATAAACTGAGTACCTTTTCAGAAACCTCGTACTATTCCGAAAAAGGAAACGAGTCATGCAATCCCACATTTTATACGAGCCGTACCTAACGACAAAGTGCTAAACAACTTTTTTAATATAGTACCTAATGCAATTCCACGTGTCCTAATTCAAATTTTAATATAGTCTCTACCCAGTTTGCCGAAACAAAAAGTAGTTTGACTAAACAAAAAGTTATTACTTTGTTGTCGTGGCTGGCATGATGTGTTCTCTCTTGCGCTGCTGGGCTTCACCTCGCAGTTTGAGGATGCTGGGGGCTCTGTCCCAGCATGATGGTGGTGGCTGCCTTATCTGGAGGGAATCGGCCAGTTGGTCTCAATGATGAGTTTGGGACTGCAAACCGAGCCTCAAGTCCATTCATGGCGGGCGATGGCGGCGTTGGCGGGCAATGCTGGCGTTCATGCGCTGTTATTTTGTTAAAGGCATCGACATTGCAGCCCCCACTTTCTTACTCATGCTTCTCTAGGGAAACCCTAGATATGGGTATCCCGGATCGAACAAAGACGGCGCTTCCGACGTAGTTTTACCTCTTGGGGGCATTGTTGGAGCAGCGGTTTGATGGTGGTCACGACTGGTGGAGTGGTATGCTTCAACCACGTTGATGTCGGCAAGTCTCGGCGGCGTGGCACAACCGGGAACTCTATAACGGGTGTGACTTGATGAAATCGCGATGGGCAGAGGTGCTTTCTGGAGCCACGATGGCGTTGACGACAGGCTTGGCAAGGTAAATGCTTAGATCCATGTCTCGAAGATGGTTTGTCGCTGATGGTGGCGCCGACTTCTATAGCGTCTTTGTTGGTGCGCGTTGAGGTTCTGTTAGACCGACTTGTGCTCCTGGCTAGTTGTTGGGTGGTTGGTTGGGGCCTCCGGATTTGTAATGATGTGTGTAGCTTGCGGTCAGAGTACTTGCTCGGACATGGAAGTACCCTTCATCTAGGTTGTACTGGTTGCGACTTATTGTTAGAGAGGTGGCTTCGTATTGACCTATGTATTCTTTTTCAAAAAATATATTAATTAATTAATAAAGAAGTTTATATTTATCTTTTTATTGCAGATGTTAAGGGTATCACCTCCATTTAAAAAAAAAACAAAATGAAGATGTCCGATGGCTGAGGCATGAAAGCGCGATTGGACTAGGTACGTGTTGATGGAGACGTACATGTGTGGTACATGTATCGAGGATAATCTACTTTCCAAAATTAAAGAAATCAGATTTTGCGTGAGTCAGCCCTTTTTGTTTTCGGCTGTCTGAGTGGTACCTAACAACGCCAAAGTGATAGAAGGGACAGCTCCACGCGGCTCTCATATATTTTTGTATAATAATGTAGTGAATCTCGACCTGGGGCCTACTTAATTAGCCATATGTATAAAAAGCAGCACCTTAGTTAGTTGATAATAAAAGGTAGTTTGCCAAAACAAAAGGTTGATGTAACCCCGGGGAGCACCTGCCGCACCGAGGTAAAGAGCATCTCCAGTAGCCCTCTTCTATCCGCGCCGTGTCCGTTTTGTCCGCAAGGCTTGCTACGGTACAACCTCTAGCCCTAAACTCGTAGAAACCTGTTTACGTACAAATCCAAATCAGTATTCAAACCGGGTGTTCCAGGTAGCCCTCCTCCTCCTCGTCGATGGCTAGATCGATGAAGGTTGAGATCGGCAGGACGACGCCTTACGCAAGAATGACACTAGAGCCTCCTTATTCGATTCCATGCATGTTGAGGTAGGGGCCAGCAATCACCGGATCTAAAGCTTCTAGATCAAGGGCAACCATCATGCACCTTGCCAGCTGCCCATGTTCATCGCCGGTGTTGAGACAGAGAAGGCCGAGCCCGTGTCCTGCTGATTATGGACAATACGAGCGATAGCAGACCGCCGATGCTAAGCCAGGGACCGAGCTCTATGATCCCGTGTCTGGAAGCAGTCATGTGTCAGGCATGGGATCTCGTATTGGTGGAAATGAAAGAGCCGTACCTAACGCCAAATTGCTAAAAGGTTAGCACCACGCGTCCTAATTCAAATCTTTTCCTAAAGTTTTGTTGATTAATCAATAAAGAAGTTTATGTATATCTTTTTAATGCACAGGTCAAGGGTATCAACTCCATTTCGGAGAACAAAATGAAGATGTTCGATGGCTGAGCCATGAAAGCGTGATTGGACTAGGGACGTGTTGATGGAGACGTACATGTGGTACACGTATCGAGGATAATCTACTTTCCAAAATTAAAGAAATCATATTTTCGGTAGTGTTTAGAAAAAAGAAAGCGAGTACTGCTATCACACATTTTGCGTGAGTCGTACCCTTTTTGTTTCCGGCTGTGTGAGTGGTAACGCTTAAAGTGATAGAAGGGTCAGCTCCACGCGGCTCTCATATATTTTTGTATAATGTAGAGAATCTCGAACTGGGGCCTACTTAATTAGCCATATGTGTAAATGCAGCACTTAGTTAGTTGATAATAAAAGGTAGTTTGCCAAAACAAAAAATTTGATACAACCAGGGGAGCACCCGAGGTGAAGAGCATCTACAGTAGCCCTCTCTTGTCCGCGCACTGTGTCCGTTTTGTCCGCAAGGCTTGCTACAGTACCACCTCTTGCACTAAACTAGTAGAAACCCGTCTATGTACAAATCCAAATCAGTATATATTCAAAACAGGTGTTCCATGTAGCCCTCCTCCTCCTCGTCGACGGATAGATCGATGAAGGTTGAGATCAGCAGGACGACGCTTACGCGAGAATGGCACTAGAGCCTCCTTATTTGATTCCATGCATGTTGGTGTAGGGGCCAGAAATCGTCGGATCCGAAGCTTCTAGATCAAGGGCCCTTGCCAGCTGCCCATGTTCATCGCCGGTGTTGAGACAGAGAAAGCCGAGCCCGTGTCCTGCTGATTATGGACAACGCGAGCGACAGTAGACCGCCGACGCTAAGGCAGGGGCCGAGCCCTATGATCCCGTGTCTGGCATAGCAGTCATGTGTCAGGCATGGGATCTGGTATTGCTGGAAATGAAAGAGCATGGAAGGAGGTTTCTTGCATGTATCTAGACACGTTTTAATGTGTAGAAACATATAAATTTAGACAAGTTCAAGTTTATTTTTAGAGGTAAGAAGTACAACATTTCTCACACAAAATTTATATATACGACAGCCAACCCATACCGCAGATGGTACGACATGTAGCCAGCCAAAACAAACAAATACAGTAGCAAGGTGCTCAATGGCCATTGGACAAACAATGACAGCGCAACTGTAGCCTCTTCCACCAGTTGAATAGGGTATGTACGTGTATTATATAAAATATCTTCAGAAATAATAAAATCAGATCATTGGCATTATCCAGAAAAAGGCAATCCCACGTTTGGTACGAGCCGTGCCTCACGCCAAAGTGCTAAAAGGTTAGCACCACGCGTCCTAATTCAAATCTTTTTTATATAATCTCTATCTAGTCTGCCGAAACAAAAAGACGGTATGCATGTTATGGACCATTTTATGTTTGTCCACTTATCTATTTTTATGTATGTACTATATAAACTGGACTGTATATATAAACTGTATTACAAAATGATTTTTTTGAACCTGCATTACATAGTGCCGACGCACAGGTACACTGTATCTCTCGCGCACCCGCGCCCACCTCTGCTAAGTGGCAGTACCGCCGGTGCACAGAACAAGCACGCCGGCACTAAGTGGCAGTACTGGGCGCAGAAAGCTTGGGCTCCACTAGTGAAAACGAGGTCTTTGGTTGAGCCTGGAAATGGGCTTTAACACCGGTTCTTCTACGAACCGGTGTTAAAGGGGGGGCCGTACCAGCGTGGCCCATGCGGCAAAAAGGAGCCCCCCTTTAACACCGGTTCGTGGCACGAAATGGTGTTAAAGGCCCCTGCACCAGTAGCCCGCGCAGCCCCCCCCTTTAACACCGGTTCGTGGCTTGAACCGGTGTTAAAGGGGGGGCTATATAATACACCGCAGCCCACACCCCACTCTTCCATTTTTTCACTATCTCATTTTGGAGCCTAGCAAGAGGGTGTGAAGTGTGCTAGTTTGTGTTTTTTTCATATGCACAAGAGGTGTTCGGTGAAATGCCCTAGAGCTCAAATAAGTTTTCTCGTTGCTCTTTCCTTCTCGCACGAGGTCGGCAACTATCCTTTCATGTGTCATTGATGTACTGTATATATAAATGGTCATCTCCCTATTAATTTTTGATATATACTATATATTAATGCAGATGAACCGGCAATGGATGTATGGTGACCGCCGCACTTCCGAGTACATTACGGGCCTCCAAAATTTCATCGTTGTGGCTAATGCAAACCGTGGTCACAATGGTTTTATGTGCTGTCCGTGTGTTCACTGTCAGAACAAGAAAGACTACTCAAATACCAGAACCATTCACGCCCACCTGCTTCGATCCGGTTTCATGCCTAGCTATAATTGTTGGACCAAACACGGAGAAAAAGGGATTGTGATGGAAGACAACGAAGAAGAAGAGGATGATGACAACTATCATAATATGTATCCTGAATATGATAATACTGCAACGGGGGTAGATAATGAAGATCAAGAGGCAGCAAATGGGCCCGCTGATGACGATCTTGGTCGGGTCATTACTGATGCAAAAGAAGAATGTGAAACTGAAAAGGAGAAAGAGAAGCTGGAGCAGATGTTAAAGGATCACAAAACATTGTTGTATCCAACTTGCGAAGATGGCCACAAAAAGCTAGGTACCACACTGGATTTGCTGCAATGGAAGGCAGAGAACAGTGTGACTGACAGCGCATTTTCAAAGTTGTTGGTAAAAATGAAGAATCTTCTTCCAAGAAATAATGAGTTGCCCGACAGTACATACCAAGCAAAGAAGGTTGTCTGCCCTCTAGGATTAGACGTGCAGAAGATACATGCCTGCATTAATGACTGCATCCTCTACCGCGGTGAGAAGTACGAGAATTTGGATGCATGCCCGGTATGCACTGCACTGCGGTATAAGATCAGACGAGACGATCCTGGCGATGTTGAGGGCGAGGCCCCTAGGAAGAAGGTTCCTGCCAAGGTTATGTGGTGTGCTCCTATAATACCACGATTAAAACGTCTCTTCAGAAATAAAGAGCATGCCAAGTTGTTGCGATGGCACATGGAAGACCATAAGAAAGACGCGATGTTGAGACACCCCGCTGATGGGTCACAGTGGAGAAAAGTTGAGCGAGAGTACCCGGACTTCGCGACGCAAGGAACTTAAGGTTTGGTCTAAGTACAGATGACATGAATCCTTTTGGTGAGCAGAGCTGCAGTCACAGCACCTGGCCTGTGACTCTATGTATCTATAACCTTCCTCCTTGGTTGTGTATGAAGAGGAAGTTCATTATGATGCCAGTGCTCATCCAAGGCCCGAGGCAACCCGGCAACGACATTGATGTGTACCTAAGGCCATTAGTTGAAGAACTTTTACAGCTGTGGGCCAAACCAGGTGTACGTATGTGGGATGAGCACAAAGGGAGCCATTTGACCTCTGAGCATTGCTTTTCGTAACCATCAATGATTGGCCTGCTTTTAGTAACATTTCAGACAGACAAACAAGGGATACAATGCATGCACACTGTTTAGATGGGACTGAAAGTGTATATTTGGATAAATGTAAGAAGGTTGTGTACCTAGGGTATCGCCGATTTCTTCGAACCTGCATCCAATAAGAAAGAAAGGCAAGCATTTCAAACGTCTGGCAGAACCCCGGAGGAAGCCTGTCCTCCGTACCGGTGAGGAGGTATTTGGTATGGTCAAGGACCTAGAAGTAATCTTTGAAAAAGGTCCTGGCAGTCTATCTGTTCCGAATGACGATGCCGGACACGCCCATGTGGAAGAAGCAATCTATATTTTGGGACCTACCCTATTGGAAAGTCTTAGAGGTCCGCTCTTCAATCGACGTGATGCACGTGACGAAGAATGTTTGCGTGAACCTGCTAGGCTTCCTAGGAGTGTATGTGAAGACAAAAGATACATCGGAAGCACGGCAGGACCAGCAACGTCTGAAAGACCCTGAAGAGCCTATGCATCCTGAGAACGAGAAGGGTAAACGATGCCACTTAACTCCTGCCAGCTACGCTCTTACCAAAGCAGAGAAGGAAATCTTTTTTGAATGCCTGAGCAGTATCAAGGTCCCGTCTGGCTTCTCGTCGAATATAAATGAAATAATAAATATGGCAGAGAAAAAATTCCAAAACCTGAAGTCTCATGACTGCCACGTGATTATGACACAATTGCTTCCGATTGCATTGAGGGGGCTTCTACCTGAAAATGTTCGAGTACCCATTGTGAAGCTATGTGCATTCGTCAATGCAATATCTCAGAAGGTAATCGATCCAGAAAGCCTACCAGGGTTGCAGACAGATGTGGCCCAATGTCTTGTCAGCTTTGAGTTGGTGTTCCCACCATCCTTCTTCAATATTATGACGCTTCTCCTGGTTCACCTAGTAGAAGAGATTGCCATTCTCGGTCCTGTATTTCTACACAATATGTTCCCCTTTGAGAGGTACATGGGATTCTTAAAGAAATATGTTCATAACCGTGCTAGGCCAGAAGGAAGCATCTCCAAGGGCTATGTAACAGAGGAGGTCATTGAGTTCTGTGTTGATTTTATTCCTGACCTTAAGGAGATTGGTGTTCCAGAATCACGACATGAGGGGAGACTGCGTGGAAAAGGCACCCTAGGTTGAAAAGCAATGATATGTAGGGACAGGCATTCTCTCAATCAAGCACACTACACGGTTTTACAAAGATCTATCTTGGTTGCCCCGTATATCAATGAACACAAGAATTTAATACGCCTCAAACACCCGGGACAGTCTGATGAATGGATTATAAGTGAACACATGGCGAGTTTTGGCGGCTGGCTGCAAAGACTTCTCACGAATAACACCACTATTGGGGATCAGCTGTACTTGTTGGCCATGACACCATCTTCAACTGTATGTACTTTCCAAGGGTACGAGATAAATGGGAATACATTTTACACGATAGGCCAAGATAAAAAGAGAACCAACCAAAATAGTGGTGTCCGCTTCGATGCAGCAGAAGACAATGGGCAAAGACCACGTATTATGGGTTCATAGAGGAGATATGGGAACTTGACTATGGACCTAATTTTAAGGTCCCCTTGTTTCGATGCAAATGGGTCAAGCTAACAGGAGGGGGGTTGAGGTAGACAAGAAGTACGGAATGACAACGGTGAATCTCAAGAATCTTATGAAGGTAGACAAGAACTTAGACGAACCATTCGTCTTAGCCAATGATGTGGCTCAGGTTTTCTATGTGAAGGACATGTCTACCAAACCAAAAAAAAAGAAAAAATAAGTAAACAGATACATCACACGATGAGCCAAAGCGTCACATAGTTCTTTCAGGGAAAAGAAACATCGTGGGAGTGGAGGACACGACAGACTTGTCAGAAGATTATAATAAGTTTGATAAAATTCCGCCCTTCAGAGTGAAGACTGACCCAACCATCCTGTTAAACGGTGTTGATACTCCATGGTTACGGCCGACGCGATCATAAGATTGACTATATGTATTAATTGAGCCATTTGTGGCACACATATGTATCTCAACATGGAAATCAATGTCATATTTCTTCTGTTAACAGTATATGTATTAAATGAGCCATTTTTCTTCCTTCTATTTCTTCCCTCCATTTTTCTTCCCACCATTTTTCCCTCTATTTTTCTTCCTGCCATTTTTCTTCCCGCCATTTTTCTTCCCGCCATTTTTCTTTCTGCCATTTTTCCGCTTGATTCTTCCCTTGATTTCTTCTGCCATTTTTCCCCTTTTCTTCCCGATTCTTCCTCCAGTTTTTCCCGCCAGTTCTTCACTTTATATATATATGTAGGGTTGGCCTCCATTGTCATTGCACATCTCTAGACTCATATCTACAACCTCATTACTCTTTCCCATGGCTTCCACGGTAGCACTAACCCCCAGGGAGGCGGAGGCGCTTTGCGCCTCAAACTACCCCTGCCCGCCGGGCTACTGTGTCCCCGTCGGCTGGATGCTGAGCGCCGGAGGCGTGCCGGTTCCTCCTGTCCCTCTAGGTGTGGCGCTAGGATGGCCATCACAAACCACTACTACTTCGAGCTCACGCCGGAGCAGCGGAGGAATCCCAGATGGCATCCCGACTATTTCCTGACTTGGGAAGCCTTCTTCGTGGATCGGCGTGAGAGGTCGCCGCCGAGCACGAGGAGGCGACCCACCTCCTCCGAACTTCAACGAGGCCGGCCGTCGGCTATGGTGGCGCGTGATCGGACTCTCAGGCGTCATGGCCTATGACACTTGCCGACTCTAACCCCGTCTGCGCTACCCTCAAGTCTAGCCCAGCGTGCCTTAGCCTTTAAGGTTCAATTCTGGCGACCCGGCGGCGACAATGATGACAGCGTGGCGAAATCACGACGACTACAGTGGCGAGTATTACAGGTGTAGGCAGGAGCATGACTGAATCACTCCAACATTCCGAAACAAGTTCGGCTGATTGTTACTTAATATGGCCATGTATCTTAATTTTCAGTTCTTTTATGTATCTTAATTTTCAGTCGTGCTTTATGTAACTTACTATTAGTTGCATTTTGTATTTTAATTCCAGTTCTATCTCCTTCACAAAATGACCTATCTCATTCGAGGTTTTTTGGCTTTCGGGTCAAATGACCAATGTTATGGCTAGAATCAAGGCATAGTTTGTGATAATATGGATATATTATGCATACATGTGCATCATGGCATGGCAAACAATGTTGCAAGAGGAAGTTTTCCTTTTTATCACACCAAAAAGACATTTTCTATTTTCCGAGCATAAAAAACGGACGGTTTTGTGAAGCAACCACCAAATGGCTAATTCAAAAAACCATCACCACATTTTACAAAAATACTAGACCACCTTATATGGACAATGTACCAATAGGGGGATCTGAAACCTTTCCGTCCACCTCTGGTGAAAAAGACAAATTCCTGCCGAATCGATAGAAAGTGCGTCAGATATGAACTACAGGTACATGATACGATGCTCACGATTTTTTACAAAAATCATTTTTAGGTTCACAATATGCTATTTTATCAAAAATACAATGCAAGTTGAGCGATGCTTGGCCCCGAGCTAAGAATCTGCATGCCCGTTGTTCGACAAAGTTTGACGATAGTTTAAAACGGGGATAAAAAATAAAAAAAGATCGAAACAGTGCGAAACCTTCGCGTGGTGTTATATTATCTGACATAGTTAGAAGGAAAAATCTCAAACTTGGTATATTGATTATGTCTCAAAAAAAACCTTCACAAAATGACCTATCTCATTCGAGGTTTCTTGGCTTTCGGGTCAAATGACCAATGTTATGGCTAGAATTAAGGCATAGTTTGTGATAATATGGCCATATTGTTCATACATGTGCATCATGGCATGGCAAACAATGTTGCAAGAGGAAGTTTTCCTTTTTATCGCACAAAAAGGCATTTTCCATTTTCCGAGCATAAAAAACGGATGGTTTTGTGAAGCAACCACCAAATGGCTAATTCAAAAAACCACCACCACATTTTACAAAAATACTAGACCACCTTATATGGACAATATACCAATAGGGAGATCTGAAACCTTTCCGTCCACCTCTGGTGAAAAAGACAAATTCCTGCCGAATCGGTAGGAAGTGGGTCAGATATGAACTACAGGTACATGATACGATGCTCATGATTTTTTACAAAAATCATTTTTAGGTTCACAATATGCTATTTTATTAAAAATCCAATGCAAGTTGAGCGAGGCTTGGCCCCGAGCTAAGAATCTTCATGCTCGTTGTTCGACAAAGTTTGACGATACTTTAAAACAGGGATAAAAAATAAAAAAAATCTAAACAGTGCGAAACCTTCGCGTGGTGTTATATTATGTGACATAGTTAGAAGGAAAAATCTCAAACTTGGTATATTGATTATGTCTCAAAAAAACCTTCACAAAATGACCTATCTCATTCGAGGTTTCTTGGCTTTCGGGTCAAATGACCAATGTTATGGCGAGAATCAAGGCATAGTTTGTGATAATATGGCCATATTGTGCATACATGTGCATCATGGCATGGCAAACAATGTTGCAAGAGGAAGTTTTCCTTTTTATCGCACCAAAAAGGCATTTTCTATTTTCCGAGCATAAAAAACGGACGGTTTTGTGAAGCAACCACCAAATGGCTAATTCAAAAAACCACCACCACATTTTACAAAAATATTAGACCACCTTATATGGACAATGTACCAACAGGGGGATCTGAAACCTTTCCGTCCACCTCTGGTGAAAAAGACAAATTTCTGCCGAATCGGTAGGAAGTGGGTCAGATATGAACTACATGTACATGATACGATGCTCATGATTTTTTACAAAAATCATTTTTCGGTTCACAATATGCTATTTTATCAAAAATCCAATGCAAGTTGAGCGAGGCTTTGTCAGATTCAAGTGTGTAAACAAAGTACACAACATTATTTTATTACCATCAATTGTGTTAAGTTTTATTCTTATATATATATTGACCCCATTCTTCATATATATTCAGATCGAACGGATGCGGGACCAACTCCTACCATTTGACCGCATATGAGCCATTCAAGAGGAATTGGCGGGGTACATACTTGATGAGGTCGTCACACCTGGCGGAGAACTCTTTAGATATCTACCAAAATGAACGTTGTATATATGCTTGAACGTGTTTGTCTTGTACTTGATGCTTCAACGTTTACGGAGAATACCACACAATGACGATGTTGTGTATAATAATAGTTGCTTAATTATTCATGTACTCGTATGTACCGATGACGATGTATGTGTATACCGCCTCGATCAATTCCCCTCCCCTCCCGTCCCGCGCCAGAAATACGCCAGAACGGGCAGGGCAGAACTCTGCCGCGTAGATTTAGGCCGTTTTCGGTCATGGCGTAGATTTATCTCTTTTTCCTGCCGCGGCACAGAACCTTTAACACCGGTCGAACCGGTGTTAAAGGGGGGGGGGGCTGAGCCCTGTGGCAGCTCCACGTGCGTCACCCTTTAACACCGGTTCGTATAAGAACCGGTGTTAAAGGGGGGGAGGCCTCTAACACCGAACCCTCAACAGCGGTTCTACAACCGCTGTTAGAGGGCCCTCCAAACCGGTGTTAGAGGGGGGGGTGTGCACTAGTGCTCTAACATTACCCCCCCCCCCCAAGGGCCTACAACTGGTGTGCCGACACTAAATGGCATTACCCCCGGTGCGTTGGTCCACGCGCCGGCACTATGGGCATACCGTCGGCATGACTACTGTCGGGCGCCCATGCGCCGGTGGTAGCTTGATTTAGCTTTCCGGCGATAAGTTGTTCCCTAGCAATGGCAAGTTCGATCGTGCTGACATCTATACAAGAAAAATATGCAGAAAATTAATATTGGCCCTCTCAGTTAGCAGGAATAGACAAACCATAGCGTCTGCCCACTCGATATAAAAATAAATTACTTGAATTTATCCAGATTCATATATATTTAAATACATTTTAATGTGTAAAAATATGAAATATATACAAATCCAAGTCACTTATTTCTGTACGACGAAAGTCTAACACTTACCACCAAATATTTAGTACAACACAGCCGACCCATGCTGCATGGCCAGCCAAAACAAACAAGGACCTAAGCAAGGTGCTCAATGGCCATTGGCCAAACCACGACAGCGCAACTGTAGCTCCTTCCACCAGTCGCATAGGGTATGTACGTGTTGGGAGACAACATGCCCTGCACGTGTAGGAGGATATACTATAAAATCCTTTTTTAGAAAAAAAAATCACTTGAGACGTTTCCTGCCAGGGTGGGCAAAAAATCAAAGTGGCAAGTACAAGAAAGAAAAAGAGAGGCTTCTTTTAATAATAGATGAGCTTGACTTAAAAGCCGAAAATGCTCCACTTTCCACTTCTGAAAGAGAAAAATTAAAAGAGACAAATAAGAAGCTACTTAAGATAAGAAGGGAAGAGGAAAGTAAGTGGGCACAAAGAGCCAAGGTTAAACATGTTCAAGAAGAGGGTAATAATACTAAGTATTTTCACTTAATTGCCAACGGCAAACATAGGCGAAAGAAAAAAAATTCAATTGGAACAAACGAGGGAACCATAATTGGAGAGCAAAACTTAAAAGTCTATATTACTGAATTTTATAAGATGTTATTTGGGGCGCCGGCACCATCTAACGTCTCTTTAATAGAAAATATTACTCATGACATACCGCAGATTACTTCTGTGGAGAATGATATTCTTACCTCTCCTTTTAGTGAAAAGGAGGTGTACAAGGCCATATCACAGATGAAGCATAATAAAGCCCCTATTCCGGATGGCTTCCCAGCAGAGTTTTATCAAATGTTTTGGGACGTGATTAAACATGATCTTATGGCATTATTTGTTCAATTGCATTCAGGGGATTTGCCGCTGTATAAATTGAACTTTGGTGTCATTACTTTATTACCCAAAAAGGAAAATGCGGTTCAGATACAACAATATAGACCCATATGTCTCCTAAATGTCAGTTTTAAGATTTTTACTAAAGTTGGAGCTAACCGAATTATGGGAACAACACATAAGGTTATTAGACCATCCCAGTCGGCTTTTATGTCGGGGCGGAATATACTGGAAGGGGTGGTGGTGCTACATGAGACCATACATGAACTTCATAAAAATAAATTGGATGGCGTTTTATTTAAAATTGACTTCGAAAAGGCGTATGACAAAGTTAAATGGTCTTTTTTACAACAAACGCTTCGAATGAAAGGGTTCGCACCGGAGTGGTGTCAATTCATTACACATTTTGTCCATGATGGTAGTGTTGGTATAAAAGTTAATGATGATATTGGTCATTATTTTCAAACAAAAAAATGCTTGAGACAAGGTGATCCTATGTCTCCCATACTGTTCAATATTGTTGCGGATATGCTAGCTATTGTCATTGCAAGGGCAAAGGAGGATGGTCAAGTTGGAGGCCTTATACCTCATCTTGTTGAGGGCCGGGTTTCAATTCTGCAATATGCGGACGACACAATTCTCTTTATGGAACACGATTTACAGAAAGCTTTGAACATGAAATTAATCTTATGTATCTTTGAACAATTATCAGGACTCAAAATTAATTTCAACAAGAGTGATTTTTTTTGTTTTGGTATGGCAAAAGATGAAGAGCAACAATACAAAGAGATCTTTGGTTGTGAATCTAGGTCTTTGCCATTTCGGTATCTGGGGATACCTATCTATTACAGAAAATTAAGAAATTCAGATTGGTATCCGGTGGAAACCCGTTTAGAAGGAAAACTTGGTTGTTGGAAAGGAAAGCTCTTGTCTTATGGTGACCGGCTAGTCCTTATTAATTCAGTTCTAACTAGTTTACCTATGTTCATGTTGTCATTTCTTGAGATCCCAAAGAGGGTAAGGAAACGACTAGATTATTATCGTTCTCGTTTCTTTTGGCAAAGTGATGAGAACAAAGCAAAATATAGCTAACTAGGTGGAATATCATTTGTAGACCAAAAGATCAAGGTGGTCTTGGCATTGAAGTTCTTGAGTTAAAAAATAGATGTTTGTTGAGTAAATAGCTTTTCAAACTTCTTAATGAGGATGGATTATGGCAGGAGGTGCTACAAAACAAATACCTCAAGCACAAAACTTTATCCGAGGTTAAAGTAAGACCCACTGATTCACCTTTCTGGAAGGTGCTCATGGGGGCTAAAGATGGTTTCTTTAGTAGAGTTCATTTTAAAGTTGGGGATGGATTAACTACAAGATTTTGGGAAGATAAATGGTTGGTGGATTTATCTTTTGCACAACAATATCCATCTTTATATAACATTGTGCAACACAAGAATGCTTTGGTTGTGGATGTTCTAGCTAACGTACCGCTGAATATTGTATTCCGAAGATCACTAACTGGTAATAAATGGATACAATGGTTACATTTATGTCAACGATTAATGATGGTGCAGTTATCAGAGGAGTCGGATAAATTTGTATGGGGATTAAGTGCCTCAGGTTCTTTTACAGTTAAATCTATGTATAAAGATCTTATGAATGGTCATAGGCCTTTTCTTAGCAAATATCTTTGGAAATTAAAGATACCATTAAAGATTAAAATATTTATGTGGTTCCTTCATAAAAAGGTTTTACTTACTAAGGATAATTTTGTGAAGCGTAAGTGGGTTGGGTGCACAAAATGTTGTTTTTGTGGTTCCTCGGAGACCATTGACCACCTGTTTATCAATTGCCCTTTTGCACGGCTTATATGGCATACTATTGATGTTACTTTTGATCTGTTATCTCCAACTAGTGTGGACCATATGTTTGGTACATGGTTGGGACGTATGGATAATAAGACGAAAGCTATGATTCGCACTGGTGTATCGGCTTTGTGTTGGTCCATATGGAGATGTAGAAATGATATAATTTTTAACAAAAAGAGATCTTTCAACTTCTTGCAGGTTATTCACATGATGGCGCATTGGGTACAGTTGTGGGCATACCTGTTACCGCCGGAACACCGAGATGCCATGTCTTCCAGATGCGGACGGCTATTGACTGTCGCTCAGGAGTTCTTCAGTCAGGCTATCTGGCAGCATACTAGTCGTCTTCATGATGCTTAGTCCTTTTTTAAATATTGTTTTTCGCTGGTTGATCTATGCAGCAACTCTAGCTGTATCTTGAATTGGTGACTTGTTACTTTTTACGTTGGCTTAATAAATGGCTGTGTGCATCAATTGATGCAGAGGCCGGGGAGTTTTACCCCTATTTCAAAAAAAAGGAAAAAAATCATTGGTACTATCAAAAAAGGCAAACGATCTGAATCATTGGTACTATCAAAAAAGGCAAACGATCTGCAATCACACGTTTTATACGAGCCTTAGAGCATCTCTAGCACAGCCCGTAAACACGCAAACAGAAAACCCTGAGTTCACTTCACCGAACTCGTGTTTACAGGTCAAAAAATCTCTAGCGCAGAACAGAGCCCGTAAACCAAAACTGTAAAACAGAATATTCTCGGCAGTATTTTTTGAAAGGTGGTGGGACCCAACATGCCGACATCATTTCTATGTTTCTTGAAGTAATTCGAGTTGGCTTCGCAGGCCTTGACGATTTTGACGAACAAACTACGGCGCATGCGATACCTCCTACGGAATAGATGCGGCGGATAGGTAGGTACCTCGGCGAAGTAGTCCTCCATTGAAGGGAATATGCCCTGAGAGGCAATAATAAAGTGCTTATTATGTGTATTCCAAGTATATGATAGATGTTTATTTTGCATGCTATAATTGTATTAATACGGAAACATTAATACATGTGTGTTTAATAAACAAACAGAAAGTTCCTAGTTATGCCTCTCTCATAAACTAGCTCGTTGATTAACAAGATAATCAAGGTTTCCTGATCATGGACATTTGATGTTGTTAATAACGGGATCACAACATTAGTGTAATGGTGTGATGAACATTCATCCGAAGTATAGCATTACGATAAAAGTCATTGAGTTTATATTGCTATAACAACTTACGAAGTGATCCTAATCCTTAGACCATGAGATCATGTCAATCACTAACACCAGAAGAGTTTCTTGATAACATCAAACGTCACACTATAACAGGATGATTATAAAGATGGGTTCAGAACTAATAAAGTGTTATGTTGAGGCCCATGGATTGAGAGTGGAATTTGTTCATCCTGATGACGGATAGATATACTCTGGGCCCTCTCGGTGATATCACATTGGTTAGCTTGCAAGCAAGTGATTTGATCACTAGAATGTTATATCACGGGAACAAGAAAAGAGTGCATGTCAGTAATGAGATCAAACTAGATATGGAGATACCGATGATCGAATCTCGGACATGTAATACATCGCGAAACAAAGGGATTAAGATACTAGCGTAAAAGGTTCCGACGATCACAAGAAAGTCATCGTTGAATGTGTGGGAGTCAGTATGGGTCTCAGATCCGCTTCTGATTATTGATCCGAGAGGGGTCTCGATCATGTTCGCATTATTTACGAACCGTAGGGTGACACATTTAAGAGACACCGACATCCAATTGGAGCAAAAGTTTCATGCCGGAAAGAATAACAAGCGCAGGAATTTATTTCACTAGATACCGAAACAGGTTTTCGGGTGAAATTGCATAAAATGGTTATGCATGTGAAATAGAATTCTAGAAAGGGGTTATATGTGAATGTTTGTCATTAAAGTAATTGACAAAATTCTGAATAAATAAAAGAGTTTTATTTAATGAGAGTTTGCATTAAATTTGGTGGAAATTTAATTGCAAGTTTGAGTGGGATTTTGAGTGGAGGGAAATGAAGAGGTTTTTGTGAGTGGAGTGTCCACCCACATGAAGAGGGGAGGGCAAGGGGGCAGCCCCCATGCGCCGGCCACCCCCTTGGGGTTCCTCCTCTCCAATAAAAGGCACCCCTCTCCTCACTTCTCACTCACACCTCCTCGTGAAGGATCTCTCTCCCCCTCTAGAATTTATCCCCCATGGTCTCGGACTAGCGAGATACATGTTCCCGGTGGCTATTAGGCAAAAAAGAGTTGTGTTTCCGCTGCATCGCTGGAGCGAGGAGGCGGAGGTTGCTCGGTGCGTCGGACGTGTGTGCGAGCACGGATGCGCTGCTGTTTTCTTGGCGCTAGGACTTCCTCTCGATCTTGAGATCGGCAAGAGATCGTCTACATCAACCACGAGTTTAACTCGTTAAGCTTTGTTGGTCTTCAAGGGTATGTTCTCTACGGATATACATCCGCCCGTTGTTTGTATCTAGTAGATAGATCTTGGTACATAGTTGTTCCCATCGTAGGAATTTTTTTGTTTTCTATGCTGCAAACCCTACAGTGGTATCAGAGCCGGATCTATGCATAGATGCTTTACACGGGTAGTACACATATGAGTATGTGGGAGATGATGATCATGTTGTTGCTCCTTAGTTGTAATTTTGGATATTGGTGGCATAGTGGGATGAAGCGGCCCAGACAAACTTTACATGTCCTCGCACATGAGACATGTTCCACGCTTGACATGCAACTAGTTTGCATAAGTGGCTAGCGGGTGTCTGTCTCTCCTACTATAGTCAATATCTATTTTGCAACGAGTTGTCAACAATTTGGTTATCCTCGTTGTGGTTCATGTTCGTAGTTATGAACGGCTCTATCTTCGAAATCCCTAAGCCACGTAAAATTTGCAATGGATAAATTAGAGGCGTCTAGTTTAGATTGTTGTTGGGCTAGTGTTATGATATGGTGATGTTGTAAGTAGAAGTATGAGATAATACTCTTACAACACACATAACGTGTAAGTTCCGTAGACCTTGGCCTTACACATATAGGTATGATAGTGATCATACCACGGTGCACATGATAGAGATCATATGCGGGAACCATATCATTCCACTAATAAACATGTGATGTTTGATAGCATCTTATATTGCTTGTTTGGCGTTTTATTAGCATAATATGATGATCCCTCATTTAAATATCAAGATAAGAATGTGTTCTTCCTTTAGTATGCACCGATTATGTTTTCGTCGCTCCAAGACATCACGTGATGATCGGGTGTTCTTGGATCCACGACCATATTTCGGGTGTAAGACAGTTACACACGCGAATACTAAGGTTCTTACTTGGCGAGCCTAGCATGTACATACATGGCCTCGGAACACGGACCGAAAGGTTAAGCATGAGTCATATAGTAGATATGATTCCCATTTGATGCTCGCATTTGAAGCTCACGTGATGATCGGACTTGGTGTAGTGGATTTGGTTCATGTAATCACCAAAAAGACACGAGGGATGTCGTTTTTGAGTGGGAGTTCATTCGTAATGTGGATTAGTTGAACTCAATCTATCATGAACTTAGTCTAAACTTTACAAATTCTGTTGTAGATGGCACCACCTGCTTTTAATTTCAATGTGTTCATGGATAAAGAGAAACTTGCAACAAACGGTAGCAACTTTACCGAATGGGCCATGAATTTGAGGATTCTCCTCTGTGCTGCACAAAAGCAATATGTGCTATAAGCGCCGCTAGGCCCCCCACCTTTTGAGGATGCCCCTGGCGAGGAGAAGAATGTCTATCAGACTCGTCAGGAGGACCACAACTTAGTTCATTGCGGCATATTGTATGGGCTAGAGCCAGAACTTCGAAAGCGTTTCGAAAACGGCAATGCATTTGATATAATGGGTGAGTTGAAAATGATTTTCTACACACATGCTGCTGTAGAGAGCTACAATGCTTCAGAAAGTTCTTTAGCTGCATGATGGAAGAGCACAGCTCCGTTAGTGAGCATGTACTCAAGATGTCGGGTTACGCCGATAAGCTTGTGTCCTTGGGAATATCGATTCCCATTGACTTAGGCATCCATCGTGTACTGCAGTCTCTGCCACCTAGCTATAGGAGCTTTGTGATGAACTATAATATGCAAGGCATGAAGAAGTCTCTCTCCGAGCTTCTGTCATTGCTTAAAACTGTAGAAGTGGAGATCAAAAAGGAACATCAACTGTTGATGATCAATAAGAACACTGGTTTCAAGAAAGACAAGAAGGGAAAACAGAAGGGAAGTAAGGGCGGCAAGCCGGTTGCCGTGCCTGAAAAGAAACCCCGAGTTGGACCTAAGTCTGATACCGAGTGCTACTATTGTAAGGGGACTGGCCACTGGAAGCGCAACTTCCCCAAGTATTTGGCAGACAAGAAGGCCGGCAAGGCAAACAAAGGTATATATGATATACATGTTATTGATGTGTACTTGACTAGTGCTCGCAGTAGCACCTGGGTATTTGATACCGATTCAGTTGCTAATATTTGTAACTCGAATCAGGGGCTGCGGAACAAGCGACCTCTAGCAAGGGGTGAGGTCAAGATGCGTGTCGGCAATGGATCAAGCGTTGATGTGATCACCGTCGGAACACTACCTCTCCATTTGCCATCAGGATTAGTTATAAACTTGAATAATTGTTATCTGGTGCCTGCACTGAGCATGAACATTGTATCTGGATCGTGTTTGATGCGAAGTGGTTATTCATTTAAATCTGAGAACAATGGTTGTTCTATTTATATGAATGAAATCTTTTATGGTCATCCATCGATGATGAATGTTTTATTTCTATTAGATCTCGGTAATAATGTTACACGTATTCATAATGTTGATGCTAAAAGGATTAAACTTAATGATGATATATCCACATATATGTGGCACTGCCGTCTAGGTCATATTGGCGTTAAACGTATGAAGAAGCTCCATTCGGATGGACTTTTGGAATCACTTGATTTTGAATCATTTGATACATGTGAGCCATGCCTTATGGGCAAGATGACTAGAAGGCCATTTTCCGGTTCAATGGAACGGGCGACAGATTTATTGGAAATCATATATTCTGATGTATGTGGTCCAATGAGTGTGTCGGCGCGAGGTGGATATCGTTATGTTGTTACTTTCACGGATGATTTGAGTAGATACAGTTATATCTACTTGATGAAACACAAGTCTAAAACCTTTGAAAAGTTCAAGGAATTTCAGAATAAAGTGGAAAATCATCGTAATAGAAAGATCAAATTTCTACGGTCCGACCGTGGAGGTGAGTATCTAAGTTACGAGTTTAGCCCTCACATGAAAGAGTGTGGAATTGTTTCACAACTCACACCTGCCGGAACACCACAGCGAAATGGTGTGTCGGAACGTCGTAATCGTACTTTATTGGATATGGTTCGATCTATGGTGTCTCTGACGAACTTGCCGTTGTCATTTTGGACTTGACAGACTTGTCGTTGTCCAAATGGATCTTGTTGCACCCGGTAACAAACATTCATAAACCATTTGTCGAAGTACGTGCCCGGATAGCCCAAAGTCTCGGTAGTTAGCTCGAGGTCTTCCGGTCAAAAAACAGCGTCGATGAAGACGTGTGGGTGCACTATTACGTGGTAGGGATTGCAATTTTTCTCGCATTTTCGTTTTTTCACTCAAACTCAAGGGAGAAACTTTGCTTCTTATCTTTTTTTTAAAGATTGACGAATCAAATGCACTAGAAACTGCTGCATTCACTTTAAATCGGGCACCATCTAAATCAGTTGAAAAGACATTGTATGAATTGTGGTTTGGAAACAAACCTAAACTATCATTTCTTAAAGTTTGGGGATGCGGTGTTTATGTGAAAAAACTTCAACCGGATAAACTTGAACCCAAAGCGGAAAAATGCGTCTTCATAGGATACCCTAAGGAAAATATTGGGTATTCCTTCTATCACAGATCCGAGGGCAAGGTTTTTGTTGTCAAGAATGGATCCTTTCTAGAGAAAGAGTTTCTCGCGAAAGGTGTGAGTAGTCGGAAGGTAGAACTCGAAGAGGTTATTGAACCTTCTCTTCAAAGTATGGCGAGTAGCGCAGCGCCGGAAGTTGTTCCGGAGTTGGCTTCACCTGTTGATGAGGGAAATAATGATAATGATCATGAAACTCCGAAAGAGAGTACTACCGAACCTCGCAGGTCTAGCAGGGCGTGTGCAGCTCCCGAGCTGTACGGAAACCCTGTTATGAATTTCATGGTTGATGAAATTGATGACCCTGCGACGTATGAAGAAGCGATGATGAGCCCGGATTCCAACAAATGGTTAGAAGCCATGAAAGCCGAGATGGAATCCATGTATGAAAATCAAGTTTGGAACTTGGTGGAATTACCTCACGACCAAAAGGCCGTGGAGAACAAATGAATTTTCAAAAGGAAAACTGATGTTGATGGCAAGGTGACCGTCTATAAAGCTCGACTTGTCGCAAAGGGGTTTCGACAAATTCAAGGAGTTGACTACGATGATACATTCTCTCCCATAGCGATGCTAAAGTCAGTTAGGATTATGTTAGCAATTGCTGCATATTTCGATTATGAGATATGGCAGATGGATGTCAAAACCGCATTTCTCAATGGTAATATTGAAGAAGAGTTGTATATGATACAACCAAAGGGTTTTGTCGATCCTAAGGATGCTAACAAGGTGTGCAAGCTTCAGCGGTCCATCTATGGATTGAAGCAAGCATCACGAAGTTGGAATCTCCGCTTTGATGAGGTGATCAAAGAGTTTGGATTTGTCCAAACTTATGGAGAAGCTTGTATTTACAAGAAAGTGAGTGGGAGCAATGTGGCATTTCTGATATTATATGTGGATGACATATTATTGATCGGAAATGATATAGATCTTTTAAACAGTGTTAAAAGTTATCTAAACAGCAAATTTTCAATGAAGGACCTAGGTGAAGCGTCATACATATTAGGCATAAAGATCTATAGAGATATATCTAGGCGCCTAATAGGCCTATCGCAAAGTATATACCTTGATAAGATTTTAAATAAGTTTAAAATGGACAGAAGTAAGAAGGGGTTCTTAACTATGTTGCAAGGCAAGACATCGAGTAAGACTCAAAGTCCGGCTACGGCGGAAGAAAGAGAGATAATGGACAAAGTCCCCTATGCTTCAGCCATAGGCTCTATAATGTATGCCATTCTATGTACAAGACCGGATGTGGCACATGCTATTAGTTTGACTAGTAGGTACCAATCGGATCCAGGTTCGGAACACTGGATAGCGGTCAAGAATATCCTTAAGTACTTACGAAGAACTAAGGATATGTTTCTTGTATACGGAGGTGAAGAAGAGCTTGTGCCTAAATGTTATGTCGACGCAAGCTTTGACACCGACCCGGATGACTCTAAGTCTCAATCCGGATACGTAATTCTCATAAATGGCGGAGCGGTTAGTTGGAGGAGTTCCAAACAACCTGTGGTAGCGGGATCAACAATGGAGGCCGAATATGTTGCTGCTTCGGAAGCAGCTCAGGAAGCGGTTTGGATGAAGGAGTTCATATCCAAACTAGGTGTGGTTGCAAGCACGTTGGACCCAATGGTGATCTATTGTGACAACAATGGTGCCATTGCCAATGCCAAAGAACCAAGGTCTCACAAGAATTCCAAGCATATTAAGCGCCGGTTTCACTCCATCCACGAGCATATCAAGGATGGAGATATAAATATTTGTAAAGTACACACGGATCTCAATGTAGCAGATCCGTTGACTAAAACTCTCCCTAGAGCAAAACATGATCAATACCAGAAATCCATGGGTGTTAGATTCATCACTATGTAACTAGATTATTGTCTCTAGTTCAAGTGGGAGACTGAAGGGAATATGCCCTGAGAGGAAATAATAAAGTGTTTATTATGTGTATTCCAAGTATATGATAGATGTTTATTTTGCATGCTATAATTGTATTAATACGGAAACATTAATACATGTGTGTTTAATAAACAAACAGAAAGTTCCTAGTTATGCCTCTCTCATAAACTAGATCATTGATTAACAAGATGATCAAGGTTTCTTGATCATGGACATTGGATGTTGTCAATAACGGGATCACAACATTAGTGTAATGGTGTGATGAACATTCATCTGAAGTATAGCATTACGATCAAAGTCATTGAGTTTATATTGCTATAACAACTTACGAAGTGATCCTAATCCTTAGACCATGAGATCATGTCAATCACTAACACCGGAAGAGTTTCTTGATAACATCAAACGTCACACCGTAACAGGGTGATTATAAAGATGGGTTCAGAACTAATAAAGTGTTATGTTGAGGCCCATGGATCGAGAGTGGAATTTGTTCATCCCGATGACGGATAGATATACTCTAGGCCCTCTCGGTGATATCACATTGGTTAGCTTGCAAGCAAGTGATTTGATCACTAGAATGTTATATCACGGGAACAAGAAAAGAGTGCATGTCAGTAACGAGATCAAACTAGGTATGGAGATACCGATGATCGAATCTCGGACATGTAATATATCAAGAAACAAAGGAATTAAGATACTAGCGTAAAAGGTTCCGACGATCACAAGAAAGTCATCGTTGAATGTGTGGGAGTCAATATGGGTCTCCAGATCCCGCTTCTGATTATTGATACGAGAGGGGTCTAGATCATGTCTGTATTATTCATGAACTGTAGGGTGACACACTTAAGAGACACCGACATCCAATTGGAGCAAAAGTTTCATGCCGGAAAGAATAACAAGCGCAGGAATTTATTTCACTAGATACTGAAACAAGTTTTCAGGTGAAATTGCATAAAATGGTTATGCATGTGAAATAGAATTCTAGCAAGGGGTTATAGTTGAATGTTTTTCATTAAAGTAATTGACAAAATTCTAAATAAATAAGAGTTTTATTTAATAAGAGTTTGCATTAAATTTGGTGGAAATTTAATTGCAAGTTTGAGTGGGATTTTGAATGAAGGGAAATGAAGAGGTTTTTGTGAGTGGAGTGTCCACCCACATGAAGAGGGGAGGGAAAGGGGGCAGACCCCATGCGCCGGCCACCCCCTTGGGGTCCCCCCTCTCCTATAAAAGGCACCCCTCTCCTCACTTCTCACTCACACCTCCTCGTGAAGGATCTCTCTTCCCCTCTAGAATTTATCCCCCATGGTCTCGGACTAGCGAGATACATGTTCCCGGTGGCTATTCGGCAAGAAAGAGTTGTGCTCCCGCTGCATCGCTGGAGCGAGGAGGCGGAGGTTGCTCGGTTCCTCGGACGTGTGTGCGAGCATGGATGCGCTGCTATTTTGCGGCGCTAGGACTTCCTCTCGATCTTGAGATCGGCAAGAGATCGTCTACAACAACCACGAGTTTAACTCGTTAAGCTTTGTCGGTCTTCAAGGATATGTTCTCTACGGATATACATCCGCCCGTTGTTTGTATCTAGTAGATAGATCTTGGTACATAGTTGTTCCCATCATAGGAAATTTTTTGTTTTCTATGCTGCGAACCCTACATCCATCGGCTGCTCGTGGCCGAGGAGGCGATTTCGTTGGGTGTGGTTCCGGCCAATCACCGAGCCATGCCTTCGATTCAGCAGTTGCGTGCGGTCCTCCAGCTCCTTGATGGAGAGAAGGAGGATGGTGGCCTCCACCTCGTCGTCCTGGAGCATCTCGTCGAGGTCAGAATCGTCCTAGCTTGATGAATCAGAGAGATCGACATCGACGAACTCATCACCTGAGTTCATCCTCGATTCAGCCGGCGCGGAGCCGGCACCCGGAGCTGGGCGAGGAACTGCACACGGGATGCGGGGCGACCCACGCTAGCTTCAGGATGCCGGGCTCGGCCGAATCAAGCGGTGTGGCGGTGGGGCAGCGGCGGAGTGTGGTGGCGGCGAGGGAGAGGAGGGAGAGAGTGAGCAGTTGCGTGCGGTGAAATTTCAGCGCGCCCTAGATATGGATCAACCGTTCGGTTCGCTCGTTTGACCCCTAGATATACAGGCCGATTTGGGTTTTCGGGATCGGCCTAAAAAAATTCATTTTTTCCTCGTTTACGGTAACAGATCGGCGCCGTATTTCTGCCCAAACCCGTAAACTGGCGATTACTTTTCAATTTTTGCCCTTTTACACGCTCTGCTAGAGATGCTCTTACACAACGCCAAAGTGATAAAAGGTTAGCACCACGTATCTTAATTCAAATCATTTTTTATATATATAATCTCTATCTAGTCCGCCGAAACACAAATTTCTCCAACAACTACTTGCTTACAGTGTAACGTTTGATGGAATTAAAGTACTTTATAATCACCTTGATGATACCTTTAAAATCACCCTCAACTAACACTTTCTAAATACCGACACCTTTATAATCACCCTTAACTAACACTTTTCAAATACATGATGACACCTTTATAATTACCATGTTACGGTATGACGTTTGATGGAATCAAAGTATTTTCCGGTGGAAGTGATTGACGTGATCTCATGGTCTAAGGACATTGAGTTACTACGAATATGATAGCAATATAAACTTCAAAACTTGATCGTATTGCTACATCTACTGCGGGTGACCGTTCATCATATAATTCTCCAATGATATGACCCTGTTATTAACAACATCCAATGTTCATGATCATAAAACCATGATTATCAATTAATGAACAAGCTAGTATGAAGAGAGGCATTACTAGGAACCCTTTATGTTTACATGTATTAATGTTTTCTCTTAATACAATTATAGCATAAAAATAAACATTTATCATAAACATGGAATAAGATAATAACTACTTTATTATTGCCTCTCGGGCATTTCAAGCATGTCCGGACCATAGCCTATAAAGAAAAATCATCATCGCAACGAAGACCTCCTCTGCCATTCTTTATGGTCTTCAGATTGCACCGACTATGATATTCACCACCTCTATCTATACCATGGAAATCGAGACACCGACATGTCCCATGGTGTCAAAAAACAGCGGAGCTTCACATTGCACCCTCTTGAAGCTGTCAGGCCGATTATATGGACGTGCACGACCAGATCTCATCATGTCCATATATCCAAGGGCGTCATGCACCAATAAATGTAGATCTACGATAAAGACTTCTAGAACTCGTCGGCGGCTAGATCGATGAAGGCCAAGATCAATAGAATGAAAACTTCCGCAAGAAGAACACTAGAGCTTCCTTATTGGATTGCATACATGTCGCTATAAGGGAAAGCAATCGCCGGATCTAAAGCTTCCATATCAAGGACAGCTGTCTCTGCTCCTTGACGACTTCCCATGTTTAAGCACCGGTGCCGAGGCAAGACGCCAAGCCCATGTCCGGCTGATCATGGATGACGCGAGAGACAAAAGACTGGCGTCGCTAAGCCAGGACAAACCCTCTGATCCCGCGTCCGGTAGCAGATCAAGCCAACGTATGTGTCAGGCATGGGATCTCATATTGGGGGAGGGAAAGTGCAGGGAAGGGGTTACTCCCATGCATCTAGACGCGTTTAGTGTGTAGAAATGTTTGAATCTAGAAAATCCGAGTCACTTATTTCTGGAGGGAGGAACTGCAACATTTCTCACCTAATATTTATTTATAACAGAGCCAAGCACATATACTGCAGAAGTTATGGCACAGCCAGCCAAAACAAACAAGGACCAAGGACTTCCCTCGGTCTACAACAAGAAGCTTTACTACAGCTTTACTACGACATGTTTTGCCCTGATCCAGCGTTGGAGGGGCGAGAAAGACGGCACGCCTTTTGCTCGTGCTAGCATTTGTAGTAGTCGCTAGGTGGTCCATGTGCCAATTTATAATTTTTATTATTTTAAGACCTCTTAGTACTATTGTTGATGAGTTTTAATAGATCAGTGAAATTTTCACAAGAAAAAAAAATCTAAGAACCGGTGCTCAATGGCCATTGGCCAAACCACGACAGCGCAATTGTAACCCCTTCCACCAGTTGCATAGGATATGTACGTGTTTTTTTTTTTTTTGCGGGTGTGGATATGTACGTGTTGATACTTGAGACAACATATCTTGCACGTATAGGAGGATATAATATAAACTAATTTTCAGAAATTAAAATAGCAGATCACTGGTACTACTCAGAAAAGACAAACGAGTCCTGCAATCCCCCACGTTTTATACGAGCCGTACCTAACGCGCCAAAGTGCGAAAAGGATATCCTGTACGTATATAGGAGGATATAATATAAACTGAGTACCTTTTCAGAAACCTCGTACTATTCCAAAAAGGAAACGAGCCATGCAATCCCAACGAGCCGTACCTAACTCAGAGTACTAAACAAAAATCTTAATATACTCCCTCCGATTTCAAAATATAAGATGTTTTAGATTTGTGAAAAAGATGTATCTAGACTTGTTTTAGTTGATAGATTCACTCCAAACCTGAATGAACCACATACTAATAATAGTCTTAGTCTAGATACATTTGCTTCACAAAACTAAAACATCTTATATTTACCTAATGCAATTCGACGTCTCCTAATTCAAATCTTAATATATTGTCTCTACCCAATTTGCCGAAACAAAAAGTAGTTTGACAAAACAAAAAGTTGTTACTTTGTTGCCGCGGTTTGCATGCTATTTTCTCTCTGGCGCTTATGGGCTTCACCTCGCAGTTTGATGATGCTGGGGTCTCTGGCCCAACATGATGGTGGTGGCTGCCTCCTCCGGAGGGAATCGGCTAGTTCGTCTCGATGACAAGTTTGGGAGTGAAAACCGAGCCTCAAGTCCGTTCATGGCGGGCAATGGCGGCGTCGGCGGGCAATGATGGCATTCACGTGATGTTATTTTGTTAAAGGCATCGACATTGCGCCCCCCACTTTCTTACTCGTGCTGCTATGGGGAAACCCTAGATATGGGTATCCCGGATCGAACAAAGACGACGCTTCCGGCGTAGTTTTACCTCTTAGGGGCATCGTTGGAGCATTGGTTTGAGGGTGGTCGCAACTAGTGGAGTCGTATGCTTCAACCACATTGATGTCGGCGAGTCTCGGCTGCGTGGCACAACAGAGACTCTGTAACGGGTGTGACTTGATGGAATCACACCAGACGGAGGCGCTTTCTGGCGCCACGGTGGTCTCGACGGCAGGTCTGACAAGGTAAATGCTTAGATACATGTCTCAGAAGATGGTTTGTCGCATATGGGGACACCGACTTCTATAGCGTGTGTGTTGGTGCATGTTTGAGGTTCTGTCGGACCGGCTTGTGCTCGTGGCTAGTTGTTGGGTGGTTGGATGGGGTCTCTGGATTTGTATTGATGTTTGTAGCTTGTAGTCAGAGTACTCGCTCCGACATGGAAATCCCATTCATCTAGGTTGTACGAGTTGCGACTTATTGTTAGAGAGGTGACTTCGGATTGATCTATGTATTCTTTTTCTAAAATTGTGTTGATTAATCAATAAAGAAGTTTGTGTGTATCCTTTTAATGCGGAGGTCAAGGGACTACAGGAATGGGAAGCTACGCCGACGGCGGTGACCAAGCGTCGAAGACGTCGGCGTAGCCATCGTCTAGGCCAGCTCCGCCAAGCAGCCGTCGGCGTATAATTGCCCTCGGCATATCCTATGCTACGCCGACGGCTGCGCTCGGCGTAGCTATTTTTTATTTTATCTCATTAAACTTTGAAAAATCATAACTAAATCATTCTAATTCGGAAAAATACAAATAATATATCAAAATTTGCAGAAAAATAAGACCTATCTATCTACGCTCAAATATTACACATTTGTAAATAAAAATTAAGTAAAACATAAAACATTATATATAGTTTAAAACGGGCATAAAAAATTCAAAAATGATCGAAACAATGCGAAACCTTCGCGTGGTGTTATATTATGTGACATAGTTAGAAGGAAAAATATAAAACTTGGTATATTGATTATGTCTCAAAGAAACCTTCACAAAATGACCTATCTCATTCGAGGTTTATTCTTGGCTTTCTGGTTAAATGACCAATGTTATGGCTAGAATCAAGGCATAGTTTGTGATAATGTGCCCATATTGTGCATACACATGCATCATGGGATGGCGAACAATGTTGCAGGAGGAAGCTTTCCTTTTTGTCGAACAAAAAAGGCATTTTCCATTTTCCGAACATAAAAACGGACGGTTTTGTGAAGCAACCACCAAATGGCTAATTCAAAATGGTACCACCACATTTTACAAAAATACTATACCACCTTATATGGACAATGTCCCAATAAGGGGATCCGAAACCTTTCCGTCCACCTCTGGTGAAAAAGACAAATTTCTACCGAATCGGTAGGAAGTGGGTCAGATATGAACTACAGGTACATGATCCGATGCTCATGTTTTTTTTACAAAAATCATTTTTTAGGTTCACAATATGCTATTTTATCAAAAATCCAATGCAAGTTTAGCGAGGCTCGGCCCCGAGCTAAGAATCTTCATGCCCGGCATTCGACAAAGTTTGACGATAGTTTAAAACGAGCATAAAAAATTCAAAAAGATCGAAACAATGCGAAACCTTCGCGTGGTGTCATATTATGTGACATAGTTATAAGTAAAAATATTAAACTTGATATATTGATTATGTCTCAAAAAACCTTCACAAAATGACCTATCTCATTCGAGGTTTCTTGGCTTTCGGGTCAAATGACCAATGTTATGGCTAGAATCAAGGCATAGTTTGTGATAATGTGCCCATATTGTGCATACACATGCATCATGGGATGGTGAACAATGTTGCAGGAGGAAGTTTTCCTTTTAAATGCACCAAAAAGCCATTTCCCATTTTCCGAGCACAAAAAACGGACGATTTTGTGAAGCAACCACCAAATGGCTAATTCAAAATGCTACCACCACATTTTAAAAAATACTATATCATCTTATATGGACAATGTCCCAAGAGTAAAATTATTATATTTTTATTTAAATTCAATAATATTTTTACTTATTTATTAATGTTTACTTAGATAATTGTTTGTAATTTCAAAAAATACAAACATATGACATGTTAATATAAGGGTTAATAGGATTGATATCATAGTATTGACAACAATGTATGAATTACTTTGCGAAAACAGATTCTGAAAGAACGAGAAAGTTAAACGTGCTGGAGCTGGAGTAGTATTAGGATGGGTGACCGGCCATAATGCCCTCGGCGTAGCATACGCCGACGACATTTTGATACGCCGACGGCCTCTACGTGCTCCGCCGAGGAGGCTACGCCGACGGCTTTTTGTCCTCGACGTAGCGCGCGCGTCCTGTAGTGAGGGTATCATCTCCATTTCAAAAAAATAAAATGAAGACGTCCGATGGCTGAGCCATGAAAGCGCGATTGGACTAGGTACGTGTTGATGGAGACGTACATGTGGTACACGTATCAAGGATAATCTACTTTCTAAAATTAAAGAAATCAGATTATCGGTAGTGTTTAGAAAAAACAAAACGAGTACTGCTATCACACATTTTGCGTGAGTCGTGCCCTTTTTGTTTTCGGCTGTGTGAGTGGTACCTAACAACGTCAAAGTGATAGAAGGGTCAGCTCCACGCGGCCTACTCCCTCCGTTTCTAAATGTAAGACGTTTTATATTTATAAAGAAAATATATCTAGACTTGTTTTAGTGTGTAGATTCACTCTAAACATGAGTAAACCTATATACTAAAAGTAGTTTAGATACATTTGGTTCACAAAGCTAAAACATCTTATATTTTAAAACATAGAGAGTATTTAATTTGCCATATATGTGTAAAATGGTAAAAAGCAGCACCTAGTTAGTTGATAATAAAAGCTAGTTTGCCAAAAAAAAAGTTGATGTAACCAGGGAGCACCTGCCGCACCGAGGTGATGAGCATCTCCAGTAGCCCTCTTCTATCCGCGTCGTGTCCGTTTTGTCCGCAAGGCTTGCTATAGTATAACCTCTTATCCTAAACCCGTAGAAACCCGTCTATGTACAAATCCAAATCAGTATTCAAACCGGGTGTTCCAGGTAGCCCTCCTCCTCCTCGTCGATGGCTAGATCGATGAAGGTTGAGATCGGCAGGACGACGCCTTACGCAAGAATGACACTAGAGCCTCCTTATTCGATTCCATGCATGTTGGTACAGGGTCCAGCAATCGCCGGATCTGAAGCTTTTAGATCAAGGGCAACCGTCGCTGCACCTTGCCGACCGCCGCTGTTCATCGCTGGTGTTGAGGCAGAAGGCCGAGCTTGTGTCCTACTGATTATGGACAACGTGAGCGACAGCATGGACAACGTGAGCTAAGGCAGGGGCCGAGCCCTACGATCCCGTGTCAGGCATGGGTCATGTTTTGTGCAATTCTCTCTATTCTGTACCACCAGTCCACCACCACGTCTTATGGGTTGCTCCCCTACAGATGCATCTGATGATTATTAACTGTTGCCCCTCCTGGCGACCGAGGGGTCTATACCCTAGCCTCGTCGCCACCTCCTCCCCATCCACCCTTCTCCCTCCTCGTCGCCCCCGGAGGGCCGCCGGCCTAAGTGCGTGGCGCCGGTGATGGGGGCGGCGGGGATCTGGCCTCTCGGCCCCAGCGTGGCGGTAGGGAGGAGAGCGTCGGCGCTGGACAGGCCCCCCTACCCATCGACGTTTACGTGGCTCTGGCCGGCGGTGGCTTCGTGGGAGCTCGGATCTGGAGACGGCGGCGGAGTGGGGCGGGTGGCGATTTGCTGGAGGAGGTGCCGATGATGGGATTCCGTTGGAAGACCTAGATCGGCTCTCTATCCCTAATTGCCTACTCGATCCGTTCTTCGGAAACCGGTCGGCGGTGTGGGGATCGCTGTGTCGGATCTCATAAAGGAGGTGGTCCTTTGGTTTCTTTCGCACGAAGACGAATATCTGCTTGATGTCTGCCCTCGTTGATCTGATCCGGAAGGCTCCACCGGCGAGCTTTCATGGGCGTATCATGCCTGGAGATTACTGGATCGGAAGGTATTCGGTCGAGCGCACCTTGTTTTTCTGGCCGTTTGGTTTCAGCGGGAGCTTTGCGAAGCTCTGTTGTTTGTTTCCACCAAGTGCCATTCTTAGAGCCATGGTGAAGTCAGATGCATAGAAGGAGGTTTCTCTCATGTATCTAGATACGTTTTATATTTTGTAAAAATATGTAAATCTAGACAAGTCCAAATTTATTTTTAGAGGTAAGAAGTACTCCCTCCGTCCTAAAATAGATATCTTAAGTTTGTTAAAATTTAATGAATCTAGACACTATTTAGTATATAGATTTATCTAAAATTTAAAAAATTTAAAACATCTATAGTGGAACGGAGGGAGTACAACATTTCTCACACGAAATTTATATATACCACAGCCAACCCATACTGCACATGGTACGAACACGTAGCCAGCCAAAACAAACAAGTACAGTAACAAACAAACTAAGAACCGGTGCTCAATGGCAATTGGCCAAACCACGCCAGCGCAATTGAGGATATAATATAAACTAACTTTTCATCAGAAATTAAAAGAGCAGATCACTGGTACTATTCACAAACACTAGTAGGAAAATGCCCTTTTGTACCGGTTCCAGAGGGGCTTTGGTACCGGTTTGGCAACCGGTACTAATCATTCGGGACTAAATCATTCCCCCTTTGGTACCGGTTCCTTACGAACCGGTATTAAAAGTGCCTCCACGTGGGCATGCATGAGCCAGCGGGGCTGGAGTCTTTGGTACCGGTTTGTAACACGAACCGGTACCAAAAGTGGGGACGTGGCAGAGATTAGGCAAAGAATTCAGTGTTTAGGGTTTAGGAGGGGTTTAGAGGTATCGGACCATTTCATCATACGAGGATCCCGTCGATGTGCCAGAAACGCGTTTGGATTTAGGTAATACATGAAGATCAAGGTGATGCATATCAACTTGGTGCATATATATAAAATATGTAATTGCATAAGATCGCAAATTAAGTAGTACATGCATAGTGGTACTTTTCGGAGCATACTATATATTACATGTAGCATAGTGGTACTCTCCGAGCCAAACTATATATTACATGTAGTACATGCATGAAGATCGATCTTCATGCATAGTGGTACTCTCCGAAATTAGCTATGACGTCCCGAAGGAAAAATCCCGCCAATTCCTCGCCAATTGCTTTGAAGCGGTGCTCGATTGAGAGCGTGTCCCGCTTTCTTGCCAACTGTAAAAGAATGAGATACAAATAAATACATGAGCTATGTGTATATATATATATATATATATCAAATCATAATGAAACAATTATGACTAAAACTCAGCACAACTGAAACAAAATAAATTTGTGATTATTGTTTACGTACCTCTTTATTTCTTTTATTATTCATTCTCTCGCTGACAATCTTGTGAATGTACTCACAAACGTAGTATCCACATAGATTAGTCCCCAGTGGTTGTTTCGCACATTTCTATACAAGAATATAATTCAATCAAACAATAATCAAGTATGATAAAGGTGTGTGGACCTCGGTAGTACTACTTACTTTGTTCGAAGGTCATATCAGCTTCGGTTTCCATTCACCGGCCGGATCTTCCTCGATGAACTTTTGCCATACGCTGCCCGACAAAGAAAATGCATAAAAGAGTTAGCAATCTTCATTAATCACTTTCACTTGTAATTCGCATCCCATTTTAAATTCGAGTGATTCTACCTATGGGTTAGCATTGGCTTTTGCATTAGGCATGCACAAGTTGCAGGTAAGGATGGGAGTTGGTTAACCATTTACCTTTCGAAATCGAACCTATTTAACCATTTGCATAAAAGGGGACAATGGGTTAACCATTAGGTTATTATGGTTAGAAATGGTTAACCATTGGTTAATAAGGTTCGAACCACTTTCAACATTCTGCAATTGTACGCTAGCAAAACTAATTAGAAAATGAGGATATATTATAGCATATGAACTAGTAGTCGCAAAGTTGGCCGGCTCGAAGGCTCAGGTTGTTACTTTTCTAACGCTAGTACTATCTACCGGCAGAAATTAGTTTCATCATGTAACAACAGTTTCATGTCCAGAATTAGCATCACAATTTTCACGACTTGAAGAAATTTCAACGACCATAATCACATATGATGCAGATAAATAGCACTAGCATGCCAAAATCCTGACTTTTTTTCTTTAGGATTACAGCAACTTCAGATAGCAAAATCTCGACACACTGAATCAAGTGCTTAAACTCCGTAGCTACACTGTTTACGTGCTTAGATTTTGTAGGCTTTAACTCCAGCAAAACATCGCATATATAGACTGCTGCTATAATTAGAAGGACCAAAAGGACACTCTTGTTGTATGATTTCTATTAGGTGACCACACTGGTTGCTCATAATCGAGTCCATACACAGAAACAAAGCCACATAGAAAGATCCCTAGCATCCATTATTGATGTAAGAAAAATTGTGCCGGTAAAACAATGGAATCTTGAGAGATCAGAGCACTTAGCTCACCACCACTTAAAATAAGGGGATATTGAGAGATCAAAGTTCCGTAGCTTCACCGAGCAAGGTCGCAGCCACCGGTGCCACCGGGCCACCAAGATGAATAGATGATGGACGCCGACACTGCTCGCCGGAAGGAGGGGACTCACCTGGGGACAAGCGGCGACGGTGAGGGAGCACGGCCGAGGACGGCGGCAGCTTGGCCGGAGCTGCGCGGGGAGGAGCTGCGCCCGGGAGGCCGGGGAGCTGCGCCCGGGAGGCGGCGGCTTGGCTGCTTGAGGGAGCGGCGCGCCGGACTGGAGCGGCGGCGGACTGCGGGAGATGGAGGCCGGTTTGGATAAGACGCGTCATCGTCGCTGTATATTCACACAGGGTGGACTTTTGGTACCGGTTCCAACAAACAACCCGTGTTAATTCTTTTTTTTACCGGTTCCAAATAACAACCGGTACCAAAAGTCTTAGTTTTTTTTTCTGTTTTCCTAGAATTTTGCTATTTCTGTATTTGTTTATGAGGTATTTTATAGTACCCTCAAATTAATAAGGGCCGTTAATTGCAGTCAATCCAAAGGCTCGTATCAAATCATACTGGAGTTAAAATCTTGACCAGTACGATTGTTACTCGCAACAAGTGGAGGGCAAAATAGGCACACGAGTACCGTTCACCATAGTGGACTCGGACAAGCCGCCTGCTCCATTTTAGCATCTCCTAGACAACCTGCAAGTCTCGCGTCTCCGGCTACGGGGCGTCCGGCGGCAGACGGAGCAGGACGAGCACCTCCCAGTTCGGGGAGCCGCACGGCACGGCTGCATCCACCTCCGTCATGGTCGCGGCAAGAGGGGTGCGCCTGTCGAAGGTGTCGTCAGGTCGTCAAAGCTGGAAGCCGCCATGGCCGGCGGGTGTGAGATCTTGTTTCCATAAAATCAGTAACGTCGCGTGCGCCCCCAGGAAGGTGGCGGCGGGGCTTTCTTTCCTCATCTCGAGGTTTCCATGGCGGGTAGGCGGCAGTGTTTTCGGCCGTGCATCACGTCGATTGCAGAGTGAACCTCTAGTATTTTCCAATAGGGTAGCTCCCAAAATATAGACATCTTCTTTCACATGGGTACGTGTCCGTCAACATCATTCGGAACAGATTTTCCGCCAGGACCCTTTCCAAAGATCACTTTTAAATCCTTGACCATATCATATATAACATCCCCAGTAGGGCGGGTAGGCTTTGTTCGGTTATCTGCCTCACCTCTGAAATGCTTTCCTCTCTTTCTTACGTGATGTTGTTTTGGAAGAAATCGGCGATGCCCCAGGTACACATTCTTGTTTCCCAAGTATATACTGTCAGTCTCACCTAAACAGTATGTGCATGCATTGTATCCCTTATTTGACTGTCCTGAAATGTTACTAAGAGCAGGCCAATCATTGATGGTTACAAACAACAACGCTCGTAGGTTAAATTCCTTTTGTGCGTGCTCATCCCACAGAGGTACACCTTCTTCACGCCACAACTGTAAAAGTTCTTCAACCAATGGCCTCAGATACACATCAATGTCATTGCCGGGTTGCCTCGGGCCTTGGATGAGCACTGGCATCATAATGAACTTCCGCTTCATGCACAACCAAGGAGGAAGGTTATAGATACATAGAGTCACTGGCCAGGTGCTATGACTGGAGCTCTGCTCCCCGAAAGGATTAAAGCCATCTGTACTTAGACCAAATCTTAAGTTCCTTGCGTCCTCTGAAAATGACTTGAACTCTCTGTCGATTTTTCTCCACTGCGACCCGTCAGCAGGGTGTCTCAGCATCACATCTTTTTTACGGTCCTCTTTGTGCCATCGCAACAACTTGGCATGCTCTTTGTTTTGGAACAAACGTTTCAACCGTGGTATTATAGGAGCATACCACATCACCTTGGCAGGAACCCTCTTCCTGGGGCACGACTCGTCCTCAACATCACCAGGGTCATCTCGCCTGATCTTATACCGCAATGCACCACATACCGGGCATGCATTCAAATTCTCGTACTCCTCACCGCGGTAGAGGATGCAGTCATTGATGCATGCATGTATCTTCTGCACCTCTAATCCTAGAGGGCAGACAACCTTCTTTGCTTCGTATGTACTAGAGGGCAATACGTTCTTCCCTGGAAGCATCTTCTTTATTATTTTCAGCAACTTTTCAAATCCCTTGTCAGAAGTACCATTCTCTGCCTTCCATTGCAGCAATTCCAGTGTAGTACCTAGCTTTTTCTGGCCATCTTCGCAATTTGGGTACAATAGTTTGTTGTGATCCTCTAACATTTTCTCCAACTTCAACCTCTCCTTTTTACTTCCGCAGTTTATCTTCGCATCAAGAATGGCCCGACCCAAATCGTCATCGGGCTCATCAAAAATGGGCTCATCAAAAATGGGCTCTTCTTCAGATTCGTCTCCCCCCATTCTACTATCACCGTCTTCAGTGAACATAGGATAGTTGTCATTATCCTCTTCTTCTTCGTTGTCTTTCATTATAACCCCTCTTTCTCCGTGCTTGGTCCAACAATTATAGCCGGGCATGAAACCGTTCTCAAGCAGGTGGACGTGAAGGGTTTTTGAAGTAGAGTAATCCTTCGTATTCTTACAGGAACTACATGGACAACAAATGAAACCATTTGACCGCCTGTTTGCCTCAGCCACGTTGAGAAAATAATGCATGCCAGTAATGAACTCGGGATGGCATCGGTCACCGTACATCCATTGTCGATTCATCTGCATTATATAAGTATATAAAAAATCATTAATTACACAACATCATGAATATATGAGTGACCAAATTAATTAATATTCAAGTTTATCATCACATAAAACTAAGTGTTTTTATAAAAAAAGAGACTCGCCGAGGTTGTGCCGGCTAGGGGACGACGCTGGCGATCGACGGCGATGAGGACGGGGACGATACTAAAATCAAAAAATCATACTTCAATTTGAGCTCAAATTGCATATAAAAAGAATGAAATCCCTAACTTAGGCATTTCATCGAACACCTTGCTAGCACTAGAAAAATGATACGAGTTAGACTAGCAATGAAATAAGCTAAATTAGGATGATATTGCTAACCCTTGGATAGACGGCCGATGCCGTCAATCTTGACAAAATGGTGGAGAAAAATGGAGATTTATTGGAGTGTGAGAGGAGGGAAATATTTGGAAATATGAGAGGACAAGCAAAAATGGAGCTGGCTCGGGTAGCTCACGTTAAGAAATAGAGCTGAAGACCTTTTAGTACCGGTTCTTTATATGAACCTATACTAAAGGTGCAACGCTGGACCCACCTCTGCCTCAAATTTGACGCGAAACCCTTTAGTACCGGTTCGTAACACGAACCGGTACTATACAGCCTAAATGAACCGGTACTAAGGTTTGCCGGTGACCTGCGCAGTTAAACCGGTACTAATGCATCCTTTAGTACCGGTTCTTACGAAACCGGTACTAAAGGTCAAATCCTTTGGCTAGTTTTCTACTAGTGAAAGAGGATGCAAACGAGTCCTGCAATCCCACGTTTTATACAAGCCATACCTAACGCACCAAAATGCAAAAAGGATATCCTCCACATGCATATAGTAGGAGGATATAAATATAATATAAACTGAGTACCTTTTCAGAAACCTCGTACTATTCCGAAAAAGGAAACGAGTCATGCAATCCCACATTTTATACGAGCCGTACCTAACGACAAAGTGCTAAACAACTTTTTTAATATAGTACCTAATGCAATTCCACGTGTCCTAATTCAAATTTTAATATAGTCTCTACCCAGTTTGCCGAAACAAAAAGTAGTTTGACTAAACAAAAAGTTATTACTTTGTTGTCGTGGCTGGCATGATGTGTTCTCTCTTGCGCTGCTGGGCTTCACCTCGCAGTTTGAGGATGCTGGGGGCTCTGTCCCAGCATGATGGTGGTGGCTGCCTTATCTGGAGGGAATCGGCCAGTTGGTCTCAATGATGAGTTTGGGACTGCAAACCGAGCCTCAAGTCCATTCATGGCGGGCGATGGCGGCGTTGGCGGGCAATGCTGGCGTTCATGCGCTGTTATTTTGTTAAAGGCATCGACATTGCAGCCCCCACTTTCTTACTCATGCTTCTCTAGGGAAACCCTAGATATGGGTATCCCGGATCGAACAAAGACGGCGCTTCCGACGTAGTTTTACCTCTTGGGGGCATTGTTGGAGCAGCGGTTTGATGGTGGTCGCGACTGGTGGAGTGGTATGCTTCAACCACGTTGATGTCGGCAAGTCTCGACGGCGTGGCACAACCGGGAACTCTATAACGGGTGTGACTTGATGGAATCGCGATGGGCAGAGGTGCTTTCTGGAGCCACGATGGCGTTGACGACAGGCCTGGCAAGGTAAATACTTAGATCCATGTCTCGAAGATGGTTTGTCGCTGATGGTGGCGCCGACTTCTATAGCGTCTTTGTTGGTGCGCGTTGAGGTTCTGTTAGACCGACTTGTGCTCCTGGCTAGTTGTTGGGTGGTTGGTTGGGGCCTCCAGATTTGTAATGATGTGTGTAGCTTGCGGTCAGAGTACTTGCTCGGATGGAAGTACCCTTCATCTAGGTTGTACTGGTTGCGACTTATTGTTAGAGAGGTGGCTTCGTATTGACCTATGTATTCTTTTTCAAAAAATATATTAATTAATTAATAAAGAAGTTTATATTTATCTTTTTATTGCAGATGTTAAGGGTATCACCTCCATTTAAAAAAAAAAAATGAAGATGTCCGATGGCTGAGGCATGAAAGCGCGATTGGACTAGGTACGTGTTGATGGAGACGTACATGTGTGGTACATGTATCGAGGATAATCTACTTTCCAAAATTAAAGAAACCAGATTTTGCGTGAGTCAGCCCTTTTTGTTTTCAGCTGTGTGAGTGGTACCTAACAACGCCAAAGCGATAGAAGGGTCAGCTCCACGCGGCTCTCATATATTTTTGTATAATAATGTAGAGAATCTCGACCTGGGGCCTACTTAATTAGCCATATGTATAAAAAGCAGCACCTTAGTTAGTTGATAATAAAAGGTAGTTTGCCAAAACAAAAGGTTGATGTAACCCGGGAGCACCTGCCGCACCGAGGTAAAGAGCATCTCCAGTAGCCCTCTTCTATCGGCGCCGTGTCCGTTTTGTCCGCAAGGCTTGCTACTGTACAACCTTTAGCCCTAGACTCGTTTCTGACTCGTAGAAACCCGTCTACGTACAAATCCAAATCAGTATTCAAACCGGGTGTTCCACATGTTCACATGTCCACATGTTCTATGAACAAGAGACCGTTGTTTTATCCCTAGTAGCAACAGCACATGTACAACCGAAGAGATTTCTGTTACTTTCCTTGGAAACTAGAGGCATGAACCCACTATCGAGCATAAATACTCCCTCTTGGAGTCACTAGCAGCTACTTGGCCAAGATAACCACTAGCAACGGAGAGCATGCAAGATCACAAACAACACAGACATGATAAAATCATAAAGATAGAACCATTAATCAAACCAACATAATAATCTCAATATCCATCGGATCCCATAAACACAATATGCATGATTACAAATAGATTAAATCTTGATCATTAACGGAGCTCACAAGATCTATACATGAAAGCACAAAGAAGGAGATACAACCATCTAGCTACTACATGGACCCATAGTCCAAGGTGGAACTACTCACAAATCATACCGGAGAGAAGGCCTCTGGGATGATCTCCCCTCTGGCAGGGTGCCGGGAAGAACTTCAGATCCCCTCCCCCAATCTAGGGACGATGGTGGCGGCTACAGACGGTTTCGTGGATTTCTGATCGGGTACCGAGAGTTTCTGCATCGGGGGCTTCTTATAGGCGAAGGGGCGAGTCCGGGAGGCGACCAGGATCGCCAAACCCTAGCCAGGCACGGGTCCACCTGACCCCGCGCTTGGGGTGGGTCTGGCCCCCCTGACCAGCCCCTCCGGCTCTCCTCTGGCCAATAAAAACATCTTTGCACTTAGTCCAAGAATCAATACTATTTTTAGGCAAAGATAACAACCATTCTTTAGCTTTTCCCCTGAAGGAGAAAGGAAAAAGTCTTAGCTTAATAATATCTCCATCTACATCCTTATACTTTTGCATCTCACAAATTTCAACAAAGCTATTAATATGGGCAGCAGGATCATCAGAACCAGCACCAGAAAATTGCTCTCTCATCACAAGATTCAATAAAGCAGGCTTAATTTCATAAAAGTCAGCATCAGGAGCAGGTGGAGCAATATGTGTGCTTAGGGAATCATTGTTGTTGGTGCTAGTGAAGTTACACAACTTAGTGTTCTCAACAGAGTTCATTTTGGCAAAGGTGAGCAAGCCAATACAGCAGCAGCTAGGGCAGGAACTAATTTTTTTGTGTTTTTGAATAAGGCAAGCAAATCAAACTAGACTAATTTTTGGGGTTTTTTTTAAAAGAGGCAAACAAAACAAAGCAAAATAAACTAAGCAAACTAAAAACAAAGTAAAGAGAAAGGAAGTGAAGGACTCCCCTAGTGAAGACGTCCTTGGCCTCCCCGGCAACGGTGCCAGAAAACTTGTTGATGACTCCTTGATGGCGCCAGAAAACTTGGTGGCTGATGTGGATTCTTGTTGGGAACCCCAAGAGCAAGGTGTGAAGAGTACAACAACAAGTCTTCCCTCAGTTGAGACCGAGGTTATCGAACCAGTAGGAGGAAGAAAATGTCACACAGGTGTTGCAAGCAACGCGGAGATCTGCACAACATAAAATAAAGACTTTGCCCCAACGAATCAGTGAGGTTGTCAAGCTCACCAGTTTGCTGTAACGAATCAGTAAGGGCAGATATTTATCTATTTTACCAGGGGTGGACGGAAAGGTTTGGGATATCCAGGTTGGGACATTGTCCATGTTAGATGGTCTAGTATTTTTAAAAATGCGATGGTAGCATTTTGAATTATTTCTTTCATGGTTGATTCACAAAACATCTCATTTTTGGCACTCAGAAAATAGAAAATGAATTTTCCATGCGACAAAAAGAAAAACTTCCTCCTGCAACATTGTTCTCTATCCCAAGATGCACATGCGTGCACAATATAGGCATAGTATCATAAACTATGCCGATTCTAGCCATAATATTGTTCATTTGGCTCGGAAGTCATGAAACCTCGAACATGATAGCTCATTTTGAGAAGCTTTTTTAAGATCCAATCAATATACCAAGTTTGGTATTTTTTTCTTGCAACTATGTCACCTAATATGACACCGCTCGAATGTTTTACATTGTTCGGTCAATTTTTGAATTTCTTATGCCCGTTTCAAATTACGGTCAAAACAGCAAGCATACAAATTCTTACCTATGGGACGTCGCTTCCGACGTAGTTTTACCTCTTGGGGCATCGTTGGAGCAGCAGTTTGATGGTGGTCGCGACTGGTGGAGTGGTATGCTTCAACCACGTTGATGTTGGCGAGTCTCGGTGGCGTGGCACAACCGGGAACTCTGTAACGGGTGTGACTTGATGGAATCGTGCTGGGCGGAGGCGCTTTCTGGAGCCACGGTGGCGTCGACAACAGGCCTGGCAAGGTAAATGCTTAGATCCATGTCTCGAAGATGGTTTGTCGCGGATGGTGGCGCCGACTTCTATAGCGTCTGTGATGGTGCGCGTTGAGGTTCTGTCAGATCGACTTGTGCTCCTGGCTAGTTGTTGGGTGGTTGGTTAGGGCCTCCGGATTTGTAATGATGTGTGTAGCTTGCGGTCAGAGTACTTCCTCCGACATGGAAATACCCTTCATCTAGGTTGTACTGGTTGTGACTTATTGTTAGATAGGTGGCTTCGTATTGATCTATATATTCCTTTTAAAAAAAATTGACTAATCAATAAAGAAGTTTATGTTTATTTTTTTAACGCAGATGTCAAGGGTATCACCTCCATTTCAAAAAACAAAATAAAGATGTCCGATGGCTAAGCCATGAAAGCACGATTGGACTAGGTACGTGTTGATGGAGACGTACATGTGGTACACGTATTGAGTATAATCTACTTTCTGGTTAATATATAAAGCTCTTTGTTCGCAAAAAAAATAAAGAAATCAGATTATCGGTAGTGTTCAGAAAAAAGAAAACGTGTACTGCTATCACACATTTTGCTTGAGCCCTTTTTGTTTCCGGCTGTGTGAATGGTACCTAACGCCAAAGTGATAGAAGGGTCAGCTCCACGCGGCTGTCATATATTTTTGTATAATGTAGAGAATCTCGACCTGGGGTCTACTTAATTAGCCATATGTCTAAAATGCAGCACGCCTAGTTAGTTGATAATAAAAGCTAGTTTGCCAAAACAAAAAGGTTGATACAACCAGGGGAGCACCCGCCACTACAGGACGCACGCGCTATACGCCGTGGCGTAGGTAAAAATGCTTTCGGCGTATGATATGCCGACGGCTGTCCTCGGTGTAGCCTCCTCGGCAAAGACCTCCCTCGGTGGAGCAGATACAGGCCGTCGGCATACGCTCATGTGACTTTGCCCTCGGCATAGCCTGTTGGCCGGTTGCATTTTATTTTATTTTCTCATTTTTTTTAATCTTTGAATTGTTAGAATCGTTAATCTCTCACTTTAAACATTTTTAACACTAATTATACTTAATATTTAATTAAATTACAATCTTGGTCAAACTTTTCGGCCGGTCACCCATCCTAATACTACTCCAGCTCCAGCACGATTAACTTCCTTGTTCCTTCAAAATATGTTTCGGCAAAGTAATTCATACATTGTTGTCAATACTATGATATCAATCATATTAACTCTTATATCATCATGTCACATGTTTCTATTTTTTGAAATTACAATTAATTATGATATTAATGAATAAGTAAAAATATTATTGAATTCAAATAAAAATATAATAATTTTACTTTTTTTGTATTTTTCTATTTAATATGGAATAATTAATATCTTTAAATCCGTAAATCGGAATTCGACAAATAATATGTCTAAATTGATCAGAAAAATGAGAGAAATCCAAATATGATATCCATATCAACTAAACACTAACCCTCCGTTTTTGAATTAGCTATTTGGTTGTTGCTTCAGAAAATCCCCCTTTTTGCGCTCAAAAAATGAAAAATGCCTTTTTGGTGCGATGAAAAGGAAAACTGCATTGGATCTTTGATAAAATAGCATATTGTGAACCTAAGAATGATTTTTGTAAAAAACATGCGCATCGGATCATGTACCTGTAGTTCTTATTTTAAGCATTGTTTCGGTTGTTTTTGAATTTTTTATGCCTGTTTTAAACTATATATAATATTTTATGTTTCACTTAATTTTTATTTACAAATGTATAATATTTGAGTGTAGATAGATAGATCTTATTTTTCTGCAAATTTTGATATATTATTTGTATTTTTTGAATTAGAATGATTTAGTTATGATTTTTCAAAGTTTAATAAGGTAAAAGAAAAAATATCTACGCCGAGGGCAGCCGTCGGCGTAGCATAGGATACACCGAGGGAAATTCTACGCCGACGGCTGCTTGGTGGGACTGGTCTAGACGATGGATATGCCGATGGCCCCGACATTTGGCCGTCGGCATAGCGACCGGCCATCGGCGTAGCTTCCTATTCCTATAGTGCGAGGTGAAGAGCTTCTCCAGTAGCCCTCTTCTATCTACGCCGTATCTGTTTTGTTGGTGAGGCTTGCTACAGTACAATCCCTCGTCCTAAATTCGTAGAAATCCGTCTACCTACAAATCCAAATCAGTATTCAAACCGGGAATACCATGTAGCCCTCCTCCTCCTCGTCAACGGCTAGATCGATTGAAGGTCGAGATCAGCAAAACGACGCCTTATCTGAGAATGGCAGTAGAGACAGCTTATTCGATTCCATGCCTGTTGGTATAGGGTCCAGCAATCGCCGGACCTGAAGCTTCTAGATCAAGGGCAACCGTCCCTGCACCTTGCCGACTGCTGTTGTTCATCGCTGGTGTTGAGACAAAGAAGGTTGAGCATGTGTCCTACTGATTATGGACAACGCGAGCGACAGCAGACCGCCGATGCTAAGGCAGGGGACCAGCCCTCTAATCCGTGTCATCAGCAACATGTATGGGCATGGGATCTGGTATTGCTGGAAATGAAAGAGCATGGAAGGAGGTTTCTTGCATGCATCTAGACACGTTTAATGTGTAGAAACTGAAAGAATATGTTTTGTCTCATAAATTGATAATTGATACGTTCGGTTTTACAAAGAATATATAGGGGACAATGCGGCTAACCCTAACTTGAGACTCAAGCAAATCTAAACCGACTTATAATCTAACATCCCCCGCAGTATCAACGTGGGGTTCAACAACGTTGAGACTGAAACGAATATCAACAAAAGGTGTAGTCTGTAGTCCTTTGGTGAAGATGTCCGCGAACTAAGCGGATGAGGGGACATGCAGAACTCGAACTTGTCCCAAAGCCACCTTTTTCCATACAAAGTGAATGTCAATCTCTATATGCTTGGTGCGCTGATGCTGCACGGGATTGCCTACCATGTAAACTGCTGAAATGTTGTCATAATAAACAATGGTCGCTTGGTGAATAGGCATGTGAAGCTCTGATAACAACTGGCGCAACCATACCGTCTCAGCGACAGCATGCGCAACTGCACGGTACTCTGCTTCTGCTGACGAACGTGAAACTGTGACCTGCCATTTTGAAAACCAAGAAACCAAGTTGTTACCAAGAAAAACACAGAATACAGACGTGGACCTACGAGTATCCGGACAACCAGCCCAGTCTGTATCAGAATATGTTGTCAAAGTGGTAGGAGAGGAAGAGTTTATGTGGAGACCATGATCGAGTGTACCTTTGAGATATCGCAAAATGTGTTTGACATGATTAAAGTGTGGAATGCGAGGATCATGCATGAATAAGCAGGCTTGTTGGACGGCAAAAGAAATTTCAGGACGAGTGATAGTGAGATATTGAAGTGCACCGGTGAGACTAAGGTAAAGTGAAGGATCAGAAAAAGAATCACCCGTGGAAGAAAGTTTAAAGTAGTATCTACTGGAGTGCGAGAGGGCTGATAGTCGAGCATACCAGCACGTGTGAGAAGATCAAGAACATACTGACGCTAAGAGAGAAAGAGGCCGTGAGTATCTCTAGTGACAGCAATACCCAAAAAATGATGAAGAAGACCAAGGTCAGTCATGGAAAATTCAGTGCGAAGAAGAGAGATGATATGATCAAGAAAATTTTGCGTAGAGGCAGTGAGAACAATGTCGTCTACATAGAGAAGCAAGTAGGCGGTATGAGTGTCAGTGTGAAAGACAAAGAGAGAGGAGTTGGAATGAGATGGAGAAAATCCTATAGTTTGAATAAAAGTGGAGAAACGCTGAAACCAGGCACGAGGAGCTTGTTTAAGACCATACAAGGATTTCTTTAAGAGACAGACATGAGAGGGATAGGTGGAATCTTCGAAACTTGAGGGTTGTTGACAGTAAACAGTTTCATTGAGGTTACCATTGAGAAATGCATTTTTGACGTCTATTTGATGAATAGGCCAGGATGAAGAGATGGCGATGCTAAGAACGGTTCGAATTGTGCTTGGTTTGACAACGGGAGAGAAGGTTTCATCGTAGTCAATGTCGTGTTGTTGTGAAAAACCACGACAAACCCAACGTGCTTTATATAGAGAGAGAACCGTCAGAATAAAAAATTTGGCAAAAGGCCCACTTGCCAGAAACAATATTTGCACTTGTGGGAAGAGGAACTAGTTGCCATGTGTCATTTTGAAGAAGTGCATTAAACTCGTCGAGAATGGCTGTTTTCCAATTAGGATCTAAGAGGGTAGATTTGTAAGTTTTAGGAATTGGTGAAATAGAGATGGTGGCGGAGAGGTTAAGATGGGTTTGAGGTAGACGGAAACCTGATTTGGCACGTGTACGCATGTCATGATCGTTTTGGGGTTGAGTTGTAGGAACGGCGTGAGGCGGAGGGGTGTGGGCGTGTTGTATATCAGAGGGTGGTGGAGCGGAGTTGCCCAGCGCAGCGGAGGATGCGGGGGTAGGAGGGGAGGTTGGGCATGGCGGTGGAGGATGGGGGGTTGAGTTGCCTGTCGGGGCAGGGGTTTTGGGAGAAGTGGCTGCCGGGGCAGGGTTTGGGGCAGGGTCTAGAAGGGGTGTGAGGTGAAGCGGTGTTAAAGTGGCACGATGAGATGGTGGATTTGGTGTAGGGGAAGTAGGTTTTGTGCGAGTAGCAGAACGTGTTCGACGAAGGTGACATGGCGAGAGATGTGGATTTGTCCTGAAAGCATATCTAGACATTGGTAACCTTTGTGTTCATCGGAGTAATCGAGGAAAACACAGGCCACATAACGAGGAGCTAATTTGTGTGGAGAGGTGGCGTAGGAATTGGGATAGCAAATACATCCAAAGACTCGAAGTTCAGAGTAGTTTGGGTGAGAGAGAAAAAGGGAGAAGAATGGTGTAGTATTGAGGTTGGCTTTAGAGGGTCGTATGTTTAAAAGAGAGGTGGTTGTTCTAAGTGCTGTACATGAATGAGATCTACTGTTATTGGTTCAGGGTCTGGTTGTTCAGAGTCACCTCCTTTATTTCTGAAAAATGTATCATGGTTTTGCCTTCATCTTCACTTCCTTCCTACACGGTGGAACAACAATCTTTAACCAATTTTTTTAATTTTTGGCAAAATTTGTGATAAGATAGCATTTTCCCTAATTTTGAGATGCAAGAAATCATGACAACAAAAACTAGAATTGATAGTTTGGGAATGTACATACGAGAAAAATTACCACCAGCAGCAGTGGTTGCTCGCCGGCCGGCCGGCCGGAGAGCTAGCTTCAGCTTCCACGGGAAGATTTGAATGGAGATCGAGCCTTCGGCTTGCGAGTCTGCTGCTGCTTAGCTGCTCGATGCGTCGGCACACGACCAGGACGAGATGAGTTAGTCTCCGGCAGGCCGTCTCTGTCACCCAGCGCCACCGGCAGCAGGTCAAGCCTAGGCAACACCGTCTGGTCGCCGCCTAACTGCCGGTCTTAGAGACAGGACCGAGAAGATACAGTCGATCCTTCCAGTTCCATGTCGAGGTAAACTGAGAAGGGACAAATTAGGTCATATGAGTTGAATATGTTAAGGGGTAGTGAACAAAATTACTTTTCGCTAGGGGACAGCCCAGGTTCGCCCCCGTGAAGGTCCGCCCGTGATGTCATTCATAGTGCGAAGGGACCGTTCAGCTTTGCCGTTTTGGGGAGGAGGGGCCATACCCTAGATCGGATGGATATCTTATCTGATACCATGAAAGAATATATGTTTTGTCTCATAAATTGATAATTGATACGTTCGGTTTTACAAAGAATATATAGGGACTAATGCGGCTAACCCTAACTGGAGACACAAGCAAACCTAAACCGACTTATAATCTAACACAAACATATAAATCTAGACAAGTCCAAGTTTATTTTTAGAGGTAAGAAGTACAACATTCCTCACACGAAATTTATATATACCACAGCGAACCCATACCGCAGATGGTACGACATGCAGCCAGCCAAAACAAACAAGTACAGTAGCAAGGTGCTGAATGGCCATTAGCCAAACCATGACAGCGCAACTGTAGCCCCTTCCACCTGTTGAATAGGGTATGTACGTGTTGAGATTTGAGACAAACATATCCTACACGTATAGGAGGATATTATATAAAATATCTTCAGAAATAATAAAATCAGATCATTGGCATTATCCAGAAAAAGGCAATCCGACGTTTGGTACGAGCCGTACCTCACGCCAAAGTGCTAAAAGGTTAGCACCACGCGTCCTAATTCAAATCTTTTTTGAGGTGTGCTTCGGTCCCCCACCCCTAAACTTAAACTACGAGCCGTTTTATTTTTTGACCGGTCAAAACCCATATCAAGATCACGTCTATCTCTGTATATGTGTACTCGGTCGAACTGGGTATAATCTACGTTTCATCCGGCTGATTTCACCTCCTATTATCGCGATCTACGTCTTTGTATGTTATATTTTAATTTTTTCTGTTGTCATATAACTTCTGATTTTCGTCTTCCGCGGGCACATGAGCATACGTATATGGTGAGTATACGTCTAAGATAACCATACGGAGTTCGGGTGAGTTCGTACGATCCTCTAAACAATCGGAATCGAGTTTTTGTTTGTCAAAATTTGAAAGAGGGAGGAGGACGGGGTGGGGGACCGAAGCAAAAGTAATCTTTTTTATATAATCTCCATCTAGTCTGCCGAAACAAAAAGACGGTATGCATGTTATGGACCATTTTGTGTTTGTCCGCTTATCTATTTTTATGTATGTACTATATAAACTGGACTGTATTACAAAATGATTTTTTTGGACCTGCATTACATAGTGCCGACGCACAGGTACACTGTATCTCTCGCGCACGCGCGCCCACCTCTGCTAAGTGGCAGTACCGCCGGTGCACAGAACAAGCACGCCGGCACTAAGTGGAAGTACCCGGCGCAGAAAGCGCGCGGGCTCTAACATTACCCCTCGGCGCGCCCATGCGCCGGAGGTAGCTTGATTTAGCGTGCCGGCGATAAGTTGTTCCCTAGCAATGGCAAGTTCGATCGTGCTGACATCTATACAAGGAAAATATGCAGAGAATTAATATTGGCCCTCTCGGTTAGCAGGAATAGACAAACCATATAGCGTCTGCCCACTCGATATAAAAATAAATTACTTGAATTTATTCAGATTCATATGTATCTAAACATATTCTAATATATAGAAATATGAAATATATGCAAATCCAAGTCACTTATTTCTGTACGACGAAAGTCTAACACGTACCACCCAATATTTAGTACAACACAGCCGACCCATGCTGCATGGCCAGCCAAAACAAACAAGGACCTAAGCAAGGTGCTCAATGGCCATTGGCCAAACCACGACAGCGCAGGTGTAACTCCTTCCACCAGTCGCATGGGGTATGTACGTGTTGGGAGACAACATGCCCTGCACGTGTAGGAGGATATTATACTATAAAATCCTTTTTTAGAAAAAAAATCATTGGTACTATCAAAAAAGGCAACGATCTGCGATCACACGTTTTATACGGGCCTTAGAGCATCTCTAGCAGACCCCGTAAACACGCGAACTGAAAACTTTGAGTTCAGTTCATAGAACTCGTGTTTACGGGTCAAAAAATCGCTGGCGCAGAACAGAGCCCGTAAACCAAAACCGTAAAACAGAATATTCTCGACAGCATTTTTTGAAAGGGGCTAAAACCCATCATGCCGGCAGCATTTCTACGTTGCTTGAAGTAATTCGAGTTGGCTTCACAGGCCTTGACGATTTTGATGAACAAACTACAGCGCATGCGATACCTCCTATGGAATAGATGTGGCGGATAGGTAGGTACCTTGGCGAAGTAGTCCTCCATCGGCTGCTCGTGACCGAGGAGGCGATTCCGTTGGATGTGGTTCCGGCCAATCACCGAGCCGCGCCTCCGATTCAGCAGTTGCGCGCGGTCCTCCGGCTCCTTGACGGAGAGAAGGAGGATGGTGGCCTCCACCTCGTCGTCCTGGAGCAGCTCGTCGAGGTCAGAATCGTGTGAGCTTGACGAATCAGACAGATCGACATCGACAAACTCGTCGCCCGAGCTCATCCTCGATTCAGCCGGCGCGGTGGCGGCGGCACCCGGAGCTGGGCGAGTAACCGCGGGCGGGATGCGGGGCGACCTGCGCTAGCTCCGGTATGCCAGGCTCAGCCGTATCGGGCGGTGCGGCGGTGGTGGCGGCGAGGGAGAGGAGGGAGAGAGTGAGCAGTTGCATGCGGTGAAATTTCAGTGCGCCCTAGATATGGATCAACCATTCGGTTCGCTCGTTTGCTCCCTAGAAATATAGGCCGATTTGGGTTTTCGGCTCGGCCTAAAAAATTTGTTTTTTCCTTGTTTACATAACAGATCGACACCTTATTTTTTCCAAAACCCGTAAACTGGCGGTTACTTTTTGATTTTGGCCCTTTTACACGCTCTGCTAGAGATGCTCTTATGCAACGCTAAAGTGATAAAAGGTTAGCACCATGCATCTTAATTCAAATCATTTTATATATATAATCTCTATCTAGTATGCCGAAACACAAAGTTTCTCCAACAACTACTTGGTTACGGTGTAATGTTTGATGGAATTAAAGTACTTTATAATCACCTTGATGATACCTTTAAAATCACCCTCAACTAACACTTTCTAAATACCTGACGATACCTTTATGATCACCCTTAACTCACACTTTTCAAATACATGATGACACCTTTATAATCACCATGTTACGTTATGACGTTTGATGGAATCAAAGTATTTTTTCAGTGGAAGTGATTGACGTGATCTCATGGTCTAAGGACATTGAGTTACTACGAATATGATAGCAATATAAACTTGAAAACTTGATTGTATTGCTACATCTACTGCAGGTGATTGTTCATCATATCGTTCTCCAATGATATGACCCTGTTATTAACAACATCAAATGTTCATGATCATAAAACCATGATTATCAATTAATGAACAAGCTAGTATGAAGAGAGGCATTACTAGGAACCCTTTCTATTTACATGTATTAATGTTTTCTCTTAATACAATTATAGCATAAAATAAACATTTATCATAAAAATAGAATAAGATAATAACTACTTTATTATTGCCTATCGGGCATATTCCTTTCAAGCATGTCCAGACCATAGCCTGTAAATAAAAATCATCATCGCAACCAAGACCTCCTCTGCCATTCCTTATGGTCTTCGGATTGCACTGACTATGATATTCACCACCTCTATCTATACCATGGAAATCGAGACACCGACATGTCCCATGGTGTCAACAAACAGTGGAGCTTCGCATTGCACCCTCTTGAAGCTGCCAGGCCGATTATATGGACGCGCATGACCAGATCTCATCATGTCCATATATCCAAGGGCGTCATGCACCAATAAATGTAGATCTATGACAAAGACTTCTAGAACTCGTCGGCGGCTAGATCGATGAAGGCCAAGATCAGTAGAATGAAAACTTACGCAAGAAGAGCACTAGAGCTTCCTTATTGGATTGCATACATGTCGCTGTAAGGGAAAGCAATCGCCGGATCTAAAGCTTCCATATCAAGGGCAGCCGTCTCTGCTCCTTGACGACTTCCCATGTTTAAGCACCGGTGCCGAGGCAGGACGCCAAGCCCATGCCCATCTGATCATGGACGACGCGAGAGACAAAAGACTGACGTCGCTAAGCCAGGACGAACCCTCTAATCACGTGTCCGGTAGCAGATCAAGCCAACGTATGTGTCAGGCATGGGATCTCATATTGGAGGAGGGAAAGAGCAGGGAAGGGGTTACTTCCATGCATCTAGATGCATTTAGTGTGTAGAAATGTTTGAATCTAGAAAACCCGAGTCACTTATTTCTGGAGGGTGGAACTGCAACATTTCGCACCTAATATTTATTTATAACAGAGCCAAGCACATATACTGCAGAAGTTATGGCACAGCCAGCCAAAACAAACAAGGACCAAGGACTTCCCTCGGTCTACTACAAGAAGCTTTACTACAGCTTTACTACGATATGTTTTGCCTGATCCAGCGATGGAGGGGCGAGAAACACGGCACGTCTTCTGCTCGGGCTAGCACTTGTAGCCGTCGCTAGGTGGTCCATATGTCTATTTATAATTTTTATTATTTTAAGACCTCTTAGTACTACTGTTGATGAGTTTTAATAGATCAGTGGAATTTTCGCAAGAAAAAAAAACTAAGAACCGGTGCTCAATGGCCATTGGCCAAACCACGACAGCGCAATTGTAACCCCTTCCACCAGTTGCATAGGATATGTACGTGTTGATACTTGAGACAACATATCTTGCACGTATAGGAGGATATAATATAAACTAACTTTCAGAAATTAAAAAAGCAGATCACAAGTCCTGCAATCCCACGTTTTATACGAGCCGTACCTAACGCGCCAAAGTGCGAAAAGGATATCTATATAGGAGAATATAATATAAACTGAGTACCTTTTCTGAAACATCGTACTATTTCGAAAAAGGAAACGAGCCATGCAATCCCAACGAGCCGTACCTAACGTCAAAGTGCTAAACAAAAATCTTAATATAGTACCTAATGCAATTCGACGTCTCCTAATTCAAATCTTAATATATAGTCTCTACCCAGTTTGCCGAAACAAAGAGTATTTTGACAAAATAAAAAGTTGTTACTTTGTTGCCGCGGTTCGCATGCTATTTTCTCTCTGCCGCTTCTGGGCTTCACCTCGCAGTTTGATAATGCCGGGGGCTCTAGCCCAGCATGATGGTGGGGGCTGTCTCCTCCGGAGGGAATCGGCCAGTTGTTCTCGATGACGAGTTTGGGAGTGAAAACCGAGCCTCAAGTCCGTTCATGGCGGGCAATGGCGGCGTTGGCGGGCAATGATGGCGTTCACGTGCTGTTATTTTGTTAAAGGCATCGACATTGCGGCCCCCACTTTCTTACTCGTGCTGCTCTAGGGAAACCCCAGATATGGGTATCTCGGCTCGAACGAAGACGACGCTTCCGGCATAGTTTTACCTCTTAGGGGCATCGTTGGAGCAGCGGTTTGAGGGTGGTCGCAACTAGTGGAGTGGTATGCTTCAACCAAGTTGATGTCGGCGAGTCTCGGCTGCGTTGCACAATAAGGACCCTGTAACAGACGTGACTTGATGGAATCACACCAGGCGGAGGCGCTTTCTGGCGCCACGGTGGTGTCGACGGCAGGTCTGACAAGGTAAATGCTTAGATACATGTCTCAGAAGATGGTTTGTCGCATATTTTTTTTGGAAAAGAGTATATATTAATATCATAAGGACATCAATTATACCCAGCCTCTGCAACAACGCATGCCCTATCGGCTCTAAGGATGCACACAGCTCAGAAATAAGAAAGAGAAATTATAAAAAATAAAAATCCCGCTACAGAGAACTAATCCTCAAAGAAACAACAGTGACACCATCAGAACAACACTAGTAGTCCTCCACTCCAATAACAACGCCTTCAAGAAGGAAACAATGCCCAAGCGCCGTCGTTGCCTGACCAAAGGTCATAGGTTTTCACCCTGGAGAAAGTCCTTACTCACAAAACAATGCCTTCAACAAGGTCATTGCCAGGCACATCCAGCTAAGGCCAGACCTTAGATTTTCACCCTGTAAGATAAGACTGGGGACTCCCATGTGTTGTCTTCCCGCACCAACAGTCGCTGCAATGAGTCCCAGATCACGCAGCCAGATCTCCGTCGCCACAAGAACAAAAATCACCATCGCTACCCTCAAATTTACGTTTTCCTGACATTCTCCGCATCTGACATCACCATGGCTCAAAACATGGCACTTGGTGAAAACAAACAACAGAGCTTCGCAACGCTTCCGTTGAAACCAAACGGCCAGAAAAACAAGGTGCGCGCGACCGAATACCTTCCGATCCAGCAATCTCCAGGCATGAAACGCCCATGGGAGTTCGTCGGCGGAGCCTTCCGGAACCCGCCTCTCCAGACCAGATCAAGGAGGGCAGACGTCAAGCAGATCTTCATCTTCGTGCGAAAGAAACCAAAGGACCACCTCCTTTATTAGATCCGACACAACGATCCACATACCACCGGCCGGTTTCCGGAGAACGGATCGAGCGGGCAATTAGGGTTAGAGAACCGATCTAGGTCTTCCAGTGGAATCCCATCATCGGCACCTCCTCCACCAGATCGCCACCACAAGGAACCGCTGCCTCCACCCTGACCAAGGGACGCTGCCTAGGTCCGCGCTTCAGCCTCTGCTGCCGCCGCCCCAGCAGCTTCGGCTTCCGCCTCCGACGCACCGTCCCCAGCCACCTTCGGCAGCTAGGCTTGCCGCCACGGCGGGGGCCGGCGGCAGCGGCGGCGATTGGATCTGGATGAGGGCTCTGGCGGCGGCTGAAGTCCCCCCGGCGGCGCCCTGGGGTTTGTCGCATATGGGGACAGCGACTTCTATAGCGTGTGTGTTGGTGCATGTTTGAGGTTCTGTCGGACCGGCTTGTGCTCGTGGCTAGTTGTTGGGTGGTTGGATGGGGTCTCCGGATTTGTATTGATGTTTGTAGCTTGTAGTCAGAGTACTCGCTCCGACATGGAAATCCCCTTCATCTAGGTTGTACGAGTTGCGACTTATTGTTAGAGAGGTGACTTCGGATTGATCTATGTATTCTTTTTCTAAAATTGTGTTGATTAATCAATAAAGAAGTTTGTGTGTATCTTTTTAATGCGGAGGTCAAGGGTATCATCTCCATTTCAAAAAATAAAATGAAGACGTCCGATGGCTGAGGCATGAAAGCGCGATTGGACTAGGTACGTGTTGATGGAGACGTACATGTGTGGTACATGTATCGAGGATAATCTACTTTCCAAAATTAAAGAAATCAGATTTTGCGTGAGTCAGCCCTTTTTGTTTTCGGCTGTCTGAGTGGTACCTAACAACGCCAAAGTGATAGAAGGGACAGGTCCACGCGGCTCTCATATATTTTTGTATAATAATGTAGAGAATCTCGACCTGGGGCCTACTTAATTAGCCATATGTATAAAAAGCAGCACCTTAGTTAGTTGATAATAAAAGGTAGTTTGCCAAAACAAAAAGTTGATGTAACCCCGGGGAGCACCTGCCGCACCGAGGTGAAGAGCATCTCCAGTAGCCCTCTTCTATCCGCGCCGTGTCCGTTTTGTCCGCAAGGCTTGCTACGGTACAACCTTTAGCCCTAAACTCGTAGAAACCCGTCTACGTACAAATCCAAATCAGTATTCAAACCGGGTGTTCCAGGTAGCCCTCCTCGTCGTCGTCCACGGCTAGATCGATGAAGGTCGAAATCAGCGGGGCATGTTGGTGTAGGGGCCAGCAATCGCCTGAAGCTTCTAGATCAAGGGCAACCATCATGCACCTTGCCAGCTACCCATGTTCATTGCCGGTGTTGAGACAGAGAAGGCCGAGAGCATCCTGCTGATTATGGACAACACGAGCGACAGCAAACCGCCGATGCTAAGGCAGGGGCCGAGCCCTATGATCCCGTGTCTATGAGCAGTCATGTGTCAGGCATGGGATCTCGTATTGGTGGAAATGAAAGAGCATGGAAGGAGGTTTCTCGCATGCATCCTAGACACGTTTTAATGTGTGAAAACATGTAAATCTAAACAAGTTCAAGTTTATTTTTAGAGGTAAGAAGTACTCCCTCCGTTCCAAAATAGATGTTAAGTTTATTAAAATTTAAATAAATCTAGACACTATTTAGTATATAAAATCATCTAAAATTTAAAAAACCTAAGACATATATGCTCGGACGGAGGGAGTACAACATTTCTCACACCAAATTTATATATACCCAACCCATACCGCAGATGGTACGACATGTAGCCAGCCAAAACAAACAAGTACAGTAGCAAGATGCTCAATGGCCATTGGCCAAACCATGACAGCGCAACTGTAGCCCCTTCCACCAGTTGAATAGGGTATGTACGTGTTGAGATTTGAGACAAACATATCCTACACGTATAGGAGGATATTATATAAAATATCTTCAGAAATAATAAAATCAGATCATTGGCATTATCCAGAAAAAGGCAATCCCACGTTTGGTACGAGCCGTGCCTCACGCTAAAGTGCTAAAAGGTTAGCACCACGCGTCCTAATTCAAATCTTTTTTATATAATCTCTATCTAGTCTGCCGAAACAAAAAGACGGTATGCATGTTATGGACCATTTTATGTTTGTCCACTTATCTATTTTTATGTTTGTACTATATAAACTGGACTGTATATATAAACTGTATTACAAAATGATTTTTTTGAACCTGCATTACATAGTGCCGACGCACAGGTACACTGTATCTCTCGCGCACCCGCGCCCACCTCTGCTAAGTGGCAGTACCGCCGGTGCACAGAACAAGCACGCCGGCACTAAGTGGCAGTACCGGGCGCAGAAAGCGCGCGGGCTCCACTAGTGAAAACGAGGTCTTTGGTTGAGCCTGAAAATGGGCTTTAACATCGGTTCTTCTACGAACCGGTGTTAAAGGGGGGGCCGTACCAGCGTGGCCCATGCGGCAAAAAGGAGCCCCCCTTTAACACCGGTTCGTGGCACGAAACGGTGTTAAAGGCCCTGCACTGGTTTACAGAGTTCTCTTTAACACCGGTTCGTGGCTTGAACCGGTGTTAAAGGGGGGGCTATATAATACACCGCAGCCCACACCCCACTCTTCCATTTTTTCACTATCTCATTTTGGAGCCTAGCAAGAGGGTGTGAAGTGTGCTAGTTTGTGTTTTTTTCATATGCACAAGAGGTATTCGGTGAAATGCCCTAGAGCTCAAAATAAGTTTTCTCGTTGCTCTTTCCTTCTCGGTCGAGGTCGGCAACTATCCTTTCATGTGTCATTGATGTACTATATATATAAATGGTCATCTCCCTATTAATTTTTGATATATACTATATATTAATGCAGATGAACCGGCAATGGATGTATGGTGACCGCCGCACTTCCGAGTACATTACGGGCCTCCAAAATTTCATCGTTGTGGCTAATGCAAACCGTGGTCACAATGGTTTTATGTGTTGTCCGTGTGTTCACTGTCAGAACAAGAAAGACTACTCAAATACTAGAACCATTCACGCCCACCTGCTTCGATCCGGTTTCATGCCCAGCTATAATTGTTGGACCAAGCACGGAGAAAAAGGGATTGTGATGGAAGACAACGAAGAAGAAGAGGATGATGACAACTATCATAATATGTATCCTGAATATGATAATACTGCAACGGGGGTAGATAATGAAGATCAAGAGGCAGCAAATGGGCCCGCTGAAGACGATCTTGGTCGGGCCATTACTGATGCAAAAGAAGAATATGAAACTGAAAAGGAGAAAGAGAAGCTGGAGCAGATGTTAAAGGATCACAAAACATTGTTGTATCCAACTTGCGAAGATGGCCATAAAAAGCTAGGTACCACACTGGATTTGCTGCAATGGAAGGCAGAGAACAGTGTGACTGACAGCGCATTTTCAAAGTTGTTGGTAAAAATGAAGAATCTTCTTCCAAGAAATAATGAGTTGCCCGACAGTACATACCAAGCAAAGAAGGTTGTCTGCCCTCTAGGATTAGACGTGCAAAAGATAAATGCCTGCATTAATGACTGCATCCTCTACCGCGGTGAGAAGTACGAGAATTTGGATGCATGCCTGGTATGCACTGCACTGCGGTATAAGATTAGACGAGACGATCCTGGCGATGTTGAGGGCGAGGCCCCTAGGAAGAAGGTTCCTGCCAAGGTTATGTGGTGTGCTCCTATAATACCACGATTAAAACGTCTCTTCAGAAATAAAGAGCATGCCAAGTTGTTGCGATGGCACATGGAAGACCATAAGAAAGACGCGATGTTGAGACACCCCATTGATGGGTCACAGTGGAGAAAAGTCGAGCGAGAGTACCCGGACTTTGCACGTGACGCAAGGAACTTAAGGTTTGGTCTAAGTATAGATGACATGAATCCTTTTGGTGAGCAGAGCTGTAGTCACAGCACCTGGCCTGTGACTCTATGTATCTATAACCTTCCTCCTTGGTTGTGTATGAAGAGGAAGTTCATTATGATGCCAGTGCTCATCCAAGGCCCGAGGCAACCCGGCAACGACGTTGATGTGTACCTAAGGCCATTAGTTGAAGAACTTTTACAGCTGTGGGCCAAACCAGGTGTACGTATGTGGGATGAGCACAAAGGGGAGCCATTTGACCTACGAGCATTGCTTTTCGTAACCATCAATGATTGGCCTGCTTTTAGTAACATTTCAGGACAGACAAACAAGGGATACAATGCATGCACACACTGTTTAGATGGGACTGAAAGTGTATATTTGGATAAATGTAAGAAGGTTGTGTACCTAGGGTATCGTCGATTTCTTCCGAACCTGCATCCAGTAAGAAAGAAAGGCAAACATTTCAAATGTCTGGCAGAACCCCAGAGGAAGCCTGTCCTCCGTACCGGTGAGGAGGTATTTGGTATGGTCAAGGACCTAGAAGTAATCTTTGAAAAAGGTCCTGGCAGTCTATCTGTTCCGAATGACGATGCCGGACACGCGCCCATGTGGAAGAAGCAATCTATATTTTGGGACCTACCCTATTGGAAAGTCTTAGAGGTCCGCTCTTCAATCGACGTGATGCACGTGATTTAAGAATGTTTATGAACCTGCTAGGCTTCCTAGGAGTGTATGTGAAGACAAAAGATACATCGGAAGCACGGCAGGACCAGCAACGTCTGAAAGACCCTGAAGAGCCTATGCATCCTGAGAACGAGAAGGGTAAACGATGCCACTTAACTCCTGCCAGCTACGCTCTTACCAAAGCAGAGAAGGAAATCTTTTTTGAATGCCTGAGCAGTATCAAGGTCCTTTCTGGCTTCTCGTCGAATATAAATGAAATAATAAATATGGCAGAGAAAAAATTCCAAAACCTAAAGTCTCATGACTACCACGTAATTATGACACAATTGCTTCCGATTGCATTGAGGGGGCTTCTACCTGAAAATGTTCGAGTACCCATTGTGAAGCTATGTGCATTCGTCAATGCAATATCTCAGAAGGTAATCGATCCAGAAAGCCTACCAGGGTTGCAGACAGATGTGGCCCAATGTCTTGTCAGCTTTGAGTTGGTGTTCCCACCATCCTTCTTCAATATTATGACGCTTCTCCTGGTTCACCTAGTAGAAGATATTGCCATTCTCGGTCCTGTATTTCTACACAATATGTTCCCCTTTGAGAGGTACATGGGATTCTTAAAGAAATATGTTCATAACCGTGCTAGGCCAGAAGGAAGCATCTCCAAGGGCTATGTAACAGAGGAGGTCATTGAGTTCTGTGTTGATTTTATTCCTGACCTTAAGGAGATTGGTGTTCCAGAATCACGACATGAGGGGAGACTGCGTGGAAAAGGCACCCTAGGTTGAAAAGCAATGATATGTAGGGACAGGCATTCTCTCAATCAAGCACACTACACGGTTTTACAAAGATCTATCTTGGTTGCCCCGTATATCAATGAACACAAGAATTTAATACGCCTCAAACACCCGGGACAGTTTGATGAATGGATTATAAGTGAACACATGGCGAGTTTTGGCGGCTGGCTGCAAAGACTTCTCACGAATAACACCACTATTGGGGATCAGCTGTACTTGTTGGCCATGACACCATCTTCGACTGTATGTACTTTCCAAGGGTACGAGATAAATGGGAATACATTTTACACGATAGGCCAAGGTCAAAAGAGAACCAACCAAAATAGTGGTGTCCGCTTCGATGCAGTAGAAGACAATGGGCAAAGACCACATATTATGGGTTCATAGAGGAGATATGGGAACTTGACTATGGACCTAATTTTAAGGTCCCCTTGTTTCGATGCAAATGGGTCAAGCTAACAGGAGGGGGGTTGAGGTAGACAAGAAGTACGGAATGACAACGGTGAATCTCAACAATCTTATGAAGGTAGACAAGAACTTATACGAACCATTCGTCTTAGCCAATGATGTGGCTCAGGTTTTCTATGTGAAGGACATGTCTACCAAACCAAAAAAAAAAGAAAAAATAAGTAAACAGATACATCACACGATGAGCCAAAGCGTCACATAGTTCTTTCAGGGAAAAGAAACATCGTGGGAGTGGAGGACACGACAGACTTGTCAGAAGATTATAATAAGTTTGATAAAATTCCGCCCTTCAGAGTGAAGACTGACCCAACCATCCTGTTAAACGGTGTTGATACTCCATGGTTACGGCCGACGCGATCATAAGATTGACTATATGTATTAATTGAGCCATTTTTGGCACACATATGTATCTCAACATGGAAATCAATGTCATATTTCTTCTGTTAACAGTATATGTATTAAATGAGCCATTTTTCTTCCTTCTATTTCTTTCCTCCATTTTTCTTCCCGCCATTTTTCCCTCTATTTTTCTTCCCGCCATTTTTCTTCCCGCCATTTTTCTTCCCGCCATTTCTTCCCGCCAGTTTTCTTCCCGCCATTTTTCTTTCTGCCAGTTCTTCCCTCCAGTTTTTCCCGCCAGTTCTTCACTATATATATATATGTAGGGTTGGCCTCCATTGTCATTGCACATCTCTAGACTCATATCTACAACCTCATTACTCTTTCCCATGGCTTCCACGGTAGCACTAACCCCCAGGGAGGCGGAGGCGCTGGCGCCAACTACCCCCGCCCGGGCCATCGTGTCCCTGCCGGCTGGATGCTGAGCGCCGAGGCGCATGGTTCCTCCTGTCCTCTAGGTGTGGCGCGCCGGATGGCCATCGCGAACCACTACTACTTCGAGCTCACGCCGGAGCAGCGGAGGAATCCCAGATGGCATCCCGGCTATTTCCCTACTTGGGAAGCCTTCTTCGTGGATCGGCGTGAGAGGTCGCTCGCCAGGCACGAGGAGGACGACCCACCTCCTCCGAACTTCAACGAGGCCGACCGTCGGCTATGGTGGCGCGGTCGGACTCTCCAGAGCGTCATGGCCTATGACACTGCCGCCGACTCTAACCCCGTCAAGGCTACCCTCAAGTCTAGCCCACGCATTTTAGCCTTTAAGGTTCAATTACGGGCGACGACAAATGATGACAGCGGCAAGTAGTACGACGACTACAAAGTATGTAGTATTACAGGTGTAGGCAGGAGCATGACTGAATCACTCCAACATTCCGAAACAAGTTCGGCTGATTGTTACTTAATCTGGCCATGTATCTTAATTTTCAGTTCTTTTATGTATCTTAATTTTCAGTCGTGCTTTATGTAACTTACTATTAGTTGCATTTTGTATTTTAATTCCAGTTCTATCTCCTTCACAAAATGACCTATCTCATTCGAGGTTTTTTGGCTTTCGGGTCAAATGACCAATGTTATGGCTAGAATCAAGGCATAGTTTGTGATAATATGGATATATTATGCATACATGTGCATCATGGCATGGCAAATAATGTTGCAAGAGGAAGTTTTCCTTTTTATCACACCAAAAAGGCATTTTCTATTTTCCGAGCATAAAAAACGGACGGTTTTGTGAAGCAACCACCAAATGGCTAATTCAAAAAACCATCACCACATTTTACAAAAATACTAGACCACCTTATATGGACAATGTACCAATAGGGGGATCTGAAACCTTTCCGTCCACCTCTGGTGAAAAAGACAAATTCCTGCCGAATCGGTAGAAAGTGCGTCAGATATGAACTACAGGTACATGATACGATGCTCACGATTTTTTACAAAAATCATTTTTAGGTTCACAATATGCTATTTTATCAAAAATACAATGCAAGTTGAGCGAGGCTTGGCCCCGAGCTAAGAATCTGCATGCCCGTTGTTCGACAAAGTTTGACGATAGTTTAAAACGGGGATAAAAAATAAAAAAAGATCAAACAGTGCGAAACCTTCGCGTGGTGTTATATTATCTGACATAGTTAGAAGAAAAAATCTCAAACTTGGTATATTGATTATGTCTCACAAAAACCTTCACAAAATGACCTATCTCATTCGAGGTTTCTTGGCTTTCGGGTCAAATGACCAATTTTATGGCTAGAATTAAGGCATAGTTTGTGATAATATGGCCATATTGTGCATACATGTGCATCATGGCATGGCAAACAATGTTGCAAGAGGAAGTTTTCCTTTTTATCGCACAAAAAGGCATTTTCCATTTTCCGAGCATAAAAAACGGACGGTTTTGTGAAGCAACCACCAAATGGCTAATTCAAAAAACCACCACCACATTTTACAAAAATACTAGACCACCTTATATGGACAATATACCAATAGGGAGATCTGAAACCTTTCCGTCCACCTCTGGTGAAAAAGACAAATTCCTGCCGAATCGGTAGGAAGTGGGTCAGATATGAACTACAGGTACATGATACGATGCTCATGATTTTTTACAAAAATCATTTTTAGGTTCACAATATGCTATTTTATTAAAAATCCAATGCAAGTTGAGCGAGGCTTGGCCCCGAGCTAAGAATCTTCATGCTCGTTGTTCGACAAAGTTTGACGATACTTTAAAACAGGGATAAAAAATAAAAAAAGATCTAAACAGTGCGAAACCTTCGCGTGGTGTTATATTATGTGACATAGTTAGAAGGAAAAATCTCAAACTTGGTATATTGATTATGTCTCAAAAAAAACCTTCACAAAATGACCTATCTCATTCGAGGTTTCTTGGCTTTCGGGTCAAATGACCAATGTTATGGCTAGAATCAAGGCATAGTTTGTGATAATATGGCCATATTGTGCATACATGTGCATCATGGCATGGCAAACAATGTTGCAAGAGGAAGTTTTCCTTTTTATCGCACCAAAAAGGCATTTTCTATTTTCCGAAAGATAAAAACGGACGGTTTTGTGAAGCAACCACCAAATGGCTAATTCAAAAAACCACCACCACATTTTACAAAAATATTAGACCACCTTATATGGACAATGTACCAACAGGGGGATCTGAAATCTTTCCGTCCACCTCTGGTGAAAAAGACAAATTTCTGCTGAATCGGTAGGAAGTGGGTCAGATATGAACTACATGTACATGATACGATGCTCATGATTTTTTACAAAAATCATTTTTCGGTTCACAATATGCTATTTTATCAAAAATCCAATGCAAGTTGAGCGAGGCTTTGTCAGATTCAAGTGTGTAAACAAAGTACACAACATTATTTTATTACCATCAATTGTGTTAAGTTTTATTCTTATATATATATTGACCCCATTCTTCCTATATATTCAGATCGAACGGAAGCGGGACCAACTCCTATCATTTGACCGCATATGAGCCATTCAAGAGGAATTGGCGGGGTACATACTTGATGAGGTCGTCACACCTGGCGGAGAACTCTTTAGATATCTACCAAAATGAACGTTGTATATATGCTTGAACGTGTTTGTCTTGTACTTGATGCTTCAACGTTTACGGAGAATACCACACAATGACGATGTTGTGTATAATAATAGTTGCTTAATTATTCATGTACTTGTATATACCGATGACGATGTATATGTATACCGCTCCCGATCAATTCCCCCTCCCCCTCCCCGTCCTCGCCGCGCCGCAGAAATACGCCTTAACGGGCAGGGCAGAACTCGCCGCAGAGATTTAGGCCGCTTTCCGTCATGCAGAGATTTATCTCTTTTTCCTGCCGCGGCACAGAACCTTTAACACCGGTCGAACCGGTGTTAAAGGGGGGGGGGCTGAGCCCTGTGGCAGCTCCACGTGCGTCACCCTTTAACACCGGTTCGTATAAGAACCGGTGTTAAAGGGGGGGGCCTCTAACACCGAACCCTCAACAGCGGTTCTACAACCGCTGTTAGAGGGCCCTCCAAACCGGTGTTAGAGGGGGGGTGTGCACTAGTGCTCTAACATTACCCCCCACCCCCCCAAGGGCCTACAACTGGTGTGCCGACACTAAATGGCATTACCCCCGGTGCGTTGGTCCACGCGCCGGCACTATGGGCATACCGTCGGCATGACTACTGTCGGCGCGCCCATGCGCCGGTGGTAGCTTGATTTAGCTTTCCGGCGATAAGTTGTTCCCTAGCAATGGCAAGTTCGATCGTGCTGACATCTATACAAGAAAAATATGCAGAAAATTAATATTGGCCCTCTCAGTTAGCAGGAATAGACAAACCATAGCGTCTGCCCACTCGATATAAAAATAAATTACTTGAATTTATCCAGATTCATATATATTTAAATACATTTTAATGTGTAAAAATATGAAATATATACAAATCCAAGTCACTTATTTCTGTACGACGAAAGTCTAACACTTACCACCAAATATTTAGTACAACACAGCCGACCCATGCTGCATGGCCAGCCAAAACAAACAAGGACCTAAGCAAGGTGCTCAATGGCCATTGGCCAAACCACGACAGCGCAACTGTAGCTCCTTCCACCAGTCGCATAGGGTATGTACGTGTTGGGAGACAACATGCCCTGCACGTGTAGGAGGATATACTATAAAATCCTTTTTTAGAAAAAAAAATCACTTGAGACGTTTCCTGCCAGGGTGGGCAAAAAATCAAAGTGGCAAGTACAAGAAAGAAAAAGAGAGGCTTCTTTTAATAATAGATGAGCTTGACTTAAAAGCCGAAAATGCTCCACTTTCCACTTCTGAAAGAGAAAAATTAAAAGAGACAAATAAGAAGCTACTTAAGATAAGAAGGGAAGAGGAAAGTAAGTGGGCACAAAGAGCCAAGGTTAAACATGTTCAAGAAGAGGGTAATAATACTAAGTATTTTCACTTAATTGCCAACGGCAAACATAGGCGAAAGAAAAAAAATTCAATTGGAACAAGACGAGGGAACCATAATTGGAGAGCAAAACTTAAAAGTCTATATTACTGAATTTTATAAGATGTTATTTGGGGCGCCGGCACCATCTAACGTCTCTTTAATAGAAAATATTACTCATGACAACCGCAGATTACTTCTGTGGAGAATGATATTCTTACCTCTCCTTTTAGTGAAAAGGAGGTGTACAAGGCCATATCACAGATGAAGCATAATAAAGCCCCTATTTCGGATGGCTTCCCAGCAGAGTTTTATCAAATGTTTTGGGACGTGATTAAACATGATCTTATGGCATTATTTGTTCAATTGCATTCAGGGGATTTGCCGCTGTATAAATTGAACTTTGGTGTCATTACTTTATTACCCAAAAAGGAAAATGCGGTTCAGATACAACAATATAGACCCATATGTCTCCTAAATGTCAGTTTTAAGATTTTTACTAAAGTTGGAGCTAACCGAATTATGGGAACAACCCATAAGGTTATTAGACCATCCCAGTCGGCTTTTATGTCGGGGCGGAATATACTGGAAGGGGTGGTGGTGCTACATGAGACCATACATGAACTTCATAAAAATAAATTGGATGGCGTTTTATTTAAAATTGACTTCGAAAAGGCGTATGACAAAGTTAAATGGTCTTTTTTACAACAAACGCTTCGAATGAAAGGGTTCGCACCGGAGTGGTGTCAATTCATTACACATTTTGTCCATGATGGTAGTGTTGGTATAAAAGTTAATGATGATATTGGTCATTATTTTCAAACAAAAAAATGCTTGAGACAAGGTGATCCTATGTCTCCCATACTGTTCAATATTGTTGCGGATATGCTAGCTATTGTCATTGCAAGGGCAAAGGAGGATGGTCAAGTTGGAGGCCTTATACCTCATCTTGTTGAGGGCCGGGTTTCAATTCTGCAATATGCGGACGACACAATTCTCTTTATGGAACACGATTTACAGAAAGCTTTGAACATGAAATTAATCTTATGTATCTTTGAACAATTATCAGGACTCAAAATTAATTTCAACAAGAGTGATTTTTTTTGTTTTGGTATGGCAAAAGATGAAGAGCAACAATACAAAGAGATCTTTGGTTGTGAATCTAGGTCTTTGCCATTTCGGTATCTGGGGATACCTATCTATTACAGAAAATTAAGAAATTCAGATTGGTATCCGGTGGAAACCCGTTTAGAAGGAAAACTTGGTTGTTGGAAAGGAAAGCTCTTGTCTTATGGTGACCGGCTAGTCCTTATTAATTCAGTTCTAACTAGTTTACCTATGTTCATGTTGTCATTTCTTGAGATCCCAAAGGGGGTAAGGAAACGACTAGATTATTATCGTTCTCGTTTCTTTTGGCAAAGTGATGAGAACAAAGCAAAATATAGCTAACTAGGTGGAATATCATTTGTAGACCAAAAGATCAAGGTGGTCTTGGCATTGAAGTTCTTGAGTTAAAAAATAGATGTTTGTTGAGTAAATAGCTTTTCAAACTTCTTAATGAGGATGGATTATGGCAGGAGGTGCTACAAAACAAATACCTCAAGCACAAAACTTTATCCGAGGTTAAAGTAAGACCCACTGATTCACCTTTCTAGAAGGTGCTCATGGGGGCTAAAGATGGTTTCTTTAGTAGAGTTCATTTTAAAGTTGGGGATGGATTAACTACAAGATTTTGGGAAGATAAATGGTTGGTGGAGTTATCTTTTGCACAACAATATCCATCTTTATATAACATTGTGCAACACAAGAATGCTTTGGTTGTGGATGTTCTAGCTAACGCATCATTGAATATTGTATTCCGAAGATCACTAACTGGTAATAAATGGATACAATGGTTACATTTATGTCAACGATTAATGATGGTGCAGTTATCAGAGGAGTCGGATAAATTTGTATGGGGATTAAGTGCCTCAGGTTCTTTTACAGTTAAATCTATGTATAAAGATCTTATGAATGGTCATAGGCCTTTTCTTAGCAAATATCTTTGGAAATTAAAGATACCATTAAAGATTAAAATATTTATGTGGTTCCTTCATAAAAAGGTTTTACTTACTAAGGATAATTTTGTGAAGCGTAAGTGGGTTGGGTGCACAAAATGTTGTTTTTGTGGTTCCTCGGAGACCATTGACCACCTGTTTATCAATTGCCCTTTTGCACGGCTTATATGGCATACTATTGCTGTTACTTTTGATCTGTTATCTCCAACTAGTGTGGACCATATGTTTGGTACATGGTTGGGACGTATGGATAATAAGACGAAGCTATGATTCGTGACCGGTGTATCGGCTTTGTGTTGGTCCATATGGAGATGTAGAAATGATATAATTTTTAACAAAAAGAGATCTTTCAACTTCTTGCAGGTTATTCACATGATGGCGCATTGGGTACAGTTGTGGGCATACCTGTTACCGCCGGAACACCGAGATGCCATGTCTTCCAGATGCGGACGGCTATTGACTGTCGCTCAGGAGTTCTTCAGTCAGGCTATCTGGCAGCATACTAGTCGTCTTCATGATGCTTAGTCCTTTTTTAAATATTGTTTTTCGCTGGTTGATCTATGCAGCAACTCTAGCTGTATCTTGAATTGGTGACTTGTTACTTTTTACGTTGGCTTAATAAATGGCTGTGTGCATCAATTGATGCAGAGGCCGGGGAGTTTTACCCCTATTTCAAAAAAAAGGAAAAAAATCATTGGTACTATCAAAAAAGGCAAACGATCTGAATCATTGGTACTATCAAAAAAGGCAAACGATCTGCAATCACACGTTTTATACGAGCCTTAGAGCATCTCTAGCACAGCCCGTAAACACGCAAACAGAAAACCCTGAGTTCACTTCACCGAACTCGTGTTTACAGGTCAAAAAATCTCTAGCGCAGAACAGAGCCCGTAAACCAAAACTGTAAAACAGAATATTCTCGGCAGTATTTTTTGAAAGGTGGTGGGACCCAACATGCCGACATCATTTCTATGTTTCTTGAAGTAATTCGAGTTGGCTTCGCAGGCCTTGACGATTTTGACGAACAAACTACGGCGCATGCGATACCTCCTACGGAATAGATGCGGCGGATAGGTAGGTACCTCGGCGAAGTAGTCCTCCATTGAAGGGAATATGCCCTGAGAGGCAATAATAAAGTGCTTATTATGTGTATTCCAAGTATATGATAGATGTTTATTTTGCATGCTATAATTGTATTAATACGAAAACATTAATACATGTGTGTTTAATAAACAAACAGAAAGTTCCTAGTTATGCCTCTCTCATAAACTAGCTCGTTGATTAACAAGATAATCAAGGTTTCCTGATCATGGACATTTGATGTTGTTAATAACGGGATCACAACATTAGTGTAATGGTGTGATGAACATTCATCCGAAGTATAGCATTACGATAAAAGTCATTGAGTTTATATTGCTATAACAACTTACGAAGTGATCCTAATCCTTAGACCATGAGATCATGTCAATCACTAACACCAGAAGAGTTTCTTGATAACATCAAACGTCACACTATAACAGGATGATTATAAAGATGGGTTCAGAACTAATAAAGTGTTATGTTGAGGCCCATGGATTGAGAGTGGAATTTGTTCATCCTGATGACGGATAGATATACTGGCCCTCTCGGTGATATCACATTGGTTAGCTTGCAAGCAAGTGATTTGATCACTAGAATGTTATATCACGGGAACAAGAAAAGAGTGCATGTCAGTAATGAGATCAAACTAGATATGGAGATACCGATGATCGAATCTCGGACATGTAATACATCGCGAAACAAAGGGATTAAGATACTAGCGTAAAAGGTTCCGACGATCACAAGAAAGTCATCGTTGAATGTGTGGGAGTCAGTATGGGTCTCCAGATCCCGCTTCTGATTATTGATCCGAGAGGGGTCTCGATCATGTTCGCATTATTTACGAACCGTAGGGTGACACATTTAAGAGACACCGACATCCAATTGGAGCAAAAGTTTCATGCCGGAAAGAATAACAAGCGCAGGAATTTATTTCACTAGATACCGAAACAGGTTTTCGGGTGAAATTGCATAAAATGGTTATGCATGTGAAATAGAATTCTAGAAAGGGGTTATATGTGAATGTTTGTCATTAAAGTAATTGACAAAATTCTGAATAAATAAAAGAGTTTTATTTAATGAGAGTTTGCATTAAATTTGGTGGAAATTTAATTGCAAGTTTGAGTGGGATTTTGAGTGGAGGGAAATGAAGAGGTTTTTGTGAGTGGAGTGTCCACCCACATGAAGAGGGGAGGGCAAGGGGGCAGCCCCCATGCGCCGGCCACCCCCTTGGGGTTCCTCCTCTCCAATAAAAGGCACCCCTCCTCACTTCTCACTCACACCTCCTCGTGAAGGATCTCTCTCCCCCTCTAGAATTTATCCCCCATGGTCTCGGACTAGCGAGATACATGTTCCCGGTGGCTATTAGGCAAAAAAGAGTTGTGTTTCCGCTGCATCGCTGGAGCGAGGAGGCGGAGGTTGCTCGGTGCGTCGGACGTGTGTGCGAGCACGGATGCGCTGCTGTTTTGCGGCGCTAGGACTTCCTCTCGATCTTGAGATCGGCAAGAGATCGTCTACATCAACCACGAGTTTAACTCGTTAAGCTTTGTTGGTCTTCAAGGGTATGTTCTCTACGGATATACATCCGCCCGTTGTTTGTATCTAGTAGATAGATCTTGGTACATAGTTGTTCCCATCGTAGGAATTTTTTTGTTTTCTATGCTGCGAACCCTACAGTGGTATCAGAGCCGGATCTATGCATAGATACTTTACACGGGTAGTACACATATGAGTATGTGGGCGATGATGATCATGTTGTTGCTTCTTAGTTTTAATTTTGGATATTGGTGGCATAGTGGGATGAAGCGGCCCGGACAAACTTTACATGTCCTCGCACATGAGACCTGTTCCACGCTTGACATGCAACTAGTTTGCATAAGTGGCTAGCGGTGTCCATCTCTCCTACTATAGTCAATATCTATTTTGCAACGAGTTGTCAACAATTTGGTTATCCTCGTTGTGGTTCATGTTCGTAGTTATGAACGGCTCTATCTTCGAAATCCCTAAGCCACGTAAAATTTGCAATGGATAAATTAGAGGCGTCTAGTTTAGATTGTTGTTGGGCTAGTGTTATGATATGGTGATGTTGTAAGTAGAAGTATGAGATAATACTCTTACAACACACATAACGTGTAAGTTCCGTAGACCTTGGCCTTACACATATAGGTATGATAGTGATCATACCACGGTGCACATGATAGAGATCATATGCGGGAACCATATCATTCCACTAATAAACATGTGATGTTTGATAGCATCTTATATTGCTTGTTTGGCTTTATTAGCATAATATGATGATCCTCATTTAAATATCAAGATAAGAATGTGTTCTTCCTTTAGTATGCACCGATTATGTTTTCGCTCCAAGACATCACGTGATGATCGGGTGTTCTTGGATCCACGACCATATTTCGGTGTAAGACAGTTACACGCCAATACTAAGGTTCTTACTTGGCGAGCCTAGCATGTACATACATGGCCTCTAACACGGACCGAAAGGTTAAGCATGAGTCATATAGTAGATATGATTCCCATTTGATGCTCGCATTTGAAGCTCACGTGATGATCGGACTTGGTGTAGTGGATTTGGTTCATGTAATCACCAAAAAGACACGAGGGATGTCGTTTTGAGTGGGAGTTCATTCAGAATGTGGATTAGTTGAACTCAATCTATCATGAACTTAGTCTAAACTTTACAAATTCTGTTGTAGATGGCACCACCTGCTTTTAATTTCAATGTGTTCATGGATAAAGAGAAACTTGCAACAAACGGTAGCAACTTTACCGAATGGGCCATGAATTTGAGGATTCTCCTCTGTGCTGCACAAAAGCAATATGTGCTATAAGCGCCGCTAGGCCCCCCACCTTTTGAGGATGCCCCTGGCGAGAGAAGAATGTCTATCGACTCGCCAGAGGACCACAACTTAGTTCATTATGCATATTGTATGGGCTAGAGCCAGAACTTCAAAGCGTTTCGAAAACGGCAATGCATTTGATATAATGGGTGAGTTGAAAATGATTTTCTACACACATGCTGCTGTAGAGAGCTACAATGCTTCAGAAAGTTCTTTAGCTGCATGATGGAAGAGCACAGCTCCGTTAGTGAGCATGTACTCAAGATGTCGGGTTACGCCGATAAGCTTGTGTCCTTGGGAATATCGATTCCCATTGACTTAGGCATCCATCGTAATCGCAGTCTCTTCCACCTAGCTATAGGAGCTTTGTGATGAACTATAATATGCATGGCATGAAGAAGTCTCTCTCCGAGCTTCTGTCATTGCTTAAAACTGTAGAAGTGGAGATCAAAAAGGAACATCAACTGTTGATGATCAATAAGAACACTGGTTTCAAGAAAGACAAGAAGGGAAAACAGAAGGGAAGTAAGGGCGGCAAGCCGGTTGCCGTGCCTGAAAAGAAACCCCGAGTTGGACCTAAGTCTGATACCGAGTGCTACTATTGTAAGGGGACTGGCCACTGGAAGCGCAACTTCCCCAAGTATTTGGCAGACAAGAAGGCCGGCAAGGCAAACAAAGGTATATATGATATACATGTTATTGATGTGTACTTGACTAGTGCTCGCAGTAGCACTGGTATTTGATACCGATTCAGTTGCTAATATTTGTAACTCGAATCGTGGCTGCGGAACAAGCGACCTCTAGCAAGGTGAGGTCAAGATGCGTGTCGGCAATGGATCAAGCGCTGATGTGATCACCGCCGAACACTACCTCTCCATTTGCCATCGTGATTAGTTATAAACTTGAATAATTGTTATCTCGTGCCCGCACCGAGCATGAACATTGTATCCGGATCGTGTTTGATGCGGCGGTTATTCATTTAAATCTGAGAACAATGGTTGTTCTATTTATATGAATGAAATCTTTTATGGTCATCCATCGATGATGAATGTTTTATTTCTATTAGATCTCGATAATAATGTTACACGTATTCATAATGTTGATGCTAAAAGGATTAAACTTAATGATGATATATCCACATATATGTGGCACTGCCGTCTAGGTCATATTGGCGTTAGACGTATGAAGAAGCTCCATTCGGATGGACTTTTGGAATCACTTGATTTTGAATCATTTGATACATGTGAGCCATGCCTTATGGGCAAGATGACTAGAAGGCCATTTTCCGGTTCAATGGAACGGGCGACAGATTTATTGGAAATCATATATTCTGATGTATGTGGTCCAATGAGTGTGTCGGCGCGAGGTGGATATCGTTATGTTGTTACTTTCACGGATGATTTGAGTAGATACAGTTATATCTACTTGATGAAACACAAGTCTAAAACCTTTGAAAAGTTCAAGGAATTTCAGAATAAAGTGGAAAATCATCGTAATAGAAAGATCAAATTTCTACGGTCCGACCGTGGAGGTGAGTATCTAAGTTACGAGTTTAGCCCTCACATGAAAGAGTGTGGAATTGTTTCACAACTCACACTGCGGAACACCACAATAAATGGTGTGTGTCGGAACGTCGTAATCGTACTTTATTGGATATGGTTCGATCTATGGTGTCTCTGACGAACTTGCCGTTGTCATTTTGGACTTGACAGACTTGTCGTTGTCCAAATGGATCTTGTTGCACCCGGTAACAAACATTCATAAACCATTTGTCGAAGTACGTGCCCGGATAGCCCAAAGTCTCGGTAGTTAGCTCGAGGTCTTCCGGTCAAAAACAGCGCCGATGAAGACGGTGGGTGCACTATTACGTGGTAGGGATTGCAATTTTTCTCGCATTTTCGTTTTTTCACTCAAACTCAAGGGAGAAACTTTGCTTCTTATCTTTTTTTTAAAGATTGACGAATCAAATGCACTAGAAACTGCTGCATTCACTTTAAATCGGGCACCATCTAAATCAGTTGAAAAGACATTGTATGAATTGTGGTTTGGAAACAAACCTAAACTATCATTTCTTAAAGTTTGGGGATGCGGTGTTTATGTGAAAAAACTTCAACCGATAAACTTGAACCCAAAGCGGAAAATGCGCCTTCATAGGATACCCTAAGGAAAATATTGGGTATTCCTTCTATCATGATCCGAGGGCAAGGTTTTGTTGTCAAGAATGGATCCTTTCTAGAGAAAGAGTTTCTCGCGAAAGGTGTGAGTAGTCGAAGGTAGAACTCAAGAGGTTATTGAACCTTCTCTTCAAAGTATGGCGAGTAGCGCAATGGAAGTTGTTCCGAGTTGGCTTCACCTGCTGATGAGGGAAATAATGATCATGAAACTCTAAAGAGAGTATTACCAACCTCGCAGGTCTAGCAGGGCGTGTGCAGCTCCCGAGCTGTACGGAAACCCTGTTATGAATTTCATGGTTGATGAAATTGATGACCCTGCGACGTATGAAGAAGCGATGATGAGCCCGGATTCCAACAAATGGTTAGAAGCCATGAAAGCCGAGATGGAATCCATGTATGAAAATCAAGTTTGGAACTTGGTGGAATTACCTCACGACCAAAAGGCCGTGGAGAACAAATGAATTTTCAAAAGGAAAACTGATGTTGATGGCAAGGTGACCGTCTATAAAGCTCGACTTGTCGCAAAGGGGTTTCGACAAATTCAAGGAGTTTACTACGATGATACATTCTCTCCCATAGCGATGCTAAAGTCAGTTAGGATTATGTTAGCAATTGCTGCATATTTCGATTATGAGATATGACAGATGGATGTCAAAACCGCATTTCTCAATGGTAATATTGAAGAAGAGTTGTATATGATACAACCAAAGGGTTTTGTCGATCCTAAGGATGCTAACAAGGTGTGCAAGCTTCAGCGGTCCATCTATGGATTGAAGCAAGCATCACGGTTGTAATCTCCGCTTTGATGAGGTGATCAAAGAGTTTGGATTTGTCCAAACTTATGGAGAAGCTTGTATTTACAAGAAAGTGAGTGGGAGCAATGTGGCATTTCTGATATTATATGTGGATGACATATTATTGATCGGAAATGATATAGATCTTTTAAACAGTGTTAAAAGTTATCTAAACAAAGAAATTTTCAATGAAGGACCTAGGTGAAGCGTCATACATATTAGGCATAAAGATCTATAGAGATATATCTAGACGCCTAATAGGCCTATCGCAAAGTATATACCTTGATAAGATTTTAAATAAGTTTAAAATGGACAGAAGTAAGAAGGGGTTCTTAACTATGTTGCAAGGCAAGACATCGAGTAAGACTCAAAGTCCGGCTACGGCGGAAGAAAGAGAGATAATGGACAAAGTCCCCTATGCTTCAGCCATAGGCTCTATAATGTATGCCATTCTATGTACAAGACGGATGTGGCACATGCTATTAGTTTGACTAGTAGGTACCAATCGGATCCAGGTTCGAACATCGATAGCGGTCAAGAATATCCTTAAGTACTTACGAAGAACTAAGGATATGTTTCTTGTATAATGAGGTGAAGAAGAGCTTGTGCCTAAATGTTATGTCGACGAAGCTTTGACACCAATTCGGATGACTCTAAGTCTCAATCCGGATACGTAATTCTCATAAATGGCGGAGCGTTAGTTGGAGGAGTTCCAAACAACCTGTGGTAGCGGATCAACAATGGAGGTCGAATATGTTGCTGCTTCGAAGCAACAGAAGCGGTTTGGATGAAGGAGTTCATATCCAAACTAGGTGTGGTTGCAAGCACGTTGGACCCAATGGCGATCTATTGTGACAACAATGGTGCCATTGCCAATGCCAAAGAACCAAGGTCTCACAAGAATTCCAAGCATATTAAGCGCCGGTTTCACTCCATCCACGAGCATATCAAGGATGGAGATATAAATATTTAGAAGTACACGGATCTCAATGTAGCAGATCCGCTGACTAAAACTCTCCCTAGAGCAAAACATGATCAATACCAGAAATCCATGGGTGTTAGATTCATCACTATGTAACTAGATTATTGTCTCTAGTTCAAGTGGGAGACCTAAGGGAATATGCCCGAGAGGAAATAATAAAGTGTTTATTATGTGTATTCCAAGTATATGATAGATGTTTATTTTGCATGCTATAATTGTATTAATACGAAACATTAATACATGTGTGTTTAATAAACAAACAGAAAGTTCCTAGTTATGCCTCTCTCATAAACTAGATCATTGATTAACAAGATGATCAAGGTTTCTTGATCATGGACATTGATGTTGTCAATAACGGGATCACAACATTAGTGTAATGGTGTGATGAACATTCATCCAAGTATAGCATTACGATCAAAGTCATTGAGTTTATATTGCTATAACAACTTACGGTGATCCTAATCCTTAGACCATGAGATCATGTCAATCACTAACACCTAAGAGTTTCTTGATAACATCAAACGTCACACCGTAATGTGGTGATTATAAAGATGGGTTCAGAACTAATAAAGTGTTATGTTGAGGCCCATGGATCGAGTGGAATTTGTTCATCCCGATGACGGATAGATATACTCTAGGCCCTCTCGGTGATATCACATTGGTTAGCTTGCAAGCAAGTGATTTGATCACTAGAATGTTATATCACGAACAAGAAAAGAGTGCATGTCAAGAACGAGATCAAACTAGGTATGGAGATACCGATGATCGAATCTCGACATGTAATATATCAAGAAACAAAGGAATTAAGATACTAGCGTAAAAGGTTCCGACGATCACAAGAAAGTCATCGTTGAATGTTTGGGAGTCAATATGGGTCTCCAGATCCCGCTTCTGATTAATGATACGAGAGGGGTCTAGATCATGTCGTATTATTCATGAACTGTAGGGTGACACACTTAAGAGACACCGACATCCAATTGGAGCAAAAGTTTCATGCCGAAAGAATAATAAGCGCGAATTTATTTCACTAGATATCAAACAAGTTTTCAGTGAAATTGCATAAATGGTTATGCATGTGAAATAGAATTCTAGCAAGGGGTTATAGTTGAATGTTTTCATTAAAGTAATTGACAAAATTCTAAATAAATAAGAGTTTTATTTATTAAGAGTTTGCATTAAATTTGGTGGAAATTTAATTGCAAGTTTGAGGGATTTTGAATGAAGGGAAATGAAGAGGTTTTTGTGAGTGGAGTGTCCACCCACATGAATATGGGAGTGAAAGGGGGCAGACCCCATTCTCCTGCAACCCCATTGGGGTCCCCACTCTCCTATAAAATGCACCCCTCTCCTCACTTCTCACTCACACCTCCTCGTGAAGGATCTCTCTTCCCCTCTAGAATTTATCCCCCATGGTCTCGGACTAGCGAGATACATGTTCCCGGTGGCTATTCGCAAGAAAGAGTTGTGCTCCCGCTGCATCGCTGGAGCGAGGAGGCGGAGGTTGCTCGGTTCCTCGGACGTGTGTGCGAGCATGGATGCGCTGCTATTTTGCGGCGCTAGGACTTCCTCTCGATCTTGAGATCGGCAAGAGATCGTCTACAACAACCACGAGTTTAACTCGTTGCTTTGTCGGTCTTCAAGGATATGTTCTCTACGGATATACATCCGCCCGTTGTTTGTATCTAGTAGATAGATCTTGGTACATAGTTGTTCCCATCATAGGAAATTTTTTGTTTTCTATGCTGCGAACCCTACATCCATCGGCTGCTCGTGGCCGAGGAGGCGATTTCGTTGGGTGTGGTTCCGGCCAATCACCGAGCCATGCCTTCGATTCAGCAGTTGCGTGCGGTCCTCCAGCTCCTTGATGGAGAGAAGGAGGATGGTGGCCTCCACCTCGTCGTCCGGAGCATCTCGCCGAGGTCAGAATCGCCCTAGCTTGATGAATCGTAGAGATCGACATCGACGAACTCATCACCTGAGTTCATCCTCGATTCAGCCGGCGCGGAGCCGGCACCCGGAGCTGGGCGAGGAACTGCACACGGGATGCGGGGCGACCCACGCTAGCTTCAGGATGCCGGGCTCGGCCGAATCAAGCGGTGTGGCGGTGGGGCAGCAGCGGAGTGTGGTGGCGGCGAGGGAGAGGAGGGAGAGAGTGAGCAGTTGCGTGCGGTGAAATTTCAGCGCGCCCTAGATATGGATCAACCGCTCGTTCGCTTGCTTGACCCCTAGATATACAGGCCGATTTGGGTTTTCGGATCGGCCTAAAAATTCATTTTTTCCTCGCTTACGGTAACAGATCGGCGCCAGATTTCTGCCCAAACCCGTAAACTGGCGACACTTTTCAATTTTTGCCCTTTTACACGCCTGCTAGAGATGCTCTACACAACGCCAAAGTGATAAAAGGTTAGCACCACGTATCTTAATTCAAATCATTTTTTATATATATAATCTCTATCTAGTCCGCCGAAACACAAATTTCTCCAACAACTACTTGCTTACAGTGTAACGTTTGATGGAATTAAAGTACTTTATAATCACCTTGATGATACCTTTAAAATCACCCTCAACTAACACTTTCTAAATACCGACACCTTTATAATCACCCTTAACTAACACTTTTCAAATACATGATGACACCTTTATAATTACCATGTTACGGTATGACGTTTGATGGAATCAAAGTATTTTCCGGTGGAAGTGATTGACGGATCTCATGGTCTAAGGACATTGAGTTACTACGAATATGATAGCAATATAAACTTCAAAACTTGATCGTATTGCTACATCTATCATGGGTGACCGCTCATCATATAATTCTCCAATGATATGACCCTGTTATTAACAACATCCAATGTTCATGATCATAAAACCATGATTATCAATTAATGAACAAGCTAGTATGAAGAGAGGCATTACTAGGAACCCTTTATGTTTACATGTATTAATGTTTTCTCTTAATACAATTATAGCATAAAAATAAACATTTATCATAAACATGGAATAAGATAATAACTACTTTATTATTGCCTCTCGGGCATTTCAAGCATGTCCGGACCATAGCCTATAAAGAAAAATCATCATCGCAACGAAGACCTCCTCTGCCATTCTTTATGGTCTTCAGATTGCACCGACTATGATATTCACCACCTCTATCTATACCATGGAAATCGAGACACCGACATGTCCCATGGTGTCAAAAAACAGCGGAGCTTCACATTGCACCCTCTTGAAGCTGTCAGGCCGATTATATGGACGTGCACGACCAGATCTCATCATGTCCATATATCCAAGGGCGTCATGCACCAATAAATGTAGATCTACGATAAAGACTTCTAGAACTCGTCGGCGGCTAGATCGATGAAGGCCAAGATCAATAGAATGAAAACTTCCGCAAGAAGAACACTAGAGCTTCCTTATTGGATTGCATACATGTCGCTATAAGGGAAAGCAATCGCCGGATCTAAAGCTTCCATATCAAGGACAGCTGTCTCTGCTCCTTGACGACTTCCCATGTTTAAGCACCGGTGCCGAGGCAAGACGCCAAGCCCATGTCCGCTGATCATGGATGACGCGAGAGACAAAAGATCAAGGCCGCTAAGCCAGGACAAACCCTCTGATCCCGCGTCTGTAGCAGATCAAGCCAACGATGTGTCGCATGGGATCTCATATTGGGGAGGGAAAGTGCAGGAAGGGTTACTCCCATGCATCTAGACGCGTTTAGTGTGTAGAAATGTTTGAATCTAGAAAATCCGAGTCACTTATTTCTGGAGGGAGGAACTGCAACATTTCTCACCTAATATTTATTTATAACAGAGCCAAGCACATATACTGCAGAAGTTATGGCACAGCCAGCCAAAACAAACAAGGACCAAGGACTTCCCTCGGTCTACAACAAGAAGCTTTACTACAGCTTTACTACGACATGTTTTGCCCTGATCCAGCGTTGGAGGGGCGAGAAAGACGGCACGCCTTTTGCTCGTGCTAGCATTTGTAGTAGTCGCTAGGTGGTCCATGTGCCAATTTATAATTTTTATTATTTTAAGACCTCTTAGTACTATTGTTGATGAGTTTTAATAGATCAGTGAAATTTTCACAAGAAAAAAAAATCTAAGAACCGGTGCTCAATGGCCATTGGCCAAACCACGACAGCGCAATTGTAACCCCTTCCACCAGTTGCATAGGATATGTACGTGTTTTTTTTTTTTTTGCGGGTGTGGATATGTACGTGTTGATACTTGAGACAACATATCTTGCACGTATAGGAGGATATAATATAAACTAATTTTCAGAAATTAAAATAGCAGATCACTGGTACTACTCAGAAAAGACAAACGAGTCCTGCAATCCCCCACGTTTTATACGAGCCGTACCTAACGCGCCAAAGTGCGAAAAGGATATCCTGTACGTATATAGGAGGATATAATATAAACTGAGTACCTTTTCAGAAACCTCGTACTATTCCAAAAAAGGAAACGAGCCATGCAATCCCAACGAGCCGTACCTAACTCAGAGTACTAAACAAAAATCTTAATATACTCCCTCCGATTTCAAAATATAAGATGTTTTAGATTTGTGAAAAAGATGTATCTAGACTTGTTTTAGTTGATAGATTCACTCCAAACCTGAATGAACCACATACTAATAATAGTCTTAGTCTAGATACATTTGCTTCACAAAACTAAAACATCTTATATTTACCTAATGCAATTCGACGTCTCCTAATTCAAATCTTAATATATTGTCTCTACCCAATTTGCCGAAACAAAAAGTAGTTTGACAAAACAAAAAGTTGTTACTTTGTTGCCGCGGTTTGCATGCTATTTTCTCTCTGGCGCTTATGGGCTTCACCGCAGTTTGATGATGCTGGGGTCTCTGCCCAACATGATGGTGGTGGCTGCCTCCGGAGGGAATCGCTAGTTCGCTCGATGACAAGTTTGGGAGTGAAAACCGAGCCTCAAGTCCGCTCATGGCGGGCAATGGCGGCGGCGGGCAATGATGGCATTCACGTGATGTTATTTTGTTAAAGGCATCGGCATTGCGCCCCCACTTTCTTACTGTGCTGCTATGGGGAAACCTAGATATGGGTATCCCGGATCGAACAAAGACGACGCCCGCGTAGTTTTACCTCTTAGGGGCATCGTTGAGCATTGGTTTGAGGGTGGTCGCAACTAGTGGAGTCGTATGCTTCAACAACATTGATGTCGGCGAGTCTCGGCTGCGTGGCACAACAGAGACTCTGTAACGGGTGTGACTTGATGGAATCACACCAGACGGAGGCGCTTTCTGGCGCCACGGTGGTCTCGACGGCAGGTCTGACAAGGTAAATGCTTAGATACATGTCTCAGAAGATGGTTTGTCGCATATGGGGACACCGACTTCTATAGCGTGTGTGTTGGTGCATGTTTGAGGTTCTGTCGGACCGGCTTGTGCTCGTGGCTAGTTGTTGGGTGGTTGGATGGGGTCTCGGATTTGTATTGATGTTTGTAGCTTGTAGTCGAGTACTCATCCGGCTATGGAAATCCCATTCATCTAGGTTGTACGAAGGCGACTTATTGTTAGAGAGGTGACTTCGGATTGATCTATGTATTCTTTTTCTAAAATTGTGTTGATTAATCAATAAAGAAGTTTGTGTGTATCCTTTTAATGCGGAGGTCAAGGGACTACAGGAATGGGAAGCTACGCCGACGGCCGGTCGCTACGCCGACGGCCCAACGTCAATGCCGGGCGTAGCCATCGCTCAGGCTAGTTCGCCAAGCAGCCGTCGGGCGATAATTGCCCTCAAGATATCCTATGTTACGCCGACGGCTGCGCCATGTAGCTATTTTTATTTTATCTCATTAAACTTTGAAAAATCATAACTAAATCATTCTAATTGAAAATACAAATAATATATCAAAATTTGCAGAAAAATAAGACCTATCTATCTACGCTCAAATATTACACATTTGTAAATAAAAATTAAGTAAAACATAAAACATTATATATAGTTTAAAACGGGCATAAAAAATTCAAAAATGATCGAAACAATGCGAAACCTTCGCGTGGTGTTATATTATGTGACATAGTTAGAAGGAAAAATATAAAACTTGGTATATTGATTATGTCTCAAAGAAACCTTCACAAAATGACCTATCTCATTCGAGGTTTATTCTTGGCTTTCTGGTTAAATGACCAATGTTATGGCTAGAATCAAGGCATAGTTTGTGATAATGTGCCCATATTGTGCATACACATGCATCATGGGATGGCGAACAATGTTGCAGGAGGAAGCTTTCCTTTTTGTCGAACAAAAAAGGCATTTTCCATTTTCCGAACATAAAAACGGACGGTTTTGTGAAGCAACCACCAAATGGCTAATTCAAAATGGTACCACCACATTTTACAAAAATACTATACCACCTTATATGGACAATGTCCCAATAAGGATCCAAACCTTTCCGCCCACCTCCGTGAAAAGACAAATTTCACCGAATTCCAGGGAAGTGGGTCAGATATGAACTACAGGTACATGATCCGATGCTCATGTTTTTTTTACAAAAATCATTTTTTAGGTTCACAATATGCTATTTTATCAAAAATCCAATGCAAGTTTAGCGAGGCTCGGCCCCGAGCTAAGAATCTTCATGCCCGGCATTCGACAAAGTTTGACGATAGTTTAAAACGAGCATAAAAAATCAAAAGATCGAAACAATGCGAACCTTCAAGTGGTGTCATATTATGTGACATAGTTATAAGTAAAAATATTAAACTTGATATATTGATTATGTCTCAAAAAACCTTCACAAAATGACCTATCTCATTCGAGGTTTCTTGGCTTTCGGGTCAAATGACCAATGTTATGGCTAGAATCAAGGCATAGTTTGTGATAATGTGCCCATATTGTGCATACACATGCATCATGGGATGGTGAACAATGTTGCAGGAGGAAGTTTTCCTTTTCGTCGCACCAAAAAGCCATTTCCCATTTTCCGAGCACAAAAAACGGACGATTTTGTGAAGCAACCACCAAATGGCTAATTCAAAATGCTACCACCACATTTTAAAAAATACTATATCATCTTATATGGACAATGTCCCAAGAGTAAAATTATTATATTTTTATTTAAATTCAATAATATTTTTACTTATTTATTAATGTTTACTTAGATAATTGTTTGTAATTTCAAAAAATACAAACATATGACATGTTAATATAAGGGTTAATAGGATTGATATCATAGTATTGACAACAATGTATGAATTACTTTGCGAAAACAGATTCTGAAAGAACGAGAAAGTTAAACGTGCTGGAGCTGGAGTAGTATTAGGATGGGTGATCAGATAATGCCTCGGCGTAGCATACGCCGAATTTACATTTTGATACGCCGACGGCTCTCACGTGTTCGCCGAGGAGGCTACGCCGACGGCTTTTTGTCCTCGACGTAGCGCGCGCGTCCTGTAGTGAGGGTATCATCTCCATTTCAAAAAAATAAAATGAAGACGTCCGATGGCTGAGCCATGAAAGCGCGATTGGACTAGGTACGTGTTGATGGAGACGTACATGTGGTACACGTATCAAGGATAATCTACTTTCTAAAATTAAAGAAATCAGATTATCGGTAGTGTTTAGAAAAAACAAAACGAGTACTGCTATCACACATTTTGCGTGAGTCGTGCCCTTTTGTTTTCGGCTGTGTGAGTGGTACCTAACAACGTCAAAGTGATAGAAGGGTCAGCTCCGCGGCCTACTCCTCCGTTTCTAAATGTAAGACGTTTTATATTTATAAAGAAAATATATCTAGACTTGTTTTAGTGTGTAGATTCACTCTAAACATGAGTAAACCTATATACTAAAAGTAGTTTAGATACATTTGGTTCACAAAGCTAAAACATCTTATATTTTAAAACATAGAGAGTATTTAATTTGCCATATATGTGTAAAATGGTAAAAGCAGCACCTAGTTAGTTGATAATAAAAGCTAGTTTGCCAAAAAAAGTTGATGTAACCAGGGAGCACCTGCCGCACCGAGGTGATGAGCATCTCCAGTAGCCCTCTTCTATCCGCTGCGTGTCCGCTTTTGTCCGCAAGGCTTGCTATAGTATAACCTCTTATCCTAAACCCGTAGAAACCCGTCTATGTACAAATCCAAATCAGTATTCAAACCGGTGTTCCAGGTAGCCCTCCTCCTCGCCGATGGCTAGATCGATGAAGGTTGAGATCGGCAGGACGACGCCACGCAAGAATGACACTAGAGCCTCCTTATTCGATTCCATGCATGTTGGTACAGGGTCCAGCAATCGCCGGATCTGAAGCTTTTAGATCAAGGGCAACCGTCGCTGCACCTTGCCGACCGCCGCTGTTCATCGCTGGTGTTGAGGCAGAAGGCCGAGCTTGTGTCCTACTGATTATGGACAACGTGAGCGACAGCATGGACAACGTGAGCTAAGGCAGGGGCCGAGCCCTACGATCCCGTGTCAGGCATGGGTCATGTTTTGTGCAATTCTCTCTATTCTGTACCACCAGTCCACCACCACGCCTTATGGGTTGCTCCCTGCGATGCATCTGATGATTATTAACTGTTGCCCCTCCGCGCACCGAGGGGTCTATACCTAGCCTGCCGCCACCTCCTCCCCATCCACCCTTCTCCTCCTCGCCCGGAGGGCCGCCGGCCTAAGTGCGTGGCGCCGGTGATGGGGGCGGCGGGGATCTGGCCTCTCGGCCCCAGCGTGGCGGTAGGGAGGAGAGCGTCGGCGCTGGACAGGCCCCCCTACCCATCGACGTCTACGTGGCTCTGGCCGGCGGTGGCTTCGTGGGAGCTCGGATCTGGAGACGGCGGCGGAGTGGGGCGGGTGGCGATTTGCTGGAGGAGGTGCCGAGGATGGGATTCCGCTGGAAGACCTAGATCGGCTCTCTATCCCTAATTGCCTACTCGATCCGTTCTTCGGAAACCGGTCGGCGGTGTGGGGATCGCTGTGTCGGATCTCATAAAGGAGGTGGTCCTTTGGTTTCTTTCGCACGAAGACGAATATCTGCTTGATGTCTGCCCTCGTTGATCTGATCCGGAAGGCTCCACCGGCGAGCTTTCATGGGCGTATCATGCCTGGAGATTACTGGATCGGAAGGTATTCGGTCGAGCGCACCTTGTTTTTCTGGCCGTTTGGTTTCAGCGGGAGCTTTGCGAAGCTCTGTTGTTTGTTCCCACCAAGTGCCATTCTTAGAGCCATGGTGAAGTCAGATGCATAGAAGGAGGTTTCTCTCATGTATCTAGATACGTTTTATATTTTGTAAAAATATGTAAATCTAGACAAGTCCAAATTTATTTTTAGAGGTAAGAAGTACTCCCTCCGTCCTAAAATAGATATCTTAAGTTTGTTAAAATTTAATGAATCTAGACACTATTTAGTATATAGATTTATCTAAAATTTAAAAAATTTAAAACATCTATAGTGGAACGGAGGGAGTACAACATTTCTCACACGAAATTTATATATACCACAGCCAACCCATACTGCACATGGTACGAACACGTAGCCAGCCAAAACAAACAAGTACAGTAACAAACAAACTAAGAACCGGTGCTCAATGGCAATTGGCCAAACCACGCCCGCGCAATTGAGGATATAATATAAACTAACTTTTCATCAGAAATTAAAAGAGCAGATCACTGGTACTATTCACAAACACTAGTAGGAAAATGCCCTTTTGTACCGGTTCCAGAGGGGCTTTGGTACCGGTTTGGCAACCGGTACTAATCATTCCCCCCTTTGGTACCGGTTCCTTACGAACCGGTATTAAAAGTGCCTCCACGTGGGCATGCATGAGCCAGCGGGGCTGGAGTCTTTGGTACCGGTTTGTAACACGAACCGGTACCAAAAGTGGGGACGCAGAGATTAGGCAAAGAATTCAGTGTTTAGGGTTTAGGAGGGGTTTAGAGGTATCGGACCATTTCATCATACGAGGATCCCGTCGATGTGCCAGAAACGCGTTTGGATTTAGGTAATACATGAAGATCAAGGTGATGCATATCAACTTGGTGCATATATATAAAATATGTAATTGCATAAGATCGCAAATTAAGTAGTACATGCATAGTGGTACTTTTCGGAGCATACTATATATTACATGTAGCATAGTGGTACTCTCCGAGCCAAACTATATATTACATGTAGTACATGCATGAAGATCGATCTTCATGCATAGTGGTACTCTCCGAAATTAGCTATGACGTCCCTAAGGAAAAATACCGCCAATTCCTCGCAAATTGCTTTGAAGCGGTGCTCGATTGAGAGCGTGTCCCGCTTTCTTGCCAACTGTAAAAGAATGAGATACAAATAAATACATGAGCTATGTGTATATATATATATATATATATCAAATCATAATGAAACAATTATGACTAAAACTCAGCACAACTGAAACAAAATAAATTTGTGATTATTGTTTACGTACCTCTTTATTTCTTTTATTATTCATTCTCTCGCTGACAATCTTGTGAATGTACTCACAAACGTAGTATCCACATAGATTAGTCCCCAGTGGTTGTTTCGCACATTTCTATACAAGAATATAATTCAATCAAACAATAATCAAGTATGATAAAGGTGTGTGGACCTCGGTAGTACTACTTACTTTGTTCGAAGGTCATATCAGCTTCGGTTTCCATTCACCGGCCGGATCTTCCTCGATGAACTTTTGCCATACGCTGCCCGACAAAGAAAATGCATAAAAGAGTTAGCAATCTTCATTAATCACTTTCACTTGTAATTCGCATCCCATTTTAAATTCGAGTGATTCTACCTATGGGTTAGCATTGGCTTTTGCATTAGGCATGCACAAGTTGCAGGTAAGGATGGGAGTTGGTTAACCATTTACCTTTCGAAATCGAACCTATTTAACCATTTGCATAAAAGGGGACAATGGGTTAACCATTAGGTTATTATGGTTAGAAATGGTTAACCATTGGTTAATAAGGTTCGAACCACTTTCAACATTCTGCAATTGTACGCTAGCAAAACTAATTAGAAAATGAGGATATATTATAGCATATGAACTAGTAGTCGCAAAGTTGGCCGGCTCGAAGGCTCAGGTTGTTACTTTTCTAACGCTAGTACTATCTACCGGCAGAAATTAGTTTCATCATGTAACAACAGTTTCATGTCCAGAATTAGCATCACAATTTTCACGACTTGAAGAAATTTCAACGACCATAATCACATATGATGCAGATAAATAGCACTAGCATGCCAAAATCCTGACTTTTTTTCTTTAGGATTACAGCAACTTCAGATAGCAAAATCTCGACACACTGAATCAAGTGCTTAAACTCCGTAGCTACACTGTTTACGTGCTTAGATTTTGTAGGCTTTAACTCCAGCAAAACATCGCATATATAGACTGCTGCTATAATTAGAAGGACCAAAAGGACACTCTTGTTGTATGATTTCTATTAGGTGACCACACTGGTTGCTCATAATCGAGTCCATACACAGAAACAAAGCCACATAGAAAGATCCCTAGCATCCATTATTGATGTAAGAAAAATTGTGCCGGTAAAACAATGGAATCTTGAGAGATCAGAGCACTTAGCTCACCACCACTTAAAATAAGGGGATATTGAGAGATCAAAGTTCCGTAGCTTCACCGAGCAAGGTCGCAGCCACCGGTGCCACCGGGCCACCAAGATGAATAGATGATGGACGCCGACACTGCTCGCCGGAAGGAGGGGACTCACCTGGGGACAAGCGGCGACGGTGAGGGAGCACGGCCGGCGAGCGGGCGGAGCGGCCGGCCGAGGACGGCGGCAGCTTGGCCGGGGAGCTGCGCCGGGGAGGGAGCTGCGCCGGGGGAGCGGCCGGGGAGCTGCGCCGGGGGAGCGGCGGCGGCTTGCGGAGCGCGGCCGGATCATGGGAGCGGCGGATCATGGGAGATGGAGGCCGTTTGGATAAGACGCCATCGCTGTATATTCACACAGGGTGGACTTTTGGTACCGGTTCCAACAAACAACCCGTGTTAATTCTTTTTTTTACCGGTTCCAAATAACAACCGGTACCAAAAGTCTTAGTTTTTTTTTCTGTTTTCCTAGAATTTTGCTATTTCTGTATTTGTTTATGAGGTATTTTATAGTACCCTCAAATTAATAAGGGCCGTTAATTGCAGTCAATCCAAAGGCTCGTATCAAATCATACTGGAGTTAAAATCTTGACCAGTACGATTGTTACTCGCAACAAGTGGAGGGCAAAATAGGCACACGAGTACCGTTCACCATAGTGGACTCCAGACAAGCCGCCTGCTCCATTTTAGCATCTCCTAGACAACCTGCAAGTCTCGCGTTCCAGGTCGCGTCTCCGGCTACGGGGCGTCCGGCGGCAGACGGAGCAGGACGAGCACCTCCCAGTTCGGGGAGCCGCACGGCACGGCTGCATCCACCTCCGTCATGGTCGCGGCAAGAGGGGTGCTTTGTCAAGGTGTCGTCAGGTCGTCAAAGCTGGAAGCCGCCATGGCCGGCGGGTGTGAGATCTTGTTTCCATAAAATCAGTAACGTCGCGTGCGCCCCCAGGAAGGTGGCGGCGGGGCTTTCTTTCCTCATCTCGAGGTTTCCATGGCGGGTAGGCGGCAGTGTTTTCGGCCGTGCATCACGTCGATTGCAGAGTGAACCTCTAGTATTTTCCAATAGGGTAGCTCCCAAAATATAGACATCTTCTTTCACATGGGTACGTGTCCGTCAACATCATTCGGAACAGATTTTCCGCCAGGACCCTTTCCAAAGATCACTTTTAAATCCTTGACCATATCATATATAACATCCCCAGTAGGGCGGGTAGGCTTTGTTCGGTTATCTGCCTCACCTCTGAAATGCTTTCCTCTCTTTCTTACGTGATGTTGTTTTGGAAGAAATCGGCGATGCCCCGGGTACACATTCTTGTTTCCCAAATATATACTGTCAGTCTCACCTAAACAGTGTGTGCATGCATTGTATCCCTTATTTGACTGTCCTGAAATGTTACTAAGAGCAGGCCAATCATTGATGGTTACAAACAACAACGCTCGTAGGTTAAATTCCTTTTGTGCGTGCTCATCCCACAGAGGTACACCTTCTTCACGCCACAACTGTAAAAGTTCTTCAACCAATGGCCTCAGATACACATCAATGTCATTGCCGGGTTGCCTCGGGCCTTGGATGAGCACTGGCATCATAATGAACTTCCGCTTCATGCACAACCAAGGAGGAAGGTTATAGATACATAGAGTCACTGGCCAGGTGCTATGACTGGAGCTCGCTCCTCGAAGGATTAAAGCCATCGTACTTAGACCAAATCTTAAGTTCCTTCGCCCTCTGAAAATGAGTTGAACGCTCTGTCGATTTTTCTCCCCCGCGACCCGTCCGCAGGGTGTCGCAGCCTCACATCTTTTTTACGGTCCTCTTTGTGCCATCGCAACAACTTGGCATGCTCTTTGTTTTGGAACAAACGTTTCAACCGTGGTATTATAGGAGCATACCACATCACCTTGGCAGGAACCCTCTTCCTGGGGCACGACTCGTCCTCAACATCACCAGGGTCATCTCGCCTGATCTTATACCGCAATGCACCACATACCGGGCATGCATTCAAATTCTCGTACTCCTCACCGCGGTAGAGGATGCAGTCATTGATGCATGCATGTATCTTCTGCACCTCTAATCCTAGAGGGCAGACAACCTTCTTTGCTTCGTATGTACTAGAGGGCAATACGTTCTTCCCTGGAAGCATCTTCTTTATTATTTTCAGCAACTTTTCAAATCCCTTGTCAGAAGTACCATTCTCTGCCTTCCATTGCAGCAATTCCAGTAGTACCTAGCTTTTTCTGGCCATCTTCGCATTTGGGTACAATAGTTTGTTGTGATCCTCTAACATTTTCTCCAACTTCAACCTCTCCTTTTTACTTCCGCAGTTTATCTTCGCATCAAGAATGGCCCGACCCAAATCGTCATCGGGCTCATCAAAAATGGGCTCATCAAAAATGGGCTCTTCTTCAGATTCGTCTCCCCCCATTCTACTATCACCGTCTTCAGTGAACATAGGATAGTTGTCATTATCCTCTTCTTCTTCGTTGTCTTTCATTATAACCCCTCTTTCTCCGTGCTTGGTCCAACAATTATAGCCGGGCATGAAACCGTTCTCAAGCAGGTGGACGTGAAGGGTTTTTGAAGTAGAGTAATCCTTCGTATTCTTACAGGAACTACATGGACAACAAATGAAACCATTTGACCGCCTGTTTGCCTCAGCCACGTTGAGAAAATAATGCATGCCAGTAATGAACTCGGGATGGCATCGGTCACCGTACATCCATTGTCGATTCATCTGCATTATATAAGTATATAAAAAATCATTAATTACACAACATCATGAATATATGAGTGACCAAATTAATTAATATTCAAGTTTATCATCACATAAAACTAAGTGTTTTTATAAAAAAAGAGACTCGCCGAGGTTGTGCCGGCTAGGGGACGACGCTGGCGATCGACGGCGATGAGGACGGGGACGATACTAAAATCAAAAAATCATACTTCAATTTGAGCTCAAATTGCATATAAAAAGAATGAAATCCCTAACTTAGGCATTTCATCGAACACCTTGCTAGCACTAGAAAAATGATACGAGTTAGACTAGCAATGAAATAAGCTAAATTAGGATGATATTGCTAACCCTTGGATAGACGGCCGATCTTGACAAAATGGTGGAGAAAAATGGAGATTTATTGGAGTGTGAGAGGAGGGAAATATTTGGAAATATGAGAGGACAAGCAAAAATGGAGCTGGCTCGGGTAGCTCGCGTTAAGAAATAGAGCTGAAGACCTTTTAGTACCGGTTCTTTATATGAACCTATACTAAAGGTGCAATGCTGGACCCACCTCTGCCTCAAATTTGACGCGAAACCCTTTAGTACCGGTTCGTAACACGAACCGGTACTATACAGCCTAAATGAACCGGTACTAAGGTTTGCCGGTGACCTGCGCAGTTAAACCGGTACTAATGCATCCTTTAGTACCGGTTCTTACGAAACCGGTACTAAAGGTCAAATCCTTTGGCTAGTTTTCTACTAGTGAAAGAGGATGCAAACGAGTCCTGCAATCCCACGTTTTATACAAGCCATACCTAACGCACCAAAATGCAAAAAGGATATCCTCCACATGCATATAGTAGGAGGATATAAATATAATATAAACTGAGTACCTTTTCAGAAACCTCGTACTATTCCGAAAAAGGAAACGAGTCATGCAATCCCACATTTTATACGAGCCGTACCTAACGACAAAGTGCTAAACAACTTTTTTAATATAGTACCTAATGCAATTCCACGTGTCCTAATTCAAATTTTAATATAGTCTCTACCCAGTTTGCCGAAACAAAAAGTAGTTTGACTAAACAAAAAGTTATTACTTTGTTGTCGTGGCTGGCATGATGTGTTCTCTCTTGCGCTGCTGGGCTTCACCTCGCAGTTTGAGGATGCTGGGGGCTCTGTCCCAGCATGATGGTGGTGGCTGCCTTATCTGGAGGGAATCGGCCAGTTGGTCTCAATGATGAGTTTGGGACTGCAAACCGAGCCTCAAGTCCATTCATGGCGGGCGATGGCGGCGTTGGCGGGCAATGCTGGCGTTCATGCGCTGTTATTTTGTTAAAGGCATCGACATTGCAGCCCCCACTTTCTTACTCATGCTTCTCTAGGGAAACCCTAGATATGGGTATCCCGGATCGAACAAAGACGGCGCTTCCGACGTAGTTTTACCTCTTGGGGGCATTGTTGGAGCAGCGGTTTGATGGTGGTCGCGACTGGTGGAGTGGTATGCTTCAACCACGTTGATGTCGGCAAGTCTCGACGGCGTGGCACAACCGGGAACTCTATAACGGGTGTGACTTGATGGAATCGCGATGGGCAGAGGTGCTTTCTGGAGCCACGATGGCGTTGACGACAGGCCTGGCAAGGTAAATACTTAGATCCATGTCTCGAAGATGGTTTGTCGCTGATGGTGGCGCCGACTTCTATAGCGTCTTTGTTGGTGCGCGTTGAGGTTCTGTTAGACCGACTTGTGCTCCTGGCTAGTTGTTGGGTGGTTGGTTGGGGCCTCCAGATTTGTAATGATGTGTGTAGCTTGCGGTCAGAGTACTTGCTCGGATGGAAGTACCCTTCATCTAGGTTGTACTGGTTGCGACTTATTGTTAGAGAGGTGGCTTCGTATTGACCTATGTATTCTTTTTCAAAAAATATATTAATTAATTAATAAAGAAGTTTATATTTATCTTTTTATTGCAGATGTTAAGGGTATCACCTCCATTTAAAAAAAAAAAATGAAGATGTCCGATGGCTGAGGCATGAAAGCGCGATTGGACTAGGTACGTGTTGATGGAGACGTACATGTGTGGTACATGTATCGAGGATAATCTACTTTCCAAAATTAAAGAAACCAGATTTTGCGTGAGTCAGCCCTTTTTGTTTTCAGCTGTGTGAGTGGTACCTAACAACGCCAAAGCGATAGAAGGGTCAGCTCCACGCGGCTCTCATATATTTTTGTATAATAATGTAGAGAATCTCGACCTGGGGCCTACTTAATTAGCCATATGTATAAAAAGCAGCACCTTAGTTAGTTGATAATAAAAGGTAGTTTGCCAAAACAAAAGGTTGATGTAACCCCGGGGAGCACCTGCCGCACCGAGGTAAAGAGCATCTCCAGTAGCCCTCTTCTATCGGCGCCGTGTCCGTTTTGTCCGCAAGGCTTGCTACTGTACAACCTTTAGCCCTAGACTCGTTTCTGACTCGTAGAAACCCGTCTACGTACAAATCCAAATCAGTATTCAAACCGGGTGTTCCACATGTTCACATGTCCACATGTTCTATGAACAAGAGACCGTTGTTTTATCCCTAGTAGCAACAGCACATGTACAACCGAAGAGATTTCTGTTACTTTCCTTGGAAACTAGAGGCATGAACCCACTATCGAGCATAAATACTCCCTCTTGGAGTCACTAGCAGCTACTTGGCCAAGATAACCACTAGCAACGGAGAGCATGCAAGATCACAAACAACACAGACATGATAAAATCATAAAGATAGAACCATTAATCAAACCAACATAATAATCTCAATATCCATCGGATCCCCGCAAACACAATATGCATGATTACAAATAGATTAAATCTTGATCATTAACGGAGCTCACAAGATCTATACATGAAAGCACAAAGAAGGAGATACAACCATCTAGCTACTACATGGACCCATAGTCCAAGGTGGAACTACTCACAAATCATACCGGAGAGAAGGCCTCTGGGATGATCTCCCCTCTGGCAGGGTGCCGGGAAGAACTTCAGATCCCCCTCCCCCCAATCTAGGGACGATGGTGGCGGCGGCTACAAACGGTTTCGTGGATTTCTGATCGGGTACCGAGAGTTTCTGCATCGGGGGCTTCTTATAGGCGAAGGGGCGAGTCCGGGAGGCGACCAGGATCGCCAAACCCTAGCCAGGCACGGGTCCACCTGACCCCGCGCTTGGGGTGGGTCTGGCCCCCCTGACCAGCCCCTCCGGCTCTCCTCTGGCCAATAAAAACATCTTTGCACTTAGTCCAAGAATCAATACTATTTTTAGGCAAAGATAACAACCATTCTTTAGCTTTTCCCCTGAAGGAGAAAGGAAAAAGTCTTAGCTTAATAATATCTCTATCTACATCCTTATACTTTTGCATCTCACAAAGTTCAACAAAGCTATTAAGATGGGCAGCATGATCATCAGAACCAGCACCAGAAAATTGCTCTCTCATCACAAGATTCAATAAAGCAGGCTTAATTTCATAAAAGTCAGCATCAGGAGCAGGTGGAGCAATATGTGTGCTTAGGGAATCATTGTTGTTGGTGCTAGTGAAGTTACACAACTTAGTGTTCTCAACAGAGTTCATTTTGGCAAAGGTGAGCAAGCCAATACAGCAGCAGCTAGGGCAGGAACTAATTTTTTTGTGTTTTTGAATAAGGCAAGCAAATCAAACTAGACTAATTTTTGGGGTTTTTTTTAAAAGAGGCAAACAAAACAAAGCAAAATAAACTAAGCAAACTAAAAACAAAGTAAAGAGAAAGGAAGTGAAGGACTCCCCTAGTGAAGACGTCCTTGGCCTCCCCGGCAACGGTGCCAGAAAACTTGTTGATGACTCCTTGATGGCGCCAGAAAACTTGGTGGCTGATGTGGATTCTTGTTGGGAACCCCAAGAGCAAGGTGTGAAGAGTACAACAACAAGTCTTCCCTCAGTTGAGACCGAGGTTATCGAACCAGTAGGAGGAAGAAAATGTCACACAGGTGTTGCAAGCAACGCGGAGATCTGCACAACATAAAATAAAGACTTTGCCCCAACGAATCAGTGAGGTTGTCAAGCTCACCAGTTTGCTGTAACGAATCAGTAAGGGCAGATATTTATCTATTTTACCAGGGGTGGACGGAAAGGTTTGGGATATCCAGGTTGGGACATTGTCCATGTTAGATGGTCTAGTATTTTTAAAAATGCGATGGTAGCATTTTGAATTATTTCTTTCATGGTTGATTCACAAAACATCTCATTTTTGGCACTCAGAAAATAGAAAATGAATTTTCCATGCGACAAAAAGAAAAACTTCCTCCTGCAACATTGTTCTCTATCCCAAGATGCACATGCGTGCACAATATAGGCATAGTATCATAAACTATGCCGATTCTAGCCATAATATTGTTCATTTGGCTCGGAAGTCATGAAACCTCGAACATGATAGCTCATTTTGAGAAGCTTTTTTAAGATCCAATCAATATACCAAGTTTGGTATTTTTTTCTTGCAACTATGTCACCTAATATGACACCGCTCGAATGTTTTACATTGTTCGGTCAATTTTTGAATTTCTTATGCCCGTTTCAAATTACGGTCAAAACAGCAAGCATACAAATTCTTACCTATGGGACGTCGCTCCGTAGTTTTACCTCTTGGGGCATCGTTGGAGCAGCAGTTTGATGGTGGTCGCGACTGGTGGAGTGGTATGCTTCAACCACGTTGATGTTGGCGAGTCTCGGTGGCGTGGCACAACCGGGAACTCTGTAACGGGTGTGACTTGATGGAATCGTGCTGGGCGGAGGCGCTTTCTGGAGCCACGGTGGCGTCGACAACAGGCCTGGCAAGGTAAATGCTTAGATCCATGTCTCGAAGATGGTTTGTCGCGGATGGTGGCGCCGACTTCTATAGCGTCTGTGATGGTGCGCGTTGAGGTTCTGTCAGATCGACTTGTGCTCCTGGCTAGTTGTTGGGTGGTTGGTTAGGGCCTCCGGATTTGTAATGATGTGTGTAGCTTGCGGTCAGAGTACTTCCTCCGACATGGAAATACCCTTCATCTAGGTTGTACTGGTTGTGACTTATTGTTAGATAGGTGGCTTCGTATTGATCTATATATTCCTTTTAAAAAAAATTGACTAATCAATAAAGAAGTTTATGTTTATTTTTTTAACGCAGATGTCAAGGGTATCACCTCCATTTCAAAAAACAAAATAAAGATGTCCGATGGCTAAGCCATGAAAGCACGATTGGACTAGGTACGTGTTGATGGAGACGTACATGTGGTACACGTATTGAGTATAATCTACTTTCTGGTTAATATATAAAGCTCTTTGTTCGCAAAAAAAATAAAGAAATCAGATTATCGGTAGTGTTCAGAAAAAAGAAAACGTGTACTGCTATCACACATTTTGCTTGAGCCCTTTTTGTTTCCGGCTGTGTGAATGGTACCTAACGCCAAAGTGATAGAAGGGTCAGCTCCACGCGGCTGTCATATATTTTTGTATAATGTAGAGAATCTCGACCTGGGGTCTACTTAATTAGCCATATGTCTAAAATGCAGCACGCCTAGTTAGTTGATAATAAAAGCTAGTTTGCCAAAACAAAAAGGTTGATACAACCAGGGGAGCACCCGCCACTACAGGACGCACGCGCTATACGCCGTGGCGTAGGTAAAAATGCTTTCGGCGTATGATATGCCGACGGCTGTCCTCGGTGTAGCCTCCTCGGCAAAGACCTCCCTCGGTGGAGCAGATACAGGCCGTCGGCATACGCTACGCCAACGGCTTTGCCCTCGGCATAGCCTGTTGGCCGGTTGCATTTTATTTTATTTTCTCATTTTTTTTAATCTTTGAATTGTTAGAATCGTTAATCTCTCACTTTAAACATTTTTAACACTAATTATACTTAATATTTAATTAAATTACAATCTTGGTCAAACTTTTCGGCCGGTCACCCATCCTAATACTACTCCAGCTCCAGCACGATTAACTTCCTTGTTCCTTCAAAATATGTTTCGGCAAAGTAATTCATACATTGTTGTCAATACTATGATATCAATCATATTAACTCTTATATCATCATGTCACATGTTTCTATTTTTTGAAATTACAATTAATTATGATATTAATGAATAAGTAAAAATATTATTGAATTCAAATAAAAATATAATAATTTTACTTTTTTTGTATTTTTCTATTTAATATGGAATAATTAATATCTTTAAATCCGTAAATCGGAATTCGACAAATAATATGTCTAAATTGATCAGAAAAATGAGAGAAATCCAAATATGATATCCATATCAACTAAACACTAACCCTCCGTTTTTGAATTAGCTATTTGGTTGTTGCTTCAGAAAATCCCCCTTTTTGCGCTCAAAAAATGAAAAATGCCTTTTTGGTGCGATGAAAAGGAAAACTGCATTGGATCTTTGATAAAATAGCATATTGTGAACCTAAGAATGATTTTTGTAAAAAACATGCGCATCGGATCATGTACCTGTAGTTCTTATTTTAAGCATTGTTTCGGTTGTTTTTGAATTTTTTATGCCTGTTTTAAACTATATATAATATTTTATGTTTCACTTAATTTTTATTTACAAATGTATAATATTTGAGTGTAGATAGATAGATCTTATTTTTCTGCAAATTTTGATATATTATTTGTATTTTTTGAATTAGAATGATTTAGTTATGATTTTTCAAAGTTTAATAAGGTAAAAGAAAAAATATCTACGCCGAGGGCAGCCGTCGGCGTAGCATAGGATACACCGAGGGAAATTCTACGCCGACGGCTGCTTGGTGGGACTGGTCTAGACGATGGATATGCCGATGGCCCCGACATTTGGCCGTCGGCATAGCGACCGGCCATCGGCGTAGCTTCCTATTCCTATAGTGCGAGGTGAAGAGCTTCTCCAGTAGCCCTCTTCTATCTACGCCGTATCTGTTTTGTTGGTGAGGCTTGCTACAGTACAATCCCTCGTCCTAAATTCGTAGAAATCCGTCTACCTACAAATCCAAATCAGTATTCAAACCGGGAATACCATGTAGCCCTCCTCCTCCTCGTCAACGGCTAGATCGATTGAAGGTCGAGATCAGCAAAACGACGCCTTATCTGAGAATGGCAGTAGAGACAGCTTATTCGATTCCATGCCTGTTGGTATAGGGTCCAGCAATCGCCGGACCTGAAGCTTCTAGATCAAGGGCAACCGTCCCTGCACCTTGCCGACTGCTGTTGTTCATCGCTGGTGTTGAGACAAAGAAGGTTGAGCATGTGTCCTACTGATTATGGACAACGCGAGCGACAGCAGACCGCCGATGCTAAGGCAGGGGACCAGCCCTCTAATCCCGTGTCTGTCAACAGTCATGTGTCAGGCATGGGATCTGGTATTGCTGGAAATGAAAGAGCATGGAAGGAGGTTTCTTGCATGCATCTAGACACGTTTAATGTGTAGAAACTGAAAGAATATGTTTTGTCTCATAAATTGATAATTGATACGTTCGGTTTTACAAAGAATATATAGGGGACAATGCGGCTAACCCTAACTTGAGACTCAAGCAAATCTAAACCGACTTATAATCTAACATCCCCCGCAGTATCAACGTGGGGTTCAACAACGTTGAGACTGAAACGAATATCAACAAAAGGTGTAGTCTGTAGTCCTTTGGTGAAGATGTCCGCGAACTAAGCGGATGAGGGGACATGCAGAACTCGAACTTGTCCCAAAGCCACCTTTTTCCATACAAAGTGAATGTCAATCTCTATATGCTTGGTGCGCTGATGCTGCACGGGATTGCCTACCATGTAAACTGCTGAAATGTTGTCATAATAAACAATGGTCGCTTGGTGAATAGGCATGTGAAGCTCTGATAACAACTGGCGCAACCATACCGTCTCAGCGACAGCATGCGCAACTGCACGGTACTCTGCTTCTGCTGACGAACGTGAAACTGTGACCTGCCATTTTGAAAACCAAGAAACCAAGTTGTTACCAAGAAAAACACAGAATACAGACGTGGACCTTTAGTATCCGGACAACCAGCCCACCAGATCAGAATATGTTGTCAAAGTGGTAGGAGAGGAAGAGTTTATGTGGAGACCATGATCGAGTGTACCTTTGAGATATCGCAAAATGTGTTTGACATGATTAAAGTGTGGAATGCGAGGATCATGCATGAATAAGCAGGCTTGTTGGACGGCAAAAGAAATTTCAGGACGAGTGATAGTGAGATATTGAAGTGCACCGGTGAGACTAAGGTAAAGTGAAGGATCAGAAAAAGAATCACCCGTGGAAGAAAGTTTAAAGTAGTATCTACTGGAGTGCGAGAGGGCTGATAGTCGAGCATACCAGCACGTGTGAGAAGATCAAGAACATACTGACGCTAAGAGAGAAAGAGGCCGTGAGTATCTCTAGTGACAGCAATACCCAAAAATGATGAAGAAGACCAAGGTCACCATGGAAAATTCAGTAAGAAGAGAGATGATATGATCAAGAAAATTTTGAGAGGCGGAGAACAATGTCGTACATAGAGAAGCAAGTAGGCGGTATGAGTGTCAGTGTGAAAGACAAAGAGAGAGGAGTTGGAATGAGATGGAGAAAATCCTATAGTTTGAATAAAAGTGGAGAAACGCTGAAACCAGGCACGAGGAGCTTGTTTAAGACCATACAAGGATTTCTTTAAGAGACAGACATGAGAGGGATAGGTGGAATCTTCGAAACTTGAGGGTTGTTGACAAACAGTTTCATTGAGGTTACCATTGAGAAATGCATTTTGACGCCTATTTGATGAATAGGCCAGATGAAGAGATGGCGATGCTAAGAACGGTTCGAATTGTGCTTGGTTTGACAACGGGAGAGAAGGTTTCATCGTAGTCAATGTCGTGTTGTTGTGAAAAACCACGACAAACCCAACGTGCTTTATATAGAGAGAGAACCGTCAGAATAAAAAATTTGGCAAAAGGCCCACTTGCCAGAAACAATATTTGCACTTGTGGGAAGAGGAACTAGTTGCCATGTGTCATTTTGAAGAAGTGCATTAAACTCGTCGAGAATGGCTGTTTCCAATTAGGATCTAAGAGGGTAGATTTGTAAGTTTTAGGAATTGGTGAAATAGAGATGGTGGCGGAGAGGTTAAGATGGGTTTGAGGTAGACGGAAACCTGATTTGGCACGTGTACGCATGTCATGATCGTTTTGGGGTTGAGTTGTAGGAACGGCGTGAGGCGGAGGGGTGTGGGCGTGTTGTATATCAGAGGGTGGTGGAGCGGAGTTGCCCAGCGCAGCGGAGGATGCGGGGGTAGGAGGGGAGGTTGGGCATGGCGGTGGAGGATGGGGGGTTGAGTTGCCTGTCGGGGCAGGGGTTTTGGGAGAAGTGGCTGCCGGGGCAGGGTTTGGGGCAGGGTCTAGAAGGGGTGTGAGGTGAAGCGGTGTTAAAGTGGCACGATGAGATGGTGGATTTGGTGTAGGGGAAGTAGGTTTTGTGCGAGTAGCAGAACGTGTTCGACGAAGGTGACATGGCGAGAGATGTGGATTTGTCCTGAAAGCATATCTAGACATTGGTAACCTTTGTGTTCATCGGAGTAATCGAGGAAAACACAGGCCACATAACGAGGAGCTAATTTGTGTGGAGAGGTGGCGTAGGAATTGGGATAGCAAATACATCCAAAGACTCGAAGTTCAGAGTAGTTTGGGTGAGAGAGAAAAAGGGAGAAGAATGGTGTAGTATTGAGGTTGGCTTTAGAGGGTCGTATGTTTAAAAGAGAGGTGGTTGTTCTAAGTGCTGTACATGAATGAGATCTACTGTTATTGGTTCAGGGTCTGGTTGTTCAGAGTCACCTCCTTTATTTCTGAAAAATGTATCATGGTTTTGCCTTCATCTTCACTTCCTTCCTACACGGTGGAACAACAATCTTTAACCAATTTTTTTAATTTTTGGCAAAATTTGTGATAAGATAGCATTTTCCCTAATTTTGAGATGCAAGAAATCATGACAACAAAAACTAGAATTGATAGTTTGGGAATGTACATACGAGAAAAATTACCACCAGCAGCAGTGGTTGCTCGCCGGCCGGCCGGCCGGCCGGCCGGAGAGCTAGCTTCAGCTTCCACGGGAAGATTTGAATGGAGATCGAGCCTTCGGCTTGCGAGTCTGCTGCTGCTTAGCTGCTCGATGCGTCGGCACACGACCAGGACGAGATGAGTTAGTCTCCGGCAGGCCGTCTCTGTCACCCAGCGCCACCGGCAGCAGGTCAAGCCTAGGCAACACCGTCTGGTCGCCGCCTAACTGCCGGTCTTAGAGACAGGACCGAGAAGATACAGTCGATCCTTCCAGTTCCATGTCGAGGTAAACTGAGAAGGGACAAATTAGGTCATATGAGTTGAATATGTTAAGGGGTAGTGAACAAAATTACTTTTCGCTAGGGGGGACAGCCCAGGTTCGCCCCCCGTGAAGGTCCGCCCGTGATGTCATTCATAGTGCGAAGGGACCGTTCAGCTTTGCCGTTTTGGGGAGGAGGGGCCATACCCTAGATCGGATGGATATCTTATCTGATACCATGAAAGAATATATGTTTTGTCTCATAAATTGATAATTGATACGTTCGGTTTTACAAAGAATATATAGGGACTAATGCGGCTAACCCTAACTGGAGACACAAGCAAACCTAAACCGACTTATAATCTAACACAAACATATAAATCTAGACAAGTCCAAGTTTATTTTTAGAGGTAAGAAGTACAACATTCCTCACACGAAATTTATATATACCACAGCGAACCCATACCGCAGATGGTACGACATGCAGCCAGCCAAAACAAACAAGTACAGTAGCAAGGTGCTGAATGGCCATTAGCCAAACCATGACAGCGCAACTGTAGCCCCTTCCACCTGTTGAATAGGGTATGTACGTGTTGAGATTTGAGACAAACATATCCTACACGTATAGGAGGATATTATATAAAATATCTTCAGAAATAATAAAATCAGATCATTGGCATTATCCAGAAAAAGGCAATCCGACGTTTGGTACGAGCCGTACCTCACGCCAAAGTGCTAAAAGGTTAGCACCACGCGTCCTAATTCAAATCTTTTTTGAGGTGTGCTTCGGTCCCCCACCCCTAAACTTAAACTACACGAGCCGTTTTATTTTTTTGACCGGTCAAAACCCATATCAAGATCACGTCTATCTCTGTATATGTGTACTCGGTCGAACTGGGTATAATCTACGTTTCATCCGGCTGATTTCACCTCCTATTATCGCGATCTACGTCTTTGTATGTCATATTTTAATTTTTTCTGTTGTCATATAACTTCTGATTTTCGTCTTCCGCGGGCACATGAGCATACGTATATGGTGAGTATACGTCTAAGATAACCATACGGAGTTCGGGTGAGTTCGTACGATCCTCTAAACAATCGGAATCGAGTTTTTGTTTGTCAAAATTTGAAAGAGGGAGGAGGACGGGGTGGGGGACCGAAGCAAAAGTAATCTTTTTTATATAATCTCCATCTAGTCTGCCGAAACAAAAAGACGGTATGCATGTTATGGACCATTTTGTGTTTGTCCGCTTATCTATTTTTATGTATGTACTATATAAACTGGACTGTATTACAAAATGATTTTTTTGGACCTGCATTACATAGTGCCGACGCACAGGTACACTGTATCTCTCGCGCACGCGCGCCCACCTCTGCTAAGTGGCAGTACCGCCGGTGCACAGAACAAGCACGCCGGCACTAAGTGGAAGTACCCGGCGCAGAAAGCGCGCGGGCTCTAACATTACCCCTCGGCGCGCCCATGCGCCGGAGGTAGCTTGATTTAGCGTGCCGGCGATAAGTTGTTCCCTAGCAATGGCAAGTTCGATCGTGCTGACATCTATACAAGGAAAATATGCAGAGAATTAATATTGGCCCTCTCGGTTAGCAGGAATAGACAAACCATATAGCGTCTGCCCACTCGATATAAAAATAAATTACTTGAATTTATTCAGATTCATATGTATCTAAACATATTCTAATATATAGAAATATGAAATATATGCAAATCCAAGTCACTTATTTCTGTACGACGAAAGTCTAACACGTACCACCCAATATTTAGTACAACACAGCCGACCCATGCTGCATGGCCAGCCAAAACAAACAAGGACCTAAGCAAGGTGCTCAATGGCCATTGGCCAAACCACGACAGCGCAGGTGTAACTCCTTCCACCAGTCGCATGGGGTATGTACGTGTTGGGAGACAACATGCCCTGCACGTGTAGGAGGATATTATACTATAAAATCCTTTTTTAGAAAAAAAATCATTGGTACTATCAAAAAAGGCAACGATCTGCGATCACACGTTTTATACGGGCCTTAGAGCATCTCTAGCAGACCCCGTAAACACGCGAACTGAAAACTTTGAGTTCAGTTCATAGAACTCATGTTTACGGGTCAAAAAATCGCTGGCGCAGAACAGAGCCCGTAAACCAAAACCGTAAAACAGAATATTCTCGACAGCATTTTTTGAAAGGGGCTAAAACCCATCATGCCGGCAGCATTTCTACGTTGCTTGAAGTAATTCGAGTTGGCTTCACAGGCCTTGACGATTTTGATGAACAAACTACAGCGCATGCGATACCTCCTATGGAATAGATGTGGCGGATAGGTAGGTACCTTGGCGAAGTAGTCCTCCATCGGCTGCTCGTGACCGAGGAGGCGATTCCGTTGGATGTGGTTCCGGCCAATCACCGAGCCGCGCCTCCGATTCAGCAGTTGCGCGCGGTCCTCCGGCTCCTTGACGGAGAAGGAGGATGGTGGCCTCCACCTCGCCCTGGAGCAGCTCGTCGAGGTCAGAATCGTGAGCTTGATTTAATCAGACAGATCGACATCGACAAACTCGTCGCCCGAGCTCATCCTCGATTCAGCCGGCGCGGTGGCGGCGGCACCCGGAGCTGGGCGAGTAACCGCGGGCGGGATGCGGGGCGACCTGCGCTAGCTCCGGTATGCCAGGCTCAGCCGTATCGGGCGGTGCGGCGGTGGTGGCGGCGAGGGAGAGGAGGGAGAGAGTGAGCAGTTGCATGCGGTGAAATTTCAGTGCGCCCTAGATATGGATCAACCATTCGGTTCGCTCGTTTGCTCCCTAGAAATATAGGCCGATTTGGGTTTTCGGCTCGGCCTAAAAAATTTGTTTTTTCCTTGTTTACATAACAGATCGACACCTTATTTTTTCCAAAACCCGTAAACTGGCGGTTACTTTTTGATTTTGGCCCTTTTACACGCTCTGCTAGAGATGCTCTTATGCAACGCTAAAGTGATAAAAGGTTAGCACCATGCATCTTAATTCAAATCATTTTATATATATAATCTCTATCTAGTATGCCGAAACACAAAGTTTCTCCAACAACTACTTGGTTACGGTGTAATGTTTGATGGAATTAAAGTACTTTATAATCACCTTGATGATACCTTTAAAATCACCCTCAACTAACACTTTCTAAATACCTGACGATACCTTTATGATCACCCTTAACTCACACTTTTCAAATACATGATGACACCTTTATAATCACCATGTTACGTTATGACGTTTGATGGAATCAAAGTATTTTTTCAGTGGAAGTGATTGACGTGATCTCATGGTCTAAGGACATTGAGTTACTACGAATATGATAGCAATATAAACTTGAAAACTTGATTGTATTGCTACATCTACTGCAGGTGATTGTTCATCATATCGTTCTCCAATGATATGACCCTGTTATTAACAACATCAAATGTTCATGATCATAAAACCATGATTATCAATTAATGAACAAGCTAGTATGAAGAGAGGCATTACTAGGAACCCTTTCTATTTACATGTATTAATGTTTTCTCTTAATACAATTATAGCATAAAATAAACATTTATCATAAAAATAGAATAAGATAATAACTACTTTATTATTGCCTATCGGGCATATTCCTTTCAAGCATGTCCAGACCATAGCCTGTAAATAAAAATCATCATCGCAACCAAGACCTCCTCTGCCATTCCTTATGGTCTTCGGATTGCACTGACTATGATATTCACCACCTCTATCTATACCATGGAAATCGAGACACCGACATGTCCCATGGTGTCAACAAACAGTGGAGCTTCGCATTGCACCCTCTTGAAGCTGCCAGGCCGATTATATGGACGCATGACCAGATCTCATCATGTCCATATATCCAAGGCGTCATGCACCAATAAATGTAGATCTATGACAAAGACTTCTAGAACTCGTCGGCTAGATCGATGAATTCCAATATCAGTAGAATGATAACTTACGCATTAAGATCACTAGAGCTTCCTTTTTGGATTGCATACATGTCGCTGTAAGGGAAAGCAATCGCCGGATCTAAAGCTTCCATATCAAGGGCAGCCGTCTCTGCTCCTTGACGACTTCCCATGTTTAAGCACCGGTGCCGAGGCAGGACGCCAAGCCCATGCCCATCTGATCATGGACGACGCGAGACAAAAGACTGACGTCGCTAAGCCAGACGAACCCTCTAATCACGTGTCCGTAGCAGATCAAGCCAACGTATGTCAGGCATGGGATCTCATATTGGAGGGAAAGAGCAGGGAAGGGGTTACTTCCATGCATCTAGATGCATTTAGTGTGTAGAAATGTTTGAATCTAGAAAACCCGAGTCACTTATTTCTGGAGGGTGGAACTGCAACATTTCGCACCTAATATTTATTTATAACAGAGCCAAGCACATATACTGCAGAAGTTATGGCACAGCCAGCCAAAACAAACAAGGACCAAGGACTTCCCTCGGTCTACTACAAGAAGCTTTACTACAGCTTTACTACGATATGTTTTGCCTGATCCAGCGATGGAGGCGAGAAACACGCACGTCTTCTGCTCGGCTAGCACTTGTAGCCGCTAGGTGGTCCATATGTCTATTTATAATTTTATTATTTTAAGACCTCTTAGTACTACTGTTGATGAGTTTTAATAGATCAGTGGAATTTTCGCAAGAAAAAAAAACTAAGAACCGGTGCTCAATGGCCATTGGCCAAACCACGACAGCGCAATTGTAACCCCTTCCACCAGTTGCATAGGATATGTACGTGTTGATACTTGAGACAACATATCTTGCACGTATAGGAGGATATAATATAAACTAACTTTCAGAAATTAAAAAAGCAGATCACAAGTCCTGCAATCCCACGTTTTATACGAGCCGTACCTAACGCGCCAAAGTGCGAAAAGGATATCTATATAGGAGAATATAATATAAACTGAGTACCTTTTCTGAAACATCGTACTATTTCGAAAAAGGAAACGAGCCATGCAATCCCAACGAGCCGTACCTAACGTCAAAGTGCTAAACAAAAATCTTAATATAGTACCTAATGCAATTCGACGTCTCCTAATTCAAATCTTAATATATAGTCTCTACCCAGTTTGCCGAAACAAAGAGTATTTTGACAAAATAAAAAGTTGTTACTTTGTTGCCGCGGTTCGCATGCTATTTTCTCTCTGCCGCTTCTGGGCTTCACCTCGCAGTTTGATAATGCCGGGGGCTCTAGCCCAGCATGATGGTGGGGGCTGTCTCCTCCGGAGGGAATCGGCCAGTTGTTCTCGATGACGAGTTTGGGAGTGAAAACCGAGCCTCAAGTCCGTTCATGGCGGGCAATGGCGGCGTTGGCGGGCAATGATGGCGTTCACGTGCTGTTATTTTGTTAAAGGCATCGACATTGCGGCCCCCACTTTCTTACTCGTGCTGCTCTAGGGAAACCCCAGATATGGGTATCTCGGCTCGAACGAAGACGACGCTTCCGGCATAGTTTTACCTCTTAGGGGCATCGTTGGAGCAGCGGTTTGAGGGTGGTCGCAACTAGTGGAGTGGTATGCTTCAACCAAGTTGATGTCGGCGAGTCTCGGCTGCGTTGCACAATAAGGACCCTGTAACAGACGTGACTTGATGGAATCACACCAGGCGGAGGCGCTTTCTGGCGCCACGGTGGTGTCGACGGCAGGTCTGACAAGGTAAATGCTTAGATACATGTCTCAGAAGATGGTTTGTCGCATATTTTTTTTGGAAAAGAGTATATATTAATATCATAAGGACATCAATTATACCCAGCCTCTGCAACAACGCATGCCCTATCGGCTCTAAGGATGCACACAGCTCAGAAATAAGAAAGAGAAATTATAAAAAATAAAAATCCCGCTACAGAGAACTAATCCTCAAAGAAACAACAGTGACACCATCAGAACAACACTAGTAGTCCTCCACTCCAATAACAACGCCTTCAAGAAGGAAACAATGCCCAAGCGCCGTCGTTGCCTGACCAAAGGTCATAGGTTTTCACCCTGGAGAAAGTCCTTACTCACAAAACAATGCCTTCAACAAGGTCATTGCTAGGCACAGCCAGCTAAGGCCAGACCTTGGATTTTCACCTCAGAAGATAAGACTGGGACTCCCATGTGTTGTCTTCCCGCACCAACAGTCGCTGCAATGAGTCCCAGATCACGCAGCCAGATCTCCGTCGCCACAAGAACAAAAATCACCATCGCTACCCTCAAATTTACGTTTTCCTGACATTCTCCGCATCTGACATCACCATGGCTCAAAACATGGCACTTGGTGAAAACAAACAACAGAGCCCATAGCGCCTGCTGAAACCAAACGGCCAGAAAAACAAGGTGCAGCGACGAATACCTTCCGATCCAGCAATCTCCGGGCATGAAACGCCCATGGGAGTTCGTCATGAGCCTTCCGGAACCCGCCTCTCGACCAGATCAAGGAGGGCGACGCGTCAAGCAGATCTTCATCTTCGTGCGAAAGAAACCAAAGGACCACCTCCTTTATTAGATCCGGCACAACGATCCACATACCACCGGCGGTTTCGGAGAACGGATCGGCGGGCAATTAGGGTTAGAGAACCGATCTAGGTCTTCGGTGGAATCCCATCATCGGCACCTCCTCCACCAGATCGCCACCACAAGGAACCGCTGCCTCCACCGACCAAGGGACGCCTAGGTCCGCGCTTCAGCCTTCGCTGCCGCCCCCTTCAAGCCGGCACCGCTCCCCAGCCACCTTCGCAGTTAGGCTTGCCGCCACGGCAGCGGCAGCGGCAGCGGCGATTGATCTGGATGAGGGCTCAAGGGCGTTGAAGTCCTTCGGCGGCACAGGGTTTGTCGCATATGGGGACAGCGACTTCTATAGCGTGTGTGTTGGTGCATGTTTGAGGTTCTGTCGGACCGGCTTGTGCTCGTGGCTAGTTGTTGGGTGGTTGGATGGGGTCTCCGGATTTGTATTGATGTTTGTAGCTTGTAGTCGAGTACTCCGACATGGAAATCCCCTTCATCTAGGTTGTACGAGTTGCGACTTATTGTTAGAGAGGTGACTTCGGATTGATCTATGTATTCTTTTTCTAAAATTGTGTTGATTAATCAATAAAGAAGTTTGTGTGTATCTTTTTAATGCGGAGGTCAAGTGTATCATCTCCATTTCAAAAAATAAAATGAAGACGTCCGATGGCTGAGGCATGAAAGCGCGATTGGACTAGGTACGTGTTGATGGAGACGTACATGTGTGGTACATGTATCGAGGATAATCTACTTTCCAAAATTAAAGAAATCAGATTTTGCGTGAGTCAGCCCTTTTTGTTTTCGGCTGTCTGAGTGGTACCTAACAACGCCAAAGTGATAGAAGGACAGGTCCACGCGGCTCTCATATATTTTGTATAATAATGTAGAGAATCTCGACCTGGGGCCTACTTAATTAGCCATATGTATAAAAAGCAGCACCTTAGTTAGTTGATAATAAAAGGTAGTTTGCCAAAACAAAAGTTGATGTAACCCTGGGAGCACCTGCCGCACCGAGGTGAAGAGCATCTCCAGTAGCCCTCTTCTATCCGCGCCGTGTCCGCTTTTGTCCGCAAGGCTTGCTACGGTACAACCTTTAGCCCTAAACTCGTAGAAACCCGTCACGCATAAATCCAAATCAGTATTCAAACCGGGTGTTCCAGGTAGCCCTCCTCGTCGTCGTCCACGGCTAGATCGATGAAGGTCGAAATCAGCGGGGCATGTTGGTGTAGGGGCCAGCAATCGCCTGAAGCTTCTAGATCAAGGGCAACCATCATGCACCTTGCCAGCTACCCATGTTCATTGCCGGTGTTGAGACAGAGAAGGCCGAGAGCATCCTGCTGATTATGGACAACACGAGCGACAGCAAACCGCCGATGCTAAGGCAGGGGCGAGCCCTATGATCCCGTGTCTATGAGCAGTCATGTCAGGCATGGGATCTCGTACAGGAAATGAAAGAGCATGGAAGGAGGTTTCTCGCATGCATCCTAGACACGTTTTAATGTGTGAAAACATGTAAATCTAAACAAGTTCAAGTTTATTTTTAGAGGTAAGAAGTACTCCCTCCGTTCCAAAATAGATGTTAAGTTTATTAAAATTTAAATAAATCTAGACACTATTTAGTATATAAAATCATCTAAAATTTAAAAAACCTAAGACATATATGCTCGGACGGAGGGAGTACAACATTTCTCACACCAAATTTATATATACCCAACCCATACCGCAGATGGTACGACATGTAGCCAGCCAAAACAAACAAGTACAGTAGCAAGATGCTCAATGGCCATTGGCCAAACCATGACAGCGCAACTGTAGCCCCTTCCACCAGTTGAATAGGGTATGTACGTGTTGAGATTTGAGACAAACATATCCTACACGTATAGGAGGATATTATATAAAATATCTTCAGAAATAATAAAATCAGATCATTGGCATTATCCAGAAAAAGGCAATCCCACGTTTGGTACGAGCCGTGCCTCACACCAAAGTGCTAAAAGGTTAGCACCACGCGTCCTAATTCAAATCTTTTTTATATAATCTCTATCTAGTCTGCCGAAACAAAAGGACGGTATGCATGTTATGGACCATTTTGTGTTTGTCCACTTACCTATTTTTGTGTATGTACTATATAAACTGGACTATATATATATATATATATATATATATATATATATATATATATATATATATATATATATATATATATATATATATATAGGACATATTCATACTACACCCGGGTGTAGTTACACCCATACGTGTTTCACACTATATAGGCAGTATCTACCATACCGGAAGGTATGTACGTGTAGTATGAAGTATATAAGAATATTTGGGTATTATATATACTACTTTTTTGATAGTATGTAATTTTTATTCACATACTTCTTTTATACGTACAAATATGACGGTATTTTACATATATAGAGTAAACTATGGGTGTATTTGCAATTTTTTCACCTAACTTGTTTGGAAGTATCTTAGATATAGTATATGAACATACTCAAACAGATAAAGTATTACAAATACTTCCGTAAGGTAGTATATAAGACGTGGGTGTAGTTACACCCGGGAGTAAGAAGTATTTTTCCTATATATATATATATATATATATATACTGTATTATGAAATGATTTTTTTGAACCTGCATTACATAGCGCCGACGCACAGGTACACTGTATCTCTCGCGCACGCGTGCCCACCTATGCTAAGTGGCAGTACCTCCGGTGCACAGAACAAGCACGCCAGCGCTAAGTGGCAGTACCCGGCGGGGAAAGCGCGCAGGCTCTAACATTACACCACTAAATGGTATTACCCCCGGTGTGTTGGTCCACACGTCGGCACTATGGGAATACCGCCGGCGTGACTACCGTCGGCGCGCGCCCATGCACCGGTGGTAACTTGATTTAGCGTGCCGGCGATAAGTTGTTCCCTAGCAATGGCAAGTTCGACCATGTTGACATATATACAAGGAAAATATGCAGAGAATTAATATTGGCCCTCTTGGTTGGTAGGAATAGACAAACCATAGCGTCTGCCCACTCGGTATAAAAAATAAATTACTTGAATTTATCCAGATTCATATGTATCTAAACACATTCTAGTGTGTAGAAATATGAAATATATACAAATTCAAATCACTTATTTCTGTATGGCGAAAGTTTAACACTTACCACCCAATATTTAGTACAACACAGCCGACCCATGCTGCATGGCCAGCCAAAACAAACAAGGACCTAAGCAAGGTGCTCAATGGCCATTGGCCAAACCACAACAGCGCAACTGTAGCTCCTTCCACCAGTCGCATAGGGTATGTACGTGTTGGGAGACAACATGCCCTGCACGTGTAGGAGGATATACTATAAAATCCTTTTTTCAGAAAAAAAAATCATTATGGACAACGTGAGCGACAGCATGGACAACGTGAGCTAAGGCACGGGCCGAGCCCTAGTATCCCGTGTCTGGCAGCAGTCATGTGTCGGGCATGGGATATCGTATTGGTAGAAATGAAAGAGTTAATATGTAGAAACTGTTAAACAACTCAACAGGGTACATGACACGGCAACATATTTGGTGTAACAAGTTGTACCTGTCTAGGAGAGCTAGAGATAGGATAGAGATAGAGTTTGTTTCAAACTTGTATCCCAGGATAATGCTCACCCGTCGGACCCAGATGAGGATCACGATCGGGGCCTTCTTTCTCTCCCTCTCGTTGTAACCATCTCTGTAATCCTCGAGACTTGATCTCTATTTAACATGAAGCCGATGGGAGCTCCAACCATCGTTAAAGCCAACGTGAGCTTTCACAGAAACATGTAAATCTAGACAATCGAAGTTTATTTTTAGAGGTAAGAAGAAGTACAACATTTTTCACACGAAATTTATATATACGACAGCCAACCCATACCGCAGATGGTACGACGTGTAGCCAGCCAAAACAAACAAGGACAGTAGCAAGGTGCTCAACTGTAGCCCCTTCCACCAGTTGAATAGGGTATGTACGTGTTGAGATTTGAGACAAACATATCCTACACGTATAGGAGGATATTAGTATAAAATATCTTTAGAAACAATAAAATCAGATCATTGGCATTATCCCACGTTTTGTACGAGCCGTACCTAACGCCAAAGTGCTAAAAGGTTAGCACCACGCGTCCTAATTCAAATCTTTTTTATATATAATAATCTCTGGTTGCCAGGAGAGATCTATAAATACAGATCCCTGAAGTCTTAGAAATACACCACCGCAACCAGCTAGAGTCCTAAGATACATCACTGCTAGCTCCAGGTTGTTACAAGTATCGCAACACCGGCTCTGTATACTTGCATCTGCAGCTAGCAAGCCTTGACATGGCACCGACCCAGGCTGCTGCTGTTGTTGTTAACGGTCAGGATTGCGAGAAGTTTGCCCCCTCCGTCTGGGGCGACTTCTTTGTCACCTACGTCCCTCCCCTCTCGAAGGTATATATATTTGCAGCATGCTTACGTACGCTAGTATTCAATTTGCTGACATTTGATTTGCCAGTGGTTCGTCAACCTCTGTATTTGCATAGGCTTGTAGTAATTACAATACAAAGTTCTACCTAAACAGTATGAGTTTCATTTTTGTGTGATAGTTTCGAGAAATAAATCCAAATATATAGAAAATGTTACAAACCAAATATTCAATAATTAATTTCTAGATTAGTGTCGATGTTCTTGGCGGAGGATAGACTGAATTTCTCGATTAATTCTAGACACATGATCCACAACGATTGATTAACATCAAATTGTTTATGTTATTAAATATGGCTGGTGATCTAATAAGTGGATCCTCATATGAATATATCTGTATATATAAGATAAGAATGGTGTCTTGGTGCAGAGCTCAGTGGAGTGGATGAGAGAGCGGGCAGAGCAGCTCAAGGGGCAAGTACGTCAGGCGTTCGAGGCGAGGAAGGATGCCATGACGCTGGCCGATGCACTAATATATGTGGACACTCTTGAACATCTAGGCTTAGATAATCACTTCCGCGAAGAGATTGGAGCGGTATTAAGCCGCGTCCAGTCGGAGCATATGGAGTGCGAGGGATCGAATGACCTGCACGTTGTCGCGCTTCGATTTCGCCTACTTCGGCAACATGGGCTCTGGGTGCCTACAGGTAATTAAGTTTACACATTGTAATCTAGTCAATATGCTCTTTAATGAAATTATGTACTACGTACCTCCTATCCATAATAAGTATCCAAGATTTGAACATGGCAATACCATGCATTATGTATGCAGATGTATTCGAAAGATTCAGAGATGAGCAAGGCTGTTTCAGCGAGAGCCTTAGCAATGACCCGAAGGGTGTGCTGAGCTTGTACAACGCAGCTCACATGGCAATACCGGGTGAAGTGGTTCTTGATGATGCCATAACCTTTGCAAGGGGCCACCTCGAGGCCAACAAAGGCAAGGTTAGATCCCCACTTAGGGAGCAGATTTCACGCGCCCTCGACATTGCCCTTCCACGGTTCACTAGACGGCTTGAAACCATGCACTACATTGCTGAGTATGACCAGGAGGAGACATACGACGACATGTTGCTAGAGCTTGCTAGGCTGAACTTTAACCTTGTCAGGATCCTTCACCTCAAGGAGCTCAAAGAACTCTCAATGTAAGTCAATATTCCTCTCATAAGAAAATACCCTAGGTAGAGCATTTTGCATTCGATGTTTATCCTAGATCTTGCTATAGTTAAAAAAAATCGACATGTATATATGACCTCTTTATGTTGCGGACATCAGGTTGCCTGTTTTTGGGTCGAAACATTTGCAGCGTGCAATGCATATTGCCTCCTACCCTCATGTGTTGTCAGTTAGGGTTTTTTTTTGTCGTCGTGTCTATTATAAGAAGAAATTGACTTTAGTGATCATACAAACTATTACTGATCGATGCTTAGTCCGACCAGATGGTTTATATCGCACAAGGGGGTATTTTAATTCAGTTGTCACACATTTTAACCTTGTTGAGTGAACTCTCATCATTTACTGGCAATAACTAATTTTTCGACGAACACAATTTCAACCACTGCAAAAAAATCCTGTATCGGTCTAACCAAATCAGCTTCTTCACAAAATAGTTGGAAAAACAATATGATAGATTGTTAGCAAGAAATTGCATGCCAAGAATTATATAAGGTTGTTACAGTAAATTAGCGATTTTGACATGCAGATGGTGGAGGGATCTTTACAACACCGTGAAGCTACCGTATGCCCGGGACCGTATGGTGGAGATCTACTTTTGGACCTGCGGAATGCTTCATGAGGAAGAATATTCTGATGCACGGATGCTATTTGCCAAGACGTTCGGAATGGTGTCTCTTCTGGATGACACCTTTGATGTCCATGCCACCTTAGAGGAGTGCCACAAGCTCACTGAAGCTATGCAGAGGTACGCCCAGTAATGTTTGTATTTACAAGATTACAAGATATATATCTTATAGTCTGCTCGTGATATCTTGAACCTCCATTAACCATATCTTGTATGTAGATGGGATGAAAGTGAGGTTTCAAACCTACCAGAATACCTCCGCATGCTCTACATCAAAACGTTAAACAATTTCAAAGAGTTTGAGGACAATTTGAAACCTAATCAGGAGTATCGCATGTATTACATCAAAAAGGCGGTATGGTGCACTATCTCGATACATATATATTTAAAAGTTGTTTTGTGCTTGTATAGATATCTAATAAATAATATGGTGTGTGTCTCCAATTATCGTGCATGCAGTACAAGCAGTCATCTGAATATTACCTCCGTGAGGCCATCTGGTCTAGCGAGAACTATCGGCCGAGCTTCAAGGAACACGAGGAGATATCTATCATGACGTCTGGTCTGCCGATGCTTACCCTCTTGACCCTAACAGGGTACGGCGACATAGCAACCAAAGAGGTGTTTGAGTGGGTAAGCGGCATTCCTGAAATGGTCCGTGCCGGTTCACAGGTCACACGCTTCCTCAACGACATATCTTCTTACAAGGTACTCATGGTCCTGCAATATGTACATAATAAAGAACCTGTAGATGATGTCCTACAATTAAGTACATATGTGACAATCGAATTATGCGGTCGTGCATCATATCATATACTCATAACATGCACACATGCAGCTTGGGAAGCACAAAAAGGATATGCCTAGCTCTGTGGAATGCTACATGATGGAGAACGGCACAACGGGTGAGGAGGCCGTGGCTGCGGTCGCCGCACTCCTAGAGAACAGGTGGAGGGTATTGAACCGGGCGAACATGGAGATAGATCGTGTGTTGTTGCCAGCGGCGGAGGTGGTGGTGAACATGGCGAGGACAAACGAGATCATTTACCTCAAAGGAAGGGATGGCTACACCTTCGGTGGTGATCTCAAGGAGCTCGTCACCGATCTCTTCCTCAAGCCGGTTCCTGTTTAGCTTTATATGTTGTAAAAATCAACCAAAATGATGCGGTACTGCACTTTTCTAATTAGCTACATATCAGCGGCCTTGGACTTGAACTACAAAATAAAATGTACACCACACTAGTTGTGTCTTCATTAGTTCTCCCGTACATTTGCTCTCTCTCTCTCTCTCACCAAATTCCTCGAAATGGAGCCCATCAAGCTCTCCATATTGCCAGTTTTGATAGGACTTTAGCACACGACAGGTTTGCGTGTTGTAGTACAGATTTTTTTTGGAAAGGAGCATATATTAATATCAGAAGATATCAATTACACCCAGCCTCTACAACAACGCATTGCCCCAGCGGCCATACGGATGCACACAGCCAAAAAAAACAATTACAAAAAAGAAAAGTCCCGCTACAGTAACTCTTTCATTAAAACAGTAGTACTACCACCACCAAGACAGCACCAGAAGTACAACTTCTCCAAAAATGACGCCTCCAAGAAGGGAATAGTGCACAAACACCGTCTTCGCCCGATCAAAGATCTTAGCTTTTCACCCTAAAGAAAGTCCACACTCTCAAAATAATGTCTTCAACAAGGCCATTGCCAGACACAACTAATTAAGGCCAGACCCTAGGTTTTCACCCTGAAAGGTAGGACCGTGAACCTCTCCTATGCAGTCGCCCCCACTTGCATGCCAGCTCCAAGTCACGAATCACCAAGCCAATTCCTCATCAAACCCATACTCAAACCACCATTGTCAGTCCACATATCTTGGTCTCCCTAACATTCTTCATCAGCACCATGGAACGAGAACATGCCCCATGATATTAACAGCCAACAAAGCTTCGAAGTGCATCCTATGAAACCAAACGGTCAGAGTAAAACATGGGTGCACACGACCGAATCCCATCTGATCCAGCAATCTCTCGGCACGATCACACTTATGGATTTCGCCGGCGGAGCCTTCCGGAACACGACATAGGAACCAGATCAATATAGACAAACATCAGGCAGATCTTCGTCTTAGCTTGACAGGGATCAAGGACCGCCACCTTTATTGAAACCGAGTCAGTAGCCCTCACGCCACCCACCGGCAACTAGAAGGATCCGCCGCACGACGGCGAGACCACCCGGTCGACCACTCCGACGAAGAAGTAGATCACCACCACCATGTCGGGGATAGATTACCCAAGCTACCTCATGTCGCAAACATGGCCCGGGGAACCTGGGAGTCAGCGTAGGTCGACGAACGGACAACAGATCTGGGCCAAGATCGGAACCCGACTCCCCGCCGCCGCTTGCAACCATCTACCTTCGGTCCTCCGGCCGCCGCCAGCCATGACACAGCCGTCGACTGGCCATTAGCGGACGCCACCGCAAATCCCCGCCGGAACGCAGACGAGGTTACCGCCGTCGCCATCATGCCACCACGGCGACGATCCGGGCGGCGGCGGAGGACGGGGGTTCACGGGAGAGGGTTCGAGGGCAGGGAGGGGAGGGGTTCTCCTGGCGCGGCGCGGCACCGCCGCGCAGGTGTAGGGAGAGGGTTAGGTCTAAACTGGAGGGAGGATTTCACTTCCTCGGCCTCTGCACCTAGGATGCACACATCCATTAAGCATGAGTACCAGGATTTTTAAACTTGGTTAAGTACCAAGCCTGGTCTTCGGGATAAATTGCATGAGTACCAGGAGAGTCTGGTCCTCAAGTATAAATAGGAACCTTAATTCGCTTCCGCGAGGATTTGAACTTAGGTGTTGGGTTTGTATATCCACTCCCCCAACTAGTTGAACTTTTATGGATGGAGAATTTCACTTCCGCGGCCTCTGCACCAACTAGGGATGCACACAGCCATTAAGCATGAGTACCAAGATTTTTAAACTTGGTTAAGTACCAAGCCTGGTCCTCAGGATAAATTGCATGAGTATCAGGAGAGCCTGGTCCTCAAGTATAAATAGGAACCTTAATTCGCTTTCATGAGGATCCAAACTCAGGTGTTGGGTTTGTATATCCACTCCTCCAACCAGTTGAGCTAGGCTCACTCCCCTTTTATGGATGGAGGATTTCACTTCTCTGGCCTCTGCACAATTAGGGACGCACACAGCCATTAAGCATGAGTACCAAGATTTTTAAACTTGGTTAAGTACCAAGCCTGGTCCTCAGGATAAATTGCATGAGTACCAGAAGAGCCTGGTCCTCAAGTATAAATAGAAACCTTAATTCGCTTCCGTGAGGATTTGAAGTCAGGTGTTGGGTTTGTATATCCACTCCCGCAACCACACTCCCCTTTATGTCCAACCTTGTGTAGAGGAGATTCTTGCCTTGTGTTCATTACATTTTATGCGAGAGTATTGTTCGTATTGGGTTTCACGCTGAAACAATTTTGCTGTGTTAAAAGGTTGGACATTCGCTTGATACCCTTAAGTGTAGAGGATCACTGAAATCTTATATGGGAAATATAATCCAAATTTATATTTTGACTCGATGGGAGCACAAGAATACCAATAGCACTTTATAAATTGGGGTGTCATTCTCAACCACACATGTGTGTCAATATTCTCAAGAGCAAGTAGTGAATGCAGCAGAGTTGAATTAAAACAGATAAGTACAACACTAAACAGTAGCAGCGGATTTCTAGTTTTTACCGGAAAGTTTTTATCTGTAACTTTCGGTGGACAAAAGCATTAGCATGGAGCGATCAGCAGGATGTTGCATAAAAAAGAACAATCATGTAATAAAATAATTAAGGACATGGTGCTTGGTTCTAGTTTCACGATATGTATGTGTGTATCCCTAATTTAGTCGTGCATGCTTACTTGAGAACTTGCTCGACATCAATTGCCCTAACTTCTCATTTCATCTGGACACTTAAGGAACTTAGGGTCATAAGAATGACATTTTCTACTCACTCATAACAACATATTAACACTTCATGGACGCACATACTCCTTGAATTACAACATATCTGTAACACCTCGGTCTCTCTGGACCAGCTACTGTCACCCTGGCAGTTTTTTAGGATCTCTAGAGTGTCCCCACAGACCAACACTAATTTTTTCTACGCACTTTGTCCTTATCCGTATGCACCCGAGAGCAATTTCCCGGTCGGTCATCCATCCTCAAATTGCTCTAGGCCAAGGCCAAACACGCTCAATCTAAAGATTTTTTAGGATGAGCTTCCGAAAAAAGTTTCAACTTGCTGATATGAGTATCCTATAAATCATATTAAATTATGCGCTAGGATCTTCGGGAACGGACCTGTGCCCCGGGCTGCCCGGGCTACAGCCCCGGTCGTGGCCGGCATAGTATAAGTACATCCCGTATAAATTTCACTGGAATTCGTAGACCCAAGTATCCCAGCCCGTGTCCTTGGGTCATACTCCAGGGCTGTCTCACGAGCCCACTACGACAGAAACTGCGCGTGGACTGAATTGCATGTTCCTTTCTATCTCTGCCTCCAGCCCTAGATGAAAGCGCACCCAGCAACCAAAGCCCTGACGAGTGACGACTCGAGCGTGCTGCCGCCTGCGGCGGCCTAAGGAATCGTGTTGTTTAGAACCTCGCGAGTACGCCTCCACCGCATCGTTTGAGCCTGCAGAACCATGCCGAGTGGCTGATGTGTCGTTGCTGCCGAGGTGCCGCCGCCGATGCCTCGCCGCACCACGCCACCGGTGTGCGGTGACTCAGTATACCACTGCATGATATAGTAAATTATAGTCATGGACATAACACCAATGAAACACCGTCCAATAGTATTACATCCCTCAGAGTGGTACAACAGAAACACAGCATGTCCAAGACATGACTATAGGTTACAACTCAACTCTTTACACAAGATCCAGAGAACACTCTAGGTTAAAGAGAGAGAAAGAAACTTCTTACAAAGAAGAATTATAAATAATCATCTCAAATCTATAATACCAATAGACTAGTAACTAAACTATTGAGGCTTGCATTGCTACTATTGCATTACTCTACAGAAGTAGGTTCTATGGCTAGGGATTCTATTCTTATCTAATCCGCAACTTCGTCTTCACTTGAGTTGTTATATATGTTGACTTCCTTGACTTCATTGAAGGGATTTTGCTTTTGATGATGATTCCTGGAGCATAACTTGATGTAGACGTCGTGTATACTGACTTTAGAACCTAGCAAGGGTTAAGAAGATACTTTGAGTACGAGCGTACTCAGCAAGTTCACTAGAAAAGGAGTGTTTGATGCACTATATCTACGGCCACAGACCATAGGTCGTAGGCAATGCAGGTTTTCATAAACATTTCTTCAAAGGTTGCTTTTATTCTGAAAACTATGTCCATCAGCCTTCACGGGTTTACCAGAACCTTCATGGGGTGCCTTTCCCGCCGCGTTCGCAGCTTCTTCCCGGAACAGGGAGTAACAAGTTACAGTTCTTACACTCTGCAGAGGTGCGTCACTTTACCCATGAGAGATCTTAGTTTTGTTGCACATCCGAATTGCAGGTTCGTTCACACTTCCTTGGTGTGAGGCTCAGACCAATATCCAAGCCAATCACTGCCTTCTCCGCGACCCCGCATGTCTCCTTGGTGTACGCCAGCCCACCTATTGAATTACGATAATTGGCAGTACAGACCGTTCAGATGCCGGAACTATCGTGGGACGTTGAGGGCTCCCACCCATATGTTGCATATCCTCTACGAATTACCATATAATATGCACGCTACGAGTGATAACAGCCACGACCCGCACATCCGGCTCCATGCGAGAGGGAAAAGATACAGCTGACTTCTCTGTCCCATTCCAAATCTCATGGTCAACGCGTAATATACGGCGCAAGAATCACTGGCGACATTGGTTGTTAAGTCCTAGATAATATGTTCCTTTACCACCGGAACTCTTATAGTAGGTTATTACCTCATGGTAAATAACCTATAATCACATTATTATGAAAATAGTGTTTTCTGACATTTTTCAAATGCAGGTGATGACAACACTGGATTTGCAAAATACTTTACAGAAAATAATCAAATGACATGAGCAAGTGTGAACTTGACTTTTATCATTGCAAGATTATGCACTCACGGTCTTCAAGACAATATAAAAGATCCAATATCTGAAATCAGCATCATTGGTCCGATAAGGACCAATGTTTAAAGAAGCAAGATGCTTTTATGCATAAGTAATGTAATGCAAGTTGATATACTCGAATCCCGAGGATAACGTTGTTCTAGGATTTGGATACTGGAAAGGGTTCTTGTTAAAATGTGTTCCCCTTTTAGATTAAGTTTCACACTTGTGCTTCTTATTAAGGTTTTGTGAGTGTGTGTGAAACAATATGTAAACATAATGGCATACAACAATAAGATATACTAATGAGATGTACTACTCAAGGATTGCTTATATGTGAATCATCTTATCTTCAAGTTTTACCTTGCAAGTGATGACATTTATAAGGAACTTAAGTGTTAACAACTCTAGGTATATAAGTAAAGCTTAATGTAATGTGATTATTATTAATTGTCATATGTTGACTAAAGTGGAAAAACGAATAACTTTGAAGAAAAGATTACTCTATTAAGGTTTAAATAATCCTTGTGGCTAATCAGAGTTGGTTGATGTTATTTGTGCTTGCTGGAACAGTTTGGATTTGAGATGCTTTACAACTTAATTATAACAGACCAAAGTTAACTATAAAGTATATAATAAAGTTTTTAGCATTATATTTAAAGTCTGGTAGACTAAAGTTAACTTTAAAACATAGATGGACTTTAGGTGTAATGCTTGTTATACTTATATCTTGTTCACCTTATAATGTTTCTTTAAAGTTACTTAAGAATGGTATTATTTTTAGTTGGTAATAGTTTCTTTACATTATAAATGTATAAAGGGATTTATCTCCCTATAAGGGTGTGGTTAAGGTTTTATGAATAAGTAGATAATATTATTCACTATTTATGAGCTCACAGTAGTGTTTTTATTTGTTTATAAACCTCTGATTAAAGTAAAGTAATAGGTTTTATTTTAATTACAAATTATTCTTGGAGATTTTATATTGGATAAGGATCCTTTTATAAAATAATCTATATTAATGGTTAAAGATAATTTAATAAAATTGTATTTAAAGTGTGTTAATTCATTTTGAATGCACACTACCAATATTTAAGACTAAAACTTCTTATTAGACTCAATTTATTAATTTAAGAAATATTTAACAAATTTATTTGACATTCTATGAATTATGAACTAAAGAAATAGGTTTAAATTCAAGTTATTAATGTGTTTAACCTTTTTATTTACCTCAAAAGTGGAATATCACATTTTTAACATGTAAATCTTATTTTTGTGATCATTTTGGTATATTACATTTATTTTTGTGATTTATGAATAATAAAATATGATTTTTATAAGATTTATTACTTTATAACTACTTAATAAATAACAAATATTTAATTAAGTGAAATATTAAGATATGATTATAGTTTAAATTATAGTTTTTGTCTTTCTAGGATTTTTGGTATTTTATTTATATTTTTAATATTTATCAAGATTTAAAATATGAATTATCTAAGTTTTATTACTTATAAAACCTTTATTAAATAATATTTATTTAAATAATCACCATAATAATATTTGAGAATCGTTTTAGGTTGTAGATTTTATTTTTCTGAAAATTTTCATATATTAAACATATTTTTCTGAATTATAAAACAAAAGTTATTAATTAAACAAGATTTAATTCTTTTATTTTATTTTTATAAGATTAATTTTTGAATTCATATTGTGTTTATCAATTTTTTTAAACAGCTAATACTTTTCTTACCGAGACAAGAACTACCCAAGGTTACTGACTAGTGGGGCCTGTGCCATGTCATTTCCAGAAACAATAAACAAATTAATAAAAAAGCATTATGATGCAGGCATGATGTCAGTGTGACCTCAGCATAGTTTCTGAATCGTTTTCTACTAAGGTTGGGCTAGTCCCAGTCGCTGACTGGTGGGACACCAGCCACGTCACATGCCAACGGGGCAGATGACCTAGTCAACCCGAGGACCTAGTCAAAGATGACCTCGATCGCCGGATTGCTGAGGTCAGCACGGCAGCACGCGCGCGGCGCCGCCAATTTGTGGCTTCCCGCGGCATTCGAACGCTTGCGTTCCACTCTACGCACGCCGGCGATTCGAACCAGAGCATTTGCATGAACTAAGGTGCACCGGAAATGGCTCCGGCGAGCTATACTGCGGTGGTGCCCGACGGCCTCTCGACGAACTCGGGCTAGAGGAGGAATTAGGAAACGGTATTAAGGCTAGAGATGCGTGAGTGTACCCTGAGTGTAGCCGCGTGATCATTGTCGACGATGGTGACCGGAGATGAGTGCAATTATGCGGATTTCGATGACCACCGTGGAAAGGGATTTGAGAAATTCGCCTCCATCTGAGCTCCTCCTGATGCGGTGCTCCACCTAGAGGATCTCGGAGACACTGCGCTTCTTCTCGATCATCCCATGGTCCTCTAGATGGCCTGCATCAGTGGCTAGTCGGATCTCGTCGGCGGCGACTTCGGTGTTGTGAAAGAAATTAGAGAGAGAGCACGCGAGGAATGGTCAGTATAAGGATTAGGGCGGCGTCGTGTCGTTCTTATCCTCGCGGAGGCCTCGGTGGCGGCGTGACGTCGACGGCGGCATCGGGTGGTCGTCGACCCTCCAGCGAGCAGCTGGTCCCGGGGAGGAAGACAACGGATTAAATTTCCAAAAGGTACGCGGGCTTGGGTCATTGCTGGGCTGCGGTGAATTGAGAGGGAGAAGAAAAAGTTGTTGCTGGGCAGTAGATAAGTGGAGGAGGAATGGGCCGGCCTATTGGAATTATGCCCTAGAGGCAATAATAAAGATGTTATTATTATAATTCTTGTTCATGATAAAGTTTATATTCCATGCTAGAATTGTATTAAGCGGAAACTTTAATACTTGTGTGGTTTGTGAACAACACCATGTCCCTAGTATGCCTCTATGGACTAGCTCATTGATTAATGATGATTAAGGTTTCCTAACCATAGACATGAGTTGTCGATTGATAATGAGATCATATCATTGGGAGAATGATATGATGGACAGACCCAAACTAAGCGGAGAAATTAGATCGTGTCATCGTGTTCATCTTTGTGAAGCTTTTCCTATGTCAAATATTGTATTCCTTAGACCATGAGATAATACAACTCCCTGGTATCGGAAGAAAGCTTTGAGGTCATCAAACATCATCCTATGAGAGGATGATCATAAAGGTGTCTCTCAGGCGATCGGAAAATACCTGTTGGGTTGTATGTATCGAGATGGGATTTGTCCCTCCCAAGTCGGAGAGATATACTTCGGGCCCACTCGGTAATCGATATCAACACCTCTTGCAAGCATGTGGTTAAGGATTTGATCACAAACTGATATCGGATTACGGAACGAGTAAAGTACTTGCTGTGAACGAGATTGAACTAGGTATGACGGTACCGACGATCAAATCTCGGGCAAGTAAAATATCGTGAGACGAAGGGAATATATATATGGGATTGATTGAATCCTGGCATCGTGGTTCATCCGATATGATCATCGATGAATGTGTGGAAGTCAATATGGGTTTCGCACCATTGTTGATTATTGATATAAGATCATGTCTGCAGATTCTCGAACCCGAAGGGTCACACACTTAACGTGTCTCGACGCTAGGATAGATTGGATAATTGGTTTATGAGTTTTTGTTCGGAGTCTCGGATGGGATCCGGGACATCACGAGATGTTCCGGAATGGTCTGGAGAATAAGATTCATATAAGGCAGTGCAGTTTTTGGAGTTTGGAATTGTTTCGGTTTAATCGGTATTGTACCGGAAGCTTCTAGAACCTTCCGGAGGGGGACCAACGTGGCCCCACCTGCCGGGAGGGGGCATGGGACTTTGAGGGAGTGCCCTGGCCGCATTGGGCCAGGGGCACAAGGCCCCATAGGGCCCAGCTGGCCAACCTAGGGCAAAACCCTAGGGGAGCTTCTAGAAGGGGGGGAAACTTGCCCCCCACTCCTCCCTCCTTGGCTGCCGGCCTAGGCTTGGGGGAGGGGCTAGGGCTGGCGCCCACCCCTCTATATAAAGAGGGCTGGGGTCGCACCCTCCCCCTACACCTACACCTCAAACCCTAGCCGCCCTGCTGCCCTCCTCTCTCTCCTCCAAATCACAGAGGCGAAGCCCCTGCTGAAACTCTCCACCACTTGCACCGCGCCGTCGCGTTGTAGATCCAATCCGTCTCTCCACCATACTTGCTGGACCGAGGAAGGAGGAGACGTCGAGGTGCCTCACGTGTGCATCTCTCGGAGGCATCGCCACTTGCGGTGTTAGATCGGATCGGATCGCGAGGAGGAGAAGCGAGTACGACAACATCACCCACGTTCCGGATTTAACGCTCGTCGCGAATCTTCAAGGGTATGAAGATCTCATCTAATCCCTCTCGTTGTTTGCATATCCTAGATTAGATCTTGGCTTTCCTGTTCGCATCCGTAGAAAATCTTTGATTTACTATGCCGCGAAACCCTTCAGTGGTATCAGAGCTAGATCTATGCGTAGATGTGTTTCACGAGTAGAAGGCAACATGGTTGTTGCGGGCGTTGATGTTTTCTGTTGCAAGCCTCTTGTTTGTGTTCTTCTTATGACGCGGGATAGTGAGATCGAAGCGGTCCAGGCCAACTTTACGCGACGTCGTTCGCGAGACCGGCTCCGCACTTGACGTGTGGCTTGTTCCACACATGCGGCCGTGGATGTCGATTTCTCTCACTATAGTTGTCATGGGATTTACACCGGAGTTTGGCAACCATAATATCACCGTTGTGGCTTTCCGTAGGTAAGAATCGTTCTTAGCATGCTACTCCCATAAGCCACATAAAACATGCAACAACAAAGTAGAGGCGTCTAACTTGTTTTTGCAGGGAGTGTTTTCTGTGATATGGTATGGCCCAAGATGTGATGTGTATGTTTTATGCAATGATCATGTTTTGTAATGTTTCACGACTTGCATGTCGATGAGTACACAACTAGCAGGAGCCATATGGTTGTGTTTATAATTGTGTATGACCTGTGTGTCAACTTCTTATGCGCCATGTAATAGCCTTACTTCATCGCTAAGTAGTTAGCAATAGTTGTAGTTGTTGTTCGTGGTGGAGGCAATCATGGTGGAATGATGGAGATCATGCCGGCACGCACAAGATGGAGATCATTGCGCGAAGATTGGCTATACCATGTCACATAAAGTTATATGCATGTGATGTTTATCTTTTTATGTATCTTATTATGCTTAGATCGCGACGGTAGCATTATAAGATGATTCCTCACTTAAAGATCAAGATAAAACTGCGTTCTCCCCATGTATGCACCATTGCGAAAGTTCGTCGTGTCCAAGCATCACGTGATGATCGGGTGCTATAGATTCTACGTTCACATACAACGGGTGCAAGCCAGTTTTGCACACGCGGAAATACTTGGGTTTGACTTGACGAGCCTAGCATGTACAGACATGGCCTCGGAACACAAGAACCGAAAGGTTAAACATGAGTCATATGAATGATATGATCGACACTTCGTTTTCCACCATTGAAACCACATCTCTTCTCGTGAAGATCGGATTAGGTGTGGTGAATTTGGATCATGTTCACTAAACAACTTGAGGGATGTTGAATTTAGTGGGAGTTCATCCAGTAATTTGATTAAGTTGAACTAGTTATCATGAACATAGTCTAATTTGTACTTGCAAATATTGTAGATCAAATGGCTAAGTCCAACTTCAACTTCAACGTTTTTGCTGAGAAAGAAAAGCTTAGAAACAATGGGTCTAACTTCACCAACTGGTTCCGCAATCTGAGAATCATTCTCGATGGCGGACAAAAGGACTATGTCCTTGAGGATGCGCTAGGTGACGCCCCTGCTGTAGATGCGCCGGCTGATGAGAAAGCTGTTTATCAGTCGCGCAAAGATGATTATGGTGTGATTAAGAGCACCATGTTGTTAGCTATGGAATCAGACCTTCAAAATTGTTTTGAAGACTATCCCGGACCCTTTGAGATTCTTGAGGAGATGAAAACCATGTTTCAGACTTAGGCCCGTTCTAAGAGATATGAGATCTCTGAGAAGTTCTTTAACTGCAAGATGGAGGAAGGGAGTTCCGTTAGTGAGCACGCCATAAAGATGTCGGGCTACACTCAACGCCTTGAGCAAGCGGATCAAGATTCCAGAGGAGCTCAAGATTGACAGGGTTCTGCAATCACTCCCTCCCAGCTACAAAAGTTTTGTAGTGACTCATAATCAGATAGGCTCCACTGATACGATCACCGAGCTCTTCGCTAAGCTGAAAGCTGCGGAGGTGGACATCAAAAAGGATAATCATGTGTTGATGGTCAACAAGCCCCCCACCTTTAAGAAAGGTAATGGTGCAAAGAAGCCCTTCAAGAAAGGCGGCGGCAAGCGTGTTGCCCTGAGAGAAGAAGCTCAAGTCCGGACCTAAGCCGGACCGAGTGCTTCTATTGCAAGGACAAGGGTCCTTTGGAAGCAATCGTCTCAAGTACTTAGCGGACAAGAAGGTGGCACCATCAAAGGTATATTTGATATACATGTTATTGATGTTTTCCTTACTAGCCCTTGTTGCAGTGCCTGGGTATTTGATACTGGTTCAGTTGCTAATATTTGTAACTCGAAACAGGAGCTACGGAATAGACGGCGGCTTACGAGGGATGAGGTGACGATGCGCGTTGGCAACAGATCAAGAGTTGATGTGATGGCCGTCGGCACGCTCTCCTTAGTTTTACCTTCGAGATTAGTTTTAAACCTTAATAAGTGTTATTATGTGCCTGCGTTGAGCATGAACATCATATCTGGATCATGTTTAATGCAAGACGGTTATTCATTTAAATCTGAGAATAATGGTTGTTCTATTTATATGAGTAACATCTTTTATGGTCATGCACCTGCTGTGAATGGTTTATTTCTTGAATCTCGAAGGGATGAAACACACATCCATAACATTGAGGCTAAGAGATGCAAGGTAGATAGTGATAATACTACTTATTTGTGGCACTGTCGTCTAGGTCATATTGGTGTAAAGCGCATGAAGAAACTCCATTCTGATGGACTTTTGGAGTCTCTTGATTTTGAATCATTTGACACATGTGAACCATGCCTCATGGGCAAGATGATCAAAACCCCGTTCTCCGGAATGATGGAGCGAGCAACGGACTTGTTGGAAATCATACATATCGATGTACGCGGACCGATGAGTGTTTCGACGCGCGGTGGATATCGCTACTTTCTCACTTTTACTGATGACTTAAGTAGATATGGATATATCTATTTGATGAAACATAAATCTGAAACATTTGAAAAGTTCAAAGAATTTCAAAACAAAGTGGAGAACCATCGTAACAGAAAAATTAAGTTTCTACGATCCGATCGTGGAGGTGAATATTTGAGTTATGATTTTCTCACGCATCTTAAAGCAAGCGGAATCGTTTCGCAACTCACGCCACCCGGAACACCACAACGCAATGGTGTGTCTGAACGCCGGAATCGAACTTTCTTAGATATGGTGCGATCAATGATGTCTCTTACAGATTTGCCGTTATCATTTTGGGGTTATGCATTAGAAACCGCTGCATTCACTTTAAATAGGGCACCATCTAAATCTGTTGGGACGACACCGTATGAACTGTGGTTTGGTGCTAAACCTAAGTTGTCGTTTCTTAAAGTTTGGGGATGCGAAGCTTACGTCAAGAAGTTGATGCCAGACAAGCTCGAACCCAAAGCGGAGAAATGCGTCTTCATAGGATACCTAAGGAAACTATTGGGTATACCTTCTATCACAGAACCGAAGGCAAAGTGTTTGTCGCAAAGAACGGTTCCTTTCTTGAGAAGGAGTTTCTCTCGAAAGAAGTGAGTGGGAGGAAAGTAGAGCTAGACGAGGTTGTTGAACCTTCTCTTGAGTTAGAGAGTAGCGCAGCACCTGAAATTGTTCCAGTGCCGCCTGCACCAACAATAGAGGAAGCTGATGATAAGGATCATGAAGCTTCGGACGATGCTACTACTGAACGTCGCAGGTCGACAAGGTCGTGTGCCCCTCCTGAATGGTACGACAACCCTATCTTAACTGTCTTGTTAGTAGATGACAGTGAACCTGCGAACTATGAGGAAGCGATGATGAGCCTAGACTCTGAGAAATGGCTAGAGGCCATGAAATCCGAATTGGGATCCATGAGCGAAAACCAAGTATGGACTTTGGTAGACCCTCCTAGCGACCGAAAGGCTGTTGAGTGCAAGTGGATCTTCAAGAAGAAAACGGACGCGGATGGTAATGTTACCGTCTATAAAGCACGACTTGTCGCGAAAGGTTTTCGACAAGTTCAAGGTGTTGACTACGATGAGACTTTCTCTCCCGTAGCGATGTTTAAGTCCATTCGGATTTTATTAGCAATTGTTGCGTTTCATGATTATGAAATATGGCAGATGGATGTCAAGACTGCGTTCCTCAATGGCAACATTGATGAAGAGTTGTATATGATGCAACCCGAAGGTTTTGTCGATCCTAAGGATGCTGATAAAGTATGCAAACTTGAGCGTTCCATTTATGGACTGAAGCAAGCATCTCGGAGTTGGAACCTTCGTTTTGATCAAGTGATCAAGAGCTTTGGATTTGTTCCAAATTGCTACGAAGCTTGTATCTACAAGAAAGTGAGTGGGATCTCGGACATTTCGGTACTATATGTGGATGACATATTGATTATTGGAAATGACATTAACATGCTTAACGATGTGAAGAGTTATTTGAACAAATGTTTTTCAATGAAAGACCTAGGTGAAGCTGCTTATATATTGGGCATCAAAATCTATAGAGATAGACAAAGACGCCTGATAGCTTTAAGCCAGAGTACATACCTAGACAAAGTTCTGAAAAGGTTCAGAATGGATAAGGCAAAGAAAGGTTCAGTGCCTATGTTGTTAGGTAAGATATTGAGCAAGGCTCAGTGTCCAGCTACGGTAAATGATAGAGAAGCTATGAGCAAAGTGCCTTATGCCTCGGCCATAGGTTCTATCATGTATGCCATGCTGTGTACTAGACCGGATGTGTCCAATGCTCTTAGTTTGACGAGCAGATATCAAAGTGATCCAGGAGTGGAACACTGGACATCCGTGAAGAACATCCTAAAGTACCTAAATAGGACTAAAGAAATGTTCTTAGTCTATGGAGGTGATGAACAGCTTGTCGTAAAGGGTTATGTTGACGCTAGTTTCGACACCGACAAGGATGATTCTAAATCTCAGACAGGATACGTTTATATTTTGAATGGAGGAGCTGTGAGCTGGAGAAGCTGCAAGCAAAGCGTGATCGCGGGATCTACAGTAGAAGCGGAATACATGGCTGCTGCAGAAGCGTCAAGTGAAGGAGTTTGGATCAGGAACTTCATCACTGAGCTTTGGGTGGTTCCAAGTGCATTGGACCCACTGGAGATATTGTGTGACAACACTGGTGCCATAGCACTCGCTAAGGAACCAAGATATCATCCAAAGACCAAGCATATCAACCGCAAGTTTCATATAATCCGAGATTATATAACAGATAGAGATCTGAAGATTAGCAAAGTACATACAGATCTGAATGTCGCAGATCCATTGACTAAACCTCTTCCATGTGCAAAACATGATCAGCACCTTAGTGCCATGGGTATGAGATTGTTGCCAAATGTAAACTAGATTATTGACTCTAGTGCAAGTGGGAGACTATTGGAATTATGCCCTAGAGGCAATCATAAAGATGTTATTATTATAATTCTTGTTCATGATAAAGTTTATATTCCATGCTAGAATTGTATTAAGCGGAAACTTTAATACTTGTGTGGTTTGTGAACAACACCGTGTCCCTAGTATGCCTCTATGGACTAGCTCATTGATTAATGATGGTTAAGGTTTCCTAACCATAGACATGAGTTGTCGATTGATAATGAGATCATATCATAGGGAGAATGATATGATGGACAGACCCAAATTAAGCAGAGCAATTAGATCGTGTCATCGTGTTCATCTTTGCGAAGCTTTTCCTATGTCAAATATTGTATTCCTTAGACCATGAGATAATGCAACTCCCTGGTATCGGAAGAAAGCTTTGAGGTCATCAAACGTCATCCTATGAGAGGGTGATCATAAAGGTGTCTCTCAAAGCGATCGAAAGTACATTGGGTTGTATGTATCAAGATGGGATTTGTCCCTCCCAAGTCGGAGAGATATACTTCGGGCCCACTCGGTAATCGATATCAACACCGCTTGCAAGCATGTGGTTAAGGAGTTGATCACAAAGTGATATCGGATTACGGAACGAGTAAAGTACTTGCTGCGAACGAGATTGAACTAAGTATGACGGTACCGACGATCAAATCTCGGGCAAGTAAAATATCGTGAGACGAAGGGAATATATATATGGGATTGATTGAATCTTGGCATCGTGGTTCATACGATATGATCATCGATGAATGTGTTGGAGTCAATATGGGTTTCCAGACCCCGCTGTTGATTATTGATATAAGATCATGTCTGCAGATTCTCGAACCCGAAGGGTCACACACTTAACCTGTCTCGACGCTAGGATAGATTGGATAATTGGTTTATGAGTTTTTGTTCAGAGTCTCGGATGGGATCCAGGACATCACGAGAGGTTCCGGAATGGTCCGGAGAATAAGATTCATATAAGGCAGTGCAGTTTTTGGAGTTCGGAATTGTTTCGGGTTAATCGGTATTGTACCGGAAGCTTCTAGAACCTTCCGGAGGGGGACCAACGTGGCCCCACCTGCCGGGAGGGGGCATGGGCCTATGAGGGAGTGGCCTGGCCACATTGGGCCAGGGGCACAAGGCCCCATAGGGCCCAGCCGGCCAACCTAGGGCAAAACCCTACGAGAGCTTCTAGAAGGGGGGAACTTGCCCCCCACTCCTCTCTCCTTGGCCTCCGGCCTAGGCTTGGGGGAGGGGCTAGGGCTGGCGCCCACCCCTCTATATAAAGAGGGCTGGGGGCGCACCCTCCCCCTACACCTCCTCCTCAAACCCTAGCCGCCCTGCTGCCCTCCTCTCTCTCTCCCTCCAAAGCTGCTGTGGGCGAAGCCTGCAGTAAACTCTCCACCACTTGCACTGGCCGTCAGTTGTAGATCCAATCTCTCCACCATACTTGCTGGACCGAGGAAGGAGGAGACGTCGAGGTGCCGCACGTGTGCATCTCTCGGAGGCATCGCCACTTGCGGTGTTAGATCGGATCGGATCGCGAGGAGGAGAAGCGAGTACGACTACATCACCCACGTTCCGACGAACGTTCCGCTGTGCGAATCTTCAAGGGTATGAAGATCTCATCTAATCCCTCTCGTTGTTTGCATCTCCTAGATTAGATCTTGGCTTTCCCGTTCGCATCCGTAGAAAATCTTTGATTTACTATGCTGCGAAACCCTTCACGGCCTGGCTGTTACTCAGGCTCCAGTTTTTTTTATTAAACAGAACCTTTTTATTTTCTGTTTTCTTTAAACCTTTTACATATGAATTTTTTTATATGTATTTAAATATTAAGAATTGTTATAGAGCACATTAAATAATATAGGAATATTGGAAAATAAGTGGTGTTGATATTTTTCTTGATTTCCTTATAATTTTAGACTAATAGGAAACTATTTTATTGAGTGTAATATTCATCACTTTGGTTTTTAGAGATTTACCTTTTAATATAAATATATATATTTATGGAGAACTTATACAATGATTTTTATTTCTTCTTTATAAGTGTAATTGTAATGGTTTAATATTATTAAGGATATGCATTTAATTTATCTCATATTCATATACTTATTAAAGGATGTATTAATATTAATCCATGAGTTTTGATTCTTGTTAATCTATAATATTAGAGAAACTTTTATATATATATTGATCCTTCATAATTATTTGATACATAAAGTTCTAAGTACTAATAGTGTTTGGAATTATAATTGCTTGCCCTAGGGTTTTTAGGTTTCTTGATACATTTGTATTCTTTTGTTGATATGAATAAAGATTAATGGCTAAACACATTGTCTTTATGTTTGTGATCAGAATGATGTTACCTTTTACAAACAGTGGGGTGATTCATTAGAATGACTTATGAGAAAGAATTGATAAAGATACTTCTAAGCACATATGCTTATAATAATTGGAATTGAGAAAAGATGTGCTTAATTGATTTGTTATAGAAAAATATTCCTACAGAAGGATTTATCCATCAAATGAGATGGATGTTAAGCTTGATTATATATTTAGGGTTTAGGGTTTACCAAGGATTCCTATCTTCCGTACTTCATAATTCTAGACTTCTAATTAAGGAATTCCTTTCCTAGATATATTTCTTCTCTATGTCCATCATCATGTGCTAACATGATGAGCTTTACCTCACAAGAATATTCTTATCCACCTTTTATTCTTCTAACTCCTCCTGTAATTCCAATGAGCTTGATTCTAAAGCATTTCCTAATCTTTTCATATCTATACTTGGGTATATCAACTATTCTACTGCTGATAACCTCCAATCCAATGAATGGTTACTTCTTACTCCATTCATATACTTCCTTTATCACCATCACTAATATTACTCCAAATGGATGTATACCTCAAATCCTACTTCACATCAAGTGCTTAGTATTTCCAAAGAGGAGAATACTACTTCTTTAATCCAATGTTGCTCTAACATCATCTTAATTATACTGTCTTGTCTCTTCTTAACTCTAGTAACAAATACTCCAACCTCACATTATATTAATGTGACCTGTAATGGCTAACCTAGGATAACATATCTATACTAGGTTTTCAATCATGTTCTATTCACCAATGTCACTTATACATGATATAAGTATTCAATATTGGTGAGTAAGGCATGATTATTATGATCCTTTGATCCTTTATGGTTCAGGTTTCCAGTTGGCTAAACAAGGCTTCCATCCATACAGCATTACAGTTGTATTATAATTACCTTCTGTTTAGCTCTATTGGATTAAGAGATATAATTCATTGACTATACCTACTTGGTCCAATAGGACTACTCCTGATAACTTATCTTCAGACTTCATCCTTGTAATCTTCTTTGTTACCATATTGATTTGATTTCCTCCAATCACTCCCATCCTATAGATGACATCTAAAACTGGCATCACCATTTACCTCTTCTTACTTCTTTCTTTATAAGCCTTAAGTGAATGCTATAATAAGGACAAGAGTTGATAGGTTAAGAATTGGTGAATCAATAGTTGATTGCTCAATATTAATGAACAACAAATATAAGGATAAGATTCAATTTAGATGATAAGGATTGATATGGAAAGAAAGATATATGGTGAATGATCTTGACTTTGGTTTCTTTCCTACTCAATCTCACTAGAGAGTTAAAGTTAGGTATTTCCATGATACTCATGGTATAATTAGATGAGATTAAGATATAGTTGTTACATTCTTATTATTTGGGTTATATCCTTAACTTGGTACTCATGAGTGATTATAATGAACACTATGATGTGATCACCTAAGGATCAAATATAAATCACTAAGTAATGTATTAGGGTTTAATTTTATTACATTTGATCTACCCTTAGATCAAATCATGTTTACCCAAAATAAGGGTTTAGCAAAGGTCATATTGAAACTTATCGCAGCCAACTTGATGATCTACTTCCATTCCATCAAGTTGAGAGAAGCTTCAATCTCTTTGACAAGTTTTTATTTAAAAGCACGAAAATTATTCGGATTTTCTATGCATGAATGCAATGCACACATCTGTGTTCAGCTTATTTCTGAGCTCTAATGCTGGGATGTTACACGGTGCTTGCCTATCTTCAACTCCTCATCAGCTAATCCACTTCGATTGTGAATATTCGTGCCCGCTCTGTCTCTGCTCATAGGTATGCATGGTTTCCAATGCTAAGTCCAAATGCTAGTAGGCCTGTGACAGTGGGAGTCTCTTAGCGGTGTATCCTAGGAAAAATGCTGATGTGGCATGTCATTTAAGTAAGAGAGAGAGAGAGAGTTGTTGTATCTTAGCTAAGATACACCTCTTGCACAGAACCATAGGCAAAACTAATGGCTAGCTCCAACCCATGTCTACATATCATCAAATTCATCAAATGTAGAAACAACTCTTAAGAAACAGCCCATGTAAAGGTTATATCTTAATTATTTATTATGCCTATGATAACGTGCTAAGATACGGTGCATTGTGAAAGGCCTTACGGGAACAGTCAATTTCAGACTTTCAGTCATTGAACTGCTACAAATAGGTTTAGCTAGTTGTGGATTTCTAGTTTTTATTCAATCTGATTACACGGAAGTCAAACGATAAAGGGGACATGGAGATCGAAAACTTAATAATTGAGGCCGGTGTCATCTTATTTTTCATCAGCCTCATAGTTTGCTAATTCAAACTAATCTCCCAAAACAGGCTAATTCTAACTAATCTCCTGCGGCTCAAAAATCCGAAATTAATGCAAATGAACTATAATTGAATGAATCATAGTATGTTATACTATATCGAGGAGAAATATACACAAGTATTGAAGATGATAAGATTTCGGAGGGTTTCCAAAGTACAAGGCCACGCAAGAAACAAATACCACGTTTAGCTAGTGGTAAGTTTAACTTATGTACTTTCGCCATCCGGTAATAAGTGATTTGGATTTGTTGAGATCAACATATATCTACACATTAAAACACATCTACATACATACGAAGATCCGAATCACTTATTTCTGAACACAAAGAGTAGCATGTATTCATCCATACTATTTTACTGATTATTTTCTTACCTTTGTAGGTTTTGGATGGGGTAATGATAGGATAGGATCATGCAAAGCTCCACCGTTTAGGTACTAAAATATGTCCTGGTTATGCGATTATGCCACCACATATTTTCTGCTTTTTGTTATTGTCATTTGGTTAAACATTGAACTTTTTTCACGTCAAAATATCGTTTATGCATTTTTACTTTTTTGCTAATATAATGTGTTATCACGAGTGGATTAGATGGTAGCATTTTTTTCATAGTTTCTAGGAATTATAAATTAGCCCGGGTCTTTCCAAAATCCTGAATCCGCCACTGAGGATGTCACAATACCCTTTTATTTATCCTATATGTCACCGCTCGATTCGCAGGATCAATACTATAAGAAGTAATAGACTATGCAGATAAATCCCAAATTCTCTATATAATGGGACAATAAAATATTCATAACTAAAATCATGTTACTCGGACCCTTGTAACAAGCATTGCGCATAGCAAAAGTGCATTAACATTCATACTAGAACATCTTTAAGACAAACACCTCAAATTTAGTGCTTGCGCCTTATTACATGATCAATCTCATCAAATTCTAATCCACCCGATATGCCTACAAAGAACTATTCTCACTTGGTGATGTGGGAAGAGTACATGGAAATGGAGATTGTCTTGGTGATGATGGCAGTGAAGACGATGTTGAAATCCCCCTCTATGTCATGGGAAGGGAGATCGGTCTGATCCCGAAACGAAGATCGCGATGGTAGTGACGCCCTGGTTTGCGAAAAACTTTCTTACCCTGAGATAGTAACGTTTTCTTAAATATGTAGGTCTCTGACAAATGAGGAGGTGAGACGAGGTCCGATACGTTGTGGGCCCACCACCACGCGACAATGTGATGTGTTCTACCATGGGCCCTCCTGACGCCTCGTCGGCCTCCTGGCCCACTTCTTTGGCATGTTGGACTTATTTTCCATAAAAAAATCGTGTATAAATTTCCTCAAATTTATTTCCTTTGTTTCTTGCACGAGAAAGATAAAAAGGTTTTTGTTGAAAACACCATCAATTCTTGTATTTTTATTCCAAGTGAGATTTTGAACAAAATCCATGAGCAAAGTACTTGGAAAAGTAGATACATTTTAGATGTATCATCACTCTTTGATGGTGACCAGGGCGTAAACCCTAGCTCCCACTTCCCTCCTATAGCTCGTCGTCGCTAGCGAACCTGTCTGGTTTTTAAACTAGGTATGCAAGGCTAGAAGCAGGTATATAGTGATAGATGACTACGTCGAGGTTTTGTCATCTGCGACCCAATAGGCGTGAGAAATCTGAACATTTTTCTGTTCCCTCGCACCCCTAGGTGTTGTCAAGCAAGATCCTAGCTGAATAAGTAAAACCAATGGGATTTTTGCACCTAAAACTGCTACGGGAGTGATGGTGATCATTGACATGATCATGCGGATCATAAGCGCGATTCCATCCTTGTGAGTCAGTCATCGAAAAGATGTATTCCCTCCATTCCAGCCAAGTCATGTAGAAGCCACAAGGCCAAGATTCCTCCCTGATCTTGTTAGCTGGTTGCCAAGCATATCTTCTTACCTTTCAAAATCAGTTTGCAATAGCGTGAGAGTAGGCTTAGGGCTCGGAGTGGTGTGTGCGTGGGTGTGCTGAGTGTTTTACAGTTGGCTATTTTGTTTCTTGTAATTTAAGTCTGTTCTCTTCTATAAAGATAAGGCACGTTTTTGGTGTGCTCTCGAAAAAAAAAATCGGTTTGCAAATCTTTAAAGTTGCAGTGGGAAATCAAGCATCAGCTGGCTTTGTGTTTCTGAGTCCTACGTGATTGTCAACTTACTATAACGTAGTTGCCCACTCAGTTGCAAAGCTAGGATTCAGGTGACGAGCACCTAGTCTGGGAGCATGAAAAGCCAGCAGAAATGCAACAAGTGACATGCCTGACCACCGTAATGCATTTCATGACTAGTGTCTCGTCATGAAATGCCAGCAAAAATGTAACAGGCGATATGCCTGTTATCTTAAATGCCTATTATGCAAACAATCCTAGAGTAAAGAATTTAAGGATGTGTGCACCATGCAAGACAAGAAAAACGTAGACATGGTTCCTCAATACATTATGCAAGACAAGAAAAACGTAGACATGGTTCCTCAATACATTAGAAGTTTAGAATAGCTATCTGGTTGTTCAAACATATCTTAACTTCAATATCTGCTTGCCAATGTTGTGTTCTTTTAATAGAAATGCTTATGCTTATGCAAACGAGGCCAGGGATAATAATTTTTAACGCTATCTGCAGTTCTGCACCATGCAAGACATCAAAAACACAGGACCTGGAGGACCCAGCAGGTGGCTATAACATCAAACCAAAGATCCAATAACATGGGTTCCTCAATAGATTAAACACCAGTTATACAAAGGTAAAAGGTACACAGTTGTTAAAAAATAGTTAAAGAGGTTACACAAAACACTTCGCAGGGTACAACTACAACAGCTTGCTTGGCAGTGTTCTCACCACACCACCACCGATTAAGTACAACAAATTCTAGAAACCCATATCAGTTCAATGGGTTTGCACAATGGTTGTAATACAACATCACCAATACAGCTCGCACTGCAAGTACTTACAATACCCGCACTAGAACCGCCTTCGATTTTAACAGTAAAACATGACACGCTTCACGTTTTCCTTGAGGGCGGGGAGAGGCCTGACAGGAACGTTTCCGAACGCCCTGGTACTGCGGGCAGGGCCCTGTGCAGGGCCACGGGCACCACTCGCCACGGACCCACTGTCAGAGGTATCTGGCTCCATGTAAAATCGAGCTCGGAATGCTGCCAAATGCGCATAATATGCCGGAGGAACTGCAGGCAACAAAACCAAACAGCCGACGGTCAGCATTGAATACTACAAAATTGTGTCTAGAGAAACTAAAAGGAAATGTTGCTTGCGCTGGGAAGTTTACCAATTGATACAGAGCGGGTGCACCTAGCATACCTGAAACGGTAGAAAACAAAATTTGTGGTTAATTGGCCAGTCAAAGCAGCAGTACATAATTACTAAAAGGGTCTGAAATAAAAGTTAATTACGTGTAGCACAAGTTGTTTGTGAGAGTTTGCAACTCGTCAGCAGTAAACTTGTTCTCGTCCCACAGAACATGATAATGAGCAGGCCGGCTTGTTCCCTGAAAGGAAAGTACACTTGAATGAGCAATCAGCCTATTCCCTCAAGTGAACAGGTTGCAAATGAAGCAAAGCCAACCTGAATGCCAGCATGGCTACACAGGTAGAAATCAAACTCTGTCGGATGGCAAATCTTCGAATCAACAACAGTGCCTAGAATTGGGAACATAAAAATGATAAAATTCAGAATTTAGCTAAACACACAAAACTTGTTTGCACAAAAAACTAACCAGGCAGTATATTCCCGCTCCTATCAACAGTACGTGAATCGTTGTGGTTATTAGCAAAGAGCCTAGTGTGATGACGCTTCTGGACAACAACAAAAGTAACTGGAGGCTGATAATTGGGCTCCAAGGACGCACAGGCCTACATATTTAGTTAAAAAATGTTAGTCAGAGAAAGTATGTGAAATTGCCGAACAAGTGTGTTTAGAGTTGCTCATGAAAGTGTACTCAAAAGTATTTGTACCTTTCGGATGGCATCAAGTTCAAACAACAAAACTTGATAGAACTGTCCCTCGCTGACACCGTCCCTGAAAATATCAACTGTTTAATAAAAGCAATCATGCTTTAGCAAAGATGCCCAAGAAAGAATAAGAACCTATAAAATATGATTCTCTGGGGTTTCTGTCCAGTTGCCCTCTTGAAAGATATGAGAAGCTCCCTGCAAATTTAACAGAATTTACACTTTTAGCAGCATCCAGATATAGAGTTAGTATGCCTCGTTAGATCACTAAGATTATTACTTGACCATGCCACCAGTCACGGTTCCTCTTTGGGGATCTTGCCATACTTTAAAAAGATCCTGTATCAATTCTTGCCTATGCGCTTGGGCGCTCACTAATCCGGCATACTTAGTGATCTCAGGCCAGTCTTGAGAAGCAACCACCTAGACGAAAGAAAATTATCAAACAATTAACAAAACTACAGAACTCCTTACACCTAGGAAAAATGCAGAGCTTCAATTACATGTTAGGAGAACTCAAGACATGTCTTGTAGTAACAAGTCACTTACAGCTGCAATGGAAGGACTGGAATCTTCTCCAGGATGAGGATGTGTAACATCAGCACCAAATATTATGGTTGGTCTATCACTAACAAGGGGAATCCTCCTTGTCAAAGCATCCACAAGTACAGTATTCCTTCCCCCCACCTGAAAAGTAGGAAAACATATAACAATCGAGGTGCGTAATAAAGAAGGAACTGTTCGAGTTCAGTGAATTACCTTAACATTGATTTTAAGAGCTACATTTGCAAGATACTGCTTGCTCATCTTAAAAACATGTTTCGTCAGACAACACTGAGATACCAATCCAAGATCAGTCTCACAAATCCTCTTAAGATCCCCTGGAATGAAAAAAAAACTCATAAGCAACAGTATCCTGTGGGCAATCTTCAAACTTGTTTTCGAAGAGAACATACCATAAAGAGAACCGTTATTGTCAGGCAGTATGACAATTAGCAGGTCAAGTTCTTTGCCCTGGGGTCTAACTATGTTCATGGCATCTTGATAGCGTGCCTTTAGTGCTCTTTCCACATGTTCAGGTCTTGCAGTAAGCGGGGGTAGCACAGGTTCTGGTGCAAAGTTCTAAGAAAAATGGAGAAGACGAGAATTTGATGACCAGAGAATACAAAATAACCAAAGTGATTCAGAGAAGTATGACAAGCTAGTTGGATGATTGAACCATACCATTCCAGATATTTGGCACATTATAGCCAACTCATGACAGAAAGCCCTGGCAGCATTATCTTGCACATTCCGAGAGAAGTTGATACATGTCCAGTGGCTGACTCTACCACCATTCACCATTTTCTACCACCAAAATGAACAAGTTAAAATATAACATCAGACAGGAGGGTGAGTGTGCTGTGTGTGTGGTGGTACCATGCATAATCTCTTAAAATGGTACCACATGAAACTAGACAGTCTTCTGGCAATATGAGAGAATGAGCGAACTAAACAATACGAAGTAACACAGAAGCAGCAAACTTACAAGGCAGCTAGTATTTACGAAACCTGCATCTTGCACAAAAGCAGATAATGTTGCTACTGTATGCTAATTAAGTGGGCAGACAATTGGACAAATTATTTCCACCTTAGATTGCTAACTGTTTCCCAGTTATGTAGGTAGTTGCCAGATGCCACCTTATTTTTTGTTAGTTTATGTATATGTTCACAGGAAGAATGATATAATCTTTATTTTTCAGGAAAATTATCAAACCCTACCTTGTTCATCATATTCCATTGGCCGACCCTGGGCAAGACATCCTTCTCTCTGCCACTATCATGGTACTTAAGCTAATAAGAAAATAAGTGCAGTCAGTTGCTATACATAAATATACCTAACATGGAAAATCAACTCCTGCCTAATCGCAACAGAAAATTGACTTACCCTCGGAGGAGGCAGAACACGAGCTTCAACTGATGCAAGTTGCTCATCAATTTTTATGCCAAATTCCTGTGCATATGGATCTTTGTAGTATGCATTGTGATGCACAGTCTGATTAAAGAGGGGAAACCATAGGTTTAGATATTCCCGTTTAAATGGATAATAATTGTGAAGATAACAGAGATCATATAATCACAAAACAGATATAAGGGTCCTTCCCCAATAAAGTGGTTTTGACAGTAACAAATGTCTCATCAGCCACTGTCACAGTGAAGCAACTACCATCTTGTAAAATATGTTTGTGCAGAAATTACCAAAAAAAAATATAGATGCTTTAACAGCAATAGCGTCAAGCCGTCAACTAAAAACATCAAACTGGAAGAACTTTGTCAACATGGAAGACTGGGAAAACAGCTAGCAGCTACATAAACATATATTAACACTTAAGTGATACGGACACAACATATCAAACAACACCGTTACATTGATTTGCACCAAAAAGTTAGAATTAACTATCACCTGCATGATGTCCTTCTCACGCTCTTGAGGGCGCTGGCAAGTCACTTTTAGTAGAGCAGTTATTTGTTTCTCATTCAGTCGTTTTGAGTAGCGTTGTCCTTCAACAATCTTACAAACCTAAAATTTCAGAGTGACAAACCGATGAACAACTTGTACCAACATACTGAAGCTTGCATGGATGAAAACACTGTATTGTGTTAAAGAAAGGAATAACCTCCATAGGGAGATAATTCGGCCTTTGCTGATTTCCCACTTGCAAGCAAGGTAAAGTGGTGTGCTGAATATTAAAACCATATGTCTCCAGGAAATATTGCACCACAGTCTTCACAGTACCGTGCTCATCAACAGGGAATCTACCAAAGGAAAATTCAACAGGGAATCACCCACAAATCTGCATGATCATAAGAGATTTATTTGTATAAAGCAAGGGAAGAAGAACATACGATAGCTCTCTTGTTGTTTGTGAAGTGAGGCCAGATATACGATACTTCCTACGCATGTTTCCTCGATGTGTAACCTCAACCTTTATACCTCGTAGAGCTTTTTTAATCTGCAGGAGGAAGATTAACAATATAACTCAGCATAAATAGAAGTCTCTGTGAACAACAGTGAGACAAGTAGTGAACCGAACCTTCACACGATCTGAATCAGATAACGGTCTAACTGATATGTCTCTGCACAGAAGCTGAGCAACAAACTCAATCACAGGGAGAGGCTCAATAAATGCAGTAGAAGACATATCTGCAAGAAGAAGCACCGCATAAAATCATTATGTCAGCAATACCAAGGGACATTCTGCAACCTACACTCTGTGCCTGCATTCACCACAACTCAGTAGACAACAAATGAAGAGGGAGATGGGAGGGGTCGTATCTAACCAATATTCAGCGAAAGCCCCATCTGTGTAGGTCTTATACTCTGGTAAAATCCACGCCAACTTTCCAACCCGTCACCAAGTCTCTGACGTCTCCCCAGGTTAGGAGAATAAAATGATCGACTAACTGGAGAATACCTACAGAAGAAAAACACAAAGAAATTTTAACCTGTGCCACAGGAAAAACAATAAAAGGAGACATGGTTAGCTAAAAGTTACCTGGCAGTAGGCAGTTCACGCAGCACAATGTCAAGCACCTGAAGAGCTTCTTGAGGTGCATCTGGTTGCCTCCCGGCTAGAAACATAGCCAAATGGTGGAGATCAGCACGAGCGGCAAATTTGATCACCACCCTGAATTGTCTCTCACGCCTCAAAACAACGGAAAGTCAGTAAAAAAACCATAGATGCATTTAAGTACAAATGTCACAGCAACAGCATACCTTGTTGCTCCTTGCCCACCATCAGGGCTTTCATCTTTATCTTCGTCTTGCAGAGTAATTTCAAATGTCCTCGAAGTAAACGGCAATGGACCAGCTGTATAAAGGCTCTTACTTCCATCATAGGCAGGTAGCCGTCCATTCAAATGGGATTGTCTATACATCCTTACAAGTTCATGGATCACAGCACGATTGACACCACGTGATGTAACCTCTGGCGTTATGGTCACCTGATGAAACAAGATTGATATCAGAAATTGCAAAACATAAATAAATAAAGCCACCATTGTGGAAATAAAATTTCATTTGAAGGGCATACATCGTATTGGTGAAGGTCCTTATCAGGGAGCTCAGCAAAGAAATGGTTGGCTTTCACCACACACCTATCCCCATATGTACCCTTTCCAGGGCGCAATGGGAATCTAACTGATTTGCTTGATGCTGGTGCCGGACGAATGGCTTCGCTGGTCGAACTTTGATCAAGGATGGCAAGTTTTTGAAACTGTTGCTGGACTTGTCCACTGCTCACCTCAGCCGCAGGCTGAGAGGATGAGCCAGCTCCCGATGCGGATGGTGAAACCACCGGGGCTTGATATTGGACATGCGGGGCTTGGTGCAGCTCGGGAACTGTTCTTGAGGGACCTGGAGGAACATTGTCTCCACCACTCCCTCCCGTATGCCCGCCATAGTATGGCTGCGGCATTCCACGACCCCTAGGGTGTGGACCACCACGTCCCTGATAGTCACGCGGTTGATATTCAGGTGGACCACCACCTGGATGTCCACGTCCCTGATAGTCACGCTGTTGATATTCAGGTGGACCGCCACCTGGACGTCCACGCCCCTGATAGTCACGCTGTTGATATTCAGGTGGACCGCCACCTGGATGTCCACGCCCCTGATAGTCACGCTGCTGATATTCAGGTGGGCCACCTGGACGGTGTGCAGCTGGCCCTCCTTGGCCCTGGTAGTGTCCACCACGGCCTGGGTGTTGCCCACCACCACGGCCACCCTGTTGAGGTACCCAACCGCGCCCACCACCATGCTGCTGAGGAGGCTGTTGAGGAGCTCTCTCAGCTGGCTGTGAGGAACCCTGTCCCGAAGCCTCCCCGGAACTCTCCCCGGTGCTGCCAGTACCAGTTTTCTTCTTCCTAACCATGATAAGCACTGCCAAGACAAGAATACACCAAAATGTAAGATTATAAAAAAAAATATGAAGTATCAAGACTGGAAGATACTCCTCAGGTGTATAACTTCAAGCAGAAAGATAGAGTATCATAAGCCAGAAAAAAGACAGGGGATACAACCCAACCAGAATACTATCTGAGTACCAGATAACAGGATATGAAGTTGCAACATTTGCATTTAGAGTTAGCACTCGAGATTGAACACCATTACCACACTACGGCCCATAGTGACACAAGCCCTAGGAGTACAGGACTTGGAAACCTTGTAAGATCATTTCATCAATGCCATTGTAATCCTATATGGGCATCAAATATTTTGAACACTAAAAAGACAGACAGCGGTCTACTTTAACCGATTGACGCTGCAGGCAGCACCACCAACAAACGTACCCAATATACACTTTTTTTCCGAAAAAGGGAAGCCCCTGCCTGCATCAATCGATGCGTATAGCCGCTTTACTTCGTAATTAAAATTTGGTTCAGAAAAAACATCATAGTAGAAGGTACACTTCACACTCAGTAACAGAGATACACAATACCATAGGGAAACACTCTGACTCGACCTTAAGAAACTCGTTCTGCGGTTTCATCCCCAAGCATTCGACCAAGCTAAAGCAGCAGGCAGGCATCTAAGCCAGCTACGAGCGGACCACGCCATACATCAACCAGAGCCGGCGCATCATCAGAGAGCACAATATGACCAGCAGGCAGAGCGCGCAGGCAGCCATTGACCTAGCTAGCTAGCTTTAGGTGTCCCAAACGTAAAGCGCCGCCGCCAGGCTGGGAGGAGAAGAAGGGATTTCCTTCAGCTGGGAGGGCCTCGCGCCTCGCGTCATAGCTCAGCTGCGACCAATGGGGGGAGGCCTGTTTGCTGGTGCGGGTCACGCGATGCGATCGCCTCCGTGTACCTGGGCCGAGCTCTGGTGCTGCGGGGAGCGAGAGGAGGAGGGAGGGCGAGGAGAATGAGAGGAGAGAGGGAGGTCGGCGGGGAGGGGAGGGGGAGGGGTCCGTACCTCAACAACTGCGGCGAGGCGCGGCGGCGGCGGCGTCGAGGCTGGCGAGATCTGGATGTGGGGTGGGGGGGTATGGGGGGCAGGGCGACTTGGGAGAGGAGTAGTAGGGGTGGAGTGGGAGCACGTGACGACGAGTGAGCGAGAGCGAGTAAACCTCGGCCCGTGCCTGGTTGCGCGACGACCATCTCCTCTTGGAGCACGTGCGCTCAACTTCACTTCACACTCAGGTCTATGGTCCATCTCAGGATTTTCGTCCCAAGGTCAAGTTTCGAGCCACCATCGACACCAGCACGTCGACATTGTGAGATCTAATATTTCCACCGGAGTGCGGTCATATTTTTCTTAAAATGTTACTATTAGAAGAGTTGCTAAATTCATTGAACTCGATCCAGTTTACGAGAAAAACCAGACTCAAAAACCATACAGATGATTGTCTAATGGCTGACAACACACAACAACAAAAGCACAAACTAACCCTGCCAAGATGGCGAGAGGTCAGGACACAAAGTCACTAGGCCGCTTCACAACCGAATCAAGACAACTCGGATGACGGTCATACTTGTAGTCAAACCCGTGCCATCAATCAATACTTTAACGACTGACCATGTTTCGATAGACATCACTCACCTTCGGTCCACCTCCAATGGCGAAGCGAGGTGGGGCGATAAGGGGATGTAGAGGCAGCGGCTAGGGTTTCTCCCTTGTACATCGGACGGCGGGAGCGAAGCAAGGGAGCCCTTTTCACTCTACTTAATATTTGGCTAGCCAAAATATTAGTAAAGCGTTTGCTAGCTAAGTCACTAGCATTGGCCAAAAAATGAAGTACAGTGCTAGGGGGTATTGGCAACGATCCAAATATAACACAACTTTGGCCAGGGCCAAAAAATTGTTAGGGTCAGCTTCGGCCACCATCCAGACATAGCCATAATCGGCATCATTCTTGACAAGAGAACCGAGTCACAAATCACCAAGCAACTTGATTTCAAAGAGAATCACAAGAGACAGTAACATATATTCATATGACGGAGAATTTACATTCAACTTGCATAGTTAGCATGCGTCCTCACTCTTCCCCACACAAAAAAAATGCGTCATCACTCTCACAGTTACAACTTGCAAAGCATAATACAACGAAGGAAAACATACACACGACTTACAAGGCAAAATAAAACAAAGGAACATGCACACACACACACGTTCAAACAAAGGAAGACGCGCACATACATCCAGTTCCAGGGGACTGATCACACGTCCTCCGACTTCACTTGAGATCGTTCGGTCAGTGCCCTTGGCAGCACAGCATGGTCAGGAGGTTCATGGCTTCATTCGCTTCAGCTCCAAAGACCCGCACCGCTCGAATCTCATCTGACAGGGTTGCTCCAGCTCCTCCTAGATTTCACAAGTCGCTGATTGTGCCAAGGGATCCCACGCCTACCAACTTCACTCTTGATCATTCAGTTTGTGTCCTTGGCAGCAGCACAGGATGGTCGAGACGTTCGTTTGCTTCAGCTTCAGCTTCAGATGCGCCCTCCTCAAATATCCTCCAACACAGCAAGATTCCTAGTATTCAAAAAAGAAAATGCTCGGATTCAGAACACCAATGTTCTCCACTTATCGTGCACATTGAAACAAGGAATAATAGAAGTTACCTTCAGCAGAAGAGCAAAGGTTTTTTAACGGATCAGATAGTGTGCCATGAGTCAAGCTACACATCATAAATTGACCATGCCATGTTGCAGCTTCTCCCAGGTTTGAGGAAGTCTTAGGTTTATCAAACTTTTCGCGACAGATGGCTGTTTCACACTGCAAAACAGGTGCGTATAACAGAGTGAATAGCTGCTGATACAAGAGTTACTTGTATTATGGTGGCTTGAACTACATGTAGCAAAGACCATGTAAAAAATGATGCGTATAAACCAAAAACTGACTTAGGAAATGTGCTTCATGCACAAGAAATAAACTAATGTTTTTCTGTTAGTCAGAAGAGATTTCTGGATATAAAAAAACACGTACAGTTCTATTCTGGTGAGTTCATGCCTTAAATCAGAGGAAGATGCTGATGTATTGGGTGCCATATATCTCACTTAGAAACTAGCTACTGAACAGCCAACATCACCTGAAAAAAGGGTTATTAAAAATAACAGAAATGTTATTTATGTTTTTCTTGCATGGCTCTGAAACATTTAAATGTGATGTTTAGAAATGTCAATCCCTATAATCACTCATGTTTATCCTACACTTGTCTCAAGATGGCATGCAGGGTTCAAACTGGCCAGTTGACCCCAGTACAAAATTAAAAATAGCACTAGTGAAATAACAATTTCAGAAACGTCATGGGTTCATGCTAATTGACAGGCAGTGTGGAACTAAATATAGTAGTATCAGGTAAAGCAGACGGAATAACAGTATAACAACTATCAAGGGTAAAGAATAATGACTTACTCAAACATGCATATTGTTTCACAAATTTTCATTTTCATTCTTAGCTTACAGTTAGGGTCAGCATAAAAAGGTATGCACACATGTTGTAACAAATGAACCCATTTAACCATAAGTATATCTTGCTTCCTCGGCAGCAACACCAAAAATGTTAATTGATGCTTCCTTCAAGTGGCATAAGACTCTTCATACTGGGTAACATTTCCTAGGTATTTCTCCAATTCTTTTTCTCCACTCTCGAGAGTCTCCCAAAGAGATCTTCTTAATTCCTCCTGCCCTTGGCTCTTCATCACAAGGTCATAAGCATACCTCATAGCATGGTTGCAGTATGCAGCCTCATCATCCATACATTCCTGATACGATGATTCATATTGCTTTGGATTGAAAACCCACTGCTTAGCATCTCTGGTCCACCGCTTCAGTATATACATTTCTGGAATTTTGCATACATTCTTAATACTAATAGCTTTCAGAGTATGCGAACAAAGTAAACCCATTGTCTCAAACTGACTGCAGCTACAAGTGAGTTGCATTGTAGACTTATTCAAATGAACTGTGCAGACTCTTGACCCTCTACCTTGCATGGTCATCTCAAACCGATATGTGTCACTGTCTTCACAATGAAGCTCCTTGGATTTTGTGGCCCCACACCCATCAAGAAAATATGTCTCGAACAACTTGTAGATTCTGTGTGTATAAACTTTCGCTGCATGATTCAAAATAGCACTGTGCTTTATGATACAAGCAGGTGGCCTTTGGGAGCACCGCATATCCTCATCAAACTCTTTTTCACGCCAATCATCAGTCAGCTTATCCACAAGAACAACAATTGTGGAAACAGAAGTAAATGTATCAGCAATGCAAGTGAATATGTTACTCAAAATGTCAGATTGCGGCTCATTCTCAACCCCACCATCAAAAGTGCACTTGTTAAGAGCACCACACCACTTCTGCTTGAGCTTATAAAGTTTGTTCAGCCACTTGTTATCCTGCAACTTAAACTCACGGAGCATCTCAGCCCATGTTTCCTCGAATTCAGCTTCTGAGTCGCATCCCTGCGTACACTTGGTGAACAGTTTATTAAATGCTTTTGAACCATTAAGTGCACCGAGGCGAGAAGCAGCATCCTTTTGGATGTGCCAGTGAGCAATGCGATGGCATGTATTTGGAAACACCTCCTCGATTGCTTTTGACATGACTTGGTCTTGATTGGTGAAAATAGATCGAGGATGCCGGTTCCCCATTGCATCCAAGAAAGAATTTAACAGCCACTTGTAAGATGACAGCGACTCATCCACTAACAGTGCACAGCCATACATAGTGGTCTGCCAATGGTGGTTCACACCAACAAAAGGCGCACATATCATGTTCTGTTTGCTTAAGCGATAAGTTGAATCGAACACAACTACATCACCAAAGCAGTCATAGTCCACCCTGCTCCTACCATCACGCCAAAAGAAATTAGTCATCCGACCACCTCGGTCTAGCTGAACATCCCAGTAAAACATTCCATCTACATTTGCCCTGCTCTTTAGCTGGTTTACAAGGCTTTGCAGGTCTCCAGTCCCTATGGTTGATGTTCTCGTCATGCCACTAAAACCGGGGAGCAAATCTGGCCTTGGAGTCTCTGCATTGTTGGTTACACTAGTGCTTACGGCCATTTGGGAAGGTGCACCCACAACCTGGTAGCCACCATACAGCACCGCATCCGCAGTAGAACATGACCTCCCAGCTATAAGTGACCTTGCAGACCGCAAAAGGTGCCGTTCTTCCGGTTTTGCCAGGTTGTGGTTGTGATCAGACACGAGGCGGATGACCTTCCACTCGCCCCGGCCGTTCACTCTGAAGCGAACCATGGCCCTGCAATTGGTCCTGGTGTGCGGGTCGTGGAAGTTCTCGTCGGTAAGCTTCTCGGCTTCCTTGAGGCCCTCCTTGGAGCAGAAGTAGTCCTTGGTCCGGATCCTCTTGGTGCCGGTGAAGTAGGACTGCTTGCCCTTGCGGACGCTGAACCCCGTGCGGTGCCCGTAGTCGCAGTACAGCTTGTAGGCCTCCTCCTCGCCGTAAACCACCTTCAGGAGCAGCTCCTCAGCCCCCTCCTTGCTGCCCTGCACCGTGGCGGCCTCCTCCGTCTCGGCTTCCTCGGTTCCTTTCATCCTCGTTTTGGTGCAGGACATACAGACCGTCCCTTGCACTTCTTCCATGGCCACATCATGGCAAGCAGCGGCGGCGCCGCCGTCCCGCGGCAAGGCTCCTTCGTATCGGGCTGGCCTGAGGACAATGACCCCATTCTCATCGATGGACATCGCGTCTACGCCCCCAGCATCACCTTCGCCGTCCGTGTTCACCATGGCTACAGACTACAAAGTAGAACACCGGAGATCAGGCAAACCCGTTGATGGAAAGACCGTCAACCCTAGCCGACATCTGAAACCTAGGCTCACGAAAATAGAATATCAGATAAAACATTCAGAGGTCGGTAATCAACTGTCCACAGGGGGCGGATCTAGACGGAAAATTTCTCGACCTCGTCGACGGGGTTTAGTGATTCAGGAGTCGCCGGTGATGAAATGCTCGTACCTCGGAGACCAATGGCCCAAAATTGCGGCGGACGGGGCTCGGGTAGCGGGCGGGGACGCGATTAGGGAGGTTGAACGGGGATGGGGCCGGAGACGGCGGCGACGCGCCGCGCCGCGCCGCGAGTCAAAGGCGGAGGTGTTGGGGCCGCGGACGGAGGAGGGGGTTGAGGAGGCGGCGGCAGGTCGAGCTCGGGCCGTTGGGTCGAATTGGGGGAGAGGACGGTGAGCACTTGCTAGGGAGCCGCGAGGGGAAATTTTTGCTTTTGGAAAGAAACGCTGGTTTATCGTTACCATGGAAAAACCAGTTCAAAAAATGGAAACACGGAAAATGAGCGTTTGAAAGAAAACTGAAGAAATACAGGGATGTGATTATTATTTTTCGAAATTGCACCGAATTAATAATAATCAACAGTAGTACAAAAACACCCAGAAGTAATAAAAATTACAAATAGTTCATTAGACCACTTAGCGATAAACTACAGACACTTGCGCGAGCCGAAGGCGCGTCGTCCTCGCCCCTCCATCACCGAAGGCAAAGCTTGTGCGTAGTAGAGTTTGTTGTAGTAGACAGACAGAAAGTCATCGTGCTAACACCACAAAGGACCAAGACACCAAAGCAGCAACCATCATCAACGATGACAACCATAGATCAGAAGAGACTGACCTGAAAACAAACCACTAAACACATCGGATTGGATCCCAAGAGATCCGCCTGACAAATGACTTCATGTGCCCTCCATCGGCGCTAGATGCACCATCAGAGCGAGGATAGAGCGGGGAGGACCTTATTCTAATTTCAGGATGTAGCCATCACCTCAATATCCCAAGAAGACACTCAAAACAGGCTAAAAGATAATGGAAAACCTCCCGCCGGCGAGAGGTCATGGTCTGTCACGCCTCTAAGGCCCTAGGGCAACCGGAGGCAGAGCGGACAAGCGACGTCACCAACGAGGGGACAAAACCCTAGATGGGTTTAGGCTAGCTCCCGATCGCCTTTCTCCTCCATCTTCATTCAAGTAATGTACTAGTAAAAGGAAAACACAAGAAAAAATCACTTTGATCTTCACATCACAGGAGATTCTTACAATCCACTTGGATGCATTTCTAAAATTCTACGCGCGCGAAGAACAAGATTGAGGTCTTTATAAATCTCGTGTGGGTTAACTTTGATTTGACATGTTTTATAGGATTCATGTGCTTTTATTTCTATGAGTCATGCATCGAAGTTTATAAAAACTGAGTTAGCAAACACTTGTACAACCCTAACCTCATGAGTCGCCCCCTTCCCCAGGAGGCTATCGTGTAGCCGAGACTTGCCAGATATGCCATAAAGTTGCCATGTCTGCCCTCTTTCACGTGCGTGTGTGCTCGCCGTCTAGCGATGCTCCAACCCACGACCGATGGATCTTGACCCCGACTACATTATCTTGTGCAACCAAGATCTGATGCCTCGTGCCTCCCGTCTGATCGGCTAGATGCCTTTTCCGAACACAGTGTATATCTTTGATATTTTTTCCTTGAAAGCGTAGTGAAATCTTACATAATTTAGTCATTTCAGAACATTCTACATGGTTTTCGCACATATTGAATTATTTCATTTTACAGCCAATCTTCGTTCGTAAAAATATTTTACTAGATTTCAGTATGATTTCATTGCTATTTCATTAGATTTCAAATATGTATCATATCACAGTTAAAAAAAGTATCATATCAAGTTGAAAGTAGAAAAATATAACGGCACGGATCATGAGGCATGGGTAGCGGTAGATGTTTGACCCACCATGGGTGTGAGGGGTTTTTAGAGTAGATTATATAGATTTGGAGTTCGAGTGTATATGGCCACATGGGAATTTCTACATATTTTCTTCCATATACCCCGTGGGTTATTCAATAGAGATAGGTTGCATCCATAAATCATAAGTGTAGAGACCTCTCTCAAAACAAGAAATAGTCCAGACCGAACATGAAGTCGTTTAAGCGATGATCTGCGTGAGCATTTCCATCGTTAGGGAGTTGAGCAGGTAAGCCATGATCCTATCATTCTTGTCTCGGGCTTGGATCTTCTTGGGTGGTGGTGCAATCATTCCTTCGAGGTAAAAGCTCGGTGACATGAACTTGGAGGACGACGCCATAGAGCCATCGAGAGCCAGATGTAGATGAACAAGAGTCAAGAGGGGCTCTGATACTATATGTAAGAAGCATTGAATCCTTTGCCTTGGGTTGCACATGTATTTATATAGCAATCGGTCAAATCGGATCATATCGCGGATTATCGTGAGATTACATAGCGACTTGCACGTCAAGATGATTCAGCAGGTTAACAGAGTAGAAGTCTAGAGCTATCTAGAAACATCCACGCCCTCGCTTCACGCTTAATATTTTAGATAGGACGCAATTGGCAACGAATGATTTCAGAAAACTCTCTTATAGTCGTATTTCTTTCATTTAGGCATTGCTATCGATTTCTTGCACTCTACTTGAATCTTCTTCAGCCTTGTGACCACATCGCTCATTGGCATCCTTTTGTCAGGTGAGTCACTAGAGCAGAGCAAACCTAACTCAAATACGGGTACAAGAAAGACTTCGAGGTTGCAGCTAGACAACCATTCTACCAGCTGATCATCGACGACACGGACAAGTTCAGTAGGAAACGCCTCAAAAACCCATTGCCTCAGGGTTAGATCCTCGACAAAAACCGCATCCGTCGGTCTCTTTCTAGTGAACACCTCGAGGAGCATAACACCAAAGCTGAACACATCGCTGTTTCGTGATGCTTTTCCATGAGCTGCATACTCTGCTCAGGAAAAAAGAAGAGAAAAATAAACCAAGTCCGGTTAGTCTCGGATAACCAATGATTCCAGAAACAGATTGCTTGAGAAAGAAGAAAATTGCTACCAGGAAGTAATAATACCTGGTGCCATGTACCCGATAGTTCCAGGCATGCTGGCAGAGAATGTGGAGCTGCGATCACCTGCTAGTAACAACCTTGCAATGCCAAAGTCTGCAACATGTGCTGTCATGTCCTCGTCAAACAACACATTGCTAGGCTTCAAGTCGCAGTGCAAGACCACCTCGCAGTGCTCATGGTGAAGATATTCCATCGCCAACGCCACATCCAACATGACGCCCAGCCTCTCAAGGAATCCCATGTGTGCTGTACCTTGAGAGTGCAGGAGCGTCTCTAAGCTTCCATTGGGCATGTATGGAAGAACTAGTGCCCGGAAGTCCAAGTTGGAGCATGTATTAAGTATCCTAATTAGGTTTCGATGCCGTGCCATTCGTAGTGCACCACACTCTGTGTCAAAGCTTCTGATGGCCTGTTCTAGTTGCATGTCTAGAACTTTTATAGCAACAACCAAACCGCTGCTTAGTTGGCCCTTGAAAACTTTTCCAAAGCTCCCAGAACCTAGTAGATTGCTCTCACTAAAATTTTCAGTGGCACGAACAAGCTCATGGTAGGAGAGCAACGGATGGTTGATCATGTCAACCATACCAGTAGAAACTGGCGTACCATGCCGCTTCTGATTTTTCTTTCTAATAATTGCATATATGCAGAGAGCTACTAGTCCAGTTGCTAGGAGGGTAGTAGGTAGAAGAACTTTCAGCATTTTCATGTCAAATCTTCGGGAGTTACTTGGACATTGTGAGAACCCTAAACGTGGAGCACCACAAAGCCCCGTGTTCCCTTCCAAAGATTGCAAGGTGATGTTTGAGAAGACACCACCTTCGGGTATCTGACCTTGTAGCTTATTGAAGGAGAGGTTCAAGCTAGTGAGGATGGAAAGGTTGGCCAGATACTTTGGTATGGTACCAAACAAATCATTGTGTGATAAGTCCAGAAACTGCAAGCTGGTCAGATTTATGAAAAACAGTGGAATTGGACTGTAGAACGAATTGTGAGAGAGGTTCAAATAGGCTATCATTTGGAGTTGCGCAATCAAATCTGGGAGGCTACCAACCAAGGAATTCGAAGAGAGATCCATGCCGTTAATTTGTTTCAAATATCCTACATCAACTGGTAATCTGCCTTCCAAGTGGTTTTGAGAAAGATCTAGAAAGATGAGGTTGTTTACATGAAATAAACTTGGTGGTATGGTGGAGGATAACTGGTTATTAGACAACCGAATGTCTTCTAACATTGTCAGATTACCAATGTCCTTTGGTATGGATCCAGAGAATTCGTTGTTATGAAGATATAGTTTTATTAGATTCTTTAGCATGGCAAGATTTGATGGGATGGGGGCAAACATGCTGTTTCTTTGAAGACTAAGCCACTGGAGATTCTCCAGCATACCAATAGATGATGGAATTGTACTACGCAATTGGGTGTTTGAAAGATCTAACCTGATGAGGCCAGTTAGATTTGAGATTGTGGCTGGAAGTTGACCAACTATTTTGTTTCCATATGCAAGGAATGTTTGGAGTTCACTGGACAAATTCCCTATATGGTCTGTGGGCAGGCTCCCAATGAAATGGTTCAAGGAGATGTCAAGGTAAGAAAGGTGTTGGCAGTTGGAAAGAGTTGACAAGAAGTTGAAATCCCCTGGTAGATTGTTATCTGAAACACTGATTAAAAACAAATAGTTCATGTTACAGAGTGTTTCTGGTATTGCGCCAGCCAACAGGTTGCTATCCAGTGCCATAAATCCGAATTCAGACAAGTTTCCAAGAGAAGCTGGAATTGACCCAGTTAGTTGGTTGGCAGAGAGCAGCAATAACGAGAGTTGGCTCATTTGCCCCAACTCCACCGGAATGGCTCCTGTCAGGTTGCAGACTGACAGGTCTAGGGTACTTAGCATAGTGAGGTTGCCAAGCGCCGCAGGAATCGGGCCAACGAGATTATTCCCACCTAAAGAAAGGAAAGTGAGGCGCCTTAAACTGCCCAGCCACACTGGCAGAACACCTTGAAGCAAATTTTCAGTGAGGTCAACACGTTCGAGGAACCTACACGCTGCAAGCCCCGATGGAATTTGTCCGGTAAAACTATTTGCTCCCATGGAGATCCTTTGCAGCATTGGGAGACTGAAACTTGTGTTTCCAAGAATAGGGCCACTTAAACCGTGGTTGTAGGTGAGCGCAAGAACCTGTAGCCTGGACATGTTGAAGATGGCCGCAGGCACAGGGCCAAAAAGATTATTCACTTGGAAGTTAAGGTACTCAAGCAATGGCAAGGAGCCAATGGAGTACGGTATCGATCCTGACAAGCTGTTGTTACCAATGTTTAGGTAAGTCAACGAAGGCGTGCCATTGAATAGATTGTTCGGTATCGATCCGGTAAGGAAATTTGTCTGGAGATTTATGTGGGTAAGGCTCTGCAGGTTCTGTACTTGTGCCGGAATCGAACCGGATAGATGGTTAAACTTGAGGACAAGAACCTCAAGACTAGTGAGGTTTCCTATGGTGGGTGGGATGCTTCCTGATAGGCCGTTCATCATAAGGTCTATGACCTTAATGCGACGCAGTCTTCCTAGATCATCTGGGATTGTTCCCGTGAGACTGGTGTTGGTGAGGTTAAGGACGGAGAGAAAAGAGAGGTTACCAAGCTGGGGAGCAAGCACTCCATGGAGGGGCATGTGCGGCAGCTGCACAGAGGTGTCACGCTTCCTGCTTCGGCTGCAGGAGACACCGACCCAACGGCACATGGACTCGCCGGTGGTCCAGTTGCCGGAAAGGATACCAAGAGGGTCGGAGAGCTGGGCTTTGAAAGCCAGCAGAGCTGCAAGATCCGTCTCGCTGCCATTGCCATTGGTTGGAATAGGAGATGAGGCAGCGTTGACAGCAGCCCTGGATGCCGACAGAACTAGTAGGAAGATTAGAATGCATGTGGTGGTGGCGGCCATTGAGCTGCTCCTGCTCATCTGTTCATCTAGCTGATCGTATATATGGTGTGACTGTCGCCCGTTCAGATGAGCTGCCTGTTATGCACTGAAAGGAACCATCGAACCTGTTCAGCATGTCGTAATTCTAAAATGCACACGGAAAGTGACATACCACCAAGACTTTAATTTTAAGTTCAGATGGAGAGTGACATACCTTATACAGATCAAATAAAGAAATAGCGGTCCTGCCTCTGCTTGTGAACATCTGACAAAACTGTCCATGGTTTGCGTGCGTGGCTTCCTCGAAACCATATTTGTAGAGATATCACATCGGACCCTTACCTTTGGTCAAGCTTCAAGTCAATTAACAACGGGAACATAGCATCACGCTTGTTTGGTTTAGTCAAGAAAGAGTAAAGCACAAGGAAGCGCGAAGCTTATCAAAGTCTGATGATGGAACTTATCTGCATAGAGGATGACGTCTTTCGATTCTGCCCCTTTTTTTTATTGGATTACGTAATAAGCTCCATCTCAGTAGTGCTGGCAGATGGCAAAGCACTCTTTTGATTAGGTCGAAAATAGTCATCTCTAATCTTTTTGTCCTTCTTAAAACCACTAGCGGTAGCTTTAGTTTCTGCAAAACAAGGTTTCCTTTTGATGAAATGGAACCGGGGAGGAATTCATGTGAATCAAATAAGAAAAAGTAACTCAACAGATTGCGTAAAAAATTAAACTTGATTAAACAGATGCTATGAAAATGGAAGTAAACGGAGGCAGGAACACACTCCCTTTGTAAATACTTGTTTAGGCTTACTTTTCGGAAAGCTCTATCTATTGTGCTCGGTGACATCAGTGCGCCACTCAATGGTTGGTCATCTGAGTAATTAATCCGACAGATCACAGTTTAGACGAGTAAAAAATTGTGCATCTCCAATTGCTAGTGCCGAAGATAAACTATGTGCAATTGAATCAAAAGATTTTTACATTGAACATTCCAATCGAAAACGAAGTACGGGAGAAGGGAACCTATATGATTTTCTGCAGACAGTTGAGCCAAAATCTCCATTTACGCCGATTGGCTGTCCACATCACCGCCCAGCCGGCATGCAGCAACGGTGCGGCAGGCTTGTTGGACCAGACCAACAAGTACCTCGCCCTCAAATCGGATGAACTAATACACGATCTCACACACAATTCGAAGATAATTTGGGTACAAATTGTTAGGAATAGGTAGGCAGTCAGAGCGTGGCGATAGGTCTCGAGATCAGCAGAGTACTGTTTGAACTTTAGTTCATAAGCAGCAACAGCACTATCATCGGCACTCTGAGCAGCATCCTTGGCCTCCTGAGAAGCATCAGCACCGAGAACAATCGGCATCGGCGGAAGAGGAGCCACACGAGCAGGGGGCACGGCGGACAGGAGACCTCACCGGAGAGCACACCCCAAAGACGGAGACCGCGCATGTGAACGCGCATAAAGGCAGCAAAATCAGGATAATTCGCGCCATCGAAGATCACCGGGCAGCGAGGAATCGCAACATAGACCGATGCAGAAGACATCTCTTTCAATTTTTTTTTGATCTAGATCTGACTGGAAGTCAACGCTCGTAAATCAGCAATCTCCGGCCAATTCCACCTAAAACAGGGCACCACCGGTGATCTGAGCACTAAAACAAGGTAGATCGGGGCGGCGCGAACCTATTCCGGGGGAAATCGAGACCGGAAGAGAAGGCGGCTGAGACGGGCCCGCCGGCGGCCAGCAGGCTCGGGCGAGAGGCGGCAGAGCGGGCCAGCAGCTCGGGCTGGAGGCAGCGGGAGGAGGCTCGGGCGGGAGGCAGCTCGGGCGCGAGGTGGCGTTGACTTCGGGCGGGAGGAGACTCGGGCGGGAGGCTCGGGCTAGAGTCTCAGCGACAGGGACGGGGCGTCGAGGTGTCGGGAGGCGTCGAGCAGGGTGTCGAGGTGTCGGGGAGCAGAGCCTGAATCGATCCAGGGAGGTGTCGGGGACGGGGCGTCGAGCAGGAAAAAGACCGATCTGGACTCAACGAAGACCGATCTGGACTCCACCTCGCGGGATCAGCTCGATCGGGACTCCACCTCGCGGGATCAAGCAGGAAGAAGACCGATCTGGATCTCGAATTGGATCTCGATCGGGTCAAGCACACCCAGATCAGGCACACCCAAATCAATCAGATCTGAAACGGGGCAAAACGGGCGGCGACCGACGGCGACAACGACGGCAAAGCTGGCAGCGTCAGGGACGGTGGCGGCCGACGAAGTTGCGAGAAAGAGGACGGGCTAACCTTGCTCTGATACCATGTTAGGAATAGGCAACTTGTATTCCTCTGGGTGCTAAAGGCACAATATATAATACAGGTACAGGTGCAAATATGCAGAAAGCCTCCTAACATATGGGGAAACTACAATATACAAATATATACATCTAACACAAATGTCTCTAACTTTTCAAATAGGTACTATTCAGCTTAATAAAAATAATGATCAATGCTATACAAGTAACAAATAAGCACACAAAAAATCCCACAAGAATTAGGAGGATGGACTAGATGGACAAGCGATCTTAGAGTGAAAAAACATCAGCCAGAACTCATTTCTAGCACCAAACCTTATTAAACGTGATGGGCTGTTTACATGATGAGGTGCCTCCCAAGTGTTGTGTTGGACCTTGTTATTGCTATGCATGATTGTGAAACAATTATGAATTATTAATTAATAGTAGTACTCTCTCAGATCCAAATTAGTTGACTTAAATTCTCTAGATTCGATTGTATTTAGACATGATTTAGTATTAGATTCGTCTGTATCTTAACAAATTTAAATCAACTAATTTGGGTCTAAGGAAGTAGTATAAGGCAGGCAGACAGAATGCAGCATCAGTGACTCCTTGTCGATATTAGTATAATCATCCAAAACAGCCACTCATTCAATGAATGATTTTTTTCGTATTCGCTCGCTGAATGAAACTGAACTAACAAGAGGGGAAAAATAGGGAGACCTAAGCAAGGCTAGGGCACGAGCGAGAATACGGACCTTGCGCTGAGTGACGTCGGTGCCAGCGGCTTGGGTTCCGCCTCCAGCGGCGGCCGCGCTCTTCTCATACGCCGGCACTCCAAGTGGGAAGCGGCGGGCGGCGGCGGCGGTCCGAGCAAAGGAGATGGGGCGATGCGATGGCTGGGCCGCGAACAGGCTGGAGCTCAACCATGAGCTACCGAGTAAAGCTATTTTTAAAAAAAAATACATTTTTAATCAATTTCACGAATAAATAATACATGAAATTAATAATTTTGGAAATTAGCGCAGTATTGGAGACCCGTGCCTCGACGAGGATCTTTCGGTGTATGAGGCTTCGACTAGACTAGTCGGTGTACGAGGCCTCCACTAGGCCTACTCTGTACCGCTTTTCATATTGTTGTGCATACCAACTGGTCGAAGGCTTAAACCCTGACTGGACTGGTCGGGGGCTCAAACCCTGAAAGATACTCGTCGGGGCACGGGTTTCCGAAGCCGCGCTAGTTTTCGAAATTACTAATTTTATGTATTATTATAAAATTAATTATAAAAATGTATAATGTAGCTCACGAAGTAAGCAACCCATCCAGAAAAGAATAAGGGTACGGAAAGGGGTGGGATGCCGGGAAGCGAAATGCTTTTTTTAACAAGGGAACTGTCCCCAAAAGGCGTAGAAGCTGCATTAAATATCCAGGCGGGTACAAATTACATCTAGCCCCCTAAAATCATCCACGACCCTAAAATACCTAGAATTTGAGGAGGGGCTTGAACTTTGCAAAAGGAACCCTATGAGAAAAAAATGGAAAAAGCAATCAAGTCCTAAAGCTTATTCTTCGCCGATCGTCGATGACCTCAAGGCAACGCCAAGGTCCGTGACACTGCTCAAGGGGGCACCTTCCCAGCGAGGAACGCAGCCGCCGGTCACCAAGACGCTCCAGGAATGAACCACTTGGGTGCGAAGCAGCACCAAGTTTCAATGGAAGGTTCTGAGAGAGGCCTCCTTCTTGGAGGTTGCAAGTTGCGGCCACATCGGCCAGGGATAGCTTCGGCTTTGACTGCTGCGCCAAGGGAGATGGAGCTCCTACGCTCATAGTACTGGGTCAACACTGTCGTTTAGGTCACCATGTTGGCGGGGAATCGGACCGAGGATGGGGATGGCTCCGTTGTTTCATACGTCTCTTGCGCGATCCAGAAATCCGGCGAGAAGGGAGGCAGAGGCGCCTGGTGATATGAGCACGCCGATCATCCAAGGATGCACGAGGAAGGAGCGGAAGGCAGGCGCAAGGGATGAGAAGAAGATCATCAGAAGGGTGCGAAGAAGTCTGACAAGACCGGAGTGTCTGACGCATATCATCCGGGCAATCTAGCATACCCGAGACGTGTCAAAGGTGGCAACTGTTAGATGTATATATCTGTATATTGTATTTTCCCCATATGTTAGGGGGCTTCCTGCATATTTGCCATGTACCTGTACTATATATTGTGGCCTTTGGCCCCCAGAGGAATACAACTTGTTTATTCCTAACATGGTATCAGAGCAAGGTTTAGGGTTCCTGTGCGCACCGGTACTCTGATTGTAATTGCCGCCGCCGTCAGCTCGCCCCGGCCTCCGTCGGTTCTCGTTCTGGCCGCGCTTGCCGGTCGTGGTCCTCTTCCCACATCCGTCCAGATCCGGTTGTCCTTCTCCTCCACATCTACACACATACACTTGCCCCTAAAAACCATCTACACCCGATCCACCTTACCCTCCTGCATAACCGCCCACTACCGCAAGGGCCCCGCCACCATCGGGCCCCTCCTGATACTCCCTGCTACTCCCCGGTTGTCCTTCTCCTCCACATCTACACACATACACTTGCCTCTAAAAACCATCTACACCCGATCCACCTTACCCTCCTGCATAACCGCCCACTGCCGCTCGGGCCCCGCCACCATCGAGCCCCTCCTACTACTCCCTGCCCCGCGTACTCCCTACCACGCGCCCACGCGCCCTCCTTCTCCCCTTGTGCGAACCTCAGCCAGCCACGCCTTCCCTTCACGCAGCTTACATGCCACGCTTGGCGCGACCGTCTGCTTCTTGTCCCGTCTGCTGGTTCTCTCCTGTCGAGTCTGATTAGATCTGCTGCCAGCCGTTTCTTATTCGTCTGATCCGAGAGTTGACAAAAAAATGCCTTCTGCATCGGGCTATGTTGCGATTCCTCGCTGTCCGATGATCTTCGATGGCGCGAATTATCTTGATTTCGCTGCTTTTATGCGCGTTCACATGCGCGGTCTCCGTCTTTGGGGTGTGCTCTCTGGTGAGGTCTCCTGTCCGCCGTGCCCCCTGCTCCGGTGGCTCCTCTTTCGCCGACACCGATTGTTCTCGGCGCTGATCCTTCTCAGGAGGCCAAGGATGCTGCTCAGAGTGCCGATGATAGTGCTGTTGCTACTTATGACCTAAAGTTCAAGCAGTATTCTGCTGATCTCGAGACATATCGCCACGATCTGACTGCCTACACTCAGTGGGTCGATGAGGATGCTCGTGCTGCTGCTGTCCTCACCTCCAGTGTTACGCCCGATGTCGCTGAGTTTATGAGTCTCCCTACTGTTGCCGCTCAGTGGGCACATCTTCGTCAGCGCTATCAGCCGTCTTGGGATGCTCTTTATCTGTCTGTGGTTCGCTAGGAGCATGCTCTTCAGCAGGGTGATTTCACTATTGATGAGTTCTATACTCAGAGTGCTATCTGGCATCAGCTTGATTCTCTCCGTACTGCTATTTGTGGCACATGCTCGTGCTGCCAGATTGTGCGCTCGGATTTGGAGTTCCACCACACATGAGTTTCTGTCTCGGCTTCGCCAGGAGTTTGAGCCCCGGCGTGCTCGGCTGAATGCTCGTGGTCGTGTTCCGCTCTTTGAGGTGTTGTCTGAGCTTCGGGCTGAGGAGACCCGTCTCCGTGGTGCTGGTATTCTTGCGGTTCCGTCTGTGCTTGCTACTCGTGGTGCTCCTTTGCCGTCTGCTCCCTCGACTCAGTCGCGGTCCCCTGTGCCGCCGCTTGATACTACCACTCCTCCGTGTCGGGTCGGTCGGCACCAATAGCCTCGTGGTCGAGTCAGCATCAACAGGCTCGTGGTCGTGGTCGCCGTGGTTCTCTTAAATCACGCTCTTCTTTGAGGATGGCCACACTTGGGCCACCTGTTATACACGGGACCCCAGTTTACGTCAGCAACACCAGGCTCGTGGGCAGTCGGATCCTTCCGGGTCTTCAGCAATTGCTCTCTCTGATCAGGACATTATCAGGAGTCTTCGCGTCGCTTGCTGCTGTGCTCTTCTTGACGGGCACTTGCTGGTTACATGGGACTCTTGAACCTTTGTCGACCACCACCTTCTACACAGTCAGGTACGCCTCCGTGGTATCTGGATTCTGGAGCTTCCTTTCATATGACCTCTAAGTTTTCTTTTATGTCCGCTCTTCGTTCTCTCCCTTCTCCTGTCCGTGTTTTTACGGCTGATGGTACCTCTCTTCCTGTTTCTAGTCGGGGCACCCTTTCTACTTCTTTTTTTTTGTTCCTGATATTTCTCATGTTCCTCTTCTTAAGATGAATTTGTTCTCTGCTAGCCAGCTTACTGACTCTGGTTGTCGCGTCATTTTTTGATGTTTATTCTTGTGTTGTCCAGGACCGTCGCAGGCCTGGTTGAGCTGCCTCATGATCGTGACTCTTGAGGACTTTGGGAGTTAGGCGGCTTCGTGTTCCTTCCTGCCACTTCATCGCGTTCTTCTCCGGTTGTCGCCTCTACTACCATCTCCTTTCAGCAGTGGCATCATCGTCTTGGTCACCTCTGTGACTCTCGCCTGTCGTCATTAGTTCATCATGGTCTTCTGGGGTCTGTCTCAGGAGATGGGTCCTTGCATTGTCAGGGCCGTAGGTTGGGTAAACAGATTCAGCTTCCCTATCCTACTAGCGCGTCTGTATCTTAGCGACCTTTTGATTTAGTTCATTCCGATGTTTGGGGTCCGGCTCCTTTCGCTTCGAAAGGGGGCCATCGCTACTATATTTTATCCATCGATGATTTTTCTCGGTACACTTGGTTGTATTTTATCCGCTCTCGCAGTGAAGTACTTTCCATATATCAGCGTTTTGCGGTCATGGTCCGTACTCAGTATTCTACCCCCATCCGTGTTTTTCGTGCCGATTCTGCTGGTAAGTATATCTCCCAGATGTTGCGAGGTGTTCTTGCTGAGCAGGGCACCCTTGCTCAGTTCTCCTGTCCTGGCGCGCATGCCCAGAATGGCGTTGTTGAGTGTAAGCATCGCCATCTTCTTGAGACCACTCGTGCTATGATGATTGCTTCTTCTCTCCCGCCGCATTTCTGGGCTGAGGCTGTTGCTACGTCGGCTTACCTCATCAATATTCAGCCTTCTGCCGCCTTGCAGGGTGGTATCCCTCTTGAGCGCCTATCTGGACAATCTCCAGACTACTCCATGCTTCACTTGTTTGGTTGTGTTTGCTATGTTCTCCTTGCTCCTCGCGAACGCACCAAACTGACCGCTCAGTCTATTGAGTGTGTCTTCCTCGCATACAGTGATGAGCATAAGGGCTATCGCTGTTGGGACCCTGTTGGTCGTCGGAGGCGTATCTCTCGTGATGTTACTTTTGATGAGACGCGTCCTTTCTATCCTCGTCCCACCGCTGGTACTTACCCGGTGGAAGATATCTCTTTTCTTCTCTTTCCTGACACACCTCCTTCTACCCCTATTGTGTCTTCTTCAGGATCTCCTCCCCCTGATGTCTCTTCTTCGACACCGTCCTCCTCTGCTCCGTCTAGTTCTCCTAGTTCTCCTTGTTCTCCGGAGTCTTCCTCTACTATTCCCTCTTCTTCATCATCGTCTCCTGCGTCGTCTTCCTCTGATGATCTTCCCTCTCCTCGTCTTGTTCGTCAGCGTCGTGCCCCCAACCATTACTCTCCTATTCAGTATGGTCTTTCTGTTGCCTCCGAGCCGACTTCTTATCGGGATGCTGAGCATCATCATGAATGGCAGCTGGCCATGGCTGAGGGGATTGCTGCGCTTGAGCGCACTGGCACCTGGGATCTTGTTTCTCCCCCCTCCGGTGTTCGTCCTATCACGTGTAAGTGGGTCTATAAGATTAAGACTCGCTCTGATGGATCTCTTGAGCGATATAAAGCGCGTCTTGTGGCTCGTGGTTTTCAGCAGGAGCATGGTCGTGACTATGATGAGACCTTTGCTCCTGTGGCTCATATGACCACTGTGCGTACTCTTCTTGCTGTTATACATTGCTCGTCGTCTGTGTCCCAGCTTGATGTTCAGAACGCCTTTCTCAATGGTGAGTTGAGTGAGGAGGTTTATATGCAGCCTCCTCCTGGGTATTCCAAGGGGATGGTTTGTCGTCTTCGACGTTCTCTTTATGGCCTCAAACAGGCCCCTCGTGCCTGGTTTGAGCGCTTTGCTTCTGTAGTGACTGCTGCTGGTTTCTCCCCTAGTGCTCATGATCCAGCGTTGTTTGTTCACACTTTTCCTCGTGGACGCACTCTTCTTCTTCTCTATGTTGATGATATGATCATTACCGGTGATGATCCTGAGTATATCGCCTTTGTTAAGGCTCATCTTCGTGATCAGTTTCTTATGACTGATCTTGGTCCTCTTCGATACTTTCTTGGGATTGAGGTTTCCTCCACTTCTGATGGCTTTTACATCTCTCAGGAGAAGTATATTCAGGATCTTCTTGCTCGTGCTGCTCTTGGGGATGAGCGCACTGTTGAGACCCCTATGGAGCTTAATGTTAAGCTTCAACTTACTGATGGTGATCCTCTTTCTGATCCGATGCGTTATCGTCATCTTGTTGGGAGTCTTGTTTATCTTGCTGTCACTCGTCCTGACATTTCTTATCCTGTTCATATTCGAGTCGGTTTGTTTCGCTCCTACCACTGTTCACTATAGTCATCTTCTCCGTGTTCTTCGTTATCTTTGGTACGATCATTCGTCGCCTTTTCTTTCCTCGCTCCAGCTCCTCCAGCTCCGGTGCTATTCGGACGCTTCGTGCGAGTGATCCTTGGATCGCCGTTCACTTCTCGCTTCTTGTGTGTTTCTTGGTGGTTCGCTCATTGCTTGGAAGACGAAGAAACAGAAAGCGGTTTCCCGTTCGAGTGTTGAGGCTGAGTTGCGTGCTATGACCTTGTTGACTGCTGAGGTGACCTGGTTACGGTGGTTACTTGCGGATTTTGGGGTCTCTATTACCACACCCAGTCTGGTTTTGTCGGCGATGAGGTGCTATTAGTGTTGCACGTGATCCGGTCAAGCATGAGCTTACCAAGCATATTGGTGTTGATGCTTTCTATACACGTGCTCGAGTGCGAGGCTCGTTGTTGTGCTTCAAGATGTGCCTTCAGATTTACAGTTGACGGATTTCTTCACGGCAAGCGCAAAAGCAAAGATAATTTCTTACTCTCCAAACTCAGTGTTGTGGATCCACCATGAGTTTGAGGGGGAGTGTTAGATGTATATATCTATATATTGTATTTCCCCCATATGTTAGGGGGCTTCCTGCATATTTGCCCTGTACCTGTACTATATATTGTGACCTTTGGCCTCAGAGGAATACAACTTGTCTATTCCTAACAACAACCATCCAGAAGGCCAAATCAGAAGCCACCCGGAATCCTGCCAGAAACTGTGAAGTTTTCGCCGAACCAGACTGTCTGGTGTGTATCACCCGGAGTGTCCGGCCCATACGGACCGGAATGTCTGGCCGCTGACGAATCTTTTCCAAATCGACCTGTATCCAGTTTGAATCCAACTAGGTTAGGTGACGATTTGAGTCCAAATAGAGCAGAGCAAACCTAACTCAAATACGGGTACAGGAAAGACTTCGAGGTTGCATCTAGACAGCAATTGTACTAGCTTATGGAGATCTTATCCATAAAGATTTCTTGGTGGCCCGACGGGGGTGACAGTTTCTTCAGCGTGCACATGAGGTGACCGTTAAGAGCCTGCTAACCTGGATGAGCGCTCTCGTTTCGTCTAGAGGGTCTTTTGGAGTATGCGATATTTTCAGGTTCCTATCTCATGGAGGGATTTTGTCGTTTTCCGGACATAAGGCCTTGTTGACATGTAGGTGTCGTGTATAAGTTTCGGGTTTTTTGATGTATGCTCTTTTGTCTATCCTTTATAAAAAAGTCATATACATATCTTTTCGAGGTACATCCTCCGTTTCGGAAAAAAAACAATTGTACTAGCTGATCATCCATGACACGGACAAGTTCAGTAGGAAACGCCTCACAAAGACCGAAGAAGAAAATATGCAGGGATGAGGGATGCACGCACTTGTTGATTGATGGACCCGATCCACAAATTCGGTTCTTGGCAACCGACTGAAGATGAGAGGAAGAAAAGTAGAACGCTAGACGACGACTCTAGAAGATGAACTGTCATTTCAGGCTCGTGTCGCTTCGTGAGGGCTCCAGGCTGAACTCGCGAGTCGAGAGGTCTCTCCGAATCGATTGATGCTGGCCTCAACTACTCTCTCAGTCTCTCCGAATAGAGCTAAGGCCTGGTAATGCCGGCCCTTTTGACATCTGAGGTGGTCACGAGCCGAAATTATGAGACAGGCTTTTTTTAGGGAAATGATACTACTCTTTCTGCGATCATAGTTTTAAAAACCGGACCAGTTTATTGGTTAAAAAAACTGAAATCCGAGGCCTGTAAGGTTTTTTAAGCGCACCGGACCGGGAAGCTAACGAACCAGAAAAAATCAGACAAAAAGCGATCGAACCAGTGGTTTAATGAAAAACCGGTCAGCGGTTACCAAAACCTTCGAGCTCGCACGAACAAAGGTTTCCATGGGCTAGCCAACTGGGCCGACCAATGTTTATGTCAAAATACCTCACGTATTTACTCTAAATATGTTTGTCTTTTCTAACAGATTAGTACTTTTCCCTCCATAGTTTTTCCTTAATAAACCAGCATTGAACCGGTTTGAACTAGTGGTCCAACCAGTGAACCATGAACCGAGGACCTCACCGATTCGATCGCCGGTCCGGTTTTAAAAACTATGCCTGGGATCCTGTGATTTGATCCCCGGGTCGGCTAACACACGCGTGTCTTGTTGGTAGGGCTGGAATTCGAGCCGAGCCGAGCCAACTCGGCTCGACTCGCTAAAGCTCGTTCAACTAACGAGTTAGCTCGACTCGGCTCGTTTATAGAACGATCTCATATTTGAAACTCGGCTCGACTCGGTAAACTCACGAGTAGCTCGCGAGCAACTCGTTTAGATTGTTATAAGTTATAAATATAAGCACATATTAAGAAAAACTAGTAATTATTCTACTAATTTGAAACTAGAACAACAATAGTACTTCCATAATAACACGAAGGAAGATCAATAAAAAATATAGTAGCTCTACATCATTACAGATTCAAGGAACATTCATGGTATGGAACTTATCTATGAAAATTTTCAAATTCTATATTTGAACGAGTTTAACGAGCTAAATGAGTAGCTCGCGAGTAGCTCATTTAGCTTGGGTGAACAAACAAGCTCAAATCAAAAACTTGGCTCGACTCGTTAGACACCGAGTTCGAGCCGAGTTGAGCTGTGTCACGAGTTACTCATTTAGCTCACGAGTTTCGAGTTATAATTCTAGCCCTACTTGTTGGGGCCGCATCGCGCCGCCGCCCAGACCCTGGGTCGCCACGTGGCCTGCCTGCGCTGCCGCCCCCTCCATGCCCACGCCCGCTGGAGATGGAGGCTACCCGCCATGGGCGTCACCCCCAAGGAGCCTCGCTGCTGCGCCTACGCTGTCTAGCCGCGTCTCCATGCTCGCGCCCTCGCGCCTCCGTGCCCTGCCGCCGCCTAGCCGTGCCTCCACGCCCATTCCGCTGTGCTCCGCGCCTGCCCGAGATGGAGGCCACCAGACATGGGCCGCCCCAGGGATCCCCGCTGCTCCGCCTCCACCCTGAGCGTGCCTCCCTGCAAAGCTTGGTCCAACTGTGTTGCCATATGCGACCTCCGGCTGGCGTGCGGTCCCCGCTGTAGACGACAACAACCGTCTCCTCACGGGTTTGCTACACACGACGGTCAACGGTGCTACCGAAGAACACATGCGCTGATACATACGCCGTCGAGGTTTGCTACGGGCGTGACCGTCAGCGGTGGTACAATCGACATCGGACTTTTTCTACAATGTCATAATTTTTTTGCTACATATATTCTATGATTTTTGCTATAATTGATAAAATGTTTGCTACAATGTCTCCAACGATATCTACGACAAAGTCAGTATTTCTACATTATGACAAAAAAGTGTTTCAAAGTCGTCGGCAAGGTCTTCTTTTGCTACATTATCATATTTTGTTTGCTACCGCCTTTTTCTGATACAATAGTGTAAACTTTTTTGCTACAAGATCGAGAGTCTCCGATGTGTCCGGCAAAATCGATTTTGCTATAAAAAATGTTTATCTTTTGAGATTAGTCTAATTCTAAAAAAGTTTGTATTTTTTAAATGTTCAAATTTAGAAAAATCAGGCTTTTAAAATATTCATGTTAAAAAAATAGGAAAGGCAACAGAAAAAACAAGGACAGTGCTACTTGGCAGACGCGGCGGGATTCAACAAGTAGGTTTCCGACCAGCGCCGTTGTTTTTTTGCATGCGTGTTCGGTTAACTAATACTCTATCTCTACTATCTAAAAAGAGAATCGGTGTTCCGTTTTCTGTCAGAATACCACTACGTCGCCCCTTCGTCGCACATCCTCGCTACTGTACCGCCCGCAAGAAAAAAAACGACCTGCTTTGTCCGCCCCTGGGTCTCCTCTCCTCCCGATCTGAACTCCCTCCCGATCTCCTGCCTCCGTTCTCTAGACCGGCCACCTGCGGTGCCCTCCCTCGACACGAGCGGTGCCTCCACACGTCCCCATCTCGGCGTAGATGGAGCAGCTCAAGAACGTGAGCTGTCGAGCGCCTCCCCGACCTCCTGTGGGCTGCCACATCTCCCCAACCTACTCGCGCTTATGTGCCTTATCCCTTGAATCACCCACGGGAGGGCCGGCGGCCGCCTCCTCCACCGCCACTGCATGGTTTGCACATCGCCCAGCCGCGCCCCCGCCATGCCGCCGATTCGCTCCTCTGTGCCCCGCACCAGTTGCTGGCTGGTTCCCCCAACGAGCTCCTCCCTCGCCGATGACTCGCCTTCCTGTTGGAATTATGCCCTAGAGGCAATAATAAAGATGTTATTATTATAATTCTTCTTCATGATAAAGTTTATATTCCATGCTAGAATTGTATTAAGCGGAAACTTTAATACTTGTGTGGTTTGTGAACAAACACCGTGTCCCTAGTACGCCTCTATGGACTAGCCCATTGATTAATGATGGTTAAGGTTTCCTAACCATAGACATGAGTTGTCGATTAATAATGAGATCATATCATTGGGAAAATGATATGATGGACAGACCCAAATTAAGCAGAGCAATTAGATCGTGTCATCGTGTTCATCTTTGCGAAGCTTTTCCTATGTCAAATATTGTATTCCTTAGACCATGAGATAATGCAACTCACTGGTATCGGAAGAAAGCTTTGAGGTCATCAAACGTCATCCTATGAGAGGGTGATCATAAAGGTGTCTCTCAGGTGATCGGAAAGTACTTGTTGGGTTGTATGTATCGAGATGGGATTTGTCCCTCCCAAGTCGGAGAGATATACTTCGGGCCCACTCGGTAATCGATATCAACACCGCTTGCAAGCACGTGGTTAAGGAGTTAATCACAAAGTGATATCGGATTACGGAACGAGTAAAGTACTTGCTGTGAACGATATTGAACTAGGTATGCCGATGCCGACGATCGAATCTCGGGCAAGTAAAATATCGCGTGACGAAGGGAATATATATGGGATTGATTGAATCCTAGCATCGTGGTTCATCCGATATGATCATCGATGAGTATGTGGGAGTCAATATGGGTTTCCAGACCCCACTATTGATTATTGATAGAAGATCATGTCTGCATATTCTCGAACCCGTAGGGTCACACACTTAACGTGTCTCGACGCTAGGATAGAATGGATAATTGGTTTATGAGTTTTTGTTTGGAGTCTCGGATGATATCCAGGACGTCACGAGAGGTTTCGGAATGGTCCGGAGAATAAGATTCATATAAGGCAATGCAGTTTTTGGAGTTCGGAATTGTTTCGGGTTGTTCGGTATTGTACCGGAAGCTTCTAGAACCTTCCGGAGTGGGACCAACGTGGCCCCACTTGTCGGGAGGGGGCTTGGGCCTACGAGGGAGTGCCCTGGCCGCATTGGGCCATGGGCACAAGGCCCCATAGGCCCAGCCGGCCAAGCCCTAGGGGAAACCCTAGGGGAGCTTCTAGAAGGGGGGGGGACTTGCCCCCCACTCCTCCCTCCTTGGCCGCCGGCCCTAGGCTTGGGGGAGGGGCAAGGGACAGCCGCCCACCCCTCTATATAAAGAGGGCTGGGGGCGCACCCTCCACACACCACCTCCTCAAGCCCTAGCTGCCCTGCTGCCCTCCTCTCTCTCTCCTTCCCGACTGCGCGTAGGCGAAGCCCTGCCGCAGAAACTCTCCACCGCTTGCACCACGCCGTCGTGTTGTAGATCCAATCTATCTCTCCACCCCACTTGCTGGACCGAGGAAGGAGGAGACTTCGAGGTGCCGCACGTGTGCATCTCTCGGAGGCATCGCCACTTGCGGTGTTGGATCGGATTGGATCGCGAGGAGGAGAAGCGAGTACGACTACATCAACCACGTTCCGTCGAACGTTCACATCTTGAATCTTCAAGGGTATGAAGATCTCATCTATCCCCCCTCGTTGTTTGCATCTCCTAGATTAGATCTTGACTTTCCCGTTCGCATCCGTAGATTTTTTTTGATTTACTATGCTGCGAAACCCTTCAGTGGTATCAGAGCTAGATCTATGCGTAGATGTGTTTCACGAGTAGAACGCAACATGCTTTTTGCGGGCGTTGATGTTTTCTGTTGCAAGCCTCTTGTTTGTGTACTTCTTATGATGCGGGATAGTGAGATCGAAGCGGTCCAGGCCAACTTTACGCGACCTCGTTCGCGAGACCGGCTCCGCACTTGACGTGTGGCTTGTTCCACACATGCGGCTGGTGGATGCCAGTTTCTCTCACTATAGTTGTCATGGGATTTACACCGGAGTTTGGCAACCATAATATCACCGTTGTGGCTTTCCGTAGGTAAGAATCGTTCTTAACTTGTTACTCGCATAAGCCACGTAAAACATGCAACAACAAAGTAGAGGCGTCTAACTTGTTTTTGCAGGAAGTGTTTTCTGTGATATGGTATGACCCAAGATGTGATGTGTATGTTGTATGCAATGATCATGTTTTGTAATGTTTCACGACTTGCATGTCGATGAGTACACAACCGGCAGGAGCCATATGGTTGTCTTTATAATTGTGTATGACCTGTGTGTCAACTTCTTATACGCCATGTAATAGCTTTACTTTATCGCTAAGTAGTTAGCAATAGTTGTAGTTGCTATTCGTGGTGGAGGCAATCATGGTGGAGTGATGAAGATCATGCTGACATGCACAAGATGGAGATCATTGCGCGGAGATTGGCTATACCATGTCACATAAACTTATATGCATGTGATGTTTATCCTTTTATGTATCTTATTATGCTTAGATCGCGACGGTAGCATTATAAGATGATTCCTCACTTAAAGATCAAGATAAAACTGTGTTCTCCCCATGTATGCACTGTTGCGAAAGTTCGTCGTGTTCAAGCATCACGTGATGATTGGGTGCTATAAACTCTACGTTCACATACAACGGGTGCAAGCCAGTTTTGCACAAGCGGAAATACTTGGGTTTGACTTGACGAGCCTAGCATGTACAGACATGGCCTCGGAACACATGGACCGAAAGGTTAAGCATGAGTCATATGAATGATATGATCGACACTTCGTTGTCATCATTGAAACCACATCTCTTCTCGTGAAGATTGGATTAGGTGTGGTGAATTTGGATCATGTTCACTAAACAATTTGAGGGATGTTGAATTTAGTGGGAGTTCATCTAGTAATATGATTAAGTTGAATTAGTTATCATGAACATAGTCTAAATTGTACTTGCAAATTTTGTAGATCAAATGGCTAAGTCCAACTTCAACTTCAACGTTTTTGCTGAGAAAGAAAAGCTTAAGAACAATGGGTCTAACTTCACCAACTGGTTCCGCAATCTGAGAATCATTCTCGCTGGTGGACAAAAGGACTATGTCCTTGAGAAAGCGCTAGGTGATGCCCCTGCTGTAGATGCGTCAGCTGATGAGAAAGCTGTTTATCAGTCGTACAAAGATGATTATGGTGTGATTAAGAGCACCATGTTGTTTGCTATGGAATCGGACCTTCAAAATCATTTTGAGGATTTCCCCGGGCCCTTTGAGATTCTTGAGGAGCTGAAAACTATGTTTCAGACTCAGGCCCGTTCTGAGGGATATGAGATCTCTGAGAAATTCTTTAACTGCAAGATGGAGGAAGGGAGTTCCGTTAGTGAGCACGCCATTAAGATGTCGGGCTACACTCAACGCCTTGAGCAACTGGACTGCAAGATTCCAGAGGAGCTCAAGATTGACAGGGTTCTGCAATCACTCCCTCCTAGCTACAAAGGTTTTGTAGTTACTCACAATCATATTGGTTCCACTGATACGATCACCGAGCTCTTCGCTAAGCTGAAAGCTGCGGAGGTGGACATCAAGAAATATAATCATGTGTTGATGGTCAACAAGCCCCCCAGCTTTAAGAAAGGTAAGGGTGCAAAGAAGCCCTTCAAGAAGGGCAGCGGAAAGCGCGTTGTCCCTGCAGAGAAGAAGCTCAAGTCTGGACCTAAGCCGTAATCGAGTGCTTCTATTGCAAGGACATGGGTCCTTCGAAGCGCAATCGTCCGAAGTACTTAGCGGACAAGAAGGCTGGCACCATCAAAGGTATATTTGATATACATGTTATTGATGTTTTCCTTACTAGCCCTCGTTGTAGTGCACGGGTATTTGATCTTGGTTCGTTGCTAATATTTGTAACTCGAAACAGAGCTACGGAATAGGCGGCTAGCGAGGGATGAGGTGACGATCTTGGCGTTGTAGCGGATCAAGAGTTGATGTGATGGCCGTCGGCACGCTCTCCTTAGTTTTACCTTCGGGATTAGTTTTAAACCTCAATAAATGTTATTATGTGCCTGCGTTGAGCATGAACATCATATCTGGATCGTGTTTATTGCAAGACGGTTATTCATTTAAATCTGAGAATAATGGTTGTTCCATTTATATGAGTAACATCTTTTATGGTCATGCACATCCTGTGAATGGTTTATTTCTTTTGAATCTCGAAAGGGATGAAACACACATCCATAACATTGAGGCTAAGAGATGCAAAGTAGATAGTGATAATTCTACTTATTTTGGCATTGTCGTCTAGGTCATATTGGTGTAAAACGCATGAAGAAACTCCATACGGATGGACTTTTGGAGTCTCTTGATTTTGAATCATTTGACACATGCGAACCATGCCTCATGGGCAAGATGATCAAAACCCCGTTCTCCGGAATGATGGAGCGAGCAACGGACTTGTTGGAAATCATACATACCGATGTACACGGACCGATGAGTGTTTCGACGCGCGGTGGATATCGCTACTTTCTCACTTTTACTGATGACTTAAGTAGATATGGATATATCTATTTGATGAAACATAAATCTGAAACATCTGAAAAGTTCAAAGAATTTCAGAACGAAGTGGAGAACCATCGTAACAGAAAAATTAAGTTTCTACGATCCGATCGTGGAGGTGAATATTTGAGTTATGATTTTCTCACGCATCTTAAAGCAAGCGGAATCGTTTCGCAACTCACGCCACCCGGAACACCACAACGCAATGGTGTGTCCATACGAGCATGGAATCGAACTTTCTTAGATATGGTGTGATCAATGATGTCTCTTACAGATTTGCCGTTATCATTTTGGGGTTATGCATTAGAAACCGCTGCATTCACTTTAAATAGGGCACCATCCAAATCTGTTGAGACGACACCGTATGAACTGTGGTTTGGTGCTAAACCTAAGTTGTCGTTTCTTAAAGTTTGGGGATGCGAAGCTTATGTCAAGAAGTTGATGCCGGACAAGCTCGAACCCAAAGCGGAGAAATGCGTCTTCATAGGATAGCCTAAGGAAACTATCGGGTATACCTTCTATCACAGATCCGAAGGCAAAGTGTTTGTCGCAAAGAACGAATCCTTTCTTGAGAAGGAGTTTCTCTCGAAAGAAGTGAGTGGGAGGAAAGTAGAGCTAGACGAGGTTATTGAACCTTCTCTTGAGTTGGAGAGTAGCGCAGCACCTGAAATTGTTCCAGTGCCGTCTGCACCAAAAACAGAGGAAGCTAATGACAAGGATCATGAAGCTTCAGACGATGCTACTACTGACCGTCGCAGGTCGACAAGGTCGCGTGACCCTCCTGAGTGATACGGCAACCCTGTCTTAACTGTCTTGTTAGTAGACGACAGTGAACCTGCGAACTATGAGGAAGCGATGATGAGCCCAGACTCTGAGAAATGGCTAGAGGCCATGAAATCCGAATTAGGATCCATGAGCGAAAACCAAGTATGGACTTTGGTGGACCCTCCTACCGACCGAAAGGCCGTTGAGTGCAAATGGATTTTTAAGAAGAAAACGAACGCAGATGGTAATGTTACTGTCTATAAAGCACGACTTTTCACGAAAGGTTTTCGACAAGTTCAAGGTGTTGACTACGATGAGACTTTCTCTCCCGTAGCGATGTTTAAGTCCATTCGGATTTTATTAGCAATTGCTGCGTTTCATGATTATGAAATATGGCAGATGGATGTCAAGACTGCGTTCCTCAATGGCAACATTGATGAAGAGTTGTATATGATGCAACCCGAAGGTTTTGTCGATCCTAAGTGTGCTGATAAAGTGTGCAAACTTCAGCGTTCCATTTATGGACTGAAGCAAGCATCTCGGAGTTGGAACCTTCGTTTTGATCAAGTGATCAAGAGCTTTGGATTTGTTCCAAATTGCTATGAAGCTTGTATCTACAAGAAAGTGAGTGGGAGCTCAGTGACATTTCTGGTACTATATGTGGATGACATATTGATTATTGGAAATGACATTGACATGCTTAACGATGTGAAGAGTTATTTGAACAAATGTTTTTCAATGAAAGACCTAGGGGAAGTTGCTTATATATTGGCATCAAAATCTATAGAGATAGACAAAGACGCCTAATAGCTTTAAACCAGAGTACATACCTAGACAAAGTTCTGAAAAGGTTCAGAATGGATAAGGCAAAGAAAGGTTCAGTTCCTATGTTGTCAGGTAAGATATTGAGCAGGGCTCAGTGTCCAGCTATGGTAAACGATAGAGAATCTATGAGCAAAGTGCCTTATGCCTCGGCCATAGGATCTATTATGTATGCCATGCTGTGTACTAGACCGGATGTGTCCAATGCTCTTAGTTTGACGAGCAGATACCAAAGTGATCCAGGAGTGGAACATTGGACAGCCGTGAAGAACATCCTAAAGTACTTAAATAGGACTAAGGAAATGTTCTTAGTCTATGGAGGTGATGAACAACTCGTCATAAAGGGTTACGTCGATGCTAGTTTTTACACCGACAAGGATGATTCTAAATCTCAGACAGGATACGTTTATATTTTGAATGGAGGAGCTGTGAGCTAGAGAAGCTGCAAGCAAAGCGTGATCGCGGGATCTACAGTAGAAGCGGAATACATGGCTGCTGCAGAAGCGTCAAGTGAAGGAGTTTGGATCAGGAACTTCATCACTGATCTTGGTGTGGTTCCAAGTGCCTTGGACCCACTGGAGATATTGTGTGACAACACTGGCGCCATAGCACTGGCTAAGGAACCAAGATATCATCCAAAGACCAAGCATATTAACCGCAAGTTTCATATAATCCGAGATTATATAACAGATGGAGATCTGAAGATTAGCAAAGTACATACAGATCTGAATGTCGCAGATCCATTGACTAAACCTCTTCCACGAGCAAAACATGATCAACACCTTAGTGCCATGGGTGTTAGATTGTTGCCAGATGTAAACTAGATTATTGACTCTAGTGCAAGTGGGAGACTGTTGGAATTATGCCCTAGAGGCAATAATAAAGATGTTATTATTATAATTCTTGTTCATGATAAAGTTTATATTCCATGCTAAAATTGTATTAAGCGGAAACTTTAATACTTGTGTGGTTTGTGAACAAACACCATGTCCCTAGTACGCCTCTATGGACTAGCCCATTGATTAATGATGATTAAGGTTTCCTAACCACAGACATGAGTTGTCGATTAATAATGAGATCATATCATTGGGAGAATGATATGATGGACATACCCAAATTAAGCAGAGCAATTAGATCGTGTCATCGTGTTCATCTTTGCGAAGCTTTTCCTATGTCAAATATTGTATTCTTTAGACCATGAGATAATGCAACTCCCTGGTATCGGAAGAAAGCTTTGAGGTCATCAAACGTCATCCTATGAGAGGGTGATCATAAAGGTGTCTCTCAGGTGATCGGAAAGTACTTGTTGGGTTGTATGTATCGAGATGGGATTTGTCCCTCCCAAGTCGGAGAGATATACTTCGGGACCACTCGGTAATCGATATCAACACCGCTTGTAAGCACGTGGTTAAGGAGTTAATCACAAAGTGATATCGGATTACGGAACGAGTAAAGTACTTGCTATGAACGAGATTGAACTAGGTATGCCGATGCCGACGATCGAATCTCGGGTAAGTAAAATATCGCGTGACGAAGGGAATATATATATGGGATTGATTGAATCCTGGCATCGTGGTTCATCCGATATGATCATCGATGAGTATGTGGGAGTCAATATGGGTTTCCAGACCCCGCTGTTAATTATTGATAGAAGATCATGTCTGCATATTCTCGAACCCGTAGGGTCACACACTTAACGTGTCTCGACGCTAGGATAGAATGGATAATTGGTTTATGAGTTTTTGTTCGAAGTCTCGGATGAGATCCAGGACGTCACGAGAGGTTCCAGAATGGTCCGGAGAATAAGATTCATATAAGGCAATGCAGTTTTTGGAGTTCGGAATTGTTTCGGGTTGTTCGGTATTGTACCGGAAGCTTCTAGAACCTTCCGGAGTGGGACCAACGTGGCCCCACTTGTCGGGAGGGGGCGTGGGCCTACGAGGGAGTTCCCTGGCCGCATTGGGCCAGGGGCACAAGGCCCCATAAGCCCAGCCGGCCAAGCCCTAGGGGAAACCCTAGGGGAGCTTCTAGAAGAGGGGGGGGGAACTTGCCCCCCACTCCTCCCTCCTTGGCCGCCGGCCCTAGGCTTGGGGGAGGGTCAAGGTCCAGCCGCCCACCCCTCTATATAAAGAGGGTTGGGGGCGCACCCTCCACACACCACCTCCTCAAGCCCTAGCCGCCCTGCTGCCCTCCTCTCTCTCTCCCTCCCGACTGCGCGTAGGCGAAGCCCTGCCGGAGAAACTCTCCACCGCTTGCACCACGCCGTCGTGTTGTAGATCCAATCTATCTCTCCACCCCACTTGCTGGACCGAGGAAGGAGGAGACGTCGAGGTGCCGCACGTGTGCATCTCTCGGAGGCATCGCCACTTGCGGTGTTGGATCGGATTGGATCGCGAGGAGGAGAAGCGAGTACGACTACATCAACCACGTTCCGTCGAACGTCCCGCTGTGCGAATCTTTAAGGGTATGAAGATCTCATCTATCCCCCCTCGTTGTTTGCATCTCCTAGATTAGATCTTGGCTTTTCCGTTCGCATCCGTAGAAATTTTTTGATTTACTATGCTGCGAAACCCTTCACTTCCCGGAGCACCTCCCTCCAGCTGCTGGCTCGCTTCCCTGGCGCGCCCCGGCCGTGAACTCGCCGCAGTAGCACTACGTGGACTCCGGCCGGCGCGTGAGCGTACTTCCGCTATTAGCCGACAGCGGCCTCCACCAAGGCGTCCGCCTCCACATCTTCTCCATCGACGGCGAGCATGAATCACCACCTCAATGTCTGGTTTGTGGGATTCAGGATTAGAACGACTGTACTTGGGGCACGGCAGGATTCATGTCCAGTTCTCGTGGTAAGAATCGAACTCCTGTACCGCTTCCCTTTTATACTTTTGATGCAACGTATATGTACTTCTATTCTGCTATGAAATACAACAGGGAAATATGTGCTACTTTACTAAATTGTACTGTCTCTTTGTTCAGTTTGTTCTAAAATAGCATCATTTCTTTTCTTACAGTAGTTCTAACTTTTCAGAGTTTGTTGTAAGAAACATATACAACCAATGTGAGTGGCCAATTAGTACACATATTTCCCCTCTGGTTTATAATTTCTGTATGTTTGTACATGGCAGAATCAGCGCTTGATCTGTTGGTGCTTGTAATTTCTAAACCACCAAAATCAGCCCTGCACTTACATCAAAATGATGTTGTGTTATAGACTAGGTACACACAAATATAAAAGGACAAACATGTAAATACAAGACATGTTTTGTCATGGCAATTATTGTTGACCTTACTGCTCAGTAATTTCAGCCCTCTCTTTTTTGACAAATTTAGTTTGAAAGTTTGGATATGATGTTAATAACATCATAATCATGGGCCAGATTTCAGACTCCTTCGTATGGTGTGGTGCTGTTCCGTTTTCCCTGGCCGTCTGTTCACTATTCCCTTCTATGGAAAGAGCAAGGAAGCAAGCACCCAACATAACCAGCTTCCACCCGGAAGCCCCGATCCAAAGATATGCGATCAGATGAGAACAGTGGCCTTGTTACATGTTTCCACCGGTTAATCCTGGTCAGAAATTAACCAGGACAACCAGCCGTGGGTGCCAGTCACCACAGAGAGCCCCAATAACAAACAGTTTAGTGTACAATTGTTGCTCTGTTCGCAGGTGCCGTCAGGTGTCCTGTAGCCACAGGTGTGCCCATCTCTTGCCTCACGACCCCGCGATCGGTCTCCCTAACACACCTTGTAGTAACTCATGCTGTGATGGAAATTGTAGTTGCTTCATATACATGTGAATCTTTGGAAATCTGAAAACTGTTTTTTTTTGCGGATCTGTGAGGTAGCATGTGAACTGCAGACTTTAGAATGTTTATCATGTCTCTCATGTTTGCAGATCCCGTGAACGGTGACTTTGGTACGAGGGAAGAATTAGAGAGGAGAGAGGAGTTGTTCCATGCTAGAGGGGAGAAGACTAGGGATAGGAGTTTGGCGAGTTTGCCACGAGGGATGACCAGCAGATGAGCTCCGCGACAAGGGGCAGAAGTTTTGTGAAAATACCAAGACAGGTGTTCCAGGTGACAGGGATAGGAGTAGGAAAATCGGCTAGGGACAAAGTTTTTACTAATATCAGGATTTTTTCACTTCAAACAAATAATGTAATAAACAATAGAACATGTACTATTTCTGTCCATGCAATATCACTGTTGATATAAATATTCTTTGCAGGTTGGCAAGAATCAAATGGATAAACATAACAATTCACTAGATGGGATGTTCTGCAAATACTTGACTCTTTAGTCAACGAGGCTCCAGTAATAGCAATTTTTGCTTTCAAATGTATGTAATCTTGACTCCAATTCATCTACACTTATCAACAACCACTGATTTTCCGTCGACAACAGTTTTTAAGCTTCATACAATACCAACACCTGCCAGCCTTTGCTATTAAATAGTAATACACTAGTAGAAAACAGGCCATCCGTGCACGCCCCCTCAGAGCATTAGTCCCGGTTGCGCCAACAACCGGGACTAATGCTGACACGCGTCCCGGTTCGAGCGGGCACGGGGCCCGGAGGCATGCGTCCCGGTTGGTAAGGGGGCATACGTCTAAGGGGGCATATGTCCCGGTTGGAGCCACCAACCGGAACTAAAGGTTTGGCGACAGCCACGTGGCGTGGCACACACCTTTAGTCCCGGTTGGTAGCTCCAACCGGAACGTATGCTCCCGCCCTCTATAAATGCAACGCCCCAGCCCCCTCTGCCTCCACTCTGTTTTTTCTCTTGGTGGAAGGTGTGAGGGGTGTGCTAGTTTTTTCTCCCCTATGCATGCATTCAAGGTGTTTGATGAAATGTTTGAGTGAATAATCCCGTTTAATTTCTCATAGAACAAAAATATAGAAGGTGTCCGAGACGCACTTGAGCTTTCTTCTCTTTATTTTCCTCGATCGAGGTTAGCAATCTTATCTTTCTCTGTCATAGATACAATGCATGTGTCGATATGAATTGGTCATTTCACTATTTATGATGTCCTGTTTTTTGATAAACTTACTTATATGATGCAGATAAACTTACTTATTCGAGTACCCATTGTGAAGCTGTGTCCATTCCTCAATGCAATATCTCAGAAGGTAATCAATCCAGATATTCTGCCAAGGTTACAGAAGGATGTGGTACAATGTCGTGTTAGTTTTGAATTGGTGTTCCCACCATCCTTCTTCAATATTATGATGCATCTCCTGGTTCACCTAGTGGAAGAGATTGCCATTCTCGGTCCGGTATTTCTGCACAATATGTTTCCCTTTGAGAGGTTCATGGAAGTCTTAAAGAAATATGTTCATAACCGTGCTAGACCAGAAGGAAGCATCTCCAAGGGATATGGAACAGAGGAGGTCATTGAGTTTTGTGTTGACTTTATTCCTGACCTTAAGCCGATTGGTGTTTACGACTTGCATGAGGGAAGACTAAGTGGAAAAAGGCAAGCTGGGAAAGAAAGCAATGATATGTCGGGAAGATGATTCTTTCACTAAAGCACACTACACAGTTCTACATAATTCCACCTTGGCAGCTCCGTATATCGAGGAACACAAGAATATTCTACGCTCCAAAAACCCGGGGAAGCCTGAATCACTGATTACATATAAACACATGAAGTCTTTCGGTGGTTGGATGCAGACACGTCTCTTGAATGACACCACTGTTGGAGATCATCTATACTTGTTGGCCGCGTCATCATCTTCTACTGTATTGAATTTCCAAGGGTACGAAATAAATGGGAATACATTCTACACGATCGCCCAAGATAAAAAGAGCACCAACCAAAATAGTGGTGTCCGCTTTGATGCAATAGACGAGAATGGACAAAAGGACACATATTATGGTTACATAGAGGAGATATGAGAACTAGACTATGGAGTCTCTTTTAAGGTCCCTTTGTTTCGCTGCAAATGGGTCAACCTGAATGGGGAAGGGGTAAAGATAGACCAGTTGTACGGAATGACAGTAGTGGATCTCAACAATCTTGGTTATAGAGATGAACCATTCGTCCTAGCCAATGATGTGTCTCAGGTTTTCTATGTGAAGGACATGTCCTCCAGACCGAAAAAAAGAAAAAATATGCAAACGAATACATCATATGATGAGCCAAAGCGTCACATAGTTCTTTCAGGGAAAAGAAACATCGTGGGAATCGAGGACAAGACAGACATGTCAGAAGATTATAATAAGTTTGATGAAATTCCGCCCTTCACAGTGAAAACTGACCCAAGCATTCCGTTAAGTAAAGAAGATGCTCCATGGTTACGTCTGAAGCGATCATAAGGAAGGACATATGCCAAGAAGTTCATGCTCATATTATGTAACTCTAGTTCATGTCTTTCGCGGTTTGTGGCTTCACCGAAGGATATCTTTCGCGGTTTGTGGCTTGACCGGGACTATATATATAGGGGGGGGCTTTAGTCCCGGTTTTGTAGTCTCAGTTTTTAATATTAATAAAATGTCTTGAGTGTTAGTCCCGTTTTGTGGCTGGACCGGGACTATGAAGAAGTTGTCCCGATTCATACTTACCATTAAGATCTGATCTTCAAACGCGCACGGTCACATATTAGGGAGTGCCTCTATGACCAGTTTCTTGGAGATGCCGGAGGCAGGATCCGTGGCATCTCCTGGCTGGTCGTAGTGGTGTCCTGCTCTCGAAAACCATCTTGCAGCTTGTAACTTCTCTAACTAGATCAATACACAGGAGCTAACTAATTTCACATATTAGGAGTGCCTCTATGACCAGTTTCTCGGAGATGCGGAGGATCGGGCTCACGGCATCTCCACTCCTGGCCGTAGTGGTGTCCCCTGCTCGAAAACCATCTTGCAGCTTGTAACTTCTCTAACTAGATCAATACGCTCGAGCTAACTAATTTCACATATTAGAGTGCCTCTATGACCAGTTTCTCGGAGATGTCGGGAGGACTGGGCTCGTCGGCATCTCCACTGAAATCGGTCGTAGTGGTGTCCTCGCTCGAAAACCATCTTGGAGATGCCTCAAACTGGCTGGAGGACTGGACTCATAAGGATGCCTATTTATAGTACAAGCAGCTCGGCATAGTGTCGACACTTACGAAATAATGTCGACACTCACCCCTATTATTAGTGCTGACTCGTGTTTTGTCCCGGTTGGTGTCTCCAACCGGGACTAAAGGTTCATCTTTAGTCCCGGTTGGTGACACCATCCGGGACAAGGTACACGCCGCACGACATAATGTCGACACTCACCCCTATCATTAGTGCTTCCTGGCCCAGCCTGCCGAAATCCCTCCAACCGGGACTAAAGATGAACCTTTAGTATACTGAAAATCCGAACAATGAAAATCCTGTTTCGGTCCAAATGACCGATGTTATGTGCTGAATCACGGCATAGTTTGTGATGTTGTGCCCATATTATGCATGCGTGTGGACATTGGTATGGAGAACAATGTTGCAGGAGGAAGTTTTCCTTTTTGTCGCACGGAAAAGCCCTTTTCCATTTTCTGAGCGCAAAAAACGGGTCGTTTTGTGAAGTAACCACCAAAATCCCGAGTAAAAAGGACAAATGTCTGCCGAATCGGCAGGAAGTGGGTCCGGTTTGTACTACAGGTACATGATCTATCGCCTGTGATTTTTGAAAAAATCATTTTTAGACTCGCAATATGTGGTTTCTTGAGAGATCCAATGCAAGTTCTAACGATGCTCGTCCCCTATCTTCATGCACACCGGTTCGACCATAGTTAGAAATTCAGATAATTCAAAACAGGCATAATAAATTCAAAAAAAATCTGAACAATGAAAATCCTTCGCGTGGTGTCATATTATGTTACATAGTTGAAAGGAAAAATACCAGACTTGGTATATTGATCATGTCTCGAAAAAACCTTCACAAAATGACCTATCATGTTCGAGGTTTCATGGCTTTCGGTCCAAATGACCGATGTTATGTGCTGAATCACGTCATAGTTTGTGATGTTGTGCCCATATTATGCATGCGTGTGTACATTGGTATGGAGAACAATGTTGCAGGAGGAAGTTTTCCTTTTTGTCGCACGGAAAAGCCCTTTTCCATTTTCCGAGCGCAAAAAACGGGTCGTTTTGTGAAGTAACCACCAAAATGCCGTTTCAGAATGCTACCGTCCCATTTTACTAAAATACTAGACCACCTTACATGGACTATCTCCCAACCGGGACATCTCAAACCTTTTCGTCCATCCCGGGTAAAAAGGACAAATGTTTGCCGAATCGGTAGGAAGTGGGTCCGGTTTGTACTACAGGTACATGATCTATCGCCCGTGATTTTTTGAAAAAATCATTTTTAGACTCGCAATATGTGGTTTCTTCAGAGATCCAATGCAAGTTCTAAATGATCCATTTTTCTTCCCGCCATTTCTTCCCGCCATTTTTCTTCCCGCCATTTTTTCCCGGCATTTCTCCCACCATTTCTTCCCGCCAGTTCTTCCCTTCAGTTATCTTCCTGCCATTTCTCACTATATATATATGTAGGGTTGGCCTCCATTGTCATTGCACATATCTAGACTCATATCTGCAACCTCATCACTCTTTCCCATGACTTCCACCGCCTGGGCCTCTTGTATCCCCGTCATTTGGATCTTTGGCCGGAGGCGTGCCGGTTCCTCCTGTCCCTCTAGGTGTGGCGCGTCGGATGGCCATCATGAACCACTACTACTTCGAGCTCACGCCGGAGCAGCGGAGGAATCCTAGATGGCATCCCGACTATCTCCCGACTTGGGAAGCCTTCTTCGTGGATCGGCGTGAGAGGGCGCTCGCCAGGCACGAGGAGGATGGCCCACCTCCTCCGAACTTCAACGAGGCCGGCCGTCGGTTGTGGTGGCGTGGTCGGACTCTCCAGAGCGTCATGGCCTATGACACGGCCGCCGACTCTAGCCCCCGCCTGCGCTACCCTCAAGTCCAGCCCACTCGTACTCAGCCTTCAAGGTTCAACTATGGCGACCCCGACGACGACAATGCAGCGACGGCAAAATGACGGCGATGGTATTCGAGTGTAGGGAGCATGGTGAATCACTGCAACATTGCAAAACAAGTTCGGCCGATTGTGGCTTAATTTGGCCATGTATCTTAATTTCCAGTTCTTCTATGTAACTTTGTGTTAGTTGCGTTATGTACTTTAATTCCAGTTCTATTCTAATAAAATTTTCTTTCCGCCCATTATTTTCCGTCCTTTTTTTCCCGCCCATTAATATATAAAAAATATAAGTTAATTCAAATCCAAATTAAAACACAGAAAATGGTTTTGAATTATTTATTCAAACCTAGACACTTTTTATGTTTAAAGTTTTTCTAAATTCCAAATTAATATTCAAAAAATATAAGTTAATTCATTTTAATTTTAAATGGTTCATAGTTTAAATGGTTACATTAATTATTTTTAAAAACAGAAAATGGTTTTGAATTAGTTATTCAAATTCAAACACTTTTATGTTTAAAGTTTTTCTAAATTCCAAATTAATATTCAAAAAATATAAGTTAATTCATTATTAATTTTAAATGGTTCATAGTTTAAATGGTTACATTAATTATTTTTTAAAAATAGAAAATGGTTTTGAATTAGTTATTCAAATTCAAACACTTTTTATGTTTAAAGTTTTTCTAAATTCCAAATTAATATTCAAAAAATATAAGTTAATTCATTATTAATTTTAAATGGTTCATACTTTAAATGGTTACATTAATTATTTTTAAAAACAGAAAATGGTTTTGAATTAGTTATTGAAATTCAAACACTTTTTATGTTTATAGTTTTTCTAAATTCCAAAGTAATTATCATTTTAAAAAAATACAAATTTAAACCCCAAAATAAAAAATAAGCCGGAAACAGAGAGAAAATTGCTGATTTTTTTTGAAAACAGGGTCATATGTCCCGGTTGGTGCCACCAACCGGGACTAAAGACCCCTGCGCGCGCCCCTTGGGCTGATGAAAAAATAGTGGACTATACTTCCCGGTTGGTGGCTCCAACCGGGACGTATGACCCTTTAGTCCCGGTTGGAGCCACCAACCGGGACAAAAGGCCCTTCGTTTATAACTGACGCGCCTCCTCTTCTTCTTCCCAATCTCACAATCTTCTCGCGCACAGGTTCTGAAGCGACGCCGTCATTTGCCCGCCACCAAGACGCCTCTACGCCGCCGCTGCTCTGCCTCCGCATCCTCGCCAGGAACCGCCTCCCCTCCAACGGAATCGACGAAGGGCGCCCGTAACCACCGCAATCAGGAGCTCCTCCCCGAAGTCCGGCCACCGCTGTTCTCGATGATTCCGACCGTGTCCGATCTCGCATGGTTGAGCTGACCCCTCCACCGCCTCCGTGGTGAGCCCCTCCACCTCACAGTCCTCCCCGTTCTTCCTCTTCCTCTCTGTATCGCTGCCGCGCCGAGGACCTAAAGCCACCGCCATCGGCCGCCATCGTGCTTCCTCTTCCGGCGACCAATCCGGAGCGGCGCGGCCACTAAACCGCTTGGTACGCTAGCCCGCATCCATCGCACCCGCTCCTGCGCGCTCTAAGCGCCTGCCCTGGTGACATCGGTGGGTAGGTTAAGCATCGAACCTTCGTGGGTCCTGCTTGCTTGCGTGGAGGCTGAGTTGGCACTGGGCCCTTCGCCTGGATCTCTCACTGTCTAGGGGTCGCCCCGGTGTAAAAACTATTTGCCTTTTTTTAATTCCAGAAAATGATTTAATATTGTAAAATCAATAACTTATTGTTTATAAGTCAGAAAAATACAAATAATATATCAAATTTTCAGAAAAATGAAACCTATCTATTTAACCTATAATAATGCATTGTTCAACAACTTAAATGACAAGTATAATTAGAAGAACAAATGCACCCCTCTCATATGTTTCGGAGTTTCCCCGAGTTAGGGTTTTCACCCCTCTGAACCTCGATTAAATCGTCGAGCATGTCTTAGGGTTACATTCCAATGCAAATTAACTTGTCATATCATCATACTTGCTTGAGCATTGCATCGATGCCATGTGTTGAACAAGCTAGGCGTTCGGTTCTTCGCGGTAGAATACGAGATCGAGATCAAAGACCGAGGTCAACACCATCGAAGATCGAAGATTTCTTGATAGCCATCGTATTGTAGATGCTTAGCCATGATATTAGTTTTCATAGACCCCAGTTGAATCGATGTTGCACCTAGGGTTAGCCGGTGTGTCCTCGCCAGGGCATCCCGAACCCGAGGGTTGATTGATTGCCTCCTTTCTTTCCGGTATTGGTTCTTCGCGATAGGATCCGAGCCCGATGGTTTCTCCGAATTAGGGTTTCTGATATTCTAAATTCATTTTTATTATTGTGTATGTATATATTAGGGTTTCTCCGAATTAGGGTTTATATCTCTCAACATCGTACCTAACATTCTCCCTTAGCCGCTTTGACTTATCCATTTTTCCACCTATGCATAAAATATGGACCCACATGACAGAGACGAAGAAAAGGAAGAGTTGATCCAAGGTGTGATCCGCGGGGAAGAAAATTTAGATGTATTGACGTTTCTGAACAACTCCGGTGAGGGTGATCCTCTTTTTTGGGAAGACGACTTGTTTGAGGTTGAAGGTGATGCCTTCCACGAGGGAGAAGGCGATGCCTTGTGTAATCGAGAAGACGACCGCTCTGGCGAGGTGCATGTAATATAATTAATTCATTAATTAATCATCTGCTATCTATATAGAAATAGTAACGATGATCTTTCTTCTTTTAGCCCTCCGGATCGAACAAATCTACTGAAAAGAGCGGACGAGGCCCAACCAAAAAGTTGGAAGACCATGAGAGGTTCAGGATCGAAGATATCTGAAGATTGCAACAAGCGACGACTCGAAGTTGTCGCAATCAAATTTGTGGCACAATGCGGAGTAATCGTTAGGGACTTAATCCTGATCACCATTCAAAATTGGAATAGGCCTGCTGATGCTAAAGAAGAGGGAACATGTTTGTTTGTCCCTGACAAGGCCAAAGATTTACTGTGGAAGAGGCTCATGGTTAATTTCAAACTACCGAAGATAGAGCTGGATCCAAATGCGGAGGATCCAGTTGAGGACGCCTTAGAACATGGGAGAGCCATGGAGGCTAAGGTTAGGGAGTGGGCTATGAAGAAGATGGCCCAGTGTTTCACCAACTGGAAGAAAATATTGCACCTTGACTATGTCGTGAAAGAGAAGACTCCGGATTTCAAGAAGACTCAGTTTGAGAAGATAAAACCATTATGGGCTGAGTTTGTAAATTACAAGACATCAGAAAAAGCTAAGAAAATGTCTGCAACGAATCTAATAAGCTGAATGTCGCTAACAAGAAGTATCACCATACTATGGGGCAAGGTGGCTATAGTGACATTCCTAAGTGGGAGAAACTTGAGAATGAATGCGTGCTAAAAAGATCACCCAGAGAGACGATTGGGTAGAACGCAAGGAATTGGTTTTACGGGCATGGGGGCACGTTGGACTCGGAAGGGAAGTGTATATATAACATACGACATAAAGAAGACCCCTTGCCAATCGAGAAGATGAGAAAAGCAGTAAAGGCTGTTAAAGATGGGGACTTCATTCCCGATAGAGAGAATGATGAGCTCACACTCGCCCTTGGAAATAAGGAACATGATGGACGAACACGAGGCACAAGAGGCTCCCAACCATGGAGGACTGGGTTTCCCGAAGAGAGGAAGAAATATCCTGATAGAAGCCGTCAGAGGAGAAAGGACAGGGCGAAAGTTGAAGCAGATATTCAGAAAGAGCGAATGCGTATAATTGAAGAATGAATAAAGCAACAACAAGATGAAATTAACGCACTTAAAGAGCAAAGTACTACCGGCCCATCTCAGCAGCACACTGCATTCGATGCTACCGGCCTATCGAATAATCGAAAAAGCAGTGTGGCTTCCACCGAGGTCCCGGGTGATGACAATGGCGATGCCGATGGTGCACCGACGATGGCTCCTGTTGGCTACCAAGTGGATGATATCACAGAGATGACACACTGTGAGCTACATGTCAAAGTTGTGAACATATCAATGAATGTGGCGGTCGGCTATGCCTTACCAATTGGACCCACACCAACTTACCACTGTCGTCCGGTTCCAGAGGGCTACGCTGTTGTCGGGGTGGATGAAATCATGCCCACCTTTGAAGTTTTGGATCTTCACTACCCTGCAGGTGAAGGGGATGTGACTATACTGGGAGACGCAACAAACGTCACCATTCTATGGCCGAAGAAATGTATCGTGCTTCGAAATCACACGCCAAGGCCATCTTCGCCGCTGCCTCACCTCCGCTCAGGTCGCCGCCACGGCAGCCGTCTTCGTCGCCTCACCCGGCTCCGTCGCCTCACCAATCTCCGGCGCAGCCATCGCCGCGGGAGCCATCGCCGGCGCCTCAGGATAAAAAGCGTAAGCGTACCGCTACTCTGCGTCGTGGTAAGCGATCGCCGAAACATAAACAAGAGCCTCTTCCAAAAGTACCAAAGGTTCCTCCCAAGAGAGCTTATGACTGTACTGAAGAGGAGACTGCGGCGATCGTTGATGCGAAAACGACAGCGTTTTTCGCTAAGCTGAGGCGGCCGAAAGAGCCAGAGTTCCCCAGCACCAAAGAAGAAAAAGCCAAAGTGTTGAAAATGCTAAAGACTCTTCATCAACCCGAGCCAAAGCTGTCATCAGACTATGAGCGTTCTATTCTCAAGTCACATGCGGCACAAAAAGCCTCGAAGAGCAGTATTGATGCAAGCGAGAAATCTGTTGCCCAGCTCGGAGAACAAGCAAAACAGTCTTGCGCCCCTCTCAAGGTGATTTCCCAAACCAATGTGGGGTCGAGCAAATATGGGGCCGAAGAGCAGTATGATCCAGAGGTAGTTGCACAATACGGAGAAGCTGCCGCTGCTCAAGGTATGAGTATTGCCCAGTACTTATCCCAGTTAGAGTACTTCCCCGTGAGTGAAGTAGCATACAAATACCAGTACGACAAACCTCTCATCAAACCTGAGGAGGTAAATAATCTTCCAACAAAAATGCGAAGATTGCATAACTGGTACTTGCATGCCACAAAGGCCGGGGCTAACTGGATAGTGCTGAAGGTTACAAAAAAGCATTATGGGAAAGATATAGATGACATGATATCCATTGAATTTGATGAACTATTTCAATTATTCAATCAAGACGCCTTGGAAAAATCGATCATCAGTGCCTATTGTCTGTAAGTACTAATTCTGTAATTAATTTAGTCTCCAGCTATCTCACCTTGTTTATTACATGTATATAATCATACTGTAATATGCAGAATAAAGATTCTCGAATGCAGCAGAGGACAAATCTATGACATTGGCTTCATTGACCCATATTGGGTTCATCAAGCTAATCTCAAAACAAACCCCCAGGATACGGAGGATAATATAGTACACGCGTTAAGGTTTCAAGAAACCAGAAGGGAAATACTTTTTCCTTACAACTTCGAGTGAGTGTTATTGTCTTATATACACTTTCTATTTCGCTTACTCGATGTTAATTATATAATTGATTAGTTATGCATTCACAGCTACCACTATATTCTGTTAATCATTCAACTTGACAAAGGGCGTGTACTAGTCATGGACTCGAAACATAAACCCCTTGAGCAGTGGAAGGACATGCAGATACTTCTGCAGCGGTAATTCTAATCATTACGACACTATATCGGCAACGTTCGTGAATTTTATGATATCAAGTAATTAATAACTTATTTTATTCGTTTTCTTCGTCGGGCAACGCTTGGAAAAGGTTCACCAACAAGGCTAGGGGTGTTTGGAAAGCGGAGCTTACATTTGAAGCACTAGATATAAGCACCACTAGCTATATCCGCGCATCTCTTTGATTCTAGTTTTGATACAGTTATTATCATGCTTGATTATTATTTTGATTGAACTATGTTCTCGTAAAGTGCCTGACGCAGGGACCAGGTAACAATCTATGTGGATACTATGTTTGCGAGTTCATCCCGGGGCGTGATGAGAAGGGAAGAAATTTAGAGCAACTCCACGTACGTAAACAATTTCCATAGTTTTTAATTATAATCAAATTGTGTTTAGTTTCATTCATATAGGCTGACTCCTTTTTAAAATCAGATAGAACGTCTACGGGACGGTCTTCTGCCAAAGGATCGCGTACGAGCAATTCAGGAGGAATTGGCGGGATTCTTGGATGCAGAAGTCTTAGACCCAAAAGGGGAATACTATTCGTCTGTGTATAGACAATAGTGATTGTACAAAGAGCAACTTTTGTATGTAGTGCATGAACTCGATCCGTGTATCGAATGTAATATTGTCATGATGATCTTGTGTAATATAACGGTTCCTTCATTGATAAGTGCAAAACACTAAATAAACAATAAAATAACCTAAATGAATTCTCTACCGTGGCACAAAAAGTGACGAAAATGCTGCCGCGGCAACAAAATGTGCCAAAATGAATTCTCTGCATGCGAGAAATGTATAAATCTCTGCCGCGGCAGAAGGTTATTTGTCCCGGTTCGTGTTACGAACCGGGACTAATGCTCCACCCCCTCGCCCTCTGACGCCGCCACGTGTACCCCATTTGTCCCGGTTGGTGGGGCAACCGGGACTAAAGGTTGGGGCTTTAGTCCCGATTGCCCCTTCCCGGTTACTAATGCCCCTTACCAACCGGGACCGATGGGGCGTTTTCTACTAGTGATATGAGAGTATATAAGTAGAACTGTGCACATGCTAGAGATGAAATCAAATGATTGAAGGTCCAAATATGATATATTCAAACACCAACGAATATGTTAGATTTTTTATAGAATTTATAAAGTATAAATGATTACTTCATATATTGAAGTACACTTGGTGTAGGTCCCTTTTGAAAACAATAACAAGATCCACTTGCGTAGAGTGCCACTTACATATATAAGTAGCTCCCTTGTTATGATGTCAGAAAAATGAAATGCTCAGCTGTTCATAGCACAGACTCAGGTTTAACAAGATATATAAATTCCAGCTTCTCTATATTGTTTTCCTTTTTCCGAAACATAATATGCAGCTTTGTACTTTCACTATGATTTTATTCCTGCTTCTTTGTCCAATTCCTGGTGTCAAGCAGAAAATTTAGATAAGACACACTTTTTATTTGTGCACATTTATGGTAGCTGCACAACTCTACCTAATGTTTTCAAACCTTCCAAAAACATGGACCGGGCAAGACATGACTTGAATATTCTCCTTCCAGCTATAAACTATGACTCGAAACTTGCTCTTCCAGGTGGCAGACATTTTCTCAAGTTCCAGTTATTATTATCTAATATATATGTAGTTAATCATGGGTATCCAGTACATATGATTTTGGAACTTATTATTTTCCAGTTATGTCATTAATCACCCAGCGTTGTGATCTGAATGTGTTCTTTGCACTGTGATGGTTGCTGCTTAGAAGAATACTTGATAGATTTTCAGTTAATTAGTTATCCAGCATTACACATGTTTGATAGATTTTCCATGAATACATCCCTCTTTTGATCTAACAATATATTAACTATATGAAATTTAACATGTTCTGTAATATGTAGCATTCTGTAACAGTAGTAGCAACAGTATCGGTTTTTAAAAAAAGTCCATGATGAGAAGTAATATGCGTGTGCTTCTGATTACATTATACCATTTGATTCTATCTTCGTTCTGTTCTATACTGCACTGTGTGTAGATGCAATATTCAGTGAAATTAATTTTCTTAGTGCTTCAGATGTGTTGCATTGGACATCAGCACTAGCAACTTATTGCCTAGGGAGCATGACCATGATTTGGAATGTGCACATGATAGTACTGAAGCGGTTGGGCATTTGGGCAAGGAAGAACAAAAGTGGATATCATGAGCCGGTGATAGTAGTGAGGAGGTGAATTGTCGGGATGGTGCGCATGCACGACTCTATCATAGCTACCACGTATCCTGGATGGTCATTCTGGTAGCAGAACTCGAGATTATCAGTGGTTGTTGCCACACTGTATCTATGGAGGAATTAGCAGTCGATTCTACATTCATCAAAGGACCATTTTGGGGGAACCAATCCATTTATAGATGGTCATGTATGGAGATTATATACTTCTATGCAAAGTGGAAGACATGTTGTATTGAAGCCTGATGTACTTGAATCAAATATTTGTCTACAAAATTGGTGGTACTATTTTGTCAGCAATGTCATTTTATGAATGGTTAGAAACTCTGAATCTTGTGTGCAATTTAAACCACTCTTGAGTCCTTGATCCAGCTGGCAGCGTTAATTTTGTTCCATGCCACAGCTGCTAGCTATTTGTTTTGAGAAGGCACTACACCACTGGTTGTTGGAATATTGTGAGTTTTTAGTATCTGGCTTCCTTCTATAAAAACAAAAACTGACTATTTCTTATGACTCAAAAGAAAAGAACATGCAGCTGTACAATATTAAGTATGAAGTTTTTATGTATGCATGGAAGAGGTTGAGCCATTTTGCATAAGTGGACACGGTTAGTGCAGAAGGACATGCATATTGACTTCACCTAGGATTTTCTAGCTTCACACTCTCAAGATCTTTATCCGAATGTTGTTGCTCAGATAATTGTAGCAGCCTAACCGTGACACAGATTATTATCCAATGCCTTATTGAGAATAGCATGTTGTGAAATACTTTCATGCCATTTTTTATCAAAACTTGACAATGATGCTTGATGTGTAAGAAAATCCTAAAATTACATGTTTGACAGATTAGTGAAAATTTTATGCCCCGGTGCAACGCACGATCACGTTTCCTAGTTAGACCAAAATGACTATCGACTGGTCGAAGAAATGGTTTGGTCCATCGATTACAAACTTATGGAGAAAGATGCTACCTGTCGGGTGTTCCATCGATTACAAACTTATGGAGAAAGATGCACGTGGTAACGGTTTAGCTCTTAAACATAAAAAAACAAAAAAAGATGATGTCATCTGCATTTAATGCGAATTTAAATTTTTAAAATGTTTTGTACTCCCTCCATACCGGTTTGTTGGGCTAATCTGGGTTTTGAGAAGATACCGAATTAATAGGCTGAATTGTGAATTAATTGCCCCACTAACTCTCCCGTGTGGCACTTAATTCTAGGGGGAAAATGAAACTGACCACTGCATGCCCTTAATTCTAGCGGGAAAGAAAGGACGAGAGGAGTGTATGCAAGCGAAAATGGTTAACTCAATGTGGGCCTGAGTGTCTGCTTAATTGCTAGTTTTAATTCACGCATGGATCTAGGCTAAAAGAGTGCTTCTCTCTCCTTTTCTATCGCCCAATTAGAGATCACCTTGGTTTAAGAGTTTTGGTAATTTAGCCCAACAAACCGGTGTGGAGGGAGTAGGTCAAACCACTTATTGGATTTATGATCCGTTTTTACCATTAGACTAGTCCCGACGAGATTTTCAAAATTAGATCCCATGGTAATATGTTTCGACGAATTTTTTTTGAGACCTAAAAGTTATCCACCTATAGCACGTGAGTTTTTGGGATCGAACAACGATCGTTTCGACATGTGCGCGAGGTTTCGACAAACAAACAGGCCACACGAGGGATGCCAACAAAAAACGCGAGTTGAGCACTCGGGAGTGTATCTGCTAGCAAGGGAGTAATTATAGTTCGTTTAGCTCTCAATCACATGAGGACAAAAAACAAATGTTAGCTGAAATTAAATACTCTCTTTGATCCAAATTACTTGAATCAAATTTGTCTAGATTTGAATATATCTAGGCTTATTTTAGTGTTAGAAATATTCGAATTTAGACAAAATCAAGTCAACTAATATGGTCGGAGGGAGTACGAAAATCAGAATATTTACCGTATTTAAAATGTTTCGTGGGTCGAGCGTTTTGACAGGAGCGGTCGGAACCACTTGGCACCGCGCCGGTTCCTTGCCAATCACTAAAAGATAAGATTTTTGATTAGCCAGCTTAATTCATGTGCGAAAATTCAAAATAGTTTGTAGATTAAACCATTCATCTGATTTAGAATCTGTTTTTACCGTTGCACTAGTCGCGACGAGATTTTCGAAACTATATCTCATGTTGGTATATTCTAGTAATTTTTTGGACCAAAGGTTACTCACCCATAACACTTGAGTGATATAGGCTATATAAGTATCACGAAAAGAGCATGGAACTACATCGATCTGATGATGATAGTTATATGACAAACACATAGGTAACTCTATTCTGAACACCTGGATAACTCTCTTTGGATATAGTTGATAACTATAATCTGATCAGGTGGATAACTCTATAAGAAGTAGGTGGATAACTCCATATAAAATCAGTTGATAACTTTAACCTGATCAGGTGGATAACTCTATAAGCAGTAGATAGATAACTTTAATCTAGAGGGTGGGTAACTATATCGATGTGATAATGATAGCTATATGACAAACACATGGGTAACTCTATTCTAAACACCTGGATAACTCCCTTTGGATTCAGTTGATAACTATAATCTTATCAGGTGGATAACTCTATAAGAAGTAGGTGGATAACTCCATTTGAAATCAGTTGATAACTATAACCTGATCAGGTGAATAACTCTATAAGCAGTGGATGGATAATTTTTATCTAGAGGGTGAGTAACTACATCAAATTGGTGATGATAGTTATACAATTGGCACATGGGTAACTCTACCCTGAACACCTAGATAAGTCCATATGAAATCAGTTGATAAGTATAAACCCTGATGAGGTGGATAAATCTATAAGTAGTGGGTGAATAAATTTTACATAGAGCGTATGATAACTATGCTAAATTGGTGATGATAGCTATGCTATAACAACATGCCGGATATCTCTATAAGTAATAGGTAGATAACTATCACATATAGAGCATGGAACTACATCGATCTGATGATAATAGCTATATGACAAATATATGGGTAACTCTATTCTGAATACCTAGATAACTCCCTTTGGATTTAGTTGATAACTATAATCTGATTAGGTGGATAACTCTATAAGTAGTAGGTGGACAACTCCATCTGAAATCAGTTGATAACTATAACCTGATCATATGGATAACTTTATAAGCAGTGAGTGGATAACTTTAATCTAGAGGGTGGGTAACTACATTGATCTGATGATGATAGCTATATGACAAACACATGGGTAGCTTTATTCTGAATACCTGGATAACTCCCTTTGGAATCAGTTGATAACTATTATCTGATCAGGTGGATACTCTATAAGAAGTAGGTGGATAACTCCATTTAAAATCAGTTGATAACTATAACCTGATGAAGTGGATAAATCTATAAGCAGTGGGTGAATAATTTTTATCTAGAGGGTGGGTAAGTACATCGACTTGGTGATGATAGCTATACAATAGGCACATGGATAACTCTACCCTGAACACCTGGATAAGTCCATATGAAATCAGTTGATAAGTATAAACCCTAATCAGATGGATAGATCTATAAGCAGTGGATGGATAACTTTTACATAGAGGATATGATAACTATGTTAAATTGGTGATGATAGCTATGCTATAACAACATGCCGGATATCTCTATAAGTAATAGGTAGATAACTATCACGTCTAGAGCATGGAACTACATCGATCTGATGATGATATAGCTATATGAAAAACACATGGGTAACTCTATCCTGAACACCTGGATAACTCCCTTTGGATTTAGTTGATAACTATAATCTGATTAGGTGGATAACTCTATAAACAGTAGGTGTACAACTCCATCTGAAATCAGGCCTCCGAGCTTTGCAAGTTTTAGACCGGTCTAAAACTAGAAATCTGCAAACAAAGCAAAATGTTGTACTCAGAATCGACTCAAGCATTAGGGCATCTCCACCGGGGAGACGCAAACCGTCCGCGCATGTCCGTATAGGTGCACGCGGACTACGCGGCGCCCCAACGGTACGACCCATCCGGATTATTTCGGGCGGACCGACCCATCCGTGACCCAGATCTGAGTAACGGATGGGTCTGACCGGAAAAATGCGGACACAGGGTGGTCCAGATGCACATGTACATGGGCCTTCTTCTCTTGGGATGCCTGTCCGTTTTCGTCCATTTGGGTCGCGCTGTTGTGCGTGGTCGATCGGACAGGCCAGACCATGGATCCAAATCGTCTGTAACACGGCCTAAAACGGACATAATTTGCGTCTTCCTAATGGAGATGCCCTTAGGAATGTAGTAAAATGTGCACACGCACTGCAACAAGTCCACACGAATAGCTATGGACTCCTAGTCAAAACAAACAGCGATTTGGTGCAGTGGTGTCGACTTCACATGCAGCCACTCAATGGAGTAGTCAGCTCGACACAGTTGTGTAGGACGGAAGCGCGTGGACGTAACCTCGACGGACGGGAGGACGATGACCGGGCTTATAGCTCCCATGCGACGTCTTTACGTGGAATTGGAAGGAAAGCGACATCGTTGTAAAGAATAGCTCGCATGCGACACTTCTGAGGCGGCAAATAGCTCCCATGCGACACTTGTACTTAACCCCACGAGACCGTCAACGAATTCGAATCAGCTAAGCACAGTAGGACCCACAGCCTCTCCACGTCACGGCGGAACTCACCTGATGTCCACCTCATATCTTGGGACCCACCCTGTGGTTGAAGAGAGCCGTTGGCCCCGATCCGTCCCCGCACCCGAGCACTCCCGCCACCGTTCCAGCATCTCATCCCCTTTCGTTTTCTTCTCCGGCGAGCAAGTGCGGCAACGCCAGCGAGGGATGTCGAGCTCTGCTTCCTCCCACCTCTCATGGCCTCGGTATGGTGAGGTGCCGATGAGGAGGTGCCCCGATTGCCCCCGTACCGCGCCCCTGAAGCGGCTTGTCACATCCACCGACAAGAACGACAACATTGGCCGGGAATTTGTGAAGTGTGAGAGCAAGCCCGAGCCAGGAAAGGTGAGATCTGAGTGTTCCGAGCGCCAATTTCACGCTTTTCTTTCGAAATTTCATGCATTTCATCGAATTTGGGATTTAGGGTTCATCTCTGCGATTTCAGGAACTGCCAAAATATGGGCATTTTGAGTGGCTTGATGAGTACATCGAGCGAATTGGGGTGGAGGTAGCATCCCGGGAGCTCGAAAACCCGTCCGTGTTGGAGCAATTGGGATGTGGCAACCCCATTTCCGCTGGTACTACGGTGGATGCGGAAGTGAAGGCCGAGCTAAAGAAGATGAACAAGCAGCTAAGGCAAATCATCGAATTGAAGAAGCAGGACAATCTGATGGCCGTTTTTTTTATTTTTGTGTAATTTCTCTCGGATTAGTTTATCTCCTGATTGTTAGTCATTAGACAGCGCAGTCAGTGTTTGAGTGATGCTTTGTAATGGATGTAATGATCTATGTCTTTGGCTTGAATAAAATGCAACACAAATTCGGGCTAATTTTGAGCTGCTCTGTTTTTGAAATCAGTGTTCCTTTAGTTTCGTCAGTGTTCCTTTTATCAGTGTGCAGGGGGCGCCCGTGTGCAGGGAAGGGGGAGGGGTTGAAAAGCTAAAAAAAACAATTGACAAGGATTGAAAAAGGCCAGGCCCAAATAGAACTTAGTCAGGTCAAAATGGTCATATCCAGGCCCAATAGTAACTATATGTTGATTGGGCAAAAAAAAAATCTAAATAGGAACGTGTGGATCTGCAGATACTCGTGCTCAGGTCGCAATCTTTTTTTTTGCGAAAGTAAATATATAAATGAAGTCCAAGGGCATCCATTTAACTAACATAACTTGGGCGCTCCTTTAACTTATGTAAATATGTAAATGTCTTGTTTGAAAATGAACCATGTGTTGTTTGAAAATAATCAACCATCATTACGTTAACTTATTCTTCTTTTTGAGATTTTCTAATTTTACTCATTTTATAAATATTGCATGAGTATTATATAAGAACTTGTTTTTGTGTCTTTTGTTTTATGCACTTGTTGTTTTGGGTGTTTTGACAAATGACAATACAATAAAACACAGATTACAATAAAACAAGGGGATAGATAATATTGGGATAACATTCATTATATTAGATAGCTCGATCGATAACATTGGGATAACATTACAATAAAAAGAAAAAGTACAATAATATAGAAGGGAATAGGCGCCCCGCCTAGACCCTGGGCTAGCCCCTAAACCCTAACCCTAGCTACCCTACTCCATGGACGGTGGAGGCGGTGTCGGTGCCGCCGCCCTCCGAGCCGCCGTGGCATTCCAGTCCGCCAGCCTCTCCCGTTGCTCCTGCCGCCGCTGCTCCTCCTGGAAGGACCAGCGATTGGCCTCCCGTCGTTCCTCATCCTCCCGTCTGAGCCTTTTTTTCAAGGCGCGCTTGGCCTGCTTCTCCTCCCACCTGGCGTAAGCAGCCTCCTGCTTTGCCTCCTGCTTCTCCGCCGCCTTCCAGTATGCTTCAGAGGGGCCGTCGTCGGCGAGGTTGCCGCCGCTGGGGACTGGGTTGTGGACGAAGGGGCCCTCCGCCCAGGGGCAGGGCGGGGCTTTGCGTCGCCCCCCCTTTTGCCACGCTTGGGGCGCGTGGGCGCCTCCTGCTCCCAGACCTTCTTGTGGTCCGGGTGGTTGTCCTCATCGCTCACTTCACTCTCGGAAGGGAAGCGGAGGGGGGAGGTCGCCATGGTCGAGTGTTTTGGGGGCTAGGAGGAGGCAAAGGGACGGGCTCGAGAGGTTGAAGATGAGAGGGGCAAGATGAGATGAGGAGGCAAAGGCGTTTTGCCTATTTATTGAGGGCGGGGCGTGAAGGGCGGCGTGGGAATCCAGCGTTGGTGCAGCCGCGTGCGCTGCGTTACGTGTGGGCAGCGGGCGTATCCGCGTGCATGATCAATGCGAAAGAGAGAAAAAATGCTAGGATGCGACGTGACCCCTGCACCGTCGTCCCCGCCCCTGCATGCATGCATGCATTAATGCGAAAGAGAGAAAAAATATCCAAGGTAGTTGTTCATTGGCAGTGAAAAATAAAAGAGAAAATAGAATTTGGCCTTGATTTACTTGGTAATAAATGCAGGAATCTAGTACCAATGTACTCGTTCGTTTTTACACACCGCATGCAACAAACTCGTTCGTTTTTACACACGCAAGAAAAATCGGTGGGAGTAATCAGAGAGATGTCAATTGGAGGGAATAGAGGGAGTATGAAACTAAGTATATAATATTTTAGATTTTGATTTTTTTTCTTATATACGTAGTCAAAGTTGATATATTAGATTTATAAATATTATATTTTTGTATGGCGCATGAACCGGATGAGAGTAAGTTTGACTGAAGAAAGTTGTTCGACGTACACTTATTTAATGCGATGGAGGGAGTAAATACGCTGCAGCGCTGTTGCACGCAAAATAGCTAGACTGCGACGCGAGAGGCAGCTGCATAGCATGCATGCATGGTGCAGCCCGCCCCGCCCAGCGCTCTCGCATGCCATGCTCGGTCCAACGGTCCATTTTTTCTTAGGCTGGTCATAGTGACATGCATACCCCCTCTGTCCACAAATAAGTGTATGTTTGGCTTCAAAATTTGTCCATAAAAAGTGTACTTCTACCTTTCCAATGCACTTTAAAGTAGAAAAATTGCTTCGCGAAAATCAAGTCCAATAACATTTAGCAAATGGTCTCTTCAATTTATTTGCGGACGGAGGGAGTATGTGGGAGTAACTTAGATGTGGTATCATGCATATGTTAATAGTCTAAATTACTACTCCATAGTGCAAAATAACATAGATGTGGTATCATGCAAAGTCTCATTTATTACAATGAACCTGAGGGGAGTAAGTTTGACTAAAGAAAGTTGTTAGACATACACTTATTTAATGCGACGGAGGGAGTAAATACGCTGCAGCGCTGTTGCACGCAAAATAGCTAGACTGCGACGCTAGGGGCAGCTGCATGCATGGTGCAGCCCGCCCTACCCAGCGCCCTCGCATGCCACACTCGGTCCAACGGTCAATGGAGTGTGCCACGCTGTACCTTATCTGTTCATGTAAAAATGATGAAGCCAATCAGATTCCAGAATCATCCATCCCACGGATCGCCAAGAGCTAGCCGCGAAATCCTTCTAAGAGACGCCAACCAATCAGGTTGCAGAACAAGCCCTTCCACGGATCGCCCAAAGCCACCCGCGGAATCCTTCTAGAAGACGCGATCGGATGGCCACAGTGTCGCGCTAGGGTTAGATCTACGTTCCTCATTCGGCCTTATGGTTAGCTGGGTTTAGGATGCAGTCAACGGGGTTTCACAAGTTTGACCAGACATTTAAATGTGCATAACTAATTCAAAAAAAATAAAAAAAAAATACAAAACCTTCGCATGGTGTCATGTTATGTGACATAGTTGTGAGGAAAAATATAAAACTTGGTCTATTGATCATATTTCAAAAAACCCTTCACAAAATGACCTATCTCCTCCGAGGTTTTCTGGCTTTCGGGTCAAATGACCAATGATATGGCTAGAATCAAGGCATAGTTTATGATAATATGCCCATATTGGGCATGCATGTCTATAATGGGATGATTAACAATGTTGTAGCACAAAGTTTTCCTTTTCGACGCACAGAAAATCCATTTTCTATTTTCTAAGTGCCGAAAGAGGGGGAGGGATTTGTGAAGCAACCACCAAATTGAAGTTTCAAAATGGTAACATCCTATTTTTCAAAAATACTAGACCACCTAGCATGTACAATTTCCCAACTTGAGTATCTCAAACCTTTTATTCCATCCCTGGTAAAAAGACAAATCCTGCCGAATCGGCTGGAAGTGGGTAAGATATGAACTACAGGTACATGATTTCATGCTGATGATTTTTTGTAAAAATCATTTTTAGGTTCACAACATGCTATTTTATCAGAGATCCAATGCTAGTTTTGTGAGTCTTAGCCCCTAGCTACGAATATTTATGAAAACCCTTCAAGTTTGACCAGACATTCAAATGTGCATAACTAATTCAAAAAAATCAAAAAAAATACAAAACCTTCGCATGGTGTCATGTTATGTGACATAGTTCTGAGGAAAAATATCAAACTTGGTTTTAGAAATGGTCGAAAAAAACCTTGCTTAGAAATGGGGTGGTTTACCCTAGCTTTGGAGCCCATTTCTACCCCATTTTGGGTGAGGGTGAGTTGTACTTCACAAAAGGGATCAGGGTGAGGATGAGTTGTATTGTACATATGAGAAAAACGTTGGAAGCTCATATAAACATAGAAAAGTGACATAGCTACATTTGTTGAAATTCAAATTTACCATCATATTTGAATTTTGTCCAAATTATCAACAAGTGACAAATTATTATAATAACAAATGTTTACAACAACAACTGCTAAATTATTACAATAACAAATGTTTACAACAACAAGTGCCAAATTCAAAGTCTATTTCTTTTGGCTCTTCTTATCCCTCGTTTTCTTCTCCTTCACAAGTTTCACACTACACAACAGGTTTATGCTCTTCTTTTTCTTATCATTACCATCTGGCCTCCCCACAGCACGTCCAAGAGTCTCCTTCACCTCCTGCACCTCCTCAACAACCTTATGATCATGATCCAGAGCCTCATCAACATGGCCAGTTTGCACCAGAGCCTCAACAACATGGTCAGTTTGCACCAGAGCCTCAACAACAGGCTCATTTTGCACCAGAGCCTCAACAACAGGCTCATTTTGCACTAGAGCCTCAACAACAGGCTCATTTTGCCCCTCATTTTGCACCAGAGCTTCCAAATCAGAAACGGTGTGCCCTAAAGCCTCAACAGTTTGCACATCATCCTCCAAAACAAGTTCAGATTGCACCTCAGCAGCACCAAACATGATCTGGTTAGTTCTCTTCTTTCTTTGGCCATTGATTCTTGCCCTTTTCACTGGCCAGCATTCGTCAACAACAAGAGGCGGGCCTTTTTCGCCACGCTTCCTCCTGAAAACAAGCAAGTTAGCTGGGGGAGAAAAATCATCAACAAGAAATGGGATAGATTTTGGATGAACATACTTTGGCTTTTCAGCAGTGTATCTGCACTTGGTAGAACCAGCTCGGTGTCCAAGTTCTTCACAGAGTTTGCATCTATTCTTGTTACCTTTTTGGGCCCTTTTTGGCTTGGCATCTTTCTTTTCCTTCTTGCTGCTCCCACCTTTCTCAAACCAAGTCTTGAATCTACTCTGCTTGGGCCTGCCAGCCTTTCTTTTCATCAAAGGAGGACACAAGGAGAATTGAATGTCCACTTCAGGCCATTGAGACTGATCTGTAAGTGCTAGAATTGGTGTTCCATATGCAACCTTGAATTTTGCTACAGAATAATACTCATGCAATATGGGTGCATATTTAGCTTGTGTTTGGAGGCCAAGAAAAGTATGGCATGCTCACAAGGCTTCCCAGTGTGTTGCCACTCAAGGCATGTGCATTCATGCAATTGAGTGTCAACAACATGCCTCCTGCCAGTCTTTGTATCTCGACTTCAAAGACCCCACAATGAGGATTTCTCAACACGCAAATGTGCAAGATTTCTGCTCCTATTGACCACCTGCTGCACAACATCAGGAAGCTTATCTCCTTGAAGAACATCACCAAGCCTTCTTCTCAATTCCCACAACCTCATGATCATGATCCTGATCTGGTCAACCATGTCATGGACAGACAAGTCTTTTAACTCCTTCACTTTGTTGTTGAAACTTTCTGCCAAATTATTGTTGATATGATCACATTTGATGGCAGTGTTAAAACCAGATCTGTACCATAAAAGAGAATGGTAGGTTTCCAACCATGTATAAAACTTGAACCTATCCTCCTCGAGCCGCCTTAATCTTCTCAAGGTGATATGAATGTGTATGCAGTGTAAGATCTTGCTTGGCCACATGCGTCCAAAATCATCTCCTCTGAATTTTTGATCAAATTCATCCACATATGGTCAAGCACTCTCCGTCAAAGATGAGGGAAAACAATCTTCACCGCATTTTCTAAACCTTTACATGCATCTGTGCACCGCTAATGGAGAGATCGGCCCTATGCATCTTTTCAATCGCATCATGAACCATGTCCATGATGCCTCATCTCGCATCAAACATGCCAATAGCTAGGAACATCCAATTGTGTCCATCTAAAGCATTGCATCGCTAGTTGACCATTCCACTTTCCAACAAGAAAGATGAGTCTATACTCAAATATGGACGCACCTGCTTTGAAGCCATCGATGCAAGGCTTTAAAGCCATGAAGAATTTAGAGAAGAAGACTTTCCCATCAGTTGTTACCTCAAGATTCTATCTCCACAACACTGCCAGGTGACCTCTTCTCTACTTCTGCTTTGAAGTTATAAAGCATTCAAAAGGTATTTGCCCAATCACCATATAGCTCTTTCATTGCCCTTTGCTTTGCCTTCCACACTATAGTATAATTCAGCTTAATGGGGTACTGCTTTTCCAAGTCTATTTTCAGTCTCTTTGCAGTGTTGTTTGGTGTTGTGGCTAAAATGGGCTTGATCTTTTCTGCAACCCATAATTGTGATGTCATCTTTGTAACTGTTTGAGAACTTGTAATGCAAGTATGAGGTTTTGGAATTTGATTCACTCTTATTGTCCTTCCATCAGGTTGGCATCTAGCAGATATATACCACTTGCAAGGCTTGGCACCACCATCATAACCTATGCATTTTGCATAGAACTTCTTTTTATCAGTCCACATAGTCTTGGTAGCAAACTCACGTTTGACTGCATATGTCCTGAAACACATTCTGAATTCATCCATGCTTGGAAACAATCTCCCAACTTCAATAACTAGGTCCTCTTTGTCATAAACTGTTACTAGCTCATCATCATGTGCATCATCTACATGAACTGCAGCATTTTCCAACAACTCTAGATCTATATCTGCCTCTTCATCTCTTAAATGGTTGTCACCATCATTTGCAGCTTCATCCCTCTTCTTCTCCTTGTCTCTGTCATCTATAGGAATGCCAAAAAGCTTTGCCATTTCAATGTCATCTATTGGTGCATTGACCAAATCATTCCAGTCATGTATCTCAACTGAATTCCAATCAACAGTTACAATCCTTTGTGCATTACCATCTGCAGCCTCCCCTTGTGCATTAGCATCATCATCCTCCACTGTTAACACTTCCAACTCAGTAAGTATAGGCATTACTTGCCTTTGTGCAGCCCAATCATCCTCGACCATCTGAGCAGCCAGCTTCGAGGACACATATCCAACCCTCGAATCAGGTTCCAGATCAATGAGTTGTGCTAAAAACAGAACAGTTTTGCTTGTCCAACCGTTTTTCTCATCGATTTCATCAACTATATGTTCACCTGTCTCAATCCTAACATAGTCACATTTGTAATCATCAAAATCGTAACAAAGAAACTTATTGCTCTGGCCCCCAAACGACACTATCCCCAATTTTTTCCACCATTTTCCTCACCGCCTCCTCTCCCATGTTTATTAGCTCTTGGGGATCAACATGTTCTAATTCCACCTCCCATTTAACAACTGTGTCTCTCTCAATGATTTGCGTGCTGCCATCAACTAAAACAGCCCTAGAGGGAAAGAAATTGATGCAAAATTTGAAGGTTTGGCGCGCAACATCGTCTCCCCTGTTTTTGACGGGCACCGTGAGCTAGCGGAAGCGAACAAAGAGCTCAACCTTAGAGAAATTAAGTGCAGAGATACGGGATATACCGATTAGAAGTTCCTTCTCCATGCTCCATATCGTTCCCCCTCGCCCCGTTTAGCACACCCTCGCCTCCACAATCTAGCATCAATGGGCACGCTCAGATCTCGAATTGAGAAGAATGGGAGAGAAATTAGCTTTCAAATGGCACTCACCACCTTCGCCGTTGAACGAAAGCGTTGCCGCCTAAATTAATTGTCGTGCCGCCGGCGCCGAGAACGATGGTTGAGGTCCGTCGCCGCCGTCGGGGAAGCTACAGTCAGTGTGACGCGCGCTCTCGGTCGGAAGTGGTTGGTTTGACTGGCTTGACTGGCTGTCCCAACCAACCGGTTTGGCTTAACCCTAATCTTGGAACAAAGTTAAATGTGTCCTTACGACCGTTTTAAGGCCCGTGTGGCCCTGGGATATTAGCTGCCTCACAACCGTCGCATGCGAGCTATTCTTTTCAACGATGTCGCTTTCCTTCCAATTCCACGTAAAGACGTCGTATAGGAGCTATAAGCCCGACGATGACCATGACACAGCCACGCGCGTGGACGTGACCTCAACGAACAGGAGTACGACGACCTTGATGGACGATGGCCTCCATGCAGGCATGCCAGTGAGGTCAGTCGCCGGGTCTGTGCCAACGGGAGGGCAGAGTTGTTCTTTTAAGTCGGCCGAGACGTTTTCGCCGGCATCCTCCTTGAGGTCTCTCGCCGGCCTTCTCCTTGAGGTCCCACGCCGGGGTTGTAACTGCAACGAGAGGGCTAGGGGTTTCCTCCATGTCTGCCGGGATGGCGTTGCCGGCCTCGTCGAGATGTTCCCTCGTCGGGGCGCTGGTGGTGGGAGGGGCTGAGCCTGTCCTCCGAGTCGCGTCGGCCGGTGTCGTCGGCCTCGGCGGGGCATCTGCAGCAGCGAGAGATTGAGAGGCGGGCGGCTGTGAGATTGAGATGTGGTGACCCCCAGATAAAGAGAAAAGGATAGAGTGGGTCAACGTGTCATGCGGATAGTTTAGAAACAGATCAGGAGACCGGTGTTTCTCGATCGGACGACTAGTGTCGGCCCGCCAGGTTTCAACATCGACCGACCGTTCTAAAAATAGATTTCCGCCAGTATAAAACAGAAAGAAATCTGGAAAACAAAAAATAAAGAGTGGCTGATGGGCCGCGGCCCAAACCAAAGAACACATAGTACATACTCAAACAATTGCTGGAAATTGAGCGATGTTTTCTGTGGATGGCGTCATCTTTGGGTCTACGTCTCGTTTGGCGCTGGAGCTGTCGTGGTGTGGTACTGCCGCTACGACGTCTCTCTGCTGTTCCGTCCGTTCAAAGCGCCACCGGATCGTCAGGTCAGCTTTCGCCTGCTGCTTGCACGCAACCTGCTTGTGTTTATTCCTGTCCTAGCTCGCACTCACTGACCCAGTGCAAGAGCTGATTCACGCTGTACTTGGGGTTCCCTCGGGGAGAAAGCATCCTCGGTACCCACAAATTATTATTGTAACAGCGAGGGAGGGCGTAGTAGATCTAGCCACGAGATGCTGTGTTCGTCCTTTCTCTCTTTACCACTTTTGAGAAGAAAAAGAACCATTCAATCACTGTTCCCAACGGTTAGTCTCAAACTAATCAAGCAAAGGTCTTCAGCCAAGTAAAGTAAAATGGAGTATGATAAACCTCTGCCCTGCCGGCCAACCTACCGCCACTTGTGTGGTATACTCCTTGTCAGTAACAACATAAGGAACTTCTAGCTACCTGTCTGAGCAGCCAATCATGAGTAAGACATATACCCTAGATGCAAGCATTAATATACCGGACCATCTGCGTGCATACAAAGGATGGACGAGCGAGTTGAAATGAATCGTCCTCTCGCTTTGTGCACGTGTGCCTGCGATTGCGAACTGGGTTAGATAGAGTGGGTGAGAGGAAAAGGCACATCACATGGAGATTCCTACCAGGTTTGTTCAAGACCGAATCAAGAAAATGCATCTCTTTTCCAGCTCCAGTTGAAGCTCTCCACCGTGTAGTCTACACTGAACTGATTCGACCTAGGCAAAAAGAAAACGCTTGCTTCGAAGTTTGAACCGGCTTACAGATTGCTATATAGCATTACAGATGCCTTGCCCTGGGTGTGAGACATGGATGATTTAAGGAGTGATTGGTCAGGTGAAACAAAGTAGTAAAATCCAGCCCACCGGGCACAAGTTAGAAAGCAACTTCTTAGGCCACTGTGCAAGCAATAAGTTAAGACAAGCCCAGCGACTACTTTGTCAAGTTGAGCAAAACATATGGATTAAGCCGGCCCTTCGATCGAAGCGACATACTACTAAACATGTGCAAACATATACGATGGGTTTGTTAGCATCCAAAATGAACTCACTCCTCACTCTGTGCCTGTGTGCGGGCGAGGCAGATCGAGCCGTACACGAAGAGATGGGTATCTCAGGTGCTTTGGAATGGTGGGAGCAGTGGCAGCTGCGCATCCTCGTCCTGGCCAGTCTCTTCGTCCAGTGGCTCCTCCTCCTCTCTGCTGGCTTCCGTAAGTATGCTATTCCTTCCTGGTTCAGATCCATCATATGGCTTGCATACCTAGGGAGCGACGCTCTAGCCATATACGCCCTTGCCACCCTCTTCAGCCGCCAGAGCAGGCAAGATTGCAACTCCGGGCAAGGCAATAGTATCCTGGAGGTGGTGTGGGCGCCGGTCCTCCTGATGCACCTTGGCGGCCAGGACCTCATAACCGCCTACAACATTGAAGACAACGAGCTATGGACACGCCATGTCGTCACCGCCGTGTCCCAGATCACCGTAGCCATCTACGTGTTCTGTAAGTCATGGCCAGGCGGCGACAAGAGATTGTTGCAGGCGGCAATCTTGTTCTTCGTCCCTGGGGTCCTAAAATGCATAGAGAAGCCTTGGGCTCTCAAGAGTGCCAGCATAAACAGCCTAGTCAGCCCTTCCAACCCTGCTCCTGTGAAGACTGCAAACATGGAAGGTGGGATCAGTTCGCTTGATGACTATGTGCAAGCAGCAAGGGATTTTGTCCATGTCAACCCTCGTCGTCAAGCACAAGAACTTGATGCCGTGGACAGCCGTCTTCCAGATCAAGCACACGGAGAAGACGGTGTGGTGGACCCTGAGGCCGACAACCGTCTTCCTCATCAATCACAAGGAGAGAGTGATGCAGTGGACCTTGAGGCTGCCGAACTTCAACCTCAGACCTCAAGCACATGGAGAAGCTGCCTAAACCATCTAAAGGGAGCACTTAGAAGCCTCCAGAAAAAAAAAGTGGAAAATACTAGAAGCAAAATTGTTGACTGTAAAGTGGATCTTGAGGCCTATAAGCTATTTGTTGACCTTGCATCGCCATTTCCTGATCGGCTTGGTATCCTAAAATCATTTTGGGTGCTTGATGAGAAAAAAGCATATGGTGTGTTGCAAGATAGGCTGTTTAGCGCATTCAGTCTTCTCTACACAAAAGAAAAGATGCTCGGCGCATTTAAAGACATTGAACACTCAGGCTTTCTGGAAGCGTTTTCTGGCTATCTAAGGTTATCAGCTGCGCTACTTCCATTAGCAGCCATCGGCCTCTTCCACAAAAGTCACAGAGATGCTTATGATGATAATGATGTCAAGGTTACGTATGCCTTGTTCTGTTGTACCGCAGCACTGGAATACTGCTCCCGTATTCCTTCATCAGGAGTATTTCAAGTGGGGAAAATTGGTTATTTACCCAAAAGTTCACCAGCCTTGGATTATCTATCCAAAGTTGATGGTAAGTTGGTAAAATACCCACTAAGGACTTGAAACTAAAAAAAAATTATAGCAGGACTTGACCAGATTGTCATGAAATCATTCGATGGTTTCTCAGATCAGGAACCCGAGTAGTTGCAACTTGATTCATATTACTGCAGCATGGTAGCGATATTCTTGACGATAACAAAGTAATTATTCGTTGACCCAAACCTTCATAGTACTACTAGTAGAAAGAAACTGCTAGTGCTGTACGGTACTATACTACTCTAGCAGAAATCGAAGCGGCTAACAGCGAGAGGGCAATCAAGATTGAGCGCAATCGGAGACCCATGACCAGGACAACAGCGCAATCTTGGAGATGTTCGATCGGGACAAAGGCGCGAGGGCAGACGCTAGCTGGCAGGTTGAGGGAACCCGTGATTGTATGCTAGTACGACGGCGCAATTGGAAGACTCGATTGGGACGGCGGCGCGAGGGCAGTCGATCACGGCGAAGGTGGGCGATCTAATGGAGAGAAGCTGAACCATCGAACGTTTCATGGCAACTCTAATTAAGTCCTGCTATAATCGTTTTTCGATTTCAGGTCCTTGTTGGGTATTTTACCAACATACACTCAACTTTGGATAGATAATCCAAGGCTAGTGAACTTTTGGGTAAATAACCAATTTTCCCTTTCAAGTGCTATTCAAACCGATATTAGATGCTGATGGCCGACATGTGCAAGCAACGGGAAAGGCTATGCAATGGCAGTGGGTACAAAAATTCGTTGCCCTATATGAACATGGAAAAGAAAAGGTCATGCAGTGGCAATGGGTAAAAAAAGTGGTTGCCCTACATGAACGGGCAAAAACAAAGTTTGCCCAACAAGAACAGACCATCCAGTACGATGAACATCAATTGGTGAGAAAGATTGGCGAACTAATGGTTGCCATTAAACATATCCGTGTAGGCCAATACACCCTGGTTGGATTTTTTGTACGCAACAAAAGACACACCAAGACGACGTGCATCCTAAGTACCTTTAATCGTAAGGACTTCTTTTATCAACATTGGTCCATGAAGCCCTGCAACTCGTCTTTTGCAATTATAGAGTTGGTTCATAAGTATGTGAAGAAAGGGTGGGAGGAACAAATAAGTGATGCTGACAGTTACTGCAAGTTCAACGATCGCAGAGGGCAATGGACTCTTCAGTCCAACAGGTGTGACCAAGTCCTAATTTTCAGCTTAAGGAGGCCATTCGACGAGAGTGTTCTTCTCTGGCATGTTGCCACAGATTTATGCTTCTATTACAGGGACGCATCAGCAGAACGGCAGTGTGCCACTGCTCAGTGTATTCGGGATGCCTCTGGTGTAGGCCACGGCTGTGCTGTCTGGTGTGAAAGTTCACCTCATCACAAAAGAGCTGTTCGGTGCAGAGAAATTTCCAACTACATGATGTATCTACTCTTCGTCAAGCCTGAGATGTTATTGTCAGGCACAAGGAGGAATCTGCTCATGACCGCTAATGCTGAACTGGAGGAGATACTCAGTGATGACAACCCATCATTGCTCAAGAATATCCTGAAGGGCGACAAGCCTTCGCTCATGGAGATCCTCATGCGCAAGAAGCCATTCTGCAAGTTCTTCAAAAGGTCGTTGCTCAAGGAAATCGAAAGAGGTTTTATTCAGAGAATAATCATCAATGTGCAGAACACAGAAATAATAATGTGAATATGTAACCTTCCAGATACATGACATGGAACATCCAACACACTTCAGACGCTCCAGGTCTCATCAGTAAGTTGCTGCTGCTGGCGCATCTACCTCTCAACGGTACAGCAATACCTGCTGCATAATGTGATAAATACCCGCTGAAGAGCCATGCGATGTCTTTATATATTTCTCCTTACAATACCACCAGTTTACCACCATGTTTGTAAGAGTGGATTTTGTGTGAGTCATTTAAACATTCTGTTACCCTGTTAATGTATAATGTATTTTACTACGACCATGTTCTTAAGAGAATGAATTTGGTGAGCCACACTAGTATATTAAGTATTTTTTTTGACCATAAAAGGTAGTTTACTTCTAAAACTAAAAATCCAATACTGTTTAGATTAATAGGATTACTTGTTGTATTTGTTTCTCCATACGAACGCACGGGCATTCAGCTAGAGATTTTGAACACTGGACTGCACTTGAGCTAGGCTTCCAATGCAAGCAACTTTGTTTTCTTATAAGTTGTTGCATTGCAGTGCAACCTATTTGGGTTGTCCCCAACATGTTCCCTGTGTGTCTATGACAGTTCATGATGTTCGTGCGCTCCTTTTTATGCAATGGCTGTTATGTGCTTGCTGCAGCAAGAGCCACTGCTATAAATATACTATGGTTAAAACAATTATGTAATTATTTTGGCATTACTCTACTGGTATAATTAATTGGAGTATGGTACTATTTTGTACTCAATTTTTAATGCAAAAAATACTCAATTTCTTTTATAATGGTTCAATTCATGACAGTGCTAGCTCTTTGCATGTTTGTGTGCCTGCCTCAAGCGGTGGACTAGATGCTGGCACTTGTTAATCTCAGTAGCTACAAATAAGGTTTTTAATAAGTTCCTTAGATTTTTTGTTTACTATATATTTTAGTAGTTTAAATACAAAAGCATGCACCCCCAAATTCTGTCAAAAGATAACATAAGGTTCATCTAGCTTATGATGACATGCTTATTACGTCACTGAAAGTAAGCAAACATACTAATTAGTAGTAAAGTAAACATGTGGGCTTGTTACATACAACAAACACACATGGTATTTATTATACCATGGTGGAAATTAAAGCTTATTGCAACTATACGCCTGCTCGTATGCCTTTCGACGCCCTCAACAAACTGTGGTGAATGGCATCCTTGTGGCACGATGGTTGTCTAAATAAGAGAACCAACATAGGAAGAGGCTATCACAAGGATGCATAGTCTGATAGGAGGAACAAAGGTCAATCACCGTGGTTTCCACCACACCATGTTGCTGCATTCCATTTGTCGTACTCTGCTTTGATCTTCTTCAACCTCACAACCACGTCACTCATCGTTATTCTCTGGTCTGGCGAGTCACAAGAGCATAGCAAACCCACCTCAAATACCGATGCAAGGAATCCGTCATTCAGGTTGTAGCTAGAAGAAGTGGCCATACGTTGAAGTAGCTGGTCATCAACGACATTGACAAGCTCCCTAGGAAATGCGCGTTGAACCCACTGCCTAAGGGTTAGTTCTCCCCCGAACATAGAGTCGGTGGGTCTTCTTCTGGTAAAGACTTCCAAGAGCATGATCCCGTAACTGAATACGTCGCTCTTCCGTGATGCTTTTCCAAGAGACCCATATTCTATGCAAGAAATACGAAAATCAGGAACAAATATCAGAGCAAAGCATGCATGGTAAACCATAATTAGGCAATAGTCAAAGAGGTGTTTGTTGAGTACCTGGGGCCATGTAGCCAACTGTTCCAGGCATGGTTTCACAAATCATGGAATTGTCCCCGCCTAGAAGCAACCTTGCAATGCCGAAGTCCGCCAGTTGTGCAGTCATGTCCTCATTAAACAACACGTTGCTAGGTTTCAAGTCACAGTGCAATATAACCTCATAATGTTCATGGTGTAGATAATCCATTGCCATCGACACATCAACCATCATGTTGAGCCTCTCGAGGAAACCAAAGTGCATACTCTGATACCTATGTAGTAGCGTCTCTAAACTACCATTTGGCATGTATTGAAGCACGAGTGCCCTAAATTCTAGGTTGGAACATGTGTTGAGTACTCGTATCAGGTTGCGATGTCGCGCCATGCGAAGCACACGACACTCGGTGTCAAAGCTTCTCTTGGCCTTCTGCGACTGCATATCAAGAACTTTAATTGCAACCTCTAAACCACGTAGCTGGCCCTTAAAGACTTTTCCAAAGCTTCCAGACCCCAACATGTTATCTTCATTGAAATTGTTTGTGGCGCGAGTAAGCTCACGATAGGAGACTATCTGATGGCCAATGTCATTGGTTGGATCACCATAATTTTGTATCTCTACCTTACTCTTAAGTTTCTTTCCGATCAATAGGTATAAAAAGATTGCAATACTACCAAAAAGTATAGTGGCAAGTGGGAGTAAAATTTCTAGGAAGTGTCCATTACTTGTATGAGGTTTGCCAGGACAGGGCGAGAATCCAAGGCGTGGAGCACCACATAGCCCAGCATTCCCAATCAGAGATTGCAACGGGAGGTTTGTAAAAACACCTCCCTCTGGTATTTGGCCTTCTAGCCTATTGAATGAGAGATTCAAGGTAGTCAAGTCGGTAAAGTTTGCAAGAAACGTAGGAATGGTACCAGAGATGTTGTTGAAGGAGAGGTCTAATGAAGCTAAGTTAGTTAGCTTTTGAAGTGGGTCGTGCATCTGGCCTATGAACCTGTTGTGCGATAGATTAAGATAGGTTAGCATCTTAAGTTGTCCAATTGATTCCGGGATGCTTCCTATCAAGAAGTTAGAAGAAAGATCAATTTGGTATGTTTGTATTAGCCCAGAAATTTCTGCATGTAGTGTTCCATCAAAAGAATTGTAAGAAAGATTGAGCTCTATAACCTTATCAAGGTGGAACAGACTTGCAGGTATCACCGAACTTAATTGATTATTGGACAAGTCAATTTTCTCTAACCTACTAAGATTACCGAAACTGCTTGGTATAGAGCCAAAGAGTTTGTTTCTTTGGAGAAACAACCTCTCTAGATTCCCAAGGATACCAATTTCTGTTGGGATAGTCCCTGAAATTTCATTGCTAGATAGGTCAAGCCACGCGAGATTCTTCATCTCCGTGATGGATTTTGGGATTGGCTCGGTGAGTAGGTTGTTAGGAAGATCTATCCACTGAAGGCTACTAATGTTTGAAATTGTTATTGGAAGCCCACCCGTTAACTTGTTGAAACCTGCAGTGAAGGTGACTAATCGCGAAGTGAGGTTTCCCATATGGTGAGAAAGGGAACCCGTGAAAGAATTAGCCCCTATGTTAATGAGTTGGAGATTTCTGCAGTTTGAAAGAGCCGACAGGAATTCCATATTACCCTCTAAACTGTTATTTTGTATCCTAAGATTCTCCAAAGATGCAATGTTCCCAAGCGTTGTTGGTACCAAGCCAGATAACATATTTTCTTCTAAAGCTAGTTCAGACAAGTTGGTTAGATTTCCAAGTGAGGGTTGTATTGTACCAGTAAGTTGGTTGGCTCCAAGATGCAGATACGATAGTTTCTGCATTAGTCCTAACTCTGGTGGTATGTCTCCTTTGAGATTGCAGTAGGAGAGATCTAGCGTAGTAAGACTAGTGAGGTTGCCAAGAGCAGCTGGGATCGAGCCAACAATGTTATTTCCACCCAAATAAAGAATTTCGAGGTTTGACAGTCCAGCTAACCAATGTGGCACAACATCTACGAAGAAATTGCCGTCCAAAAACAATTCTTGTAGGTACCGACATGATGCAAACCCAGGCGAAATATGGCCGGTAAATCTATTATCGGCGAGGTAAAGATACTGCAACATTGGGAGGTTAAAACTTTGGTTGCTTACCAATGTCCCCGTAAGGTTGTTGCTCGACAATGACAAGTATTGGAGCATGGACAAGTTATACATGGCTTGTGGCACTTGGCCTGAGAGCTGATGGTTCCCCTGCAGCTCCAGGTCTTGGAGCATAGACAGGGAGGCGATGTTGTGTGGTATGGGACCCGAGAGGCTGTTGTTGTGAAGGTAGACGGCCTCCAGGAAAGGTGTGTTGTTGAACAGACTGGGTGGTATCTGTCCACTCAAGTAGTTTTCGTTCAGAAGGATTGCTGTAAGGCTGTTGAGATTTGCTAGCATCTCATGAGGGATCTGACCAGAGAGCTTGTTGCTGCCAAAGAATATGTACTTGAGAGAAGGTGTGTTGTTGAATAGGTAAGGTGGTATTGGGCCACTCAACTTGTTCCCATACAGGTTCATGGACTCAAGTTTGTGCATGCGTGCTAGCATGTTAGAAGGGATTTGGCCAGAGAGTTGGTTAAAAGATAGGCTGAAGGTCTCGAGCCTGGCGAGGTTTTCTAGAGCAGCAGGAATGTCGTCTGAGAGGCTATTTTCTGAAAGGCGGAGGAATCTGAGGCGGCGCAGCCTGCCGAGTTCGGGAGGGATGGAACCCGTGAGACTGACGTTGGTGAGGTTGAGGACGGAGAGGAAGGAGAGGTTACCAAGATGAGGAGCCACGGGTCCAGCGAGCGGCATGTCCCATAGCGACAGGGCGGTGACGCGCGGCCGGCGGCGGCTGCACGAGATGCCGACCCAGCTGCAGAATGATGTGCCGGTCCAGTTGCCGGCGAGGACGCCGCGAGGATCGGCGAGCTGAGCTTTGAAACCCAGCAGCGCGGCGAGGTCCGTCTCGCTGCCGTTGGCTGGATCTGAAGGAGACGAGGAGGAAGAAGAAGCAAAAATGGCCGAGAGTTGGAACAGCAGTAGGATGATGATGGGAATGCGGGCGGATGATGGTGCGGCGGCCATGGATTGAGTTGAATAGGAGTGAGAGTGCTTTGGACGGACCTTTGGGGAGAATTTGTATGGATTTTATGTGCAGCGATCGTTCGATCGCGGTCGCATGACTCACCTTACGGTCGCCGCACGGCAGGGCGACATGCTCTAGACATGCCTGACTATGACCTGAGCTCATATGTGCACCAGGACTCATGCGAAAATCTCCGGCATGGTCTTCTTTTGCTATATTATCATATTTTTTTCTATCATCTTTTTCTGATTCCACTATAATACTATAAAGTTTTTGCTATGAGGTTTTCAGCCATGTTTTTTCCCGCGAGAGTCTACGGCAAAGTCGGTTTTGCTATATTAGGACATTTTTTCTGCTACAAGGTCTCCGGCGAGGTTGAATCTGTTTTCTGCCATATATAGCAAAAAAAAGAACTATTTATAGCGGCCATGGATTGAGTTGGGTTGTTTTTGTCTGTGCGAATAGGAGTGAGAGTGCTTTGTGTCAGGAATATGCAACATGTATTTCTCTGGGGGCCAAAGGCCACAATATATAGTACAGGTACAGGGTAAATATGCAGGAAGCCCCCTAACATATGGGGGAAATACAATATACAGATATATACATCTAACACCCCCCTCAAACTCATGGTGGATCCACAACACTGAGTTTGGAGAGTAAGAAATCATCTTTGCGCTACAGTCGTGCCTTCGTGAAGAAATCCATAGCCAATCTGAAGGCACATCTTGAAGCGCAACAACTCGAGCTCGCACCGAGCACGTGTATAGAAAGCATCAACACCAATATGCTTGGTAAGCTCATGCTTGACCGGATCACGTGCAACACTAATAGCACCTGTACTGTCAGACAAAACCAGACTGGGTGTGGTAATAGAGACCCCAAAATCCGCAAGTAACCACCGTAACCAGGTCACCTCAGCAGTCAACAAGGCCATAGCACGCAACTCAGTCTCAACACTCGAACGAGAAACCGCTGGCTGTTTCTTCGTCTTCCAAGCAATAAGCGAACCACCAAGAAACACACAAGCAGAAAGGGAACGGCGATCCGAAGGATCACTCGCCCACGTAGCATCCGAATAGCACTGGAGCTGGAGGGAGCTAGAACGCGGAAAGAAAAGACGACGAGTGATCGTACCATGAAGATAACGAAGAACACGGAGAAGATGACTATAGTGAACAGTGGTAGGAGCAGAAACAAACTGACTCAGAATATGAACAGGATAAGAGATGTCAGGACGAGTGACAGCAAGATAAACAAGACTCCCAACAAGATAACGATAACGCGTCGGATCAGAAAGAGGATCACCATCAGTAAGTTGAAGCTTAACATTAAGCTCCATAGGAGTCTCAACAGTGCGCTCATCCCCAAGAGCAGCACGAGCAAGAAGATCCTGGATATACTTTTCCTGAGAGATATAAAAGCCATCCGAAGTGGAGGAAACCTCAATCCCAAGAAAGTATCGAAGAGGACCAAGGTCAGTCATAAGAAACTGATCACGAAGACGAGCCTTAACAAAGGCGATATACTCAGGATCATCACCAGTAATGATCATATCATCAACATAGAGAAGAAGAAGAGTGCGTCCACGAGGAGAAGTGTGAACAAACAGCGCTGGATCATGAGCACTAGGGGAGAAACCAGCAGCAGTCACTACAGAGGCAAAGCGCTCAAACCAGGCACGAGGGGCCTGTTTGAGGCCATAAAGAGAACGTCGAAGACGACAAACCATCCCCTCAGGATCAGAGTACCCAGGAGGAGGCTGCATATAAACCTCCTCACTCAACTCACCATTGAGAAAGGCATTCTGAACATCAAGCTGGGACACAGACGGTGTGTAGAAGCAACAACAAGAAAGAATGCATACGGTGGTCATGATGGGAGCAAAGGTGTCATCATAGTCACGACCATGCTCCTACTGAAAACCACGAGCCACAAGGCGCTTTATAGCGCTCAAGAGATCCATCGAGCGAGTCTTAATCTTATAGACCCACTTACACGTGATAGGGACGAACAGGAGGAGGAGAAACAAGATCCCAGTACCGGTCGCTCAAGCGCAGCAATCTCCTCAGCCATGGCCAGCTGCCATTCAGGATGATGCTCGGCATCCCGATAAGAGGTCGGCTCGGAGGCAACAGAAAGACCATCTTGACTAGGAGAGTAACGGTTGGGGCACGACGACGAGCAGGGGCGAGTAGAGGGAAGATCATCAGAGGAAGACGACGCAGGAGACGATGATGAAGAAGAGGGAATAGTAGAGGAAGACTCCGGAGAACGAGGAGAACTAGGAGCTAGACGGAGCAGAAACGGACGGTGTCGAAGAAGAGACATCAGGGGGAGGAGATCCGGAAGAAGACACAATAGGGGTAGAAGGAGGTGTGTCAGGAAAGAGAAGAAAAGAGATATCTTCCACCGGGTAAGTACCAGCGGTGGGACGAGGATAGAAAGGACGTGTCTCATTAAAAGTAACATCACGAGAGATACGCATCCGACGACCAACAGGGTCCCAACAGCGATAGCCCTTATGCTCATCACTGTATCCGAGGAAGACACACTCAACAGACTGAGCGGTCAGTTTGGTGCGTTCGCGAGGAGCAAGGAGAACATAGCAAACACAACCAAACAAGCGAAGCATGGAGTAATCTGGAGACTGTCCAGAGAGGCACTCAAGAGGGATACCACCCTGCAAGGCAACAGAAGGCTGAATATTGATGAGGTAAGCCGACGTAGCGACAGCCTCAGCCCAGAAATGCGGCGGGAGAGAAGAAGCAATCATCATAGCGTGAGTGGTCTCAAGGAGATGGCGATGCTTACGCTCAGCAACGCTATTCTGGGCATGTGCGCCAGGACAGGAGAACTGAGCAAGAGTGCCCTGCTCAGCAAGAACACCTCGCAACATCTAGGAGATATACTCACCAGCAGAATCAACACGAAACACACGGATGGGGGTAGAATATTGAGTACGAACCATGGCCGCAAAACGTTGATATATGGATACCACCTCACTACGAGAGCGCATAAAATACAACCAAGTGTACCGAGAAAAATCATCGATGAATAAAATATAGTAGCGATGGCCCCCTTTCGAAGCGAAAGGAGCCAGACCCCAAACATCAGAATGAACTAAATCAAAAGGTCGCTGAGATACAGACGCGCTCGTAGGATAGGGAAGCTGAATCTGTTTACCCAACCTACAGCCCTGACAATGCAAAGACCCATCTCCTGAGACAGACCCTAGAAGACCACGATGAACTAATGACGACAGGCGAGAGTCACAGAGGTGACCAAGACGATGATGCCACTGCTGAAAAGAGCTGGTAGTAGAGGCGACAACCGGAGAAGAACTGGCAGCGGAAGGAACGCGAAGCCAGTCTAACTCCCAAAGTCCTGAAGAATCACGGCTGCGAGGCCGGCTCAACCAGGGCACAGGTGCGACGGTCTGGACAACACAAGAATCAGCATCAAGAATGACGCGACAACCGAGTCGATGGCTGGCTAGCAGAGAACAGATTCATCTTAAGAAGAGGGACATGAGAAATATGAGGAACAAAAAAGGAAGAAGTAGAAAGGGTGCCCCGACTAGAAACAGGGAGAGAGGTACCATCAGCCGTAAAAACATGGACAGGAGAAGAGAGAGAACGAAGAGCGGACAGAGAAGAAGACTCAAAGGTCATATGAAAAGAAGCTCCAGAATCCAGATACCACGGAGACGTACCTGACTGTGTAGAAGGTGGTGGTCGACAAGGCTCAAGAGTCGATCCAGAACCAGCGGTTCGTCGAAGAAGAGCACTGTGGCGACAGCGCGAAGACTCGATAATGTCCGATTAGAGAGCAAACCGCTGAAGATCCGGAAGGAGCCGATGCCACGAGCCTGGTGCCGGGACGTAACTGGGTCCAGCGTATAAGGTGGCCCAAGTGTGACCATCCTGCGATGAAGAGCGATGTAAGAGAACCACGACGACCCTGACCACGAGCCTGCTGGTGCTGACTCGGACCCGGAGGCTGCTGGTGCTGAAGCTGACCCTGACCTGGAGGAGTGGGTAGTATCGGCGGCGGCGGCATAGGGGACCGCGGCTGAGTCGAGGGAGTAGACGGCAAAGGAGCACCACGAGTAGCAAGCGCAGATGGAACCGCAAGAAGACCAGCACCATGGAGACGGGTCTCCTCAGCCCGAAGCTCAGACAACACCTCAGAGAGCGGAACACGACCACGAGCATTCAGCTGGGCACGCCGGGGCTCAAACTCCTGGCGAAGCCGAGACAGAAACTCATAGATGTGGTGAAACTCCAAGTCCGAGCGCACAATCTGGCAGCACGAGCATGTGCCACAAACAGCAGTACGGAGAGAATCAAGCTGACGCCAGATAGCAGCACTCTGAGTATAAAACTCATCAATAGTGGAATCACCCTGCTGAAGAGCATGCTCCTGGCGAACCACAGATAGGTAAAGAGCATTCCCAGACGGCTGATAGCGCTGACGAAGATGGGCCCACTGAGCAGCAACAGTAGGAAGACTCATGAACTCAGCGGCATCTTGGGGCGTAACATCGAGGTGAGAACAGCAACACGAGCATCCTCATCGACCCAATCGAGTGTAGGCGGTCAGGCGTGGCGATAGGACTCGAGATCAGCCGAATCGCTTGAACTTCAGGTCATAGGCAGCAACAAAGACTATCATCAGCGCCTCGAGCAGCATCCTTGGCCTCCCGAGAAGCATCAGCAGCAAGCACAATCGGCGTCGGGCGGAGCCACAGAGCAGAAGCGGCACCGCGATGAGGACCTCGCCAGAGAGCACACCCCAAAGACGGAGACCGCGCATGTGAACGCGCATAAAGGCAGCGAAATCAGGATAATTCGCGCCATCGAAGATCACCGGGGAGTGGGGAATCGCAACGTAGGTCGATGCAGAAGACATCTCTCTCAATATTTTTTTTTCTTCAGATCAGATCTAGAGACAGCCGGCGGCGCGCCAGGCAGGAGGGGGCCACACGGGCGAAGCTTCAGGAGGCGGAGCGTCAGGGAGCAGAGCGTGACAGGCGTGGCGTCGAGGCGTCAGCGTGCTGTCCCCAGCGTGGCGATGGCGGTGTCGACGGGTCAGACGAGGTTCTCGCGTGGAAGGAAGCAGACGGAGCAGACGGGCCTGGTGTCACGCGGATCAGAGGCAGCAGGCGGATCAGACGGCGGCCGGATATCAGGAACCTGGCAGACCGACGGGGGAGTCCGGGCACACGCCGTTGAGATCGATCTGATCTATATAGCAAGATCGAGCCAATCTGCAGACGAAACGAGGACGGATTGGTGCAGACCGATCTCGAAACAAAAACCGGCAACGACGGCCAGGAACAAGACGGCAACTGGCGGCGACGACGGCGGCAAGACCGTCGGCGACAGGGACGGTCACGGCTGTGACGATGTTGCAGAAAATTTGTCTAACCTAGCTCTGATACCATGTCAGGAATATGCAACATGTATTTCTCTGGGGGCCAAAGGCCACAATATATAGTACAGGTACAGGACAAATATGCAGGAAGCCCCCTAACATATAGGAGAAATATAATATACAGATATATACATCTAACACTTTGGACCTTTGGCGAGAATTTGTATGGGTTTTTATGTGGAATCTCTTGTCTTTTGGCCGCAGGCCTAGCGATCGTTCGATCGCGGACTCGCCTTACGGTCGCCGCACGGCAGGGCGACATGCCTGACTACGACCTGAGCTCGTCTGTGCACCAGGACTTCCAAGAGATATTCTCGTTGATAGGAGACAAACGTCTCCACGCCAGAAAAGCTTGAATCGTCATGCATCAGGACGACACCGTCAAGATCAATGCAAGAAATGTATTATCTCCGTCCAAAATTCCATGACTTGAATTTGACTAAATTCGCATAGATCTTTACACTCTAACACATATAGATCCATGACTTGAATTCGACTAAATTTGCATAGATCTATACACTGGAACACATATAGGTTCATACGAATCTAGACAAATGCAAGTCAATTATTTTCGAACGAAGAAAATACTATAAATTCCTCTATATTACCATCACTAGCTAGTCCTAAGATGTCAGGGGTGGCCGCAGGGCGTCGTGGCATAGCAAGGTCGGCATCGGGATAAACTTTATTAACAATATTCTCGTTGCTGCCGACGGGGCTAAATGATGGCATGCTTTGTAAGAAGACACATAAATCTATTCGTTTTCGCCTTTTTAATGGAGAAAAGAGTGTTTTTACATGCACTAGTTGAGAACCGGGCTCTAGTCCCGTAAGAGACTTTTGTTCCGGTTGGCAAACTGGGGACTAGTTAAACGGAATTAAAGCATTAGTTCCGGTCCGGTTACCAGCCAAGACAAATGGTCCTCCACGTGGCTGCCGCGGCATACGTGGGGCGTACCCTCATTAGTCTCGGTTGGCGTTATGGACCATGACAAATGGTTGCCACGATAGATAATTTATTTTGTATTCTTTTCTTTATTTTTTTATTTTAAAATAGTTTTCGAATATTTTTACGCTACCACATACCATACACGTTTATGTATATGTGATAACTTGTCTTAGGATCGAGCATATAAATATATACAATTTTGATAGTTACATGGAGATCACAATTATCAGGACTAGAGCCTGTCTATTCGATTACACGGACGGGGTCATCAGTAGTGCCTATTCACACTAAATTCTTCGGCGTCGTCTACCATCTCTTTTAACAAAAATCACGCCGGTTCATCTGCAATTCCTAGTACGCGTTGCTCTGGTAGGAGCTGATCCCGTATGCTCTTGAACTATATAAGAAAATGAGATCAATATGAATATCAATCATGACAACGAAAGTGATGGTAATAAAATAATATTGTGAGTGTATTGCTTACGTCAACTCTATAATCTTTATGCTCAGTGATAAAACGTGTGATGAACTTGCAAACGTAGTATCCACATAGATTTGTCTCCGGTGGCTGTTCACGCACTTTACGAGAATAGAATTCAGTCAAAATAATAATCTAGCATTATAATTGTATTGAAACTAGAAGTAAAAAGATGGGAGACATATCACGTACTACTTACTAAGACCGGAATAAACGTCAGCTTCTCACTAAAGGAACCCGTAACCACACTCTTGAACAGGTTCCAAACCCTATCCGACAAAGAAATGAATGAATGCGTTATTCATTACCTGATATCTCGGGAAATCAATGAAAGAGACCGATATAGCGTGAAAATTACCTCTGGTACTGCATGTGGCGGAACTCTTTCAGGTGTCTCTTTAATGGGTCCATGACTTCAACTATTCCCTTATCAAGTTAAATGTCCAGCAGAATCCAGTAGAACCTTCACACGTTTATATATATATTAGTAACTTATCAATTACACTTAACATCGAGTAAACAAAAGAGAATGTGTACAACAGAGTAAGACCCTCACTTGAAATTGTAAGGAAATAGTATGTGGTCACAGAAATTTTGCTCCGTTAGAAACCTTAGAAGGTTTTGCTGCATCTCCTTGGGTTTAGCCGTTAGCGTCTCTATATGTACTTTATGCGTGTCAATGAATCCAACACCATAGAGTGTCCTTCTTTTACATTCCTGGATATTCATTCTGCATAATAATTACATGCAATGAATTGAAAAACTGAATAACTTATATGTAGACAATAAATTCAACAACTTACAGACAATAACAACTCATGAGAGATTTTTCAAGAGCATCAAAATTGTATAACTGAAAGAGTTCTGAAAACTCAACATGGGCCTCGTCGGCTCGGAAGTAGTACTCGTGTGGGACTTTCGCCACGATCATTGTTCTGTCCCCTTTACGACTCTCAAGTACCATTCATGGAAATTCCGCATTTGTGTTGGTAGTTATTGCAATTTCTCTTTGCTAGCCAAAGGCATCCATGGGACATATCTAGGGACTACGTCAGCCTTGGGTAACTTGTCGTCTTGAGAACCTAGCAATTCAGCAACACTCACACCCATAGCGGCCGCCAACTTCGTAGCTTCTTCCATATCCTACACAACAACTAGGGAACGTCTTTGGATAACACCTTGAGGGGTGGGATCGATTGTCCGGCCTGTTCTCCCAGCTAGGGAACGTCCCTTCTTTTCCCGCTTTCACTTTTACTTGATTTGCTTCTGCTTGCACTTCGACTTGATTTTCTCTTCTTCACTTCCTTCTAAAGTGTGTGTAGATAGTTATCTAGCTTATGGTGCAACTCATATTGCGATTATGTTCAGAAAATCAAGTGCATACACTTTTTGTTTCTTGGTGTATATCGAGGCGGGCTCGGGTTTCTTATTTTGAAAATGCGCATCACATTGGGCCTTTGCGATCGCCGTGTTTTTCTCGTCAGTACGATCGTAAGGTCTGATGGGAAGATTCTTATGAGGTACTCTTGGGAGGGGCGCCATTTGTCGTTTTGGGCTGCTGTGTCGGTTAGTACTCATCGACGGAGCATGCTTCCTCTTATTGTCCTTAGCAGGCGGCGAAGATGGTTGACCCTGCGGCGGAGATCGATATGGACTCGCGTTGTGGTGGTCGTAGTCATGGTGTGGGCTTCTTGGAGGTGATGGAGGTGAAGGTCACTACTGGAGAAAATGCTATAGGAGACATGCTTATAGGAGGCACATTTAGACCATACGTGCCTCCTATAAAATAGGCGAGGCACATTTCCTTGATATACGCCTCCAGTATAAAAATAGGCGAGGCACATATGACTAGAATGAGCCTCCTATAATCTCTGTACGAACGAAATCTGGCAGCCCCAGATTAAGCGAGGTACATTCTAATCATATGCGTCTCCTATATATCAGATATGCGAGGCGCATATGTGAAGAATGCGCCTCGCATAAGCTATGTGGACCCGGGTGAAAGCCGGTGGTCAAATATGCGAGACACATATGATCATATGCGGCTCTTATACTTGATAATATGCGAGGCGCATGCAGCAGTGTGCGCCTCAAGTAACTTATGCGGGCCCGGGTGGAGGTAGGTGGCCGCATATGCGAGACACATATGATAATATGCGACTCCTATAGTTTCAAGTATAGGAGGCACACTTGGAGCAATATGCGTCTTCTATAACCTGACACCACCTTTTTAAAAAAAGTTTAATAATTTCTTACCTTGTCTGGTCAACAGGTCTCTAGCCAATTAGAAGAGATGAATGTTGTACCGACGGATCGAGTTTAACTCACGATAAAATAGGGCACCAGACAAAATCAATTCGGATGGACTAATCTCTAGCCAATGAGAACCGAGGAACAACCATCACGCGGATCGACCTAGAAAATCCCAACGATCTGAACCGCTAACCACATCCAACGCCCGGCATTTCTTGAGAGAAAACACAAACACGTACGCACCCCAGCAGACCAGCCACAGTAAACCTTCTCGCACGCACGCGTCTCCATCTCCTTGGATCCCCTTTCTGGAGGTGGAGCTGGAGCTAGAGCCCGTGGAGCCCATGTCGGAGCCCCCCAACGACGCCGGCCCCATCGGCAGGCCCATGCCGGACTTCTGCTCTCTCACGGTGGGCGCCAGGCGCGACATCCCCTTCCTCTAGCATCCTCCTCGCCTCGCGTCTGCGTTTGTTGCTGGAACATGAAGGTCAGAATTGGAATTGATGCTCTGCTTCTCTCTGTTGTGATGTCTCGATCGTGTAAGATCGATGGGTTGGTGAAGGACTCGTTTTTGGAGACCCTTCGGAAGGAGAAGGAAGCGGAGGAGCTGCCGGGAGAGCCGGAGGCAACGCTGAGCCTAGACTCACGGCCGTCGAGCAGCAAGCGCCAGCTATCCAGAACTGCATCGGTGTCGTCGTCGTCCAGGAGCCCGTATCATAACATGATGCAGGTGTTCCAGCAGTGCAAGCAAGACGTGGCCTGACACGCGGAATGATCAAGAGCAAGTGCAAGAGCACGAGCTCAGTACATGCCGTGATGCCTCGGCCGACTTCTTTGTTTTTTCTTCTCTTTTACTTCCAATAATGTGTGTTGATTGCTTGGTATCATCTGGCAAGTTTGTTCTTGTCTATAAAAATGAGATACAGATATTAGGACAAACTGAATCTGATTTTCCGCTACTACTTTGTCTATGCTTAAGTCTAAAGTTGGCCATTTGCGACTTGAAATTCAATTCGGCTCGCAAGTGCACATGAACCAATTGCTTGAAAGCAGAATGTCAGAAGAAAATTGAAAAAAAATCATGTATGGACATTCTATGTTAGCTAGTTTTCAGAAAAAAAAGAAAATATATATATACAGAAAAGACAAATCTCGATACCTAAAAATATTATAGGAGGCGCATATATACACTATAGGAGGCGCATTGTAAAACATATGCGAGGCGCATATGATATACGCCTCCTATACTTTACATATGCGAGGCGTATATCGATATGCGCCTCCTATAATAATCGATATGCGCCTCCTATAATACGCATATCGATATGCGCCTCCTATAATGCGCCTCGCATATGTAAAGTATAGGAGGCGCATACCGTATGCGCCTCGCATAAAAAATAGGCGAGGCTCAAAGCTAGAGGCGCATATGATATGTATGTGCCTCGCATATGCTTTTAGGTGCGCCTCGTCTAAGGTTTTCTCTAGTAGTGGGTGACCTGCGATGACTCGGAGGCAGTGTTGGCCTTGGCGCTGAGCCTGGAAGCTTGATGTTGTTCTTATCTCATAGAATGATACCACACAGTACTTCTCTGAGTGTCCTCTCACCTTCAGGTCCAAGGATGTCAAGCTCCATTGAGTCCCACCCCGTTACGATTTCATCTACCCTGACTTTAGCATAGCCAACTGGAATCTCACGGCCATGCCAGCGTGCGTCAGGTGGACAAGGTAAAGCACTTCCGACCGCCACCTTTAGGGATATGTTCTTTACCTTCTGATGGAGCTCACAAGATATCTGCTCCTTGATTCCATCCACGGGGTAGCCAAGACCGCCATTTATCATCCGTGTATCGTTAGACGGGACCTCTGATTCAGCCATGCTGCTGCTCCGCTAAGATGGGTCGACGGTAATATCGAGTGCAGGATCTTGTGGGCGCACTACTCCTCTAAGTTCGTCAATCTGCTGCTGCTTGTCAATTCTTGCTAGAAACTGGTTGAACCTGTCTCGCTCCTCCTCCCATTGCTTCTTTGCTCTCCCTCGGCTTTTATAAGTACCTTTGTCTTTGAGAAACCCAATCTCCCATGTATAATTAGGGCCAAGGCCTCGTACTCGTCCTCTGTGATTGTCATTCCCGAGGACATTTGTCAGCAAGTTTTTCTCTTTATCAGGACAGAACTTTGTTTTCCCCTCTTTAATTTCTTTCACCACTTTCGGCCATGTCTCCCTGGGTATCCTAATCCCGTCACTGCAATCAAGGTCCCCTGTAATTGTTGGGGATATGCTATATGAGTATCCTCATAGCATGTCTCTTATCCGACTAACCCGGGTGGCCCATAGTCGGTAGCATGGCCTATGGCCTACTGGGCGGCCCAGTTAGGTGGATTCAGAAGGGAGGCCCATGCCGGATAAAGGAAGGCTACGGTGGAGTCACCAGCGTACCCGGAGCCTTGGAGTGCAAGATACACAAGACTAGTAATAGACGGTGTAGAACTCTGTAACCTGTCCGGCTAGGACTTTTCCCTGTAACCCTAGGACCTGGCGATTATATAAGTTGGGCCTATGGGAGCCTTTAGGGCACAATCTTAGACGATAACTTAGACTCTCTAGTCACCTCGCACAGCGAACCTAATCTCTGTAACTCGGCATATTGCCATTATAGTGATTTATAGCAGGAGTAGGATTCCGCCACCGTTGTGGGATCTGAACCTGGGTAAGCTGTGTTACCTCGTGCCGTCAACCGTCCCTTACCCCACATCTCTAAACACGCCGTGAGGACCCCTCCATGGCGTACTCGTCGGCAATACCACAACAGTTGGCGCCCACCGTGGGGCAAGAGGCGCTTCAGGCTCTTCAGCGGGCGAGGACCAAGATCTTCGCGGGAATCAGCAATACCGTAGCCATCGGTCGCGTTCTCTTCTCCGGCAACGTTCCGATCGTCCCGTCGATGAGTTCTGGATCCCGGCGAAGACGAACCCTACACGGTGTTCGATCGTTCCTATCAGAGACATCCACCTCTTCATCGGCGAAACCGACTCGGGCACTAGTTCCCTGTGAGTCGGAGGAGCATCAATACCCGCACGGACCGCCTACGGGCAGGATACGTTTGCGGAAGGATCGATGTCGGATCTCTCCTCGGAGTTTGCCGGCAAACATTGGAAAAATTCAAGACCCACCCAAACCGCCCCTGTGCAGGATATAAAGGTGGAAGATCACTGCAAATCCGCCGGCTTCGGCCGTGCGTCTGGACAGCAGAGATCTAAGTTCGTCGGCGTGGTTACCATCTTCGATCTGGCGCGCTGCGTTCAGAGAGAGGGCGAAAACCCCCGCGACTACCTCGCCAGTGGCTCGTGATACGGCCGACCTGGCCAATTACCCCAATGATGATGCCATCTATCACTTTATGGAAGGACTGGACCACGGCACGCTTCTCCGACATTCTCTAAGACGGGAACAGGCGTCAGGACGCCTCACCTTCGAAGGCATGGTGAACACCGTCAATAACTACGTGGAGGCTGAAGCGGCAGCTCAGACAGCGCTTGCGCTCATTAACGGAGCACCTCCGATTCAGCCACCTCCACCGCCTCCGGCCGCCATCGTCGTAGCAGCACCACCACCTCCAGTCATCGTCGAGGCCGTTGCACCTCCACCGCCCGTCATCAAGGAGATCCTAGCACCCTCCGACTCTGTCATTGACGCACTTTATGCTGATTTCAGTGCAGATTCAGAGGAAATAGACTTCAGTCCAGAAGAGCTAGACTCCGCCATGCAGGAGATGGAGGAGGAGTACTCGCACGACGAACAAGCTAATAACACCGTCATGTCCCGATGGGTGTTTGTGACCATTGGGACAGCGATGGATAAAGACCAGCCCGGGCAAGCTCCGCCTCTGACCGGATAAGGGAAGGGCCACTTATTGTCACGACAATGATCGCGCAAGAGTCATGCCTCCTCGGCTAACCGGTCTGCAGCCGCAGGAACTCGGCACCGGTCCGAGCAACAACAACACCGCAAACTTGCCGCCTCCAGCATCTATGTCGGCAGCAGCCCATGTTACTCCAGCTGATAGAGTGATGTACGGCAACCTCCTCGTTGAGCCACTAACTGTTGATCATATCCAGAACGTGACTCAGCTTGACGAGAGGCGCCAGCAGCTACTGGAGGAAGCGCAAGCCATCGCGAAGCAAGGCGCTAAACTAGATCGAGATCTGGTCAACGCGCAGAAGTCCATAGAAAAAGCTAGAGCAATGGAGGCCGAGTACAAGACTCTGCTCCAGTAGTAGAAGGCTAAGAAGGCTCCGGCTCGCGTCATCAACGATCCTGGTGTATGGCGCAACCTAGGATGGGCTCCCTCGAAGCCGGCACAGACCAAGCCATACATTAACAGTGAAGGCAAGCAGGTGATGCCCACCCCACTCCTTAACCTCGCCGTCACCAAGACCCTTCTGGAGCAGGATAGATCGCCTGAGGCAGTGGAGCAGGTCTATGACCTAGTGGCCAAGGCGGTAAAGCAGCAGGAAAAGGCCACCTCTCAGAGGCGTGAGTCTGACCCAGCGCTCTGCCGATCTAGCCAGTACAAGCCGCCAAGGGACAGATCTCCTCATGATGTCGGATCGCGGACGGGTTCATCAGAACGAAGACGGAGGGATGCGTGCAACAGGAAGGATGCTATCCCCATATCCTCCGACCACGGAGAAAGAGCCCAACCTCGCCGCCCATCGCCACCGCCCCGATCCCCCCGACGTCAGGAAGACTACAAGGCTCACCATCGTACGGATATGCCCCCACCAAAGCAGTGTGGCATCGTCATCCGCGACAACGCGGAGCAGACCCGTTATGACGGAAAGCACAACGAAGGACATAAGAGCAGGTCACGCCATGGCCCTCCACGTCCGACAAGCAACCGTGACAGGCGTGAGGCGTCGCAGGAGGGTAACAGCAAGAAGGCTAACCCACCGCCACCTCCGCCTCCATCACCGCCAAGCAGTCACCATGGCGGAGGAGGCCCGCGTCGTTCGCGCAGCCCATCCCCTGTTGACAAAAATAAGAAGAACCCGGAGCCATACGATGCACGTTCGCGGATCGATAAGATCCACGAGGCCCGGGAAGGACCATACCTGGGACCACGTTGCTTTGGACCTGCAATACGGACCGCAACTTACCCCAAAGGTTTCCGGATTGACAAGACCATCAAGCCCTATGACGGCACCGCCAAGCCTGCCACATGGTTGCAGGACTACAGCAACGAGGTGGATATTGCCGAAGGCAACCCCAACATCGCCGTCAAGTACCTCCCGTTAATGTTGGCGGGCACGGCCCGTCAATGGATCGACGACTTGTCGGAGAAATCTATGTACAACTGGTTGGACATGCAAGAAGCGTTCACCAAAAACTTTGAGGGTACATACAAGCGTCCCTGCATTGTGGGCGATCTACAGCGGTGCGTGCAAGAGAAAGACGAGACATCTCGCGCCTACCTCTCCCGCTGGCTGGATATGAAGAATTCCTGCGCAGGAGTACACGCCCAGACCGCCATGGCCGCCTTCATCGATGGTTTGGAAAGGGGCACATTGCTCCGACACAAGCTGAAGCGCTAGTGGCTTTTTGCCGGCAACGGCCGTTCCAACTCAAGCTCGGAGGAACAGCAGTACAAAGCGGAAAACCGCTCCAGAAGAAAAGCAATCTATCGACATGGTCGCCATGACTTTTGCAGGACGAGGAGAAGGCGGACAATGTGGCCGAGAAGGGGAGCAGGCTGTGGGCAGCAACGAGGAAGTGAAACCAACTCGGCGCCGCTCCGTGTTCCCCAAACCTACAAAGAGTACCGCGATATGCCGTGCCTCGTACACCTCGACGCCAACGGCAAGGCCACCCATACCAATCGACACTGCAAGTTCTTCAACGACCTCAAGGAAGACCCAGAGTCCGGCTATAAGCGAAGTCGAAAGAACAGACCGCGAGGCAAGGGCAAGGGGAAGAAGAAGGAGGAGGAGTTCAAGGATTCAAGTGACATGGACGAGGACGTTGACCCCAAGCACGCCGCCAAGAGCGACGACAAGGGAAAGAACCCCTTTGCAAAGAAGGCCCCAGTCTACCACACTTTCCTTGGCACCCCCACCGTCCGAAAACAGAAGACCTCTTTAAGGATCCTGATGGCCACTCTCCCCCCAGTTCCCCAATACCTGCGCTGGTCGGAGGTTCCAATCACTTGGGACAGGACGGACCACCCAGACCTTGTGCCCACGGAGAACCAGTACGCCATGGTCATCAACCCATTGATTGACAGCGTGGAGTTCACCAAGTGCATGGTGGATAGTGGAAGCAACATCAACATCATGTACCTGGATACACTGCAGAAGATGAACTTGACGGAGGCAAACCTAAGGCGGACCAACACCGTGTTCCATGGCGTAGTTCCTGGACGGGAGGCTCGGTCCCTTGGGTGTATCACACTTCAGGTAGCCTTTGGCGACGTTAATAATTACCGCCAAGAGCGCATGACCTTCGAGGTGGTCCCCTTCAAGAGCGTGTACCACGTCATATTTGGCCGCGATATATTGCACACGTTCATGGCCAAGCCATGCTTCGTCTACAACAAGCTCAAGATACCCGGACCAAACGGTGTCATCACCGTATCCGGAAGCTTTACCAAGGCAAGGGACTGTGAGATCAATGAAGCAGCCGTTCCAGAAGCTGTCCTCTACAGCGAAGAATTCAAGGAGATCCAGAGCAAGGTCGATGACTCAGAGATGCCCACGTCGAAGAAGCAGATCTCTGACTCCGCTCATGCATTCAAGGCCGCCATCGAGACCAAGCCGGTGGAACTTGTGGTAGGCGATGCCTCCAAGGTCACCGCCATTGGGACGAACCTGGATCCCAAATAGGAAAGCACGCTTGATAGGGATGTACCTACCGGGGTATACCCAGCAGGATGTTTCCGACTGGCCCAAAGAACTGGTGAGTGGGCCTGCAAGACGGCGACTGGATCAAAGCCCGGCGTGGATCCAAGCGACTGTAAGCTGAAGGCCCATGCGAGTAGATAGGCCCAGTCGGATTAGGTTAAACAAGCACCGAAGCCTTAACTGATTCGGTTGAGATATGTAAACCCTAGGGAAGGTGAGCCTATATAAACCTCCTGCGGGCGTGTAGAGAATCGTTCCATCATACCCCAAGCGACTCGCCGCCTAGCCGCCGAGCTCGCCCATTGTACCACCTTCATAATACAATCTAGCGAGTAGGTCTTTACCCTCCGAGGCGAACAGGTAAAACCTCGAGTCTCCGCCCTCATCTCGCACCGCAGATGGCTGGCCGCCTGCCCTCGTTCTACTACTCGCTGCCGATTGCGGCATCTGCCGTGACCATTCCCACGATGATGCGCCAATGGGGCCTGGCGGTCTGGCGGTGTTCTGCGGCAAGATCCAATCTGCCCATCAGCGAGACGGTGCCACCGGCCGCATGATAGCGATCGGCGAGATGCTCCAAATCTTGCCGAAGCAGCTACGTCGGCCGCGACCCGTCACGCACAGCGTGATCTTGCCGGTCGGCACGATCAGCCTCTTCGTCGGCCTCACCGACGTCATCATCTCGGAGGACTCGGCTCGCATCCGCGAGTCGCCGCCACGCGATCGGCTCTCCGAGAGCCAGGTCCGCACGATCCATCGCCTCGCCTCCGAGTATAATTCGGCCCACAGCGATGTGGCCGAAAACTCAGCGACCGCAGAAGACGCGGCCCTCAACGACGACGCCGACTCGGCGACCCCGGCGTCACTCGCCGGGTCCATCACCGCGGCTTCACCCGCGGGCTCCATCACCCAGGTCTCCAACGTGGGAGACTTCGGGGACCCCTCCATCCTTGGGATCTTCGAATTCGACTCCGGGTCAGAGAACTCCGCCGACCTCCGTGACGGAACCGGCCGCCACGCTGCGACCTACATGGCGACCAGCACCGATCCACCGGAGGATCCATTCTCCACCCCAATCCCTCCTAACTCCACGGCGATGGAGGTCGAGGAACTCCGCTGGCGGCGCGGGCGATGCGCGAGCAAGCGGCCGCGAAAAATTCGCCTCGAGCAGGTGTGGCGCGAGAGCTATCGCGCTACCACCAACAGCGGATCAGGTCGTGCTGAACCCCACCGCTCAGGCGCCCTGAACTTTGACGACGAAATGACCCGACCAGCGTGGCGGCGCGCGATCTGCGAGAAACGCCACCGTGAGGAAGTGCCCGACCCCGCCAGATAGACGGCGATGGGCGCACCGCCTCAACCCAACCGCACACCCCCCAGGGACCAGCCTCGGATAGTAGTCTCCTCACGGGAGCGAGATGCAAACGGCCTTCCACTGTTCTCCACCCCGATGGACAACCTCGTGGCGGGCGGGCGGCAACCGACAAAGATCACGGCCACCGGATGGCGCCCTGCAGATCCAATACGTCGGGGCCACTGCCGCAAAGGCCGTCGAGCAGCAAAGAGCGGCGCCGACTTCAAGGTCGAGTATACTCGCGTTCCTCGGGAAGCGAAGTGCCTCGGCGCCACCCAATGGCGGCAAACACACTCAGCGCCCACCACCGAGCCTGCAGCTCCAACAACGACCCGAACGCGGCCTCTCCACCATGACCCTGGGCGGCGACCAACCTCGCCGCCCACGGTCACCCCATCGCCGCCCGCACCCGCCTCATCACCAACCAACGCTGGCGCGCCACGCCAGCCCGACGACACCTAACCAATCGCCGCGACGGCGAGCCCATGGGGTCGCTCAGTCGACTCGGCCCCAAGTGCTTCGGACCAATGATCCGAGGCGATAAGTACCCGCTAAACTTTAAGGCGCTGAAGGAGATAGAAAAGTACGACCCCTCGTACGACCCCGCCGTCTGGCTCGACACATACCTCATGGCAATGGGGATCGCAGGCCACACCGACCTGCTAGCCGCCCGTTACCTCCCCCTGATGATGGAGGGGCGTGCAGGTGGATCAACACCTCCCTCGTGATAGTATAGACTCCTGGAGGAGATGCGCGACGCTTTCGTGCACTTCGAGTGCTCCTACACCGCGCCACCACTATCGAGGACCTGGAGCGATCGTCCAGGGACCCAGTCGACCATAATCGGGTCCAATGGTGGCAAGAACTCGGTAACGCGTCGGCATCCACCCGGACACCGCGATCCATTGCTTCAAGACCTCGTGCGCCACGAGCCCCTGGTCGCCAAGCTCAGCGACACTCGCACACTCGACAACATCCCGACCTCCTCGAGATCGCCAAACAGTACGCGGAGGAAGATCCAAACCAGGAAACGGCGGCGAGTCAGAGCTCAACGCCGCCGAAGCGGCAACGACAGCGGACGACGATCCGACCTACGCTACAGCAACACTCGCCTCACCGGCAAGCGCCGCAGTGACGGGCGAGTTGACTTCGTCGCCAACGCCGGGCACGCACAACGCGAGCCCAAGAGCTTCCGCCGTGACGGAGGACAACGCCGCGACGGCGGCAACTACAAGGCCAAGCCAAGGTTCGACCCCGCGGCTCTCCTTAACCAACCATGTGCGTTTCATAGCAGGGAAGGAAAGCCCGCCACGCACACCACCGCCGACTACCACACCCTCAGGGAGATCGAGAAGGCACGGCGAGCACGGGAGGACCCCGACAACGACCCGCCAAACGGCGGAAAATTCGGCAAAGTGGCCGGCTCGCTCCACACCTTCACAGGATTCAACACGAAGCGCGAGAAGAAGGTCATCGCCCGCGCCGTCGCCGTCAATGCGGTGGCCCAGGTGGACATTCCCCAGTTCCTCAACTGGTCGGAGCAGCCCATCACCTGGAGTCGACAAGACCACTCGCCACGCATCGAGTACCCAGGTCGAGTCGCCCTGGTGGTCAAGCCTAAGGTCGGCGACTACTGGCTCCCCAAGACATTGATGGACGGCGGAAGCTCCATCAACATCCTGTACCTGGACACCTTCAGGCGGCTGTGGCTCCCGCAGTCGATGATCGAGACGACCCACACCATGTTCCACGGCATCGTCCCCGGTCGGAAGGCGTACCCGATCGGCAAGGTCACGCTGCCAGTCACCTTCGGCACATCAGCAAACTTCCGCACCGAGCGGATCGTCTTCGAGCTCGTGCCCTTCGATAACCCCTACCATTGCGTCCTGGGGCGCCAGGCGTTCGCCAAGTTCATGGCAGCGCCCCACGCTGGCATAACGCGATGAAGCTCCCCGGGCCGTGCGGCGTCATCACCATCAACGGCGACCCCGACATGGCCGCCGAGTGCGAGGCCAAAGGTGCCGAGCTCGCTGACGCCGTCATCGCGGCGGAGACCAACCACGCGGACGAACTTGCCAAGTACGCGAGCGGGGTCAACAACGACGACCCCACCATACTCAAGAAGCCCAACTCGGAGGACGCAAACACCTCAACCTTTGAGGCCACTACGCACACCCGTACCGTCGAGCTGGTCCCAGGCGACTCCAGCCAGACGGTGACGAACGGGATGGGCATGAGCCCGGCATAGGAAGGCGTGCTCATCGAGTTCCTCCGTGAGAACAGGGACATCTTCGCATGGAAGCCCTCTGACATGCCCGGTGTCCCCAGGGAGCTCGCTGAGCACAAGCTAAACGCCGACCCCAAAGTGCGACCTGTCAAGCAGTCGCTGCGGCCCTTCAATGAAGAGCGCCGCCGAGCAATCGCCGAGGAGGTGCAGCGTCTACTCGCTGTAGGCTTCATCCGGCCAATCAAATACTCCAAGTGGCTGGCAAAGCCAGTCCTGGTCGAGAAGAAAAACGGGACCTGGAGGATGTGTATCGACTACACAAACCTGAATAGCGCCTGCCCAAAGGAGCAGTTCGTCCTCCCGCGGATCGACCAGATAATCGATTCCACCGCGGGCTCAGAGTCGCTGTGTTTCCTCGACGCCTACTCTGGTTACAACCAGATCAAAATGGCTATCGAGGACGAGGATAAGACGGCGTTCATCACGCCATTCGGAGCCTTCTGCTACACCGCCATGACCTTCGGCCTCAAGAACGCCAGGGCAACCTACCAGTGGTGCATGCAAGAATGCCTTGCGAGCCAAATTGGCCGCAACATCCACGTCTACATCGACGACGTGGTCGTAAAGTCCGCTCGCCAGGGCGACCTACTCGCCGACCTGGCGGAAACGTTCGCCAACTTGCGAAAATACAAGATAAAGCTCAACCCAGGCAAATGCACCTTCGGTGTACCTGCAGGACAACTACTGGGGTACATCGTCTCCAAACAAGGGATTGAGGCGAACCCCACGAAGATCGACACGATCGCCCGACTCGGCAAACCCAAGTGCCTGCGCGACGTCCAGAAACTGGCCGGGCGAGTAGCGGCTCTCAGTCGCTTCATCCCCCGCTTGGGCGAAAAGGCGATGCCCCTATACCGCCTGATGCGCAAGAACCCCACCTTCCAGTGGGACAAGGAGGCGGACGACGCGCTCCGCGATCTCAAAAAGGTGCTACTACACGCCCCGCCGACAAAGAACCCATGCTGGTTTACGTCACGGCTTCCGAGCGCGTCGTCAGCGCCGTAATGGTCGTCGAGAACGACCGGAGGAAGGAGGAGCGCCCAATACAGCGACCGGTCTACTACATCAGCGAGGTCCTCACTGAGTCGCGGCAGCGGTACCCCCAGTACCAAAAGATGGTATACGCGGTGTTGAGCCAATGGCGCTGCGCACTACTTCCAGGAGCACCCGATCACGGTCGTTTCCTCGGCACCACTGCAGGACATCATCCGCAACCGTGAGGCGACCGGGCGGGTCGCCAAGTGGGCCGTCGAGATCGGCGTCCACAACATCAAATACGAGCCACGAAAAGCGATCAAGTCGCAGGCCCTAGCGGACTTCATCGCCGACTGGGAAGAAGCCCAGCAGCCAGAAGCTGCCATACCTTCATTCTTCGAGCTGCGCTTCGACGGCTCCAAGAACGCGGACGGCGCAGCGCAGGATCGCTAACTTCACCAAAGGGCGACAAGCTCCGCTACATCCTCTGCCTCTACTTCACACACATCACCAACAACATGGCCGAGTACGCGGCCTTACTCCACGGCATGCGAGCGACCAAGGAGATGAACGTCAATCGCTTATGCTGCTCCGGCGACTCCGACCTCGTCCGCAGGCAAGTCGCCGCACCGCGACGCCGTCTCCCCACCATGGCGGCGCATCGCCAAGCGATGGACAATTTGGCGGACACTTCACAGGCTACTCCGTCGAGTGGATCGACAGCGGAAGAACGAGGAGGCCGACGCCTCTCTCGCATCGGGTCGGCTCGACTCGCACCACCCGGCGTCTTCCTCGACACGATCACCAAGCCATCAGCCTCCCCAAGGGAGATCGACATCGAGTCCGCTCCAACCGAGGCAGCCCTAGTCGCACTCGTCAACGAGCGAACGACCGACCAAGCCCTACATCGCCTACTGAAGCGGCACCTTGCGGCGCAAGAAGCTCGAATGATCGCCCGCCGATGCAAGTCCTACGCCATCATCGATGGCGAGCTCCACAAACGCAGTGTCACCGGTGTGTTCTAACGCTGCGTCCAGCCCGCCGAAGGACGCAAGATCCTCCACGACATCCACTCCGGTGACTGCGGCCACCACACCGGCGCCCGCTCTCTTGTCGCCAAGGCTATGCGACATGGATTCTACTAGCCCACCTCACACGCCGACACTGTCGACATTGTCCAGCGGTGCGCCGGGTGCCAGAAGTACGCCAACCAGACGCACGTGCCGAGCTCAGCGCTCAAAACAATCCCCATCACCTGGCCATTCGCTGTGTGGGGTATGGACATGGTAGGCCCCTTCAAGAAGGCTCCCTCTGGTTACACCCACCTCTTGGTCGCGGTCGACAAATTCACAAAATGGGTGGAAGCCAAGCCAGTTCGGAAATGCGATGGGAAGACCGCCACCAAATTCCTACGCGAGATCATATATCGCTATGGGTTCCCAAACAGCATCATCACGGACAACAGCACCAACTTCGCCAAAGGAGCCATGGCCGAATTCTGCGAAGAGCACCACATTCGGCTCGACCTCGCGTCAGTCGCCCACCCGGAATCCAACGGCCAGGCAGAACGAGCCAACCAGAGCATCCTCCATGGCCTGAAGCCGCGACTCCAAGTACCACTCGAGCGCACCGCCGGGTGCTGGGTCGAGGAGTTGCCCTCTGTCATCTGGGGGATCCACACCTCGGTCAACAGGTCGACAGGTTTCACCTCCTTCTTCATGGTCTACGGCGCCGAGGCAGTCATGCCTACCGACCTCGAGCACGACTCGCCGCAGATCGTCCACTACACGGAGGCCGCAAACGAGCTCGCCCGCCAAAACAGGGTCGATCAACTCGACGAGGCACGTGACCTGGCTCGGTCACGCACCGCTATCTACCAACAGGGACTCCACCGCTATCACAGCTGGTGGGTGAAAACTCGCACCTTCCAAGAGGGCGACCTGGTGTTACGCCTCATCCAGGACAAGAAGGGCATGTACAAGCTTTCCCCTCCGTGGGAAGGGCCATTCGCCATCGGGCGAGTACTCGGCAACGACGCCTACTACCTCATCGACGTCTGCGGGGACGACGAACTCGACGTCAAGCGACCATGGAATGTAAACCTCCTACGGAAGTTCTACTCCTAGAACCCCACATATGTATCCCCCAGTCGCTATGAAATAAAAAGAAACAGTTACTGCAAATTGCGCCTACTCTCCATGTCTTGTGCCACTCGCACTCGTAATAACAGCATTACGCTAACCGCAGAAGTCAACCTTTGGTACAACGATCGGCACGGCTAAGTAGTGCGGTGCAAGAGCACTGAGTCACCTCAGGTCTTGCATCGTCCACGAAAAACGCCTACCCGGAGCCCCATTGGAGTCGCCTAGCTCGACTGGTTCTACGAACCAAGACTACTGCCTACGCTTCTTACAGCGACCATGGTCCTCCGCATCCTCGACATGGCGACTCGAACGGCTAAGTACCACGCTCGGGGACTGCAGACCAGTTCACCTCGAGCGGTCCGGGAAAACGCCAAGTAGGAGAGCATGCCCAGGACTCGCCACGCGACTGACCCCACGGGCCAGGCAGGAGTGACGCGCACAAACTAACGCGCCAAGTCCTCACTCACCCTCAAGTCGCGCCTGGAACAGCCAAGTACCACGCTCGGGGACTCAGCCACCCGACCTCGTTCACAAGACGAGAAAACGGCGGCAAGTACAGCGTTCAAGGGAGTCGCCTAGCGACTGGCTCTTCGAGTCCGGGCGAGTCGACCACAATAATAAAAGACACAAAAACAACAAACACATCACATACGAGGTAAACCCCACAAAAGGGCGGACGCGCTCGGGGACTCGTTCAAACAACAATCACAAACACTTGACAAATACGAAAATAGACACGACGTCTCATTCGATAGCATGTTGCATTGTCTCATATTACAAAATATGCCCGCATGGCAGACTTGCTACTAACGCCACAAGGCAAACTATCCTATTCTGCAGGCTTAGACGACGACTCGCCAACATCCCGGCGATTGCGGATGAACGACGTGTACGGGTTCGACGGATACGTCGTCAGTTCACCCGCCATCGCCGCGCGGAAGGGTTGCCCGACCTTGAAATCACGATGCGGCGGCTCGGGGGGTCGTTTGGCACGACGACCGTCTCCTGGTACGGAAGAAGGTCGCCCATTGCCCAGACACGCTCTGAGTACGCGGCGGCGCGATCCTGCAACTTGAGGACCTCGGAAATCTCTACCGCGCCAGTCGACGACGGGTAGCCACTCGTCACATCGTCGATGTCGAAGTCCTTGGGAAAGTGGGCAAGTCCAAGACTAAGTGCCGTCGCTGCTCCGCGCCGAAACGCCGACCGCGTCATGAACTCAACGACCGCGGGTGCCTTCTCCAAATACCTCCACACCTCAACGAGGTTGCTGGGAATCACTTCTGTGGGCGATATCTCTTGGAGATAGGCACGGATGCACGTCGCCGACAATGTTGCCGAGTCGACAAGCATGCTTACACCGCCGCGTCAACGAAGCTCGCCTCTTCCGCTATCGATGATGCGACCTGCGAGTAGAAGACAATAATGAATGACGGACACCACAAATGGCACAACTCATGAAAGAGGCGTGACTTACCAATTAGCGGGCGAGATCCGTGATGAAGCATTGAAGCGATGTATGGTCGCCCTGAAGCCCAGCAACAAGGGCATCCGACACTTTGCGATCCTCTTGGCGGCTGCAATGGCGGCCTTGGCTCGCCCATCACCGAGCTTCGCTTCTTCGCTTCCGCAGCTTGCGCCGAGGTCGGCGATCCATTGTTCAGCCGAATTCAAAGCCGATTGCGCCGCCAATGCACCAGGACAAGCCTGGCGAGCTTCCTCTGCCTTCGGCAACAACTTGAAGCCCTTTGTTCGCCTCTGACGATGGCGGTTCCTTCTCCATGCTGCCGCCACCAATCGGTCAGCCGATTCAAGTTGCAGACCCTGTACATCACCAAAAAGGTTAATCAAATAAATTCTTAAGTGCCCACCCGCTGAAATTCAGCGAGTGCGCACTCAGGGACTAGCAATCAAAGAAATTCTTAAGTGCCCACCCGCTGAAATTCAGCGAGTGCGCACTCGGGGACTGGCAATCAAAGAGATTCCTAAGTGCCCACCCACTGAAATTCAGCGAGTGCGCACTCGGGGACTGACAATCAAAGAAATTCCTAAGTGCCCACCCGCTGAAATTCAGCGAGTGCGCACTCGGGACCGCAATCAAAAATTCCTAAGTGCCCACCCGCTGAAATTCAGCGAAAAGCGCACTTCGAGGACCAACAATCAAAGAATTTTAAGTGCCCACCCGCTGAAATTCAGCGAAAAGCGCACGGGACCGGCAATCAAAGAATCCTTGTGCCCACCCGCTGAAATTCAGCACGGCGCACTTTCGGGACCGGATGCGAAAAATAAAGATAAGACATTAAAAAGAATCAGGCGCCGCAGCACCGACCTGATCCTCGGGGACTGGATGTACCTGGATGGCTGCGCCAAGCATGCCATGGAGTTGTATCGCGTCCACAGACGCGAGGAGAGCCGGCGTGTGCCCACGACGTTGGTCGACTTCAGCATCGGCGATCCCAGGAGCATGGCTCGAGGGCGAAGTTCCACTTGCCGCGGCCGCCTTGGTCATGAAGCGCGGGAAGGTGGCGATAGATGCACCCGCCCCAAAGGAGGCCGGCTCGGCCGTTCGAGCAAGGCGCCCTCGCCGTGGGCCAGCGGCCGCCGTGTCGTCAGAAATCGTGACGACAGTGTCATCCTTGGCCTTCTTGCCGCCATCCACAGAGGCGACGACTTCGTCCGCCTTCCTCTTGCGGGAAGGATCTTCCTCGCTGACGACGGGTGGCACCTTAGCCACGGTTGGGTGGCCCATCCTCTTCACTCCGGTCCTATACATCAGTCGTATAAGCAAGATAATTCAAGCGATTTTGAAAGACGAAGGAAGGCGAGTGTATAGGACGTCGGGCGACCGGAATGAAGCGCAGCCCCATACGGAGGCCGGCTGGCTTCTCCAGTTCCGGGCCCAGTCGGCGGCTGAGCCCCATGTCCAGGACGTCGCGTGCCCAAGACACGGACGGCTTCTTCGTCGTCGAGGCTGCAACCGGAGCCTCTGTAACCTCTTCGAGAGGGGCTTCCTGCGGTAAGCCGCTTCTGATGGAGCATCCCCAGCCCGAGGCCCGGGGCGAATGGCGGGGGCATCGAAGACAGTGGCACCTCAACGGTGGCCGTGTCCAGCGCGGCTGCCGCCGGTGGCGCCTCGTCCTTGTTAGGGCTGGGGGCGTCAGAAATGCTTGCCGAGTGTGGCGGCGAGGCCGGCCTCATCGGCTTCGTCTTCCTTCTTGGAGGGGCCTTCGCCTCCTTCTCCTTCCTCTTCTTCTTTGACAGAGTAGCCTGGCGGCGTGAGGTCGTCTCCGGAAGTTCTTCTTCATCATCATGGCGCTCGAGGCTCTTGCTCGCCTCGAGCTTGCACTGACGTTGCCCGGGGTCTTGTGAGCCAGCGGGGCAGCTTCTTCCTCGGACCCGTCGTCGCTGTCGCTTTCGTCGCTCCTGGCGGGCGACTCGCCCATGTCTTGGACGGACGAGCTCGAATTCTCGTCATCCGAAGGCGGGAGCCACCCCTCCACCACTTGGAACAGCTGCAACAAAGGCAAGTTGAAGTTAGTATGACCGCGACTGCAAAAGGACTGCGACTGCGAATGATACGAAGTGATTACCGTTGAGGCTGAGCGCTTCACGGTATAGGGGGCGACCCCAGCTTGAGCGTCCAAGTACACCGCTTGGGTGATTTTCTTCAGGGCCGCGGTGTAGTCGTCGAGCCTCCACTCGGCCAGGCTAGCCTTTGTCGGTCGTCGGCCGGTGTCTTGGTACATGTAGTGCTCGCGCGGGACGAGTCGCCGCCCGAGCCAGCAGTTGTACAGGTTTATCATCTGGAGGCCCTTCTTCTTCAGACCGCGGATGGTCTGAAGCATCTCGTCAACGACCATCCGTTGGTCGCTGGGAAGCTTGCCGATTTGAAGGCGGCGCGGCTCGGATCGGTCGGCAGAGTACCGCGGAATCGCCGTCTCGCCTTCCGGAGTCGCCTCGGCAACGTAGAACCACAACTTCTTCCAGTCGCTCGCTGCCTTGGCGGGCAGCATCAGGTCGAAGAATGAGGCCTTCGACTTCAGCTGGAAGGTTAGGCCACCCGCGGCGAGCATTGGGCCGCCTGCCTCGCTGATCGATCCGTCCATGGAACAGATCTTGCCAAAGAGGAAGTAGGGCGGCAGCCCAAGTAGCACTCGCGAATGCCACAAAGATGGCGGCTGCTTTCGATGCTATGGGGACCAGATCCGGCGGCTGGATCCCGTAGTAAACCAGAACGCCGGAAGAACAAGGACGTGGGAATCCCAATCCCGCTCAGTGACTGGTGAAGCGGATGAATTCCCCTCGCGGTCTCGGGTCACCTCTCCACCAGCGGGGATGTGCCAGCCGTAGCAGGATCCCGCCTCCTCGAAGGGCCATTGCACCTCGTACATTTGGACCTCCCGTGGTTCGGTGGATAGGGCCATGGCGGAGGACTTTGTGGGGGGTCGGAGGATTTCGAGTCGGCTGGATCGCGAAGCGAAGGGAGGCGAGAATGCGTGCAGTCGGGGAGAATGGCGAGAAGATAGCTCTCTGATCGCCTGCCATTCCCCTTATATAGCGGTTATTACCCACCAAATCAGGAGGCCGTTACTACGCGGTGATTACGCCAAAAGTTACCGTTGGATTACCGCAACGGCTAGTTTGACCACGCTTAACGGTCCAACTTCAGCCACTCGGCTCACCAACCTACTCGCTGCGAACAGCGATTCGCCGATTCGACTCGCCAAAGCTGCGAACAGAATGACAAGTTTTTCCTATATACAGGAGCCCACCGACGATTATTTGGATGCCTACTCAAGCCGCATACTCCGATCGGCGGTCACCTCATGTCGACGACGGCCTCGGGGACTACTGATGGGGATGTACCTACCGGGGTATACCCAGCAGGACGTTTCCGACTGGCCCAAAGAACTGGCGAGTGGGCCTGCAAGACGGCGACTGGATCAAAGCCCGGTGTGGATCCAAGCGACTGGAAGCTGAAGGTTAAACAAGCACCGAAGCCTTAACTGATTCGGTTGAGATATGTAAACCCTAGGGGAGGTGAGCCTATATAAACCTCCCTGCGGGGCGTGTAGAGATACGTTCCATCATACCCCCAAGCGACTCGCCGCCTAGCCGCCGAGCTCGCCCATTGTACCACCTTCATAATACAATCTAGCAGGAGTAGGTCTTTACCCTCCGGGGGGCCGAACCTGGGTAAAACCCTGAGTCTCCACCCTCATCTCGCACCGCAGATGGCTGGCCGCCCTTGCCCCTCGTTCTACTAATCGCTGCCGATTGCAGCATCTGCCGTGACCATTCCAACGACAACGCTCGTCGAGTTCCTCCGTGAGAATAGGGACATCTTTGCCTGGCAACCTGCCGACATGAAAGGTGTACCTAGGGAACTTGCCTAGCACAGCTTAAACATAGACCCAAAATGTAAACCAGTGAAACAACCTCTACGACGCTTCGGAGATGAGAAGAGACGCGCCATTGGCAAAGAGATAGCTAGGTTACTTAAGGCTGAGTTTATCCGAGAAGTACTTCACACCCGATGGGTGGCCAATCCTGTACTTGTCCCGAAAAAGGGGACCAATGAATTAAGAATGTGCGTTGATTACACCGGCTTGAACAAAGCATGTACCAAAGATCCGTTTGCTTTGCCTCGCATTGACCAAGTCATTGACTCGACGGCTGGCTCAGAACTTTTGTGTTTTCTCGATGCATACTCAGGATACCACCAAATCAAAATGAGGAAGTCGGACCAATTGGCCACTTCGTTCACTACCCCTTACGGCACGTTTTGCTATGTCACGATGCCCTTTGGGATGAAAAACGCAGGTGCTACCTACCAGCGGACAATGCAACGTTGCCTTCACGACCAAATTGGTCGGAACGTTCATGCCTATGTGGACGATATTGCGGTGATGTCTAAAAAGTCAAATGACTTAATCTCCGACTTAAAAGAAACCTTTGATAATCTCCGGAAATACAACATGATGCTCAACCCTAAGAAGTGCGTCTTCGGGGTTCCAGCCGGCAAATTGTTGGGCTTCATCATTTCCCAGCGCGGAATCGAGGTCAACCCGGAGAAAATCAAGGCCATCTTAAACATAAACCGTCCGACATGCCTAAAGGACATCCAACGACTAACATGTTGTGTTGCAGCAGTTAGTCGGTTCATCAGCCGACTTGGAGAGAAGGCTACAACTGATACAAATTCTTGAAGAAGGCGGACAAATTCACATGGACAGACAAAGCAGATGCAGCATTGAAGCAGCTCAAGGAGATTCTCTCCTCAGCGCCCATCCTTGCGGCACCCGAGCCTGGAGAGCCCCTGTTAATTTACATGGCGGCAACCAACCGGGTTATCAGCATCGTCGTCGTGGTAGAGCGGAAGGAACCAGGCTATGAGCACGGAGTGCAACGACCAGTTTACTATGTAAGCGAGGTCTTGACGGAGTCCAAGCAGCGTTACCCGCACTACCAAAAGATAGCTTATGGAGTGTTCCTCGCTTGAAGCCGAGGCATTACTTTCAGAGCACCCAATAACGATGAGCAAGACTCCTTTGTCGACATCAACAACAGCGACGCTACATGAAGGGTCGCGAAGTGGGGCATTGAACTTGCCGCCTTCGAGATCACCTACAAGAGACGCGACGCTATCAAGTCACAAGACTTGGCAGATTTCATTGCAGATTGGACGGAAATGCCAGATGCTACTCTATTGCCAGAACCAGAGTACTGGGTGATGCACTTTGACAGATCAAAGTTGCTCAACGGCTCGGGGCTGGTGTCTACTCTGATCACCAAAGGAGACAAGCTACACTACGTTCTGCAGATCCACTTCGAGGCTACAAACAACATGGCGGAGTATGAAGCACTCATTCACGGACTGCGTGTAGCCAAGGATATTGGCATCAAGCGCATAGTTCTTTGTGGAGATTCCGACTTGGTTGCCAGCGGTGGTCGCACACGGAATGCGCGGAACCCTATGATGGCGGCATATCGCGGCGAAGTGGACGAGATAGCCAAGAGCTTCTTTCTGAAGTCAAGTATGTGCCTAGGGAGCAAAACGAGGCGGCTGATCTACTGTCTAAACTTGGATCAGGGCGCAAGCAAATTCTGCCAGGAGTTTTCCTAGAGCATCTACGCACACCATCCGTGAAGGGCGCCGACATCGACAACTCGGATAGAGCTGACTCTTTCGTCAACATGGTGACAAAGATCCCTCCGGCTTGGACAAAACCGTTCATGGAATATCTCGAACACGGAACTTTGCCTGAAGACAAGGTCGAAAGACGGCAAATAGTACGACGAGCAAAGTGTTATACCATAATCAACGGGCAACTCTATAAAAGTAGCACTACTGGTGTATACCTAAAGTGCGTCTCCCAGCTAGAAGGTATGGAAATCCTACGCGAAATCCATCTCGGAGATTGCGGGCATCATGCCGCTCCTCGATCGTTGGTCACGAAAGCCTTCCGGCAAGGATTCTACTGGCTGACCGCGAAGGCGGACGCCGACAAGCTGGTTGAGACATGCACATGATGTAGGGGTTCGTAGCATGGAAAACAAAAAAATTCTACCGCATGCAAACAAACAAGCCAAGATCTATCTACTAGATTGTAGCAATGAGTCGATAGGGGAACTCACCCTCGAAGATTCCAAAGCGGTTAACGAGAGCAGATTCTCGTGGGTGATGTAGTCGTACTCTTGCCGATCTCAAGATCGCATAGACGATCCTTCCGGCGCTGCGTTCCGGCAGCGCTTCCACAGTCGGTCACACATTCGGTACTCAACGAAGACCTTCCTCTCCCTTGTTCCAGAAGGCAGCGGAGGTTGTAGCACTCTCCTCGCGATTCCGGCAGCACGACGGCGTGGTACCGGAAGTAGAGGGGAGATCTCGCAGGGCTTCGTCTTAAGCCGGAGCGAGTATGGTGGACTATGAGAGAGCCTTGGTGATCTAGGGTTTAGACACACCAATTAGAAGGGGCTAAACCAGCGGCTAGGGAAATTAGAAGCTCTAACTCGGCGGCTTGGGAGAAATCCCTAGGCTGTGGCTAGGGTTTAGGTTTAGAGGGAGGCAACTTGTGTGTCTAGGAGGGGAGCCCTGCCCCTCCTTTTATAGGTGGAGGGAGGCGCCGGCCAAGGGGAGGGAGTCCCTCCCCAACTCGGATCCCTAGTGGGCCGGCGGTGGAGGAGGAACTCCTCCCCAACTCGGTTTCCCACTTCTTCTCCACTTTCCAAAATAGCCGTTTGACTTTTCAAATTGGCGTTTGACTTTCAAACTAGGATTTGATTAAACCCTTTATTTTGTACAGCGATGACACCTAGTACATGATGCAATCATTCCAACTTGCAATGACACATTCATGTACCCTTCCCCTCCGGAGTGCCGGACATTCCGGAACCTTCTAGAACATTCCCGATGAAAACACCGGAACCATTCTCCAACCCCGAAACAGGACTTTCCTTATATGAATCTTATTCTCCGGACCATTCCGGATCTCCTCGTGATATCCCGGATCCCATCCGAGACTCCGAACAACATTCGGTCTCTTACTCATCATTCCATAACTACTCAACAACATCGAATCCTTAAGTGTGTCTCCCTACGGTTCGTGAATTATGCGGACATGATCGAGACACTTCTCCGATCAATAACCAATAGAGGAATCTGGAAATTCATATGGCTCCCACATATTTCTACGATTACTTTGTGATCGAATGAACCACTTACATACGATACCAATTTCCCTTTGTCTCACGATAGTTTACTTATCCGAGGTTTTGATTGTCGGTATCTCTGCATACCTAGTTCAACCTCGTTACCGATAAGTACTCTTTTCTCGTTCCCGTGGTATGTGAGCCAGTCACATGCTTGCAAGCTAATTGGATGACATTCCACCGAGAGGGCCCAGAGTATATCTATCCGTCATATGGATGGACAAATCCCACTCTTGATCCATGTGTCTCAACCCATACTTTCCGAACACTCAATGCCATCTTTATAGCCACCCTGTTACGGTGTGGTGTTTGATGTCATCAAAGTATCCTTCCGGTAAAGGTGATATGCATGATCTCATGGTCGAAGGAATTAGGTTACTATGTATCAGAAAGCTTATAGCAAATGAACTATATTAAATGACTTGATCTTTATGCTACGCTTAACTATAGGAGTATGTCCATCACATCATTCTCCTAATGATATGACCCTGTTGTTAATAACATCTCTATGTTCATGATCAGGAAACCATGATCATATATTAACCAACAAGCTAGTTTAACAAGAGGCTTTACTAGGGACTCTTTTATGTTTACAAATCACACAAGTATTAATGTTTCCGGTTAATACAATTATAGCATGGTATGTAAACATTTATCATAAGTATGAAGATATAATAATAACCACTTTATTATTGCCTCTTGGGCATATCTCCAACAGTCTCCCACTTGCACTAGAGTCAATAATCTAGTTTCAAACCTTTCTGTATTCAACACCTATGGCTTTCTGGTGTTGTATGTACACGATTGCTAGTGGTCAACTGATCTCCGGATCTGACACTTCCAGGTCCGTGTGCAATTGCATGTCTTTGCGTCTCTATGCATCACTCATTCTCTAATGAGATGGCTTTGTATAATTTTTGGTCCTTCGGTGAGACCTTTAGCTCTTTGGGGTTAAAACATGTTGATAATATTGTCGTACAATATATCTTCATAGTATTATCCCGCTGTGAACTACACCTAGTTTGACAACAAACTACTTGACACAAATGCCCTCTTTAGCTGCTATTATAGCAGTCATATACTTAGCCTTTTGTTGTAGTATCTGTCACAATGTCTTAACTTTGGAACTCATCCAAATACATTATGGAACTTACTTTCCATTACATTGTGCCACCCTTAGTTTAGATTGAGATAAACTTAATTTGTACTTTGTGACAAAACTAGTATCAATGTAGTACTTTTACAATGAACTAACCATCTATTTGTCACTTCTACAAATAATATACTCTTAGTTCTTCCAAAAGATCATAAGAATATCCTTACTATCGTCCAATGATCATCTTATGAATCATTCTGGTATATGCTCATAACATTTAGAGCATAGGACATATCTGGATTTGTACATATCACAGTATGATTGATATAAATACTCTTTGTGATTTCATACATCAAGTATCAATCTATACTTGAATCTTTGTTTCACTTACCAAGTGTCAATACACTTGAATATATCATCAATATTGAACTCATTCAATCCTTTCTGTGTGACAAGAACCTTTCTTGTAGTTTCTATATTGAACTCATTCAATACATCATCTATGTACTTTCGGCACAACCATATTAGCGTCCATTGATGCCAAATATTTGGGTTTTGCCTAAGTCTTTCATCAGGATGAAATTCTTAATATGTGTTAATAAAAGATACATCATTTCTAATCAACAATATGTCCTCCACATAATGTATTAGAAATGTGTCTTAAACTCCACTTAATTTCTTGCAAATGCAAGCATCTTCATTGTCTCCGATGAAATTAAACTCTTTTAACAGTTTCATCATAGTGAAGATTCCAACTCCGCTATGCTTATTTCAACCATTGAAGTTCGCATATGCATTTAGCATCCTTTGAATTGACAAAACCCTTTGGACCGTGTCATGCACACGTCCTAGGTAACCCTTCTATTAGAAGAACTTGTTTTGTTTATTCAACTACCACATAACAAAAATTATATGTAGTGGTTGCTACATCAATCCGTCTAGACTAAATATCGCTATGAAAGATCAAAATCTTGTCATAGTCAACCTTTGAACATTTTGTGAACTCTTTCCCAACATGTCGACTATTTCATAGATGTGAAACATCCATGTCTACTTCTTTATAGATCCAAACACAACTGTAAGGTCTTTACACCTTTCTCGAGGGTCCTTCAAGTTCAAAACTTGATTTCTCGTGTATGGAACTATCACGGATTTTATGGCTTCAAGCCATTTGAGTCGGGGCCCATCGCTTCTTGGCATGTAGTCAGATCATTATTGTCAAATAATGATTTAACTCTCAAATCTTGGTATTTGATTGTTTACCCGACCTACTTGTTTTAATAGGAACTTAGATCTCCGTGACCCCAACCTTTTTAGGCACGTGAGCCATGAGCATTATTCGCCTCCTAACACTTTTCTTTGTCGCAACTCTACACATATAGCTAAGGTTCCTTTAACCTTATCAAAGTTCTATTGTCCTCCCACTTATCTTTTCACGAAAAATTCCTTCTCAAAGAAACTTGACGTTCTAAGCGACAAACACTTTTGTCTCCGGTGTTTATGGAGGAATACTTACGAGAATACAAATACAGGTTTATCCGACTTTGGTTGCAAACATCTTTCTTATGCATAGCATACCAATGTTTAAGAAAGGACTACTTGGGTTTTATCACAAACCATAAAGTTATATGGTGTCATTTCAGCGGATTATGATGGAGCTCTTTTCAAAGGAAAAGCGGTAGTCTCTAAAGCTTTTAATCTTTAAAATATAATGGCAGTTCTATGAATTACACCTTTGATCTTACCATGTCAAACAAGGTTTTAATTACATATCTCGAACGCTCCATACTCTTATGGTGTTTCGAAATGCAAATCCACGTAATCGATTCCTTAAATCTTAGGTATTATGCTAAACTTGTAACTCAAATATCTTCCTTTATGATCTTTATCATAAACTATTTATATTCTTATTACAATGATTTTGCACTTCATCTTGAAAGACTTTGAACTTTTTCAAATGTTTCATACTTCATCCTTATTAAGTAAATATTCATATATTCACTCAAATTTTCGGAGAAAGCATATGAAGTTGAAACCCATCGCTCTTGACTACATATAATGGATTTCATACAACAATATGTACAAGTTCCAATAAGCTAGTCATTCGTTCCCTTTTGGCCTATGAACGAAGTTTTAATTATCTCTAGGAAAGTTTCACAAGCGTCATGTGATCAAAAATCAAAAGACTCCAAAATTCCATCCACATGGAGTTTCTTCATGTTTTCTTTCCAATATAATTTAAATGGCGATGTCACTTCCTAAGTGATCTTTCAATCAATTTGTCTTTCGACATTTTTAGCACTAGTTTTATGGATGTGATTTCTCCAACGAGATTTGTGAATCATCCATCTTTTATGGATTACGGCAATTATTTGAGCAACCCTTTTGTTCTCATAATACCTGATAAAACAAATCTTGAAGGCAAGCTTTGATATTTAACGAGCAACACAATAACCCTTTATTTGTTCTCGATGAACATCATCACATATTCTTTTGCTAGTTACTTAGGCCATTGTAGTTCATGAATTGTGTTGTTTCGTATGATGATTCACACCAACAAATTCAGTATCAAATACTTAAGAACCACATTGTTTAATAAGCAAAGAATATAGCCATAACATGTATATCATCTATATACTTAAACTGAACAATTCTAGTCTTTTCTTTTCTACCATATATTTATGAGATTCTCTTTCAGTATTTCCTTTTACATTTGAAAGAATCTATCAACATCAACAAAGGAGTCATACATATGACACATAGTCCAAAGCGTGTATAATTAAATACCAATGTCTTTGGACTTGCACTTTGAATTAGATCACCATCATCAAATGTTTGGTGTTCTTTCAAATTCCTTTCTTTAGTAATCTATTGGTGTAGTAAACACTTTACCTACATCAAATGTTCACCCTTATCATGGAATTATCCATGATCAAGCTACTTATAGCTTATAACGGTGAATCATGAGTATAATGTTGCTCTCCAAAACATTTTGGAGGATTAGGACAACTAGTGTCTTCAACCTTTTGCAAATTCTCATCAAATACGAGAACATGACTTTTGCCATATTATACTCTATCATGTTGCAACCAAAACTTTGTTTCAGATATCACAATATCTTCCACATCATGGTTTCTGAAACAACTCTTTCAGATCCTAGATAACCTTGATATTAAGACAATCCTTTGAATATCAAGAATCATGGAGACAAACATGATACTCATACACTAACACTTGGAATTGTCACTCTTGATTTAATACTAATTATTAAACTTCATGGAGTAACCGGAACTTACTGAAAGTTTGCAATAGGACTTTTAAACTTTAGCTTAACACTTCAAAAAAATACGATACCAGTTAAGTAAAGTAACTAACGAATTCTATAGTTCTATCATCTCAATTAAAACTAAGCAAGGTGGTAAACAGATGCCAATGACTACAACAACTATGCAAATTCACTTTGATTTAATTTATGATAAATAGTGTTCAACTTTTAATCATATTGCCGTTGAACTCCCACTCAAAACAATATCCCTCACATTGTTTTAGTGATCACAAGAACCAAATCCACCACATCAAAACCGATCATCACGAGAGTTGATGTAGCTTCAATGGCGAACAATCAACATGTTCATCATATCTACTATATGACTCATGCTTTACCTTTCGGTGATCCATGTTCCGAGACCATGTATGTACATGCTAGGCTCGTCAAGATCAACCTTAGCTTCCGCATGAGCAAATCTGGCTTGCTCACATTGTATACACTCGCAGAATCTAACACACCCGATCATCACGTGGTGCTTCGAAACAACGAGCTTTATAACGGTGCTTACTAAGGATGAACACTTTAAAACTTGAAATTGTGTGCTTGAGGGATCATCTTATAATGCTACCGTCGTTAACTAAGCAATACAAGATGCATAAAAGGATTAACATCACATGCAATTCATAATATGTGATATGATATGGCCTTTCTTCTTGTGCTTCCAATCTCCATCTTCAAGCACGAACATGATCTCCATCATCACCGGCATTGCATCAAGGTCAATGACGCCGCTCCATGGTTGTCGTCCACCAGCTTCAACTATTACAACTACTTTGAACAGACAAGCGGGTCTTAACAGAATTTAAAGACAACCATATGGCTCCTGCCGGTTGCCAACTTACAATAAGGAACATTGCATACATCATATATAATCACAATCATGGCCATATCACATCAACACACCTGCAAAACAAAGTTAGACACCTCTAATTTTCTTTGCATGTTTTACGTGGTTTGGGGCTTTCAATAAGTGTCGTTCTAACTTACGAACAAGAACCACAACATTGATACTAGTATTGTCAATCACCCGTTGTAAATTGAATCTTAACTATGTTGGGAGAAACAGGCACCCGCAAAGCCACTTATGCAATACAAGTTGCATGTCAAGCGTGGAGCAAGTCTCATGAACGATGTCATGTAAGGTTAGCCCGGGATGCTTCATCCCACCATCCTGCAAGATGCAAAGTACACAAAAAGCAATCGACAACACAAGCATCAACGCCCACAATGACCATTGTGTTCTACTCGTGCAACAGATCTACATATAGACACGGCTCTGATACCACTATAGGGGTTAAGCATGGAAAACAAAATTTTCTACCGCATGCAAACAAACAAGCCAAGATCTATCTACTAGATTGTAGCAACGAGTCGATAGGGAACTCACCCTCGAAGATTCCAAAGCGGTTAACGAGCGATTCTTGTGGGTGATGTAGTAAATACTCTTGCCGATCTCAAGATCGCGTGACGATCCTTCCGGTAGCTGCGTTCGGCAGCGCTTCAGATCGGTCACATCGTTAAATTTTCGAAGACCTTCCTCTCCTTGTTCCAGCAGATCGGAGGTTGTAGCACTCTCCTCGCGATTCCGGCACGACGGCGTGGTACCTAAGTAGAGGGAGATCTCACAGGCTTCTTAAGCCGGAGCCAGTATGGTGGACTATGAGAGAGACTTGGTGATCTAGGGTTTAGACACACCAATTAGAAGGGGCTAAACCAGCGGCTAGGGCAATTAGAAGCTCTAACTCAGCGGTTGGGAGAAATCCCTAGGCTGTGGCTAGGGTTTAGGTTTAGAGGGAGGCAACTTGTGTGTCTAGGAGGGGAGCCCTGCCCCTCCTTTTATAGGTGGAGGGAGGCGCCGGCCAAGGAGAGGGAGTCCCTCCCCAACTCGGATCCCTAGTGGGCCGGCGGTGGAGGAGGAACTCCTCCCCAACTCGGTTTCCCACTTCTTCCCCACTTTCCAAAATAGTCGTTTGACTTTTCAAATTGGCGTTTGACTTTTCAAACTAGGATTTGATTAAACCCTTTATTTTGTACAGCGATGACACCTAGTACATGGTGCAATCATTCCAACTTGCAATGACACATTCATGTACCCTTCCCCTCCGGAGTGCCGGACATTCCGAACCTTCTAGAACATTCGATGAAAACACGGAACCATTCTCCAACCGAAACAGGACTTTCCTTATATGAATCTTATTCTCCGGACCATTCCGGATCTCCTCGTGATATCCCGGATCCCATCCGAGACTCCGAACAACATTCGGTATCTTACTCATCATTCCATAACTACTCAACAACATCGAATCCTTAAGTGTGTCTCCCTACGGTTCGTGAATTATGCGGACATGATCGAGACACTTCTCCGATCAATAACCAATAGAGGAATCTGGAAATTCATATGGCTCCCATATTTCTCGATTACTTTGCGATCGAATGAACCACTTACATACGATACCAATTTCCCTTTGTCTCACGATAGTTTACTTATCCGAGGTTTTGATCGCTTGTATCTCTGCATACCTAGTTCAACCTCGTTGCCGATAAGTACTCTTTTCTCGTTCCCGTGGTATGTGATCCCTTGTGAGCCAGTCACATGCTTGCAAGCTAATTGGATGACATTCCACCGAGAGGGCCCAGAGTATATCTATCCGTCATATTGATGGACAAATCCCACTCTTGATCCATGTGTCTCAACCCATACTTTCCGAACACTCAATGCCATCTTTATAGCCACCCTGTTACGGTGTGGTGTTTGATGTCATCAAAGTATCCTTCCGGTAAAGGTGATATGCATGATCTCATGGTCGAAGGAATTAGGTTACTATGTATCAGAAAGCTTATAGCAAATGAACTATATTAAATGACTTGATCTTTATGCTACGCTTAACTATAGGAGTATGTCCATCACATCATTCTCCTAATGATATGACCCTGTTGTTAATAACATCTCTATGTTCATGATCAGGAAACCATGATCATATATTAACCAACAAGCTAGTTTAACAAGAGGCTTTACTAGGGACTCTTTTATGTTTACAAATCACACAAGTATTAATGTTTCCGGTTAATACAATTATAGCATGGTATGTAAACATTTATCATAAGTATGAAGATATAATAATAACCACTTTATTATTGCCTCTTGGGCATATCTCCAACATAGGATGCCAGTATTATGCCCGACAACCACATGTTCCTGCTGAAGAACTGCGAACAATACCAATAACTTGGCCATTTGCAGTCTGGGGGCTAGACATGGTGGGACCGTTACAAACGGCACCGTGTGGATTTACGCATCTGCTTGTAGCAGTTGACAAATTCACCAAATGGATAGAAGCTAAACCCATTAGAAAGCTTGATGGGGCAACTGCCCTCAGGTTTGTCCGGGATCTAGTGGTGAGATTTGGTCTCCCACATAGCATCATCACCGACAACGGAAGCAACTTGTCTCTCAGAGAAGTGGAGGCCTATTGCTGGGACAAAGGCATCCGACTTGACCTTGCATCTGTGGCACACCCACAATCCAATGGTCAAGTCGAGCGAGCCAATGGATTAATTCTGCAGGGAATCAAGCCACGTCTTGAGGCACCGCTACATAGAGCAACTAGAGCCTGGGCGGAAGAATTGCCATCTGTGCTGTGGAGTTTACGAACTACACCCAACAGATCCACCGGCTACACCCCCTATTTCATGGTATATGGAGCAGAAGCCATCCTACCTTCCGACATCCTCCACGATGCACCAAGGGTTGCCGCCTACGACGAAGATGACGCTAAAGAATCCAGATGCCTAGATGTGGACCTTCTCGAGAAGGAGCGTGTTTTGGCATGCCAAAGATCCGCCATCTACCAGCAGAAGCTACGCAGCTACCATAGCCGCCGCGTCCGGCATCGCTCGTTTAAAGAGGGGGATTTGGTGCTCCGACTTAAGCAGAAGAAGTCACACAAATTATCCCCGCCATGGGAAGGATCGTTCATCATAAGAAGACGCTGCTCAATGGGTCTTACTACCTTGTCGACAATCGTGAACTCAAGGATAGGCCCAATGAGGATCATAAGCGTAAGCGACGTGACCCGGATGATGACTACCCGGAGCTTGATCGGCCATGGAACATAGCACAGCTACGTCCTTTCTACACTTAGCATTTTTTATCTAATCGTGTACCTCTTATATGATCAATGAAATAAAGCTCTTTGGTTCACTCATTTTGCTGAGTCTTTTACCTCCTTTAGTGTTCATTTTTGGATCATATAAACCTTTATGCACAAGCTTTGCGATTGCACTTGTGAAAATTCCACCTACGGGCGTTAGCTTAACTTTTCTGGTCTACACGTTCTTTGTTGTTTTTATGTGGATTCTGGAGTAGTGACTTTTGGCACTTGTTGTCGGCGATTTTGTGCTTAGGTTATTAACGGTGCCATTGGGCATCATCACCTAAGCGCATGGTTCCGACAATGAGTCTTCCGACTCACGAAAAGTCAAGCATAAAAACCAAAGTAATGGATAAGCCAGCACTTGCTTAAAAAATATATACATACTGGGAACAAATTCTTAAGTAGCAGGATACAACAAACACTGTTTTCCGCCTTAAGGATTACATCATCAAGTTTTTTCCATGCACACGACAAAGGTGAAACAGAAATTACAAAGTGTTTTTCACTCTTTGGGTGCAGGAGACTTGGAGGCCGCATCATCACCAGCCGGAGAATCGCCTTCAGCTTCGCCACTGTGAGGAGACTCGAAGGATTCAGGGTCGGCGTTGTCAAGAAAGTTCCTGGGCACGAAGACGTCGACGTCCACCAACTCGGCAACCCTGGTGTCATAGCCCACGAGTGATGACAGGATGGCTTCGTGATCGATCTCCTTGCCGTCATCATCCACGTCGGGGATACCAGATGTCACCGTGTCGATGTCGGCACCTTCATAGTGTGCCTTCACCATGGACAACGCCATCCTTGCGCCAGCCCGTGCACATGAAGCTTTCCAGCTTGCGACACGCTCGAGGGCTCGGCGCAGAATCTCCGAATACTTCACCATGGAGTTCGAGGCCTTGATGTAAATCTGCAAGGGCGTGGCAATCTCCTTGGCTTGGGTGATGGCGGTGTTGATGAAGTTGCCGGCAAGAATCATGGATTCCTTGTCCGAAGGAGGCGAGCGGGTTAAACCCAGGGGCGCTGAAAATTCTGACAACGATTGCATGAGTTCAAAAATTCTAAGTACCCAAACTACAGAGCTCCAAGGCGGAGGATACTTACTGAAGATGCTGGCCTTAGCCTGACAGACGACGTCCGCCAAGGATTCTTTCTCTTGTTGGAGGAGCTTAAACGCCTCGCTATGGCGAAGGTTTTTCTCATCGGCAGCTTGCTTCTGATCCTTTAGGATCACAAGCTCCTCCTTCAAGCGATTGATCTCAGCGGAGGCGGAGTCCTGCAGGGCTTTCATGGAATCCTCGTGCATCTTCAGCATTTCTTCCCTCTCCTTCTTAAGGATCTTGTTCTCGCTGTCCAGCTGCTGGATGTGCTTGGACTGCTCGACAATATCCTTGGCCTTGGCTACATGCTCTGCAAGTCGGAGAAAACAAAGTACACCGTGAGTACTCGAATAAGGAAGGCACAAAAGTAAAGGCGAAATGCTAAAAGAAAACAGACTCTTGTTTTTGATGATCTGTTCCTTCAAGATGGCGGTTTTACACTTTTCAGCTTCAAGGTCCGCGCGCATCTTCTGGTACTTATCATTGGCCATGCCCCTCCGAGCATTCTCGTTCTGTGGAAACAAATACAAAGTCAAGTCGTTGTTCAGTCTACTTGGAGCCCCTAGTCAGAGATTTTCCATCTAGGTGCTCGGGGGCTACAGCGAGAGTTTTTTAACTTAGCAATATGCTTAGCTTTTCTTTAAGCATCTGGTCGGAGCTAATTCAGTTCTCAACTAGAAGCTTGGGGGCTACAGTATAAAGTTTTAACTCGGAAAATGCCTAGCTTTTCTTTAAGTATCTAGTCGAAACTAATTGAGTTACAACTAGAGACTTGGGGGCTACAACACTTAAAATTATGAACACTGTGTATGCTACTCTTAAAGCATCTAGTCGGAATAATTCATTCCATCTAAATTCTTGGGGGCTACAGTGAGAGTTTTTCTAACTTAGTCACTCTTAGAGCATATAGAAGCAAAACTAATGGTTTTCCGTCTACATCCTCGGGGGCTACAGTGGGATACTCATGTGAAATGCAAAAGGTAAAGTAAAACTTACAAGTGTGATGATCTTGAGGTTTGTATCACTCTCGGCCAGCAGCTTGCCAAAGGAGACGCTGTTACTTTGCAAGATGTCTGCTTGACGGAGTAGCTCCTCAAGACCACACGTCGGAGATGACAGCACTCCTCCATGAACCATAGTTGTGCTACCCGGCGTAAGCATCAGGAAGATAATATTCGGCAGTTCTAAGGGTTTCTGGGGAGCAGAGGTGCGCTGGCCAGCACCCACCACCGCCTTTGCTGCTACCGATGGCATCCTTAGCCGAGCTTCAGCCATTTGAAGGCGGCGCTCTCCTCAGCCGCCTCACGACAATCGCGAGTTCGGTAGAGGCGCCAGAATCCACTTCCATGGCGGAAGGGCCTGGTGCCTCCTGGGCTTGGGAGCTTGTCGGAGCGGAGGAGGGCTTGACGGCAGGAGTAGCAGGGGCGATGGCGGGGGAATAGTCGCGATGCAGCATCTCTTTAATATTTCTAGAAGCCCCAAGAGTCTTGGAGGACTTCTTGAGGCTGGTTGTGGCTTTCTTCCTAAAACGTGCAAAATGCATAAGTACAGGGATAAGACAAATAAATGAGACAATGTCGGAGAATGAGAAGCTTACACTAGGGGGGCGCTTTGGCAAACATCCCGGTGGCTTTCTTCTTCTCCGCCTCCAGGGCGGCAATACTCTTTTTGGAGGCTCCACCCTCCGTCTTCTTTTTCTTGCCTCCGTCGGCAGCGTCAGAGGTGGAGCTCTTCCGCTTCATGTAACGGACATCATCGTCGGACACAACCGTAACTTCCTTCATCTTTGGATCATAGATTTGGGCAGCCAGGTTGCCCTCCTCTAGATCGCTAAGCTGTTAAGTGAGAAATCATTGTGTTAGACAAGATGGTATTAGCAAGACGGAAAAATGGAGCAATGTCATACACGGAAAATAAATGTTTACCTTTGGGCACTTTCCGTCTACAAACATGTCGTAGGTGAGGGTGAAGCCACGCTTCTTGTCCTTCACCTTGACGATGTCCTTGAGGCGGAACTTGACGGAGTCGCTCGAGAAGTTGTCCTCGGAGATCCGGAGGGAATCCCTTCGGTCGTCAGTGTACTCGTGCATGTACTTCATGCGGTGCTGCAGAGGTTGGATCCGCCTGATGAACCAGCACATGGCTAGGTCCAAGCCGGTCAGACCCGTATCTACGAACCACTCGATCCGCCTTATTGCGCGGGAAGCATCGAGGTCGGAGGGAAGGGAGACATGGGACCACCATGTGGAGACTTCGGCGGCGGCTCCATCCACGAAGTCCGGGTACGTTACTTCTCGGCCCGCCAAAGGAATGTAGGGGCCGTAGAAGTACGTCCGTTGCCAGTTCTTGCACGACTCGTGGCCGACGATGTCGGGGAACCGCCGGCCAGGACGGATCTTGAAGCTTATGTTGCCGCAGTTCCTAAGCTCCTCCCTACTGTGTCCGGCTTCACGTTTGACGGTGAAGAAGTATACAAACAAATATAACCTAGGTCTAATCCCTAGGTAACCCTCACAGAGTGCCACGAAGTTGCTAAGCACTAAGATGCTATTGGGGGAGAGGTTGTGGGTTTGGACCTGGAAGTGATTCAAGATGGACAGAAAGAAGTGGGAGATGGGCAGAGAAACACCGCATACCAATTGCGCCTTGAGGTACACCTTCTCTCCGGCTTGGGGAGAAGGAGTCACCCTCGGCCGCCTGGCCAAAGCAGCCCTCCGTCGCAGGGAGGTAACCTTCGGCGACCATCTCCTGGATGTCGCGCGTGGTGATGTCCCGACCCGCGCAATCGCCTTTGTGCGAGTCAGGATCCTCTTCCAGGGGCTCCAGCGCCGCCAATTTATGGTCGCCGCCGGTGGTTTCTATCACCGCTGATGCGGGAATAACCAGGCCCTCTGGGGGCACGACGACGGAGCTCGCCGGCTTCACCGCGGCTTCGCTCGACGCCGCCATTGACGGGGATGAGCTGCTGCTGGCCATGGAGGAAGGAGAGGGTGAAAGAGAATTTTTCTATCCCTCTGATTTTGATGTTTATAACAATACACTTATCGATTTAACTGTGTACTAGGTTTATCACAGGATTGATAAAAGGAGGCACAACTTTAGTACTGGACCTACAACCGGTATTACCGCTTGACACCGGTATTACCGGTTCCAGTACCGGTTGGCACTGATCAAAAGCGATAAGGGTGCGTGCTAGTCAGTACCCACGGGTACCACGAAGCGGCACTACCGGCCCAACCGGTAGTACCGCTTGGTACAAACGGTACTACCGCTTGAGGCGGTTGTACGCTTCGTCACACTGACTGGCATACCGACTAGCACCCACCCTCTCCATTTTGGTCAAGATTGGTTTGGGACCCAGATTACCTACCAAACCGGTAGTACCGCTTCCTACCTCCGGTACTACGCAAGGGCTTACTACCCAAAGCTGAAGAACACTTGCAAGCGTAGTACATGTGCTGAGCAATCTTGAGTACCGGTACTACCGGTCATTAAATACCCCTCCACCTACCTTGGGACAAATTGCTCAGCACATTAAAGTCATTGCCCACCATTGGAGTCCATTGGAGCCACTCAAATCTCAAGATCTCCTCATCCATCCACCCAAAGTCCTTGATCTTTGGGGAATCGAAGGAGGAGGCCCCGATCTACTACTTCACCAAAAGAGATCTTCATTTCCCCCTCATTTCATTGAGGGCCCCTTTGCTCTAGTGTTTTGTTGGAAACCCTAGTTCTTGTTTTTGTTCTTACAAGCTTGTCTTTGATTGCTTTGACAGCTTGCTTGTATTTGGGAGCCTCCGATTAAGTTGTGGATGTGTGCCCCAAACTTGTAACGGTGTCGGCTTCCACCTTGAAGGTTGCCGATATAGTGGAAGGTGAATCGATCCCGTTGGGGTGAGATTCATCGGAGAACAAGGGAGGCCTCTCGTGGCGTTGGTGGTTTGAAACCACCCCCTCTCCAAACATAGACGTACTTCCCCCCAAAAGGAAGGAACTACGGGAAACAAATCCTTGTGTCTCCGCGTCCACTTTTCGGTTACCTCTATCCTTTACCGCACCTTACTTACTTGTTACTACTTTGTGTTGTGGTAGCTCTTGCATAATTGTCATATAGGTAAATTCACCATAGTTGTGTTATCTAGAGAATTTACCTTATTGTCAAACCTTAATTTGAAAAAGAAGAAAATTTGAAGTAGCACCTATTCACCCCCCCTCTAGGTGCCCATACGATCCTTTCAATTGGTATCAGAGCCTCGGCTCTTTATTCGGGCTTTACCGCCTAAGAGAATATGGGTAGCCAAGAAGGGGATGGTGGTAGCGAGTCGACCCCGGTGACCATGGAAGATCTCAGAAACTTGGAAACAAGATTGAGCTCTTCCTTGGTCAATGAAGTCAAGAAGATGCTTGAGCAACTTCTTAAAGACAAAGATGGCTCATCACCCCCATCTCCTCAAGAGGAACTACCATCCGTTGTACCTAAAGGGAATACTCCGGTATCTCCCGAGGGTATGGTGGTAGGGGATAAACTAGACAATGCTAATTCCTCCACACGACTTGATGGGGGGAAGGGTGAGCACCGTGATTCTTGGTACTCTCCCGATCTTCCCATCCCTCACCCTCATGTGTACAATAGAGGTGACCCACCTAAGCTAGAAGAGTCTGCTACTTTTGCTCAATGGCAATCACTAATGAGAACTCATATGCGCAGCTCTTGGATTGAACTATGGAACATCATCGAGCATGTACTCTTTATTGGGGATCCAAACAACTTGACAAGAAGAGAGGTTGTCAATAGTCAACTCAATGCCACTGCTTTGCATATGATTCAACAAGGATTGGGAACAAAGGATTACCCACACATTGAGCACTTTAGCATTGCCAAGGAAGCTTGGGATGCTCTCACTGTGTTGTTTGTTGGAAATGAGAGTATGAGGAGGAACAGATATGATGCTCTAAGCAATGAAGCCGAAGGTTTCTACATGAAAGAAGGTGAAGATCACGAAGACATGTATCGAAGGCTCAAGACCACCGCCACCGCTTTTAGAAATGTGGGTGCCTCACATGTGGATGATGCATGGATAAAAAGGAAATATGTGAGTGCACTCATGCCTTTTGAGCCCACCGACTTAAAGAGCTTAAAAGGAAGACACAACTACCATCTCATGACCTCAAATGAAGTTATGCAAGAGATGGCCGCTTTCAAGGTCGCCGCCAAGAACGCCAAAGATGCCCGTGCTCGTGCCCTCAGTATGAGAAATGTGGTCAATGTTGCTTTAAAGGCCAAAGTTGTGGACTTTGAAGATGAAGATGATAGTGATGAAGGCCTCTCCTTAGACCATCCCGATGATGTTAAGATTGCTCATAGTCAATATATGGCTTTCTATGCAAAGATTTGGAAGAACCCCGCCAAGGCCAAGATGGAAATGCAACGAAGAAGCAATCCAAATGGGAAAAGAGAGAATGCCACTAGGTTGAGAACTTGCTTCAATTGTGGTGACCGCTATCACTTTGTGGCAAGCTGCCCCTATGAGAAGAGAGAAGATAATGGTGGGAAGCTTGTGTTGAAGAAGACTCTCAAGGCACCCTACAAGAAACCTTTCATCAAAAAGAATCCCGTCAACAAGAAATCGGGAGAAATTGTCTTGATCACTCATGAAGAATACTCCTCCGACAATGAAGATGATGAAGATGAGGAAGAAGAAGGAACCTCACATGGTATGGCTGCTCTAGCTACCACCTCTACTCCGACACTCTCACTCTTCGACCCTCCAAATGATAACTCTTCCTCCAAGAACGTCACTTGCCTTATGGCAAGAGGAACGGAGGTATCCTCATCATCCCACTCTACTCAATTAGATAATGATGAAACTGATGATGAAATGTCTCTTGATGTTAAAAAGGAATTAATTGCCTTTGATGAGTTCATGACTAACCTAGAAGGTGATGCTAAACTACATTTTGGGAACATCTTAGATCAACTCTCCCACACTCACTACAAGGAATTTGTCTATATATGACCCTCCATTTTCGTCACAAAATCGTCATAGTACTCTGTTTATGACGATTCTATGACGATTTTGAGATCGTCGAAAGCTGGGCGTCGCAAATGAACTATAACGACGATTTTGGTAAAATCATCATAACCGTCTATGATGATATTGGATCGTCATAACGTCTATGACGATCCAATATCGTCATGAGCCATCTAGCCTGACCAAGTCAGATCCTACGTGGTCGATCCTCCGTGGCAAAATTGTGACAAAACTAAATTGTCTTAAATCAAAATCAGCCCAGTCCATTTCAGTTTCTTACTTGGGCTGAGCCCAATAATTCTGGCCTTTTTCTCTGCCATTATTCGTTACTGACTGTTATGGGCTCTGGCCATTGTGTTTCATATTTCAGTTTTGGGCCTTGGCCTTTTTACTGTCCAATTAGTTCTTAGCTTTTTATGTTTTTTGAAACATTTGTGTCAATATAATTTGGACCAGGGCCTATTTAGAGCCCAATTAATATTTGGTCCAGAACAATTTTCAGCCCTTTTTCATATTTCTTCTATGCGAAAATCACAGTACAAAATTTCATAAGATGATTCCGTTAATCAAATTTCTATTCATCATCACATAACATTTATTTAACTGAAACATGAAAGATATGGAAAATTTCAAACAACAGGCAAGAATAGTCTATTACAGTCATTACATGGTTCTTTCCAAACAGCCAGATGTTTTGACTGTTAGAATACAACTAGCTCTAAAATTATAGGGTCTTCAAGCTTTTATCAAATTTCTTTGGCTGGAATTCCTGGAAAAGAGAGGAAAAGCCATGTTTTTAGAGTCAGGATATAGCAAATAATTGGCAACTATTATGAAACAGTAGAATCATAAAATAGTCAACAATAGTAGAGTAACAACACGGCATGAGATTTGTTGATAAATTCTCCAACGAGTCTAAATACTGTCATGTCATCTTACTAAGTATACTATGATACCAAAATGATTTCCTTAATCTTAAGATGCTTCTTAGCAAATCCTGTTGTTTGTTGCATATTAGTGAAGTAGCCTAGATCTACAAGTTACTGTAACTATCATGTTTATTTATTCTAGTCTTCTATGAAAAAATAGTTTGCTCTTAGACCTATTATTTTACTGATAGTGTCGATAGAAAGAATAATCACATGCAAGAAGCATTCTGGAAACAACCAAATGAGAGGGGGATACCAGAGAATATTCATGAAGAGAACAGGAAACTTACCCAACTCGCATTCCTTCCTCAATATCAGTGGGCAAAACTTTGTCTCCTAAACCTACCACAAACTGCAATCACACCCCAAAATGAACATGAAAATAATTGAAATTTGAACCTCTAGGGATATATAATTGACATAAGATAGTACTATGCTGAAGCACCTTTGCGATTTGTTTGACGTTGATGACGAATTTGGCATCATCGGTGTTAGTACTAATGATCTTGGTGCATCTACCAACCTTCACAAAAGGATGAAACTTATTATTAGGGGCGACATGAAAGCATAATGGTGTAAAACAACTAGCAGCCAGAAGCTACATATTTCACTACAGAACACGAGAATCCAAGCCAAACATTCTTTTGTCATGTCAAAACACACCATGTGAATCTACTTCAGCAACTAATACTCAGGTTCATGGAATGAAGCACATCGGGATATAAAGCTACATGTGTACATATAATTTCTACACATCATGATATAAAGCTACAGAACTTTAAAACTCAGAGGCTAAGTTGCACAAATAAATAACAAGGTGGATGCAAAAAAATTGTGTACTAATAGCAACTATTTTCTAATTACTTTCATAAATTTCTACAAGATGCAAGAAACATCTTTCTACAACAGTAATGGTACTATATATTTGCTAAAAAGGAGAAAACACCAAGTAAAACATATAACCCATGTGACACTCCAAAGTAGGTGATCCTACAGGACAAGACACTCCATTTTTCTGTAGTATGTTCATGGTACTTTATATTTGCTAAAAAGGGAGAAAACACCATCAGTTGTTACATCTACTTTGCACTAAAAAGGATTAGTAGATAAAAAATAAGCATAACAGTGACTGTTTTGGTGTCATTTACTTTTAGGGGAAACTAAGATTAGTAACTACAGAAATTACTTGAGATGTGCATACAAGGGTTCAGCATGCAAATTCTACTAGACATTCAGAGAACGGTTCAGCAATCAGCATTCTAATAGCAATCGGTATTCAACCTGAAATGCCCAATTGGTAAATACCTAGTGGTTGGTCTGGCAGGATAACGGGAGGCAATAAACCTGTTACTCGACCTGAAAACCACTCTGCCAGTTTCAGTTAACGATGGTGGCATCTATAGTGGATCTTACCGGATTGTTTGTAGGACAGGAGGGTGACATAGAGAGGGCAATGGATCATCCTGTTGCTAGACCACGCCCCGTTGCCTCTGACCTGCAATCCCGCGGCTGCAAAATATGAGATATTCATGCTCAAAGAACCACTGGCCAGAAACACAACAAAAGTTCTGTAGTTGCAGAACTATAGTCTTCAGAAGATGTCGAGATTGTGGAAGTACCTGGTAGACCTTGTGGAAGCAGAGCCTGAGCTCCTGCATAGAGCCGTTCTTGCAGACAAGGTGCAGAAGCCTCCCGAAGGCGTGGATGATGGAGGAAACGATGTGCCCTACCTCGTACCTTCACATACACCGAGCGATGCCCATGTCCTGCTCCTTCACCGGACAGACATGATCCAGGCTAGGGTTTCATGAGGTGGCATGGAGAGGGGGAGGAGGGGGATTCCAGGGAGATGGTCGAAGCCTGGTCACCGGCGAGGAAGGGAAGCATGGCGTGAGCGCTCCCTCGATCTAGATGGGTTCGGGCGCAGGGAGAAATCACGTGAGGGGAGATGGGTCGCGGGTGAGCCAAGGAGGAGGAGGCTGAGGTCTAGGGTGGCCACCGGTGTGGCGCCCGGGAAGGAGGAGGATCGGATGTTGGGGGAGGCGCCGCTGACGAGGGTCACAATATCGACGAGGGGATAGGAGCATCGGGGCTCGGGGTGGGATGGTGCAGATGGTGCAGATCGTGTGGTGCTGGGAGACAAAGGGCAGGCATCGGCGAGTGGAGAGGGTTAGGGTTTCGAGGAGGTTAAGCTGCGCCGCCGTGGCTCGGGGGTGGGATGGTGGGGATGCGGTGGAGGATTGGATCGGAGAGAGGAGGGTGGGTGGCGGCTGGCGGCGGGGGACGAGGAGATATGAGTTAGGGTTAGTTTGGACACTAGGGACGAGGAGGGTGGGTGGCGGCTGGCGGTGGGTGGGGATGCGGTGGACACTGGGGAGTAGGTGTGCTTGTTTGGGTGAGCTGACAAGCGTTGGATTGAAACTGGACAGTCTAGATCATGCCCCTGAGGATGATCCGTGGGAGACGGTTTGCTGTGTTCTGATTGGTCGATTCACAAAACACCTCTTTTTTGCACTTGGAAAATGAATAATCCCTTCAAAATGGTCCAAACAATGTAAAACTTTCGCGTGGTGTTTTGTGCAGCAACCACCCAAATGAAAGTTGCACGATGCTACCACCCCATTTTTCAGAAATGACCTATCATGTATAAGGTTTCATGGCTTTCGGGCCAAACAACCAATGATATGTCTAGAATCGTGGCATAGTTTGTGATAATGTGTCCATATTGTGCACACATATGTATCGTGGGATGGAGAACAATGTTGCAGGAGGAAGTTTTCCTTTTCGACGCACATAAACCTCATTTTCCATTTTCCGAGTGCAAAAAACGGGTCGTTTTTTGAAGCAACCACCAGATGACAGTTTTAGAATGGTACCGCCACATTTTGAAAAAATATTAGACCACCTTACATGGACAATGTCCCAACCGGGGTATCTCAAACCTTTCCGTACACCCCTGGCAAAAAAGACAAATTCCTGCTGATTCGGCAGGAAGTGGGTCCGGTTTGAACTACAGGTACATGATCCGATGCCCATTATTTTTTCAAAAAAATGTGTTTTAGACTCGCAATATGCTATTTCTTTAGAGATCCAATGCAAGTTTAGCGAGGCTCGGCCCTGAGCTAAGAACCTTCATGCCCGCCGTTTTGACCATAGTTTGAAACGGGCATAAAAAAATAAAAAACGGTCCGATCAACGCAAATCCTTCGCGTGGTGTCTTATTATGTGACATAATTGCAAGGAAAAATACCAAACTTGGTAAATTGAGTATGTCTCAAAAAACCCTTCACAAAATGACCTATCATGTTCGAGGTTTCGTGGCTTTCGGGTCAAATGACCAATGTTATGGCTAGAATTAGGGCATAGTTTGTGATAATGTGCCCATATTGTGCACACATATGTATCATGGCATGGAGAACAATGTTGCAGGAGGAAGTTTTCCTTTTCGACGCACGGAAAAACCATTTTTCGAGCGCAAAAAACGGGGCGTTTTGTGAAGCAACCACCAAATGAAAGTTTTAGAATGGTACCGCCACATTTTGCAAAAATATTAGACCACCTTACATGGACAATGTCCCAACCGGGGTATCTCAACCTTTCCGTACACCCCTGGCGAAAATGACAAATTCCTGCCGATTCGGCAGGAAGTGGGTCCGGTTTGAACTACAGGTACATGATCCGATGCCCATTATTTTTTGAAAAAAATGTGTTTTAGACTCGCAATATGCTATTTCTTTAGAGATCCAATGCAAGTTTAGCGAGGCTCGGCCCTGAGCTAAGAACCTTCATGCCCGCTGTTTTGACCATAGTTTGAAACGGGCATAAAAAAAATAAAAAACAGTCCGATCAACGCAAATCCTTCACGTGGTGTCTTATTATGTGACATAATTGCAAGGAAAAATACCAAACTTGGTAAATTGATTATGTCTCAAAAAACCCTTCACAAAATGACCTATCATGTTCAAGGTTTCGTGGCTTTCGGGTCAAATGACCAATGTTATGGCTAGAATCAGGGCATAGTTTGTGATAATGTGCCCATATTGTGCACACATATGTATCATGGCATGGAGAACAATGTTGCAGGAGGAAGTTTTCCTTTTCGACGCACGGAAAAACCATTTTCCATTTTCCGAGCGCAAAAAACGGGCATTTTGTGAAGCAACCAACAAATGACAGTTTTAGAATGGTACCGACACATTTTGCAAAAATATTAGACCACCTTACATGGACAATGTCCCAACCGGGGTATCTCAAACCTTTCCGTACACCCCTGGTGAAAAAGACAAATTCCTGCCGATTCGGTAGGAAGTGGGTTCGGTTTGAACTACAGGTACATGATCCGATACCCATTATTTTTGGAAAAATCATTTTTAGACTCACAATATCATGTTTCTTCAGAGATCCATCGAAACTTTTTAATAAGACTCAATCCCTATATGAGAACAGTCACTCCCTAGTTTCAAACTCATATTTTGAATTATGGTATTGTCCCTACTATGGACTAATATGGGATTAGTAAATCCACTATTTTTAATTAATCAAAGTATTTCTAATTAATACCATACGATGTTCTACTGGATTTTATAAAAAATAGAAACAAAAATCAATTATTTTGGACTTATTATGAAAAAGTTACAAAAGAATTAAGAAAACCAAAAAAAACTAAACAGGCGGATCTGGACGGGCCATAATCTTACACTTCCTACTAAGGCCCATCGCGGCTAATTCCCTTCCCACCAAGCCCATCGCGGCTGAGTCCCTTCCCACCGAGGCCCATTACCGCAGAGAACTCAGCCCAGCGCAATGTTTGAATAGATATATGGGTGCGTTGTAGTAGTAAAACAAGAAAGAATGGTTGGCGTGGTGGTAAGGTGCGCTAGGTTAGTTTGGAGGTCTGGGGTTGGAATCCCCGCCTCAGTTCTTTTTTGCTAATAACCTATAAGCCAATCTAGGCAATTTGCTTTTGGTCCCAGTCTTAGTAGATTCGAGCAGCGCCATGTAGGCATATATTAACACATAAATATGACATGTAAGTATATATTAACACACAAATATGACACGTAGTCAAAAATTAACACATAGGCAAGTAGATATTAACACACTAATATGACATGTAGTAAAAAACTGACACATAGACATGACACATAGGCGCAATTGCTGATGTGGCCGACTACCAATTTGAACCTATCTTAATTTGGACGTCATGACGATTTCAAATCGTCGTAGTGAGGTACAAATAATGTCGTAGGCTATATCCGTCAGATTATGATGATTTGAGCTAATGAAACTATGACGTTCCTAGGCAAAATCGTCGTAACTTTGTAAGGTTTTGAACCTCCCGAACGGCTTACGACCATCTGGTGCGAAATCGTCATAACTTTATGACGATTTTGTCCACGGTCACGATGAGAAGGTCATAGAATAACACATTTATTGTAGTGACTCAAGAGCTTCTAGATGTTAGATGTAAACTTGGGCATGAACATATGATTGAACTAGAGGCTTTAAGCAATGCTCTAGAAGAAGAACAAGAGACTAGGTTGTCCCTTGAGTCAAAACTTGAAGGGCTTGATGAGGCCAATGACATAATTGTTAACAAACTCATCAAAGAGCGTGATCATGCTATGGCTAAATACAAAAGGGCTAAAAAGGACAAGATTGAGTTTGGTGTGGTTCATGAAAAACTTGCCGAGGACTTTAGTTTGCTCAACAAGGCTCACAAGGCCTTGGAGGGTGAACTATTGTCTCTCACAAAGTCCCATGAAACGCTTCAAACTCAATTGGCCAATATACCTTCACCTAGTAACTTCATTCCATCTAGTAGCACAACTATTCTTGAAGAGAATGCTAGGTTGAAGGGGAAGCTTGCTAAGGCCACATTTCCACAAGGCAACAAGTCTATTGATGATCTTTTGAGCAAGCAAAGGCGTAGTGGTGATAAAGGGGGCATTGGTTTTGTCTCCAAAACAAAGAAGAAGAACAACAAGAAGAAGAAGGACAAGCCCGCACAAGAGACCAACAAGACCATTGTGGAAAGTAAGACCACAAATGGTAAAACTATGTCTCATGATGATTTTGCGGGAAGTGCTAACCCTCACTATGTTCTAATGCGTGATTACTATGGTGATGTGTATGCACAATATGTTGGTCCTTATGATGGTTATATTGCTTGGTCTATTTGGGTTCCCAAGACCCTTGTTGCTAACAAAAGAGGACCCATTGAAAAATGGGTACCTAAAAACTAGCTTGATCTTTTGTAGACTTATGCTTCCGGAGGGTCAAAATGGGTGATTGATAGTGGTTGCACATGTCATATGACCGGAAGCTCGTCTATTGTCAAGGACTTGGTGTCAAATGAAGATCAAATCACCGTCACATATGCCGACAAGTCAAAATCTATGGTAATGGGTTTTGGCAAGGTAGTGGTGGCTCACGACATTACACTCGTGAACGTCATGCTTGTTGAAACCCTTGGATACAATTTACTTTATGTCCGTGCTCTTGGAAAGATGGGCTTTGCCATCTTTATTGATAATGATATTGTGGTCCTCATGTGGAGCAAGTCTCTCAAAGTCGCTTTCGTTGGGTACGTCTAAAATGACTTGTATGTGGTGGACTTTTCGGGGCAAGCCACTGCAGGTCCGATGTGCTTATACGGGAAGGCCGATGTGGGTTGGTTATGGCACCGCCGACTAGCCCATGTCAATATGAGAACTTTGCAAAGTCTCCATAAAGAGGGCCATATTGTTGGACTAAAAGAAAATGTTTCCTTTGCCAAAGATCGTGTTTGCAGGGCATGTGTTCTAGGGAAGATGCATGACGCTCCTCATAAGCCCACGAACCAAATCAAGTCTAACAAGATCTTGGAACTCCTCCATGTGTACCTATTTGGTCCTCCATCTCATGCAAGTCTTGGTGGGAAGAAATATTGTTTGGTGATTGTTGACGACTTTTCAAGATACTCTTGGGTTTATTTCTTCAAGTTGAAGAGTGAAACTCAAAGGACCTTTATCGACTTCATCAACTTGGTTCAACGGAAACACAATGTTCCCGTGTTGATTATAAGAAGTGACAACGGCACAGAGTTCAAGAACTACACCTTGAATGATTTTCTTAGTGATGAGGGGATTAAACATCAATATTCCGCTGCATACACTCCTCAACAAAATGGTGTGGCTGAAAGGAACAACCGGACTCTTATTGAGATGGCTAGGACCATGTTGGCGGAGTTTAAATCTCCATACAACTTCTGGGCCGAAGCCGTCTCCACCGCTTTCCATGCTTCAAACCGGCTCTACCTCCGCAAGAAAATCAACAAGACTCCATATGAGATACTTACCGGTAACAAGCCCAACATATCTTATTTCCGGGTGTTCGGTTATAAGTGTTTCTATCTCATCAAAGGTGTTCGTTTGTCTAAATTCGAGTCTAAAGCATTAGAGGGTATTTTTGTTGGCTATGGTCTCGAATCTCACACTTATAGAATCTATGACAAGCTCTCCAGAGCCGTCATAGAATCTTGTAGTGTGACCTTCGAAGAATATGATGGTCCCCAAGGGGGGCGTGTTGATGCTTGTGATGCAGATGATGAAATACCTCACGATGCCATAGGAAGAATGGGTGTGGGTTATATCCGCCCCGTTGAGGAACCCCTTATGGCGGATCGAGAAGAAATATGCTCCACTCGAGTGGAGCCCTCATCTTCACAACCTCAACATGCTCCATCTACCGATGAGGACATTGACTCAAGCCAAAGACAAGATGTGGACCCTCAACATAGTGATCAATGTGTGAACTCTAATCAAAGAGAGCTTGGTCCATTCGATGGGTTGTCAAGTGGTGCCAAGTCAATTTGTCAAGGAAGATCCATCCAAACTGTTTTGAGACAAGCTCAAATTGAGGCTAGAAGAGCACTTGATCAAGACCAAGGTCAATCCATGCCTCCCAATGCAGAGGAAGACTCCAATGATGATCAAGGTCAAGTTGATGGTCAAGACGAGGATCAAAATGACGAAGAGGTCCCCCCAAGAAACAATGAGGATATCCACGCTCGTCGTGAAGCTAGAAAAGAAAGAATGTTGGAATTAAGAGACCACACCCTCCAAAATGTTGTTGGAGATCTAAGGAAAGGAATTTCCACAAGAGCACAATTGAATAGGTTCAGTGAACACCAAGCACACATCTCCATGATTGAACCAAAGAAAGTGTGGGAAGCCCTTGAAGATTCGGATTGGTTAGAAGCTATGCACAGAGAGCTCAACAACTTTGAGAGAAACAAAGTGTGGAAGTTAGTTGAGAAGCCAAAAGATTGCCGCAATGTTATCGGAACAAAGTGGATATTCAAGAACAAGCAAGATGAGCATGGGATTATAGTAAGGAACAAGGCTAGATTGGTTGCACAAGGATATTCTCAAATTGAAGGCATTGATTATGGAGAGACTTATGCACCCGTGGCTCGCCTTGAGTCCATCCATATCCTTCTTGCTTATGCGGCACATCATAACTTTAAGTTGAAACAAATGGATGTTGAAAGTGCATTCCTTTATGGTCCCTTAAATGAATTGGTATATGTTAAGCAACCCTCGGGATTTGAGGATCCCAACTTCCCAAACTATGTCTACAAACTTGATAAGGCGCTCTATGGGCTCAAGCAAGCCCCACACACGTGGTATGAACACCTTAGAGAGTTATTGTTTGACCGTGGCTTTGAGGTTGGGAAAATCGATCCCACTCTTTTTACTAAGAGGGTTAATGGGGAGCTTTTTGTATGCCAAATCTATGTTGATGATATTATCTTTGGCTCATCTAACAAAGCTTTTAATGATGAATTCTCAAAGCTTATGACTAGTAGGTTCCGGATGTCCTTGATGGGGGAGTTGAAAGTATTCCTTGGCTTTGAGATCAAGCAAGTTAGAGGAGGAACATTCTTCAATCAAGCCAAGTATACTCAAGATATGCTCAAGAGATTCAAAATGCAAGATTTGAATGGAGCCCCAACTCCCATGGCAACAAAGACTCATCTAGAACAAAATCCAAATGATAAAGATGTGGATCAAAAGGTATACCGGTCTATGATTGGTTCTTTGCTTTAACTTTGTGCATCTAGACCCGATATTGTGTTGAGTGTAGGTGTGTGTGCAAGATATCAAGCGGCTCCTAAGGAAAGCCATTTAATGGCGGTCAAGAGAATCTTTCGATATTTAGTTCATACCCCATTTTATGGTCTTTGGTACCCTCAAGGCTCAACATTCGCTCTTTGTGGATACATGGACTCGGATTGGGCGGGAGACAAGGATTATAGAAAATCAACATCCGGGGCTTGCCAATTCCTTGGTAGGTCCTTGGTATGTTGGTCTTCTAAGAAGCAAAATTGTATATCTCTCTCCACTTGAAGCGAGTATGTTGCTGCTGCTAGTGCTTGCACCCAATTGCTATGGATGAGGCAAACTTTAAAGGAATACGGTGTCCATTGTGACAAAGTGCCTCTTCTATGTGACAATGAAAGTGCCATCAAGATTGCATACAACCCGGTGGATCACACAAGGACAAAGCATATTGAGATTCGACATCACTTTATTAGAGATCATGTTGCTAGAGGTGATATTGATCTATCCTATGTATCAACCAAAGATCAACTTGCCGATATCTTCAAGCCACTTGATGAAGCAAGGTTTTGCTACTTGAGGAATGAACTAAATATCGTAGATTCTAGGAGTTTGACTTGATTATCTTGCACTCTCACCTAATACTCGACCCATGTTTGGTTTAGGTGTAGGCATGGACATAGGGGGAGTGCGGTCCTAATTGATTGGACTATCCCTCCCCCTTTATGCGCAAATTAAACAAAAATCATTCCTCTTAATATCATTTTGTGATATGTGAGCTCAATGATGAGTTTCGGTAATGGACCCAAGATATATCTTCGTGGTGCCAAGACGAGTATACTCAAATATGGTGGCCTAGGCCACCGCCCCCTCTCAATTGAGAGGTTGATGTGCTTACTCGTGTTTGTCACCTAGTTGAATTGGTCTTCACTCATGATTGTCATCTATTTGAATTGTCATCATCATTCTTAGTCTCATGAACTCTAGTTTGGTATTTATTTGTTTCTTCCATTGTTTTTAGAGTGCATGTGCTTCTCAGCTCACTTGTCTTAACCCAAGCCTCTGTACTCCCTCACGAAAACCTCTCTCTATCCGCACAAGAATCATCCTTGATCCCTGGCTTTGGACTCAGATGGGACCGGTACTACCGGATGTGCGAGCGGTACTACAGGACCTGGGAAGTTCCCAGGTCGTCTCTCGCGCTTGCTCAGAACGGTACTACCGCACACATGTCCGTCCTACGGTCACCGGTACTATCGTGTGGAACTGTACTACAGCTTAAGCGGTAGTACCGCTCCAACAACCGGTACTACCGGTTGATGGTTTCCAGGTATATATTGGACGCGTGGGGAGAGGCACCCCTCAGTGCCTCATTACTTCCCACGTCCTCCACTCAAACCTGCGCCGCCACCGGAGATCTTGAAGCCATCGGAGCCCTGCCGCGCCCTCCTCTCTCCGGATTCTCCTTGGATTCGGCCTCTTGGCGGGCTCCCACTCCTTTCCACCGCCATGGATCCCGGTACAACCGCCCTTTCTCTTCTTGTTTGATTTCCCCATTAGATCTAGGTTTTGGCTTAGATTTGTGGAGAAATTGACTACTTGCAAGGTTGTACTGCCATATTATTCCTTGTTACCGCGTATTTAGCAGTTTATACCGTCAATTTGGGCCGTTCCCATCATATCTGACAACTTGTGTGCCGCTCAACCGGTAGTACCGGAACTTTTTCCGGTACTACCGCTTGCAAGCGGTACTACCGGTCGTCAGGTCCGGTAGTACCGGTCCACTCTGACCACATTGTTCTGCTCAAATTGTAGATTCTCTCGGTTTTGCCTTCTTGATTCTTGTGTCCTTATCTCCTTGCTATCCTCCCTCGTGCTTTCACAGATGCAGGTGGTTCTCGGGGTGCACGCAAGCGCTCCAAGTCTGACCGTGAGATTGTTGAGGAAGAGACTGAGTCTGAGGAAGAAGTTATGCCACAGCCAAGACACCGTTCCAAGCTGCCTGCCAATCGAGGTGGTCGTGGGGGTCGTGAAGGGGTTACTAAGCGCTCAGCTGGGCGTGGCAGAGCCCCTCCCTCTCGCCCTCCTTCCACTGGGCATACCAAGAGTCTCAGCTCTGGGCCATCTCGGCCAAAGAAACTTTCAGACATCTCTGAGTCAGACTTTAGGGCTCTCCGGGTGGACAATGCATACTCCCGCAACCGGAGCGAGTCAAGGGCAGACAGTCTTTTCTATGATGACTTCCAAGAGCATGTGTATCATGAGGTTATTTTGACCTATACCCAGATGGTGGTTCCTCAGCAGTGGCTTGACATGGGGCACATTGACAAGGACTCTGACTACTTTGCTGAAGCTAAGGAAATCTGCTCAAACCTTGGCATGTTCCCCATTATGGAGTTTCAGTATGACTATGATCCCCTCCTCATCTGCCAGTTTTATGCCACTGCACACTTCCACAATGGCCGCAATCGGAAGATTACCTGGATGACTCAAGGTGCTGTCAAGGAAGCTACACTTGCGGAGTTTGCTGCCATCTTGGGGTATGAGGACCGCGGCCGGGACGTTCCTTGTGGTTTCCGCTGTCACATGCGGGAGCATCCCTCCAAAAAGGATGTTCTCACACCTTTGTATATTCGAGGCCTTGGGGTTGCTGGCAAGATCAAGGATCTTCTCCCCACATATGACATTCTCCATCGCATTTTCCGTGAGACTGTTGCTCCTCGTGCGGGCAACAAGGACGAGATACATGGGTTCTCCGTTGACTTGCTGTTCAACACCTTCCTCAACAGAGAATCAGGCCAACCTCTTGATGTGACAGACTTCATTTGGAATGAAATGGTTGCTGCCGCACACACTCGGAGGGTTCCACCATTTGCTCCTTACATTATGGCCCTCATTGTGTCCAAGTGCCCCGTCATTGCTAGGACACTCTCCACTCGCTCTCTCGTTGTGCACAAGCCAAAGGCACTCAAGATCAAGACACATGCTAAACCTCGCATTGAGGCAGGTGAGGAGGATGAGGATGAGGATGAGGATGACTCTAAGCATGCTGACAGTGGTCATGACACTGACTATGTTGTCTCTCGCCGCAAGAACGCCAAGCCCTCTTGGGCCAAAAGGATGGAGGTCAAGCTCAAGAAGATCTTCTGCTTCCAGGTTGACAACCAGAAGCACATGTATGAGGCGCACGTGTATGCAAAGAAAGCTTGTGCTCGTCAGAAGGAAATGATGTCTGCTCAAGGTTTGACCATCTCCGAGAGATCCGAGAACAACATCACTCCAGAAGATCAGTGGATTTCTCAGCACAGCCGTTGGGACGATGATGTCTCTTCCTCGCACCGCGCCCCACCTACGTATGAGGATGAGGAGGACCTTGAGGATGAGGAGGAGGAGGAGGATGATGATTAACCTTTGGGACCGTAGCTCTGCACTTGTCACTTTTTGGCGTCTTGATGCCAAAGGGGGAGAAGTTGCACTTTAGGCACGGGTGTTGCATGGGAAGTCACAAGCTCGTTATTCTCTTTGATCCTTTTATTGCTTGTGAACTTCGATTTCTCTCTATTTTATGTGTGAGACTATGTGTTTATGTCGTGTGAGACTATGTGGTTTATGTCGTGTGAAACTATGTGGTTGGATCCATCTTATGCGACTATGTGGTTTATTTCATTGGATCCATCTTGTGATGTTATGCAGTATCTATTGTCTATATATTCCTCATCACATGTTTTGTGCAAAGGTATGTTTTCAAACGCTAGTATCCATACTTGTGTACCCATGTTGGGTTTGTAAAATAGAGGGGGAGGTTTGTTTCTACACATCTAGGGGGAGTCTCTTCTCTATTTTACAAATATCATATGCCTATTGTTAAAATCATCCTGCAAAAGTGTATTGTCATCAAACACCAAAAAGGGGGAGATTGAAAGAGCATTTTTCTATCCCTCTGATTTTGATGTTTTATAACAATACACTTATCGATTTAACTGTGTACTAAGTTTATCACAGGATTGATAAAAGGAGGCACAAGTTATGGCATAACAATTCCCCTTGCAAAAACTTCTGTGTCAACCGGTAGTACCGGACCTACAACCGGTACTACCGCTTGACACCGGTACTACCGGTTCCGATGCGGTTGGCACCGATCAAAAGCGATAAGGTGCGTGCTAGTCAAGACTCCACTGGTACCACCTGGCACTACCGCCCAACCGGTAGTACCGCTTATGATACTACTACCGCTTGAGGCGGTACCGCCGTCGATCGTGGCATCGACTAGCACCCACCCCTTTCCATTTTGGTCGGTACCAAGCTGTACTTGGGACGTACTACCGCCCGAACGGTAATGCCTTCCTACCTCCGGTACTACCGCTTGGGGTAATTGCAAAGCGATACCGCCCAAAGCTGAAGAACATCAAGAACTGAGACACCTCCGGTACTGGTCAGATCGACCGGTAGTACTGCATGCAAGTTAAGCGCTACCGAGTACCGGTCATTAAATGCTCCAACGGTCATATATTTCTTGGAGGGGTATAAATACCCCTCCACTTACCTTGGGACAAATTGCTCAGCACATTAAAGTCATTGCCCACCATTGGAATCCATTGGAGCCACTCAAATCTCAAGATCTCCTCATCCATCCACCCAAAGTCCTTGATCTTTGGGGAATCGAAGGAGGAGGCCCCGATCTACTACTTCACCAAAAGAGATCTTCATTTCCCCCTCATTTCATTGAGGGCCCCTTTGCTCTAGTGTTTTGTTGGAAACCCTAGTTCTTGTTTTTGTTCTTACAAGCTTGTCTTTGATTGCTTTGACAACTTGCTTGTATTTGGGAGCCTCCGATTAAGTTGTGGATGTGTGCCCCAAACTTGTAACGGTGCCGGCTTCCACCTTGAAGGTTGCCGATATAGTGGAAGGTGAATCGATCCCGTTGGGGTGAGATTCATCGGAGAACAAGGGAGGCCTCTCGTGGCGTTAGTGGTTTGAAACCACCCCCTCTCCAAACGTAGACGTACTTCCCCTCAAAAGGAAGGAACTACGGGAAACAAATCCTTGTGTCTCCGCGTCCACTTTTTGGTTACCTCTATCCTTTACCGCACCTTACTTACTTGTTACTACTTTGTGTTGTGGTAGCTCTTGCATAATTGTAATATAGGTAAATTCACCATAGTTGCATTATCTAGAGAATTTACCTTATTGTCAAACCTTAATTTGAAAAAGAATTTTTTTTGAAGTAGCACCTATTCACCCCCCCCTCTAGGTGCCGATACGATCCTTTCAGAGGGCATGACTGGTGCGGGCAAGAGGCTATGGTTTCTCGAGGTTTTCGCGGAGAGCTCGAGGAGGTGCGCGGCTGGAGGAAGAAGACGATGACGTAGGAGAATGGGGTGAAAAGTGGCAAGTGTCCCATGGTCGCTATTTATCTTACTCTGCGTCAAGATTCGTGCAGCTAATCGGATGGTTGCCGCGTAGACGACGTGTTCGTGAACGTGCGCGGTAGTTTCGCCACGTCTCCAACCGTCCCCGCCAACGGTTCGTATCGCTCGCGCGGGAAAATCGGATATGATTACGTTCTCTCCATGTGTGAGTTACGAGGCGTCGCTGACCTACAGCCTACGTCGTCATAACTGACATGGTAGATGAGCCGTCCCATCGAAGATTCCGGCATGGACGGATTTAATCTGATAACGGGAGCGTACGATGGAAGATTCAGCATTTCTCCGACTTACTCATAGAAGACGGAGAAAACCTTGTAGGGTTCTTTGGGAGGACTACAAGATATTGCTTGACGATTTGCCGACATCCATCTAGACGGAGCGTTCCACGAGAAGAGGCAAGACGGCGAGAGATCTCGGAGTTCTCCGGGGGCTACTGTTGGGGATATGCTATATGGGTATCCTCATAGCATGTCTCTTATCCGACTAACCCGGGTGGCCCATAGTCGGTAGCATGGCCTATGGCCTGCTGGGCGGCCCAGTTAGGTGGATTCAGAAGGGAGGCCCATGCCGGATAAAGGAAGGCTATGGTGGAGTCACCAGCGTACCCGGAGCCTTGGAGTGCAAGATACACAAGACTAGTAATAGACGGTGTAGAACTCTGTAACCTGTCCGGCTAGGACTTTTCCCTGTAACCCTAGGAACTGGCGATTATATAAGTCGGGCCTATGGGAGCCTTTAGGGCACAATCTTAAACGATAACTTAGACTCTCTAGTCATCTCGCACAGCGAACCTAATCTCTGTAACTCAGCGTATTGCCATTATAGTGATTTATAGCAGGAGTAGGATTCCGCCACCATTGTGGGATCTGAACCTGGGTAAGCTGTGTTACCTCGTACCTGTCAACCGTCCGCCTTACCCTACGTCTCTAAACACACACTGTGATGACCCCTCCATGGCGTACTCGTCGGCAATACCATGACAGTAATCTCGTCATACTCACTCCCATGCCCAAGGAACCAATTTCTTGTCCTCAAATCCCATTCTTCGAGCATTGGTTCTGGAATGATCCCTTTAGCAAGCAACTCTTTCTATTTTTATCCCACTTTGGCATGGCAGTCGTGTAGCCCCTGGCTCCATGTAATGGTGATATTTCTTTTTCGTAGCATTTTTCTTGTTTTTTCTGACTTTTTCTTAGCAGGTTCTGACTTCTTGTACTTCATAAATGCATCTCAGTAAGGCTCTTGCTTTGCTAGATAGCCTTCGAATTTTGGAACATTCTTATCCTTCACATACTTTAGCCATAATGATTTCTTCTAGTTCCAGAATAGTTCGGCCATCTTCTTAAGAGTCTACTCCTTGACTTTCTTCCTCAATGCAGCTGTGTCGGCATCAGCCTCATATTCTGGCAGGGTGAAATGTGTCATGAGGTCATCCTAAAGATCCTCTTTGTACCTTTCGGCGACATACTCTCTTCCGCCCCTTTGGGCTTATGCTACCCTCTAATGGTGATCGGGATGCGATTCCTAACCATAACTCCGCATTGTTGTACAAATACATTTCTAGCCCTTTCGGGTTCCAACGGTTCGCCCAGGCCCAAAGCTCATACCATCGTAATTGTATAATTCGTACACGCATCCAACTTTTTGGTTGGACCTTGTTTGGAATTTTTTCTCGATGTGGAGGTCTAAGATAAGAAACATTCGTCAATATAATATATATACAACTTGGTATATACAACTCCTTCCGGACATCATATATCTAGTGATCAACGGACATCATATGTATACCTCGCCGGTCTTTGTTAAGGGTCCATCGGCTTCTCCATCATCGAAGCTGTCGCTCCTCACTCATTGGAGCCGACGACTTCTCCCTCTCTTCGGTCAACCTCCTCTCCCACACTGGATGGGTTCAGATACCTCGAGGGAGATTCGGGTTGATGAGCGTCGTGGATTATATCCTTGAGAATTTCTTCTTGTGCTAGCTCTCTACGGATTGGACTAGTTGGATCCATAGTTTCTGCAAAATGTGAGATGCACACGATATTATTTCAAAATACACACAATATTTGAACATAGCAAAAAAAATCCTATTTGCAAATATATTTGCACACAATATTTGCAAAATTCACACAATATTTCTATTGCAACACAAATATTGCTACACATATATTTGCAACTAAAAATGCAACCAAAAAAACGCACAACTTAAAATGTTCTACACTAAAATACACATCTATAAAAATATTGCTACACATCTATTTTTCTATTTCCTATTTTCTACACTAAAATATATTTGCAACTAAAAATGCAATAATCCTATGCAATAATAAAATGTTATTTCTATTTCTATTTCTTTCCAATATTGCTACACATATATTTACAATTAAAAATGCAACTAAAAAATGCAGAACTTGAAATGTTCTACACTAAAATACACATTTATAAAAATATTGCTACACATCTATTTTTCTGTTTCCTATTTTCTATACTAAAATACACAACTAAAATATTTTTGCAACTAAAAATGCAATAATCCTATGCAATAATAAAATGTTATTTCTATTTCTATTTCTATTTCCCTATTTATATTTATATTTCTTTCAAATATTGCTACATATATTTGCAACTAAAACAATGCACAACTTAAAATGTTCTACACTAAAATACACATCTATAAAAATATTGCTACACATCTATTTTTCTATTTCCTATTTTCTACACTAAATATTTCCTATTTTCGACACTAAACTACCACATCGATCTGCAGGGCGCGCTGGCGAGGGAGGCGCGCGCGGGGGCAGGCGGAGGGGCGTGGGGAGGCGCGATGGCGGATGAAAACGGAGGGTGGAGGTGGTGGCCTACACAGGGAGGCGCGGGAAGGGTGGCGATGACGGCAGGTGCGAAGGGGCACGGGGAGGCACGGTGGCGGTGGCGGCCGACACGTGGATTTTGGGCAGCCTGGCGGCACTGTGGTCGTCAGTGGCCTCCAATGTCCAGGTTAGTGGATTCGACCGGAGAAGGGCCCCCACACCCTTTAGTCCCGGCCGGTGCCACACACCGGGACTAAAGGGGGCTTTTCGGGCACCAGGACTAAAGCGCGTGTTGGAAATGCTTTAGTCGCGGCCGGTGAGTTGGGCCGGGACAAAGGCTAAAAAATTGCGCGCGCTGGGCCAAAACTAGCGCCCACTATACTTTTTTTTAAATCCGGCACAATTTCAAAACATTTAAACATGTTTTGCATACTTATAAATTTGAAAAAACTTTCAACATAAAAAGTGCTTGAATTTGAATAAATAATCCAAATCTATTTTCTGTTTTATAAAATAATTATTCTAACTAGTCAAACTATTAACCATTTTGCCATTTTTCAATTAAAAAATGCATTAACTATTATATTTTGCATATGTTTGAATCTCACTAAACTTTCAACATGAAAAGATCTTTAATTTGAATAAGTAATACAAATCCATTTTTTGTTTTATAAAATAATTATTCTAACTAGTCAAACTATTAACCATTTTCTATTTTCAATTAAAAATATATTAACTATTATATTTTGCATATTTTTGAATCTCACTAAACTTTCAACATAAAAAGTGCTTGAATTTGAATAAGTAATACAAATCAATTTTTTGTTTTATAAATTAATTATTTTAACTAGTCAAACTATTAACCATTTTGCCATTTTCAATTAAAAATGCATTAACTATTATATTTTGCACATTTTAAAATCTCACTAAACTTTCAACATAAAAAGTGCTTGAATTTGAATAAGTAACACAAATATATTTCTATTTGACAAAATAATTATTCTAACTAGTCAATCTATTAACCATTTTGCCATTTTTAATTAAAAATGCATTAACTATTATATTTTGCATATTTTTGAATCTCACTAAACTATTATAATACATCATATGATGAGCCACTAACCGGGACAAATGTTATTTCCTTCCATTTCCCATCGCTCCCCGCCATGTTTTCCCGTCTTTGGGGCAAAAAAACTAAACAAAATCTAAAAAACAGTAACAAACTAGAATTTGCAGACCTAAAGATAAATGTATATTAATATTGGCCACATAGGTTGCAAAATACATGTATGATGAGATCCATATATATATATATATATATGCTAAACTACTTCATCCTAGGACTAGATATACTTATATACCAAAATATACTACTTGATCATGCTAATCATCCTTGAAAGAGTCATTGCCAAACCATGTAGGCATTACGGATCAGCTTTTCGATCCCCCTTGCCCTTAAATTCAGTTAAAATAGCTTCAAAGTCGTACTTCGCAGCAATATCATGCTCTATGTGAACTATCAAATTATTGGCAAGATTTTTACCTGCCATCTTATGCAACCTTGTCTTAACGATCTTCAAACTTGAAAATGCACGTTCTGCCCTTGCAGTAGAAACTGGAAGTGTGGCTAGCAATTGTAGCAATCTAACAATAAGATTGTAGATAATATCTCTTCCTGTATCGACAAGGGAATGACAAAGGTCAGTCAAGGTTGAGATATTTTTTAACTCTTCATCATTAGAAGCATCAACAACAAAGGGTTTCAACTGTTGTTCTAATCTGTAGATGTCTTGTTGAGAAATCTGCTGGATAATACTTCTTCACTAACCCACATATATCACTGCCTTTAAATGACTTAAATATATTTCTAGGAATTAGAGTGGCACTGGTGGATAAGAGATCCATTATATTCTCATTAAACCTGCGATCCAATTCATGTAATTGACAATCAATAGTTGCACGGAATACCTCCACTCAAAAATATTGCTCCTTAGTGAAATGACCAGGTTGATGCCGTGCACGATCACCACGCATGATATAAGTTTCCTCCATGTTTGGATTTCAATGCCATGGTCTACACAAAATTCAACAACCATGAAAAAGAATTGTTCCCAACCATCATTTGATCTCAAGTTACGAAGGCACTCCTTTGTAGAAACCACTAGGCGGATAGCATTTACAATTTCTTGTGATCTCAACTGTAAAGCTTGGCCAAGTCCTTCGGTTATCTATAGTATCTCCTTCATCATGCATAAGACGAAGACAAACTCAAAAGAAGACAAATAGCTAAAAGAAGTGTCAGCATCAACACGTATTTGTCCAACAATTGATCTATCAGCAACCATATTTTGGATCACAAAATTTACTGAATTAAATAATTCCATTAGGCTTTCAATCGAACCAAAGTGAGAACCCCATCTAGTGTCCCCACGAAGTTTATGTGATCTGATCTGATTTTCTCCTTGACCGGTTTGAAGTCTTCCACTTTCTATCAAACGTGCTAGTTCTAACGGTTGGGCATCATGGAGTTGTGCTAGTTCTACCAAAGTGAGAACCCCATCTAGTGTCTCCAGGACGTTCTGTGTTGTGAATACTCTAACCATGACAGAAAAAGACTGAACCAATTCTATCAGAAGCGACGTTGATGGCCTATTTTACCGCAACCTTCATAATGTTGTAGACAAGGTTGCATATGACCTAGCATCAAATAAGCTCTCCGCACATGATCCCTTTGATCAGGTGGATATCGCCAAATCTGTGGTCACAACGTAGGGTCTTGCTCCAAGAATTCAATACGTGGAAATACAATAGGATACGAAAATGATTCATTTGTTTGTGGCCCTTCATCTTGATCTTATTGACGCTGTTCTATTTCAATCAACAGAGGTAAAGGTTGTTCTGGTGCTGGTGTAGGATCTTCCTGAACTGGCTCAATGTCGCAATGTTTTCCTTGCCCTTTTTACCCATTTTCAGTCCAATTCTCTAATGTCTATCACCAGTTCACTACTAATCTCTCTCTTACTCCCAAATCAATCAAAACGGAAAATGATTACAGGATAATTGGACAAATATGCAGTTCAAACAACAACAAAAATCACCAATTGGGAATTTTGATGTGCTCGTACATGCAGAAAATAAAATTCTAACTAGATTAGCACTAGGCAGGCACTTACCAAGAGTCAAAGCAAAGAAAAATCAAGGAGGGCACTGCGGCCAGTGCTTCTCATCTACTGCTCGCCAGCCTCCAGGTCAGGGGCGACGAGGCCAGTGGCGTGGACGGGGCCAGACAGAGGGCGGGTTAGGTCGGCTCGCCGCTGGCTGGGTCAGAGTTCGCCAGGTCGGGGAGGCCCGGACGGCTAGACCCCGGAGGAAGGAAGGGGGTGGGAGGTCAGGGGGTGAAGATTGGGGAGCTGGGGAGGGGGTGGGGCGACCGCCGACCAGGCGATAGTGATAGCACCGAAAGGGGTCAGGTCTCATGTCGCCGCTCGCGTACGCGCTGTTGCGGCTATGCAGGAATCTTGTTTTTTTCTTTTTGCTGGGAGGCTGTAATCGGCCATATGTAGCAACATGGGGGGAGCTCTGATTTTGTCTAAGGGCAAGTACAGTGCCGACGCTAAGGACGGACGCCAGGCTGAGATTCCCGGCCGTTTTGTCAAATTCCCGGCCGATCCTAGCTAACTAGCTAGCGTCGGCGTAAAAAGAGGCGTCAACGCTCCATCTTGTTTCCTTTCAGCGAACTTTACGGAGGTGCAATCAGGCTAAACGGCTCGCGTTGGGGGTGAGAAGCTTGGTTTCCTATTCCTTTTTGTACGTATTATTTTTAATCACTTTAACGTCTGCCTAAACGTCTTGCAATATACATGTCCTAATCACAACTAACTAATAGGTAGTAATGAAAAAAATGTTTTGGGCTGGGGGACGGCGGCCCCCTGACTTCAATATAGCTTAGCCTGTGAGCCTATGGGTCTTCATCGACACAAGTCTCTCGCGCACGAACATGATCTACAGTGCACCAAGCCAGACAACATGGAGCTGAACCACAACGTCAAGCTGTACGTCTACGTCATGCTACTAGAACACACGCACGGCATCAACACCATCGTTGCCACAAGAGATGTCTTCAAGCGACGATCATCACCGACACATCTATTGCTTTATTACCGACACATTATCGTCAAGGTCTACATAAACGTAGTCTTCATCAACATCTTCACCGGCGCATCTCCGACGCCGCTATACTCGTCAACATGATGGACATACAACTATGGCGCCATCTGACAGTATTATTGTAAGGCACGACGACGGCATGGCCGCGTTCATGACACCGAAGACTGCATCAATAAACCGGCATCACAATTGTCATGCCCCTACGACTGCGCATATGATTCTGGCAAAACCTTGTGTGTTTGTTGGGTTCCTCCGGTCCTAGCAAAACTAGAGATATCACTTATGACCGCGTCCAAGAGATACCCTCGAAGGTACCTCAACAAGGTGCAAAGTGTCCATAACTGTAGCTCCGTCCAAAAAAACTCGCATTTTTTGCGTCTCCGGCACTGACAGCCCAACAACATACAATGACTATGAAATCGACCACATCTACATCATGATCAGTTACCATGATTTTTTTGACCTTGCAGTTACCATGATGTTGACAACAACAACAACTACAACTACACAACACCAACTCCCGTCAACAGTGTTCGCATCCTGCGTCCACGACACTCCCGCTGTGACCGCTGGAGGAAAGAGAGGCACCGGAAGGAGAGGCAGTCACCTCCCCCTAGGTGTTGGCCATGATCATCAGAGACGCAGTTGATGACAACAAGGAAGAAAAGACGACGAACTTCAATTCCTGTCGTAAACGTCCACTTTTCTCCCGCTATGACCGAGGAAGAATGTCAGAATATGTATATGACACAAGTTATATATAGACTAGGATTCTAGACTTTCTTGTACTCCAAGAAAATTCCCTAGGGTCAAGCAAATGAATACAACAAAATATTAGGATTTTATATTTCCACACCATGGACTTTTCAATGCAATTTTCTTAGCAAGCTATTACCCCCATTCCTCAAAACTACTCCTTCTATCCCAAAACATGTTGCGTAGTATAGTTTTTAGTCAAAAATAAACTTTACGGAGTTTCACTATGTATATATGCCGTGACCCAGCATACCACTGCATGATGTAGTATACTATAGTCATTGACATAACACCAATAAAACACCGTTCACTAGTATTACATCACTCAGAATGGTACAACAAAAACATAACAAGTCCAAGACATGACTATAGGTTAAAACTCGACTCTTTACAAAAGATCCAGAGAACATTCTAGGTTAAAGAGAAAAAACTTTTTACAAAGAAGAATCAGAAATAATCAACTCATAACTATCATAGTAGTAGACTAGTATTTAAACTATTGGACTTGCATTGCTGCTGTTGCAATACTCTGCTGAAATAGGTTCTATGGCTAGAGATTATAATCCTATCTAATTAGCAACTTTGTATTCACTTTAGTTGATGTATATGTTGACTTCATTGAGGAACTTGAGTTTTTGGTGATGATTCCCTTGAGCCTAAGTTGATGTAGACGTCGTCTGTATTTGCTTCAGAATCTAGCAAGGGTTAAAAATATACGCTGAGTACGAGCATACTCAGCAATTTCACTAAAAATGAGTGTCTGATGCACTAGCTACAGCCACAGACCATAGTTCGTCGGCTATGCAGGTTTTCGAAAACATTTCTTCAAAGGTTGCTTTTATTTTGAAAAACTATGTCCGCCAGCCTTCATAGGTTTACCAGAACTTTCATAGAGTTCCTTTTCTGCCGCGTTTATAGCTCCTTCCCAGAACAGGGAGTAACAAGTTACAGTTCTTACACTCTGCAGAGGTGTGTTACTTTACCCATGAGAGATCTTAGCTTTGTTGCACATCCGGACCGCAAACCCATTCACACTTTCTTGGTATGAGGCCCAGACTAAGATCCAAGTCAATCATTGTCTTCTTCGCGACCCCATATGTCTGCATGATCCTTCGGGGCTGACTACATCTCTGTTAAGCCCCCTTTCAGGCAAGCTACAACCCTGATGAGTTCTCGAAGACTCTATGAGCCAGTGGTGCCCCTAGCAAGATCCATATAGGTCGCGACTATACCTCTGGCAGCCGCTCACAGATAATCTAGACACCAAGATCGTGGGGCCTAAGGGTGCCCACCCATATGCTGGATCCTCGCAAGGAATCACAGCGTCACGTTAAGGTCGTCTTGCCTACATATGAAAGGAAGAAGATCCAGCTAACTTCTCCGTCCTATTCCAAATCTCATGGTTAATGTGTAATATACGGCGCAAGAATCATTGGTGACATTGGTTGTTAAATCCTAGATATTATGTTCGTTTACCACCAGAAATGTAATAGTAGATTATTGACATAAGGTAAATAAACTATAATCATATTATTATGAAAATAGTGTTTTCTGACCTTTTTAAAATGCAGGTGATGATAATATTGGATTTGCAAAATATTTGATAGAAAATAACCAAAGGACATGAGCAAGTGTGAACTTGCCTTTTGTGATTGCAAGATTATGCACTCACGGTCTTCAAGACAATAGAAGATCAAATATGTGAAATTAGCCTAATTGGTCTGGTAAGGACTAATGTTTGAAGAATCAATATGCAGTTATGCATAAGTAATATTATGCATTTTGTAAAACTCCCGAAATGAATCCCTAATGCTTTAAGTGAAGTAAACTTAGGTGATTCCTTTAAGAGTTGGTTCATCTCTAAATTTTACTTCACATGAAATACGTTTATAAGGAGCTTAAGTCTTAACATTCAAGATATAATAGTAGAGTATAAAGCAATCTAAGATTGATGTTAATTGCCATCTGGTAAATATGATGAAAATCTAGGTGTTGAGTTGTTAAGGATTGAAGGAACTATTATACAGCTTTTGTTTGAAGTGGCAAAAAGAATAACCTTCAAAGAAAAGGTTTCTTTGATAAGGTTTAAATAAGCTTTATGGTTAATAGGATGTGATCAATGTTTTTAAGTGTTTGCTCAATTAGTTTGGACTTGAGATGTTTTATGTCTTAAATAAAATAAACCAAAGTTAACTATAAAAATATATAATTAGTCTTTAGACATGATGTTTATAAACTTCAAGACTAAAGTTAACCTTAAAAGCGTAAATAAACTAAGGTGTAATATGTTTTAGTTATTGACAAGTCTTAGGTTTATGATTAATGGTGTGAGTTTATTCACTTTATATTTAAGTGAATGATTAGTTTAGATTTATTTTGTTAAGGTGCAACTTATTAATGAAAGCATAAGTAGATGATCTTATTAATGTGTTAGGGTTGAAAGTCATGTTGAGTATAGTTAAGAGATAAAGATCATTCACCCTTAATAACAGTGAGTGATGCATAAGGTTATCTTAATGTTTGTGGTTTTAAATTTGATCAAAGGTTTCAAAAGAATATTATATAGTTAATAATTTACATTTAAGTTTTATTATGAATCATGGTTATGGATTTAAATTAATAATTAATCTTAAAGGAATTAGTGTTTTCTAAAGAATTTTGGTTATTTCCTAGTTAGGAAGTAATTTTAAAGAATTAATAAAACAGTTATGTCATTTTAATATAATAGGTAATAAATAAGGATTTATTATTTTCAAATATTAAAAACTTTTCTATTGGTATATTTAATATTTTCTAGTATAATATATTTATTCAAGACATTAAAAATGATTTTTTATTTATTTTTAAGTATTATTCTTAGTTTATAAAATTCTATAAAGGAATAAATGTCTTTGAATACTTTCTTCAAATTTTATTTGTAAAAGAATTAAGTTAGTATTTTTATAAATTGTTAAATTTATTTTTATACACAAAAATGATTTTATTGACTTTTAGGACTTTTCCTTGTTTTATGAAATTTTACTTAGCATTTAATGGTGTTAATATTTATTTAAAATTTATTTAACTCAAACAAGTAATGTTATATTTTTCCTAGATGTATTTTATTTTTGTGATCATTTGGATATATCATATGTATTTTTGGGGTTTTTCTATATTTTTCTAGAGTATAATTTAGGTTTAGGGGTATTCTGGTCTTTTACTAAATTATTTAGATTTTCTTTTAAATTCTGGGCCAAGCCCTTTGGGATGACCTAGCCCGATCCAGCCCAACTGGGCTAGGAAAACCCATTCCTCTGAGGGGTAGTGGACCGTACTGGCCCAGTACACGCCTCGCTCACTCCCTCTCGCTCGTGTCTCTCCTCTCGCTCTCCCTACCGCGGTGTCGTGCTGCCGCTACCGTTGCAGCGCGACTTTGGCCCCCACAGGCCTCACCGGCCGCCTCCGTGGTGCGTGACGAGGTTGTCGAGGCCGCTCCATCGACTTGTCATGTTCGATTTGACTCTAGGCCTCTCTCTCGGCGAGGTTGTCTCCACCCCGAACCCTAGGGTTTGGTGGTTGCCGATGATATGGTGCTCCCCTATTCTTAGTGGTGTTGTGACATGTCTCTGGTGGCCCTATGGTGCCGCTAGGGTTGCTGGTGTTGTTGTGGCCGCCGCGTCCATGGCCTGGCGCAGGTTGAAGCGCCTTCGGGTGCTCCCCGTGCCGCCGTGGACCTCATCGCCGACCAACCAGCTTCCTCTTCTATAACCTAGCGAGGACCACGGGTAAGTTCTTCTGCTTCACCTTCTTATTCCCCCTCTGCCTCTCTTGCAATCCTCTGTATGCTTCCCTCATTAGGGTTTCTCCCATTCTGCCCTAGCAGTAACATATTGGCATGCATTTATCAATGTTCTTGAGGTTACTGTCCTATTTGATATATTGGTAATACAGAGTGAAAATTGTAATGTACTAATTACTGTGGGTACATTCCTGAAACTCTGAACCTTGGGTTTAGTATATTGTTGGCAAAGCTTGGTTAATGTATTATGTAAAATGAGTCATATGGTATATAGTGCCTAGTGGTTAAAATCACTAATGGCTTATACTAACATGTTGACATGGAAATGATTTGTAATGCTATATTTAAATTCAAACGCCTAGTTTAAATTTGATGTTGTGGCTGTGATCTAGATTGATATCTAATTGTTAGTGATGATTAACTTGTTTCAGTATTAGAACATGTAGTTGGCTTCATGTGAAATTACTATTTATGCACTCTGTTAATAGTTTCTATATAAAAAACAGAATGATTCCTAATTACTGTATTGGGAAGATGATTGAATTTTTTTTTGAAAGAATTTGATTATGAAATCTCTTTTTAGAATTTGCTTGGTTACAATGAATCTTTGTGACACCTTCCTTGGAATGGTACACAAGATTGCATTATGATACTGGGCTATTTTCTATCTATGTTCTAGAGTGGCTTTGTGTTAATAAGTGTTGAAGAAACTCTACTAGATAGATTAACCTATGATTCCTATTAATTTTGTTTGGCCTGTGATGCTGGTCTGAGGCAAGGCTTAGCTAAAAATAATTGTTTTTATGTACTGCCTCCATTCTTAAGTATTCTTTGATGGATAATATCCAAGTATGATTACTACAGTTCTTGGGAAATTACTTTGATAGTCCCTTGTAAGGAAATATGATAAATCCATACTGTTTAAGATGCATTCTTAATATGTAAGGATTTCTGAGCTGCTACTATTTAAAATATGTGCCCAGAATATTCATTTAAGGTTGCTTGTATATTTGGTTGTAAAAATTTGGATTGTTATCCAAGATTAGTGATGCACAAGCTGAGATCTTGGTGTGGTTTGCAAAGATTGATTGTTAGCTTGGTTTATTTTCTTCTGTGATGGATACACCTCACTTGGGTGTTTTTTTGAGAAGATTTCATATGAAACAACACATGATTTGATAAATTATATAAGATTTATCATGTGATGGTTTTGTATAGACTCACCACACACATTAGTTGTTGGTGGTGTTGCTGTGCTGGCTGATCTTGCTGTCTTGATCACTCCCTGTACTTTGTTCTGCACCTTTTGTACTGGTCCTGCTCCTCCTTGCTCATGTGAGCTTGTACTTTTCCTTGCTATCCCCCTACGCCATCATGTGGATGATTTGGTGGTTGATTGGGTGTATGGGCGGATGGATTTCTTGGGAAGTTGACAAGTTTAGTGTGTTCTTGGCTGTGTGCTAGGGAATGTGTTGTTCTAAAGTTTGTGTGGAAAGGATATGGTAGTATCCCTTGATACGGCTGGTGTTCCTTTTCTATAGGTGGTACCTTCCCTGATGTGTTGATAACACATCAGCTGCATGTAGTATGTAAGATGCTGTCAAGTGGGACCTGTGGTTCAAGTTTCTATAACTGTAGAAAGTATCCTAGATGGATAGGCTCAACTGAGAGATGGTACTATCTGGTGCTGGTAATTTTTTTATTGAACTTTCCAAGTGGATTTACCATGGTTAGTACTACTATCAAGCTTGTCCTGGTTGAGGACCTTATTGGCTTAAACATAATCTGTTTAGTTGATTTAGTACTAAACATGATTATTCCTTTTTATTATTGTTGCCTCTTTATTTCTAATTGATTTTAGTTGGGCTTAAGAGGGTGCCATAGCATTCAAATTGTTGCCTTAATACAAATGATGAAATCTGTGTTGGGTTTCTTTGGACTTTAACTTTTCCTCTCATACTCAAGTGTATAGCTCACAGATCAAAATTCTACTTATGGTCTAGATTGGCTGGTACCCTTTTAGGTCATTCTTGGATTTTGATAGTTCTTACCAAAATCCCTAAGCTATTTTCATATATTTAATTGCCTCACCTATGGTAGGGCAAACATTCTAACATTGAGACAATGTTTCCTTTCTCTTTCTTGTTTATTTTACATGAATGAAAATCAAGAAGAAGAAAATAAGCTTAGTTAGGTTTTACTTTATTATTCATGTTGTAGTTTATTTTTATTCAAAAATGTAAAGATATTGTAATATTGAGTAATGTTATTTTTGTATTAAGGTATTATTTTTGTTAAAGTAAAGTTTTATTCTTTACTCATGTTAGTATTCAATAAATGTTGTAAAATATTCTTGTGTGTAATAATTATAAATAGTATTTGTTTCTTATCCTTGTATAATATTTTCTTTCTTGGAACTTGTAAATATTTATATCTTTTTTATAAATAAGAATTCAATTATTTCTGTATCATTGTAATTCATTTATTATTCCATTTACCTATTATTTTATAATTCAAATATATCTTTTGAATATTCAAATTTGAATTGCTTTCCCCTCAAACACAAAAGTATAGTAGAGTTCATGTCGAAATCCATCACACCCGCCCTGATGTTTCCATCAGAACAAGAGAGATCTCGATCCCTCTATCTTCTTTAGTTTGCGCAAAAATTCCTCGGATTTTCTTATGCATGAATGCAATACACAAACATGTGTCATGTCTATTTTGAGGTGCTAATCCTGGGATGTTACATACTCCCCCCTTAAACTCAACTTCGTCCCCGAAGTTCATACTCTCTTTTGTTTAGGAAAATAGGATTGACTTCTTCAGATCCTGGTAACTCATTTAATTCCAGGATGAAAAGAATTTTAGTGTCTTCATTCAAGTTTTTCCTTGAATCCTCTTTTGAATTTAAATGATCCATCTTCTACTTCCATTCTATATAGCCTACTTTTTAATCCAGCACTTCTGCCCAATTAGGTCTTTTTAAGGCTTTTGGGTTTGGGCATCTTTTAGAGAGATGTTTGTTTCTAGAAAGTTTTTAACTAAGATAAGATTTAGGTTTATACTTTGGACAACTATAGCCTTGGATATATTATTAACCTATGTATAGCATACTTAGTTCTTATGGCTTGCAAGGAATGTTGTGGACTCCTTTAGTCCAAATCACACGTAATTTTCTACTCCTCATTATAATTCTATTTTGGTACTCTATATTTAGACTAAGAGTAACTTAATTCTTAGTTATCTTCTATTTGGCCGTTTGAGGTTATCAACTTATCTTTTTTGAACCTTTAATATTTTTATTACTCAATATGTTTCCTTAACAAATTCTTTATTATTCAAACTAAAGATCTATCTCTTACTATATTGAGGTATAAATCTCAATTTCCCTGCTATTATACTCTCAAGAGTGTCATTAACCTTATGAAAATAAGGTCTATCTAAATCATAGTTTAGGATTCCTCTTTAACCTTTTTCCAGATATCTAATCTCGATGTTAATTCATTATTCATGCTCCCCCTTTAGGGTTTCCTAATGGTTTCTATAACTAGGACATTGGTCTTTGTCTAGCTTATAGTTTACCCATTTAAGGTCTCATGGGAGAACTTACAGTATACCCACACAATTGTGGATATCCGAAATGGGTCTTAAAACATTATTTGTCTAACTTATGGTTTAGACAATTTTTTTATTTAGTAGGCATGATTTCGTGAAGTGTCTCGAATGACAGTCTCTTTTAATTTCATACTCTTTTAGGTCTTACTTAACTTAGGCCAAGTTTTATGCCATTTATGATATACTAAGATGATCTGGTTATCTAAATCAACCAAATACCAACTGTGGTCCATCCTAGGGTGTATGAATTACCCTATGGTCTTTCGACGTATTACTGGCATTCTCTCTGAATTGTTAGAGCTTGAATACCACTATTATTCCAATTCTTCTCCTTTGTACCGATTCGTGATGCTTCTATGAGCCTGATACAACTACTTCCTTAACTTCCCAGTAACATCACCTGCTTTGGGTGAACTAAATTTCATCACTTCTTGTTTCTCCTTACATTTTCTTCACTAACTTTCCTCTTTTTGCTAACTACTAATAATCTGAACTTGATACATCTCTCAAATTATGTAAATAATCCTTATATTTAACTTCTTTCTTCCTATCAGTCTTTTTCTTGTTTATTTGGAACTCGTCACTCCCTTACACGAATTCCCTTTTCTATCTAGGTCTATAGCATCAAGTAATAACTTGATGACGCAACATGCATTTGCACATCAAGTCAAACTTCATGTATAGATCTAGTCAATCAAGAAGACTCAAGAAGAACCAAAAAATCAATAACAACCAAACAGATACCATGTATTATACATGGGTTTCATATAGGTTACAGATGAACTGAGCTTCCCAACTACAACTATTTTCCCCACATAATACACTACCTATCTATATTCCAAGAACAATCTTATCCATGTGAGTATATCCTCACTTATTTCAGCAAGCCTTTCAAATACTACAATATGCATTACCCAATATATACATTATTCCAGCACCCTACCCTTCGAATTACTTCCCATTCTTACTTTCACCCTCTTCTAGTGCTTCCCGGAGTTACGTCCATGATGACATGAAGTCCTTTGACTGCCTTCTGGAGCGTAAGATCATCCAGGAGGTGTCTATTCTTGATTAGAAGTACCTAGATTGAGGTTAGTCATTAAAAAATGACTAGAGTTGGCATGATTTTCTTCAGGATGTTCATGTGTTTCTTCCAACGCTTCCTCAAAGTAAGATGGTTCCTTCGCCTTTTATTTGATCCATTCATACATATTGTTATAATAACTACTAGGACATTCTTCTAGGTCGATAGGATTGGTATTACCCCCATAGTGTCCATAAGGTTCTCTAAAGTTGTGACTGGTTCCTATGCCATTTCCAGCATCACATGGAATTGGATTTACCATGGTTCCAGTATAAGGCTCTATTCCCCATCCATTATAATCCTCTACAGGAATATTTGGATTGGATTCCGCCCAAGTTTTCTATTCTAAGGCATGCTTGGTCCATGGATCTTCAGGAGATTGAGGTTTATTCTGGTGGTAGGCATAAGTTTCCGACTATGGATCTTCGATTTTGGTTTCTTCGTACACTTCTCCTGAAAAGATGGCTTTAGGATGTCTAGCTTCTTTATCTAACTTCTTTCTACGTGCCATTTCTTTGACAGGATCAGTAAAATCCTCAATGACAGTATCCAGCTCCTGAACTAGTACTTGGTGAGTGTTATAGAAAGTGTTCAGTAGGGACCTATAATGATCCATATACTCTATAGCTAGAGTGGGTATAGTTCACACCAGAGTAGAATGAGTTAGCTCATGGCCCGTACTTGAGGTTTCACAGGGTAACAATAGTGTGAGTGCTACCTACGAGAGCTTGGGATTTTTGCTCTCGGATTAGGGTTATGGCTGCTAATACTGCAATCTGATATGCCAATGCCATACACCTGTTGGAATTATGCCCTAGAGGCAATAATAAAGGTGTTATTGTTATAATTCTTGTTCATGATAAAGTTTATATTCCATGCTAGAATTGTATTAAGCAGAAACTTTGATACTTGTGTGGTTTATGAACAACACCGTGTCCCTAGTACGCCTCTATGGACTAGATCATTGATTAAATGATGGTTAAGGTTTCCTAACCATAGACATGAGTTGTCGATTAATAATTAGATCATGTCATTAGGAGAATGATATGATGGACAAACCCAAATCAAGCGGAGCAATTAGATCGTGTCATCGTGTTCATCTTTGCGAAGCTTTTTCCTATGTCAAATATTGTATTCCTTAGACCATGAGATAATGCAACTCCCTGGTATCAGAAGAAAGCTTTGAGGTCATCAAACGTCATCCTATGTGAGGGTGATCATAAAGGTGTCTCTCAGGTGATCGGAAAGTACTTGTTGGGTTGTATGTATCGAGATGGAATTTGTCCCTCCCGAGTCGGAGAGATATACTTTGGGCCCACTCGGTAATCGATATCAACACCGCTTGCAAGCACGTGGTTAAGGAGTTAATCACAAAGTGATATCGGATTACAGAACGAGTAAAGTACTTGTTGTGAACGAGATTGAACTAGGTATGCCGATACCAACGATCGAATCTCGGGCAAGTAAAATATCACGTGACGAAGGGAATACATATATGGGATTAATTGAATCCTGGCATCATGGTTCATCTGATATGATCATCGATGAATGTGTGGGAGTCAATATGGGTTTCCAGATCCCGCTGTTGATTATTGATAGAAGATCATGTCTGCATATTCTCGAACCCGTAGGGTCACACACTTAACGTGCTTCGATGCTAGGATAGAATGGATAATTGGTTTATGAGTTTTTGTTCGGAGTCTTAGATGAGATCCAGGACATCACGAGAGGTTCCGGAATGGTCCAAAGAATAAGATTCATATAAAGGAAAGCAGTTTTTGGATTCCGGAATAGTTTCGGAGTTTATCGATATTGTACCAGAAGGTTCTAGAAGCTTCCGGAGTGGGACCAACGTGGCCCCACTTGTCGGAGTCCTGCGTGGGACTAAGGGGAGTGTCCTGGCCGCATTGGGCCAGGGGCACAAGGCCCCATAGGCCCAGCCGGCCAAAACCCTAGGGGAAACCCTAGGAATCCTTCTAGAAGGAAGGGGAAACTTGCCCCCCACTCCAACCCTTGGGGCCACCGCCCTAGGGCTTGGAGGAGGGGCCAAGGGGCCAGCCAGCCCCCTATATAAGGTGGGCAGGGGCGCACCCCTCCCTCCCCACTCCTCCAACCCTAGCCTCCGACCTGCTGCCCTCCACCTCTCTCTCTCCCGACTGCGCGTAGGCGAAGCCCTGCCGCAGAAACTCTCCACCATTGCATCACGCCGTCGTGCTATAGATCCAATCTATTTCTCCACCCCACTTGCTAGACCAAGGAAGGAGGAGACGTCACGGCACCGTACGTGTGCATATCTCGGAAGCGCCGCCACTTGCGGCGTTGGATCGGATCAGATCGCGAGGAGGAGAAGGCTAGTTCGACTACATCACCCATGTTCTGTTGAACGTTTCTGCTGTGTGATTTCTTCAAGGGTATGAAGATCTCATCTCTCTCTCTCGTTGTTTGCATCTCCTAGATTAGACCTTGGCTTTCTTGTTCGCATCCGTAGATTTTTTTGATTTAATATGCTGCAAACCCTTTAGTGGTATCAGAGCTAGATCTATGCGTAGATGTGTTTCACGAGTAGAACGCAACATGCTTGTTGCGGGCGTTGATGTTTTCTGTTGCAAGCCTATTGTTGTGTACTTCTTATGACGCGGGATAGTGAGATCGAAGCGGTCCAGGCCAACTTTACGCGACCTCGTTCGCGAGACCGGCTCCGCACTTGACGTGTGGCTTGTTCCACACATGCGGCTGGTGGATGCCAGTTTCTCTCACTATAGTAGTCATGGGATTTACACCGAATGTTGGCAACCATAATATCACCGTTGTGGCTTTCCGTAGGTAAGAATCGTTCTTAGCTTGTTACTCCCATAAGCCACGTAAAACATGCAACAACAAAGTAGAGGCGTCTAACTTGTTTTTGCAGGGAGTGTTTTGTGATATGGTATGGCCTAAGACATGATGTGTATGATGTATGCGATGATCATGTTTTGTAATATTTTATGACTTGCATGTCGATGAGTACACAACCGGCAGGATCCATATGGTTGTCTTTATAATTGTGTATGACCTGTGTGTCAACTTCTTATACGCCATGTAATAGCTTTGCTTTATCACTAAGTAGTTAGCAATAGTTGTAGTTGTTGTTCATGGTGGAGGCAATCATGGTGGAATGATGGAGATCATGCTGGCACGCACAAGATGGAGATCATTGCGCGGAGATTGGCTATACCATGTCACATAAGATTATATGCATGTGATGTTTATCCTTTTATTTATCTTATTATGCTTAGATCGTGACGGTAGCATTATAAGATGATTCCTCACTTAAAGATCAAGATAAAATTGTGTTCTCCCCATGTATGCACCGTTGCGAAAGTTCGTCGTGTTCAAGCACCTCGTGATGATCGGGTGCTATAAACTCTACGTTCACATACAACGGGTGGAAGCTAGTTTTGCGCACGCGGAAATACTTGGGTTTGACTTGACGAGCCTAGCATGTATAGACATGGCCTCGAAACACACAAACCGAAAGGTTAAGCATGAGTCATATGAATGATATGATCGACACTTTGTTGTCCACCATTGAAACCACATCTCTTCTCGTGAAGATCGGATTTGATGTGGTGAATTTGGATCGTGTTTGCTAAACAACTTGAGGGATGTTGAATTTAGTGGGAGTTCATCTAGTAATTTGATTAAGTTGAACTAGTTATCATGAACATAGTCTAAATTGTACTTGCAAATTTTGTAGATCAAATGGCTAAGTCCAACTTCAACTTCAACGTTTTTTCTGAGAAAGAAAAGCTTAAGAATAATGGGTCTAACTTCACCAACTGGTTCCGCAATCTGAGAATCATTCTCTGCTGGCGGACAAAAGGACTATGTACTTGAGAAAGCGCTAGGTGACGCCCCTGCTATTGATGCGCCGGCTGATGAAAATGCTGTTTATCAGTCGCGCAAAGATGATTATGGAGTGATTAAGAGTACCATGTTGTTTGCTATGGAATCGGACCTTCAAAATCGTTTTGATGAGTTCGCCGGGCCCTTTGAGATACTTGAGGAACTGAAAACCATGTTTCAGACTCAGGCCCGTTCTGAGAGATATGAGATCTCTGAGAAGTTCTTTAACTGCAAGATGGAGGAAGGGAGTTCCATTAGTGAGCACGCCATTAAGATGTCGGGCTACACTCAACGTCTTGAGCAACTGGACTGCAAGATTCCAGAAGAGCTCAAGATTGACAGATTTCTGCAATCACTCCCTCCTAGCTACAAAGTTTTTGTAGTTACTCACAATCAGATTGGTTCCACTGATACGATCACTGAGCTCTTCGCTAAGCTGAAAGCTGTGGAGGTGGATATCAAGAAAGATAATCATGTGTTGATGGTCAACAAGACCCCTAGCTTTAAGAAAGGTAAGGGTGCAAAGAAGTCCTTCAAGAAAGGCAGCGGCAAGCGTGTTGCCCTATGAGAAGAAGCTCAAGTCGGACCTAAGCGGACCTTTGAGTGCTTCTATTGCAAGGACAAGTGTCACTGAAAGCGCAACTGTCCGAAGTACTTAGCAGACAAGAAGGCTGGCACCATTAAAGGTATATTTGATATACATGTTATTGATGTTTACCTTACTAGCGCTCGTTGTAGTGCCTGGGTATTTGATACTGGTTCAGTTGCTAATATTTGTAACTCGAAACAAGAGCTACGGAATAGACGGCGGCTAGCAAGGGATGAGGTGACGATGCGCGTTGGCAATGGATCAAGAGTTGATGTGATGGCCGTCGGCACGCTCTCCTTAGTTTTACCTTCGGGATTAGTTTTATACCTTAATAAGTGTTATTATGTGCCTGTGTTGAGCATGAACATTATATCTGGATCGTGTTTATTGCAAGACGGTTATTCATTTAAATCGGAGAATAATGGTTGTTCTATTTATATGAATAACATCTTTTATGGTCATGCACCTGCTATGAATGGTTTATTTCTTCTGAATCTCGAAAGCAGTGAAACACACATCCATAACATTGAGGCTAAGAGATGCAAAGTAGGTAGTGATAATTCTACTTATTTGTGGCACTGTCGTCTAGGTCATATTGGTGTAAAACGCATGAAGAAACTCCATACTGATGGACTTTTGGAATCTCTTGATTTTGAATCATTTGACACATGCGAACCATGCCTCATGGGCAAGATGATCAAAACCCCGTTCTCCGGAATGATGGAGCGAGCAACGGACTTGTTGGAAATCATACATACCGATGTACGCGGACCGATGAGTGTTTCGACGCGCGGTGGATATTGCTATTTTCTCACTTTTACTGATGACTTAAGTAGATATGGGTATATCTATTTAATGAAACATAAATATGAAATGTTTGAAAAGTTCAAAGAATTTCAGAACGAAGGGGAAAACCATCGTAACAGGAAAATTAAATTTCTACGATCCGATCGTGGAGGTGAGTATTTGAGTTATGATTTTCTCACGCATCATAAAGCAAGCGGAATCGTTTTGCAACTCACGCCATACCGAACAAAGACAAATATAATGGTGTGTCTGAGCAGAATCGAACTCTATTAGATATGGTGCGATCAATGATGTCTCTTATAGATTTGCTGTATCATTTTGGGGTTATGCATTAGAAACCGCTGCATTCACTTTAAATAGGGCACCATCTAAATCCGTTGAGATGACACCGTATGAACTATGGTTTGGTGCTAAACCTAAGTTGTCGTTTCTTAAAGTTTGGGGATGCGAAGCTTACGTCAAGAAGTTGATGCCGGACAAGCTCGAACCCAAAGCGGAGAAATGCATCTTCATAGGATACCCTAAGGAAACGATTGGGTATACCTTCTACCACAGATCCTAAGGCAAAGTGTTTGTTGCAAAGAACGGATCCTTTCTTGAGAAGGAGTTTCTCTTGAAAGAAGTGAGTGGGAGGAAGGTAGAGCTAGACGAGGTTATTGAACCTTCTCTCGAGTTGGAGAGTAGCACAACACCTAAAATTGTTCCAACAAGAGAGGAAGCTAATGACGAGGATCATGAAACTTCGAACGATGGTACTGCTAAACGTCGCAGGTCGACAAGGTCACGTGCCCCTCCTGATTGATACGGCAACCCTGTCTTAACTGTCTTGTTGGTAGACAACAGTGAACCTGCGAACTATGAGGAAGCAATGATGAGCCCAGACTCTGAGAAATGGCTAGAGGCCATGAAATCCGAATTGGGTCCATGAGCGAAAACCAAGTATGGACTTTGGTGGACCCTCCTAGCGACCGTAAGGCCGTTGAGTGCAAATGGATTTTCAAGAAGAAAACGGACGCGGATGGTAATGTTACTGTCTATAAAGATCGGCTTGTCGCAAAAGGGTTTCGGCAAGTTCAAGGTGTTGACTACGATGAGACTTTCTCTCCCGTAGCGATGTTTAAGTCCATTCGGATTTTATTAGCAATTGCTGCATTTCATGATTATGAAATATGGCAGATGGATGTCAAGACTGCGTTCCTCAATGGCAACATTGATGAAGAGTTGTATATGATGCAGCCCAAAGGTTTTGTCGATCCTAAGGATGCTGATAAGGTGTGCAAACTTCAGCGTTCCATTTATGGACTGAAGCAAGCATCTCGGAGTTGGAACCTTCATTTTGATCAAGTGATCATGAGCTTTGGATTTGTTCCAAATTGCTACGAAGCTTGTATCTACAAGAAAGTGAGTGGGAGCTCAGTGACATTTTTAGTACTATATGTGGATGACATATTGCTTATTGGAAATGACATTGGTATGCTTAACGATGTGAAGAGTTATTTGAATAAATGTTTTTCAATGAAACACCTAGGAGAAGCTGCTTATATATTAGGCATAAAAATCTATAGAGATAGACAAAGACGCCTAATAGCTTTAAGCCAAAGTGCATATCTAGACAAAGTTCTGAAAAGGTTCATAATGGATAAAGCAAAGAAAGGTTTATTGCCCATGTTTTCTGGTAAGACATTAAGCAAGGCTCAGTGTCCAGTTACGGCAAACGATAGAGATACTATGAGCAAAGTGCCATATGCCTCGGCCATAGGTTCTATCATGTATGCCATGCTGTGAACTAGACCGGATGTGTCCAATGCTCTTAGTTTGACGAGCAGATACCAAAGTGATCCAGGAGTGGAACACTGGACAGCCATAAAGAACATCCTAAAGTATTTAAATAGGACTAAAGAAATGTTCTTGGTCTATGGAGGTGATGAGCGACTAAATCGTAAAGGTTACGTCGATGCTAGTTTCGACACCGACCCGGATGATTCTAAATCTCAGACAGGATACGTTTATATTTTGAATGGTGGATCCGTGAGCTAGAGAAGCTGCAAGCAAAGCGTGATCGTGGGATCTACAGTAGAAGCGGAATACATGGCTGCTTCAGAAGCGTCAAGTGAAGGAGTTTGTATGAGGAACTTCATCACTGAGCTTGGTGTGGTTCCAAGTGCCTTGGACCCACTGGAGATATTGTGCGATAACACTGGCGCCTTAGCACTGGCTCAGGAACCAAGATATCATCCAAAGACCAAGCATATCAACCTCCGTTTTCATATAATTTGAGATTATATAACAGATGGAGATCTAAAGATTAGCAAAGTACATACGGATCTGAATGTCGCAGATCCGTTGACTAAACCTCTTCCATGAGCAAAACATGATCAGCACCTTAATGCCATGGGTGTTAGATTGTTACCAGATGTAAACTAGATTATTGACTCTAGTGCAAGTGGGAGACTGTTGGAATTATGCCCTAGAGGCAATAATAAAGGTGTTATTGTTATAATTCTTATTCATGATAAAGTTTATATTCCATGCTAGAATTGTATTAAGCGGAAACTTTGATACTTGTGTGGTTTATGAACAACACCGTGTCCCTAGTACGCCTCTATGGACTAGCTCATTGATTAAATGATGGTTAAGGTTTCCTAACCATAGACATGAGATGTCGATTAATAATGAGATCATGTCATTAGGAGAATGATATGATGGACATACCCAAATCAAGCGGAGCAATTAGATCGTGTCATCATGTTCATCTTTGCGAAGCTTTTTCCTATGTAAAATATTGTATTCCTTAGACCATGAGATAATGCAAATCCCTGGTATCGTAAGAAAGCTTTGAGGTCATCAAACGTCATCCTATGTGAGGGTGATCATAAAGGTGTCTCTTAGGTGATCGGAAAGTACTTGTTGGGTTGTATGTATCGAGATGGAATTTGTCCCTCCCGAGTCGGAGAGATATACTTTGGGCCCACTCGGTAATCGATATCAACACCGCTTGCAAGAACGTGGTTAAGGAGTTAATCACAAAGTGATATCGGATTACAGAACGAGTAAAGTACTTGCTGTCAACAAGATTGAACTAGGTATGCCGATACCAACGATCGAATCTCGGGCAAGTAAAATATCGCGTGACGAAGGGAATACATATATGGGATTAATTGAATCCTGGCATCGTGGTTCATCCGATATGATCATCGATGAATGTGTGGGAGTCAATATGGGTTTCCAGATCCCGCTGTTTATTATTGATAGAAGATCATGTCTGCATATTCTCGAACCCGTAGGGTCACACACTTAACATGCTTCGATGCTAGGATAGAATGGATAATTGGTTTATGAGTTTTTGTTCGGAGTCTCGAATGAGATCCAGGACGTCACGAGAGGTTCCGGAATGGTCCGGAGAATAAGATTCATATAAAGGAAAGCAGTTTTTGGATTCCGGAATAGTTTCGGAGTTTATCGGTATTGTACCCGAAGGTTCTAGAAGCTTCCGGAGTGGGACCAACATGGCCCCACTTGTCGGAGGTCTGCGTGGGACTAAGGGGAGTGCCCTGGCCGCATTGGGCCAGGGGCACAAGGCCCCATAGGCCCAGCCGGCCAAAACCCTAGGGGAAACCCTAGGAACCCTTCTAGAAGGAAGGGGGAAACTTGCCCCCCCCCCCACTCCAACCCTTGGGGCCGCCGCCCTAGGGCTTGTAGGAGGGGCCAAGGGGCTGGCCAGCCCCCTATATAAGGTGGGCAGGGGTGCACCCCTCCCTCCCCACTCCTCCAACCTTAGCCGCCGACCTGTTGCCCTCGACCTCTCTCTCTCCCGACTGCGCGTAGGCGAAGCCCTGCCACAGAAACTCTCCACCATTGCACCACGCCGTCGTGCTGTAGATCCAATCTATCTCTCCACCCCACTTGCTGGACCAAGGAAGGAGGAGACGTCGCGGCACCGTACATGTGCATATCTCGGAGGCACCGCCACTTGCGGCGTTGGATCAGATCGGATCGCGAGGAGGAGAAGGCTAGGTCGACTACATCACCCACGTTCTGTTGAACGTTTCTGCTGTGTGATTTCTTCAAGGGTATGAAGATCTCATCTATCTCTCTTGTTGTTTGCATCTCCTAGATTAGATCTTGGCTTTCTTGTTCGCATCCGTAGAATTTTTTTTGATTTACTATGCTGCGAAACCCTTCAACACCTTGCCTCTCCTGATGGCATTTCACCGTTAAGTCCTAACTTCTTAGGTAACTGATACATCCAATTTGCATCACCATTCTATATCATAATTTGCCTCTATTCATTGATATATGTCTTATTATGAGGTGTTACTTATGTCGTTTCCTCTGTTTTTGCATGTCGGATGATTCTTGGAGTATGGACTACCGGAGTCAGGTTTCTCATGGAAAAAGAGGTGTTTTGATGCAATTTCACGAAGATCATAAAAATACCAGGAAAATATTGGAAAATTATATTTTCCCAGAAGACGAAGGAAGCCAGAAAGGGAGGCATAGTCGGGCCACAGGGGGCCACACTCCCCTAGGCGCGGGCCCACCTTGCCCCGCGCCTAGGGCAGGTGTGGCCCACCTAGCCGGCTCATGACTCCGCCCTCTCGCCTATATCTTTCTCACGGAACCCTAATACTAGGGGAGCCACCACATAAAGATTTCCGCCGCCTCTGCGGGGCGGAAAACACCGAGAGAGAAAGAGCTCTCCGACAGACAGATTTCTGCCGGGGAAATCCCTTCCCAGAGAGGGGAGATCATCGCCATCAACACCATGATCAAGCTAGGCTTCATCGGGATCATCATCATCATCCACACCATCATCTCCACCAGCACCATCATCACCACTCCATCCCGTTGTAACAATTGTGTTGGATATTTCTTTAGTTCTTATGGGAAACTTTCTCGATGTTGATTACTATTATATTTGATGCTTGTGAGTGGAACCATTGGATTATTGTTTATGTTCAGATTGTTATCCATCACCATATCATCTTTGATCTTGATCCATATGATGTCTTGTGAGTAGTTCATCTAGTTCTTGAGGACATGGGAGAAGTCATGTTGTTATTAGTGGATTTGTGTTGAGTTATTATTCAATGGTTTAGTATTTAAGTTGTGGGGCTATTCTTCTAATGGTGTCATGTGAACATCGACTACATGATACTTCACCATTTATGGTCCTAGGGGAATGTATTGTGTATTTGGCTACTAATCGTGGGGTTGCCGGAGTGACAGAAATATGAACCCCCGTTAGGACACCTTTGCACAAGGGAGTGTAGGATCTCAGAGTTTAAGGCTATGGTTAGGTTTATATCTTAATTACTTTCCTATAGTTGCGGATGTTTGTAGGGGGTTTAATCACAAGTATGTATTAGTCCAAGTAAGGTCGGCACATTAGCACAGGTTCACCCACACAACACTTACAACACCAAAGAAGAGTACTCAGCTATTTGAAGCGAAAGCACTTGACAGAATTCCCATGTGTCCTCGAGAACGTTTGGTCCTTATAAGTATTTCCATCGGCTTGTCCTTTGCTAAGAAAGGATTGGGCCACTTGCTGCAGTTGTTCGTCGTCTTTATTACTTGCACTTTGTTTTGTTGCTTTATCAGAAAGCCCCTAAAAATCCATTTGCTAAGTATTTACAGAGATTTCCTGCTCCATACCACTATTCAACACCTTCTGCTCCTCGTTGGGATCGAAACTCCTATTTATTGAAAGTACTACGATACACCCTCTATACTTGTGGGTCATCAGTAACATGATCATGACATGGTATTAGCTAATACCTGCCCATCATAGTAACTGTAAATATTGACCAGAAGTCTTGATTTACAATCCAGACTCCACGGAGGTTGTTTGAGAGTATTAGTCCAATCTCCTCCATAGTCATCTAAAGTCATGTTCATCACTTGAACATTCCGGTGTGGATACCGAGGTGCCATTTCATACTGTAGACAAGAAACTATCATCAGTTATATTGAGTCAAAACTCATGATGATTACTTAAATTTGCATCATAATAAAGAATTATCACCCTAGCAATATGACAGAATTATTCACAATTGAATATTCATCATATCTCTAGAGAACTCTTTATTGTTTCTATCCTTCCTACAGGTTCTACCCATTTACTAGGTTTCCAAATTAAGGTCAAAGCATATGCTCTGATACCACCTGCGTTGACCCAACATACCACTGCATGATGTAGTATACTATAGTTGTTGACATAACACCAATGAAACACCATTCACTAGTATTACATCCCTCAGAGTGGTACAACAGAAACATAGCAGGTCCAAGACATGACTATATGTTACAACTCGATTGTTTACAAAATATCCAGAGAACATTATAGGTTAAAGATAGAGAAAGAAACTTCTTACAAAGAAGAACCATAAATAATCAACTCATAACTATCATACTAGTAGACTAGTATTTAAACTATTGGACTTGCATTGCTGCTATTGCAATACTCTACAGAAATAGGTTCTATGGCTAGAGATTATAATCATATCTAATCAGCAACTTCGTCTTCACTTTAGTTGATGTATATGTTAACTTTATTGAGGAACTTGAGCTTTTGGTGATGATTCCCTTGAGCCTAAGTTGATGTAGACGTCGTATGTATTGGCTTCATAATCTAGCAAGGGTTAAGAAGATACATTGAGTATGAGTGTAGTCAGCAAGTTCACTAAAAGGGACTATTTGATGCACTAGCTACAGCCACAGACCATAGGTCGTCGGCTATGCAGGTTTTTGAAAACATTTCTTCAAAGGTTGCTTTTATTCTGCAAAACTATGTCCATCAGCCTTCACATGTTTACTAGAACTTTCATGGAGTTCCTTTCCTGCCGCGTTCGTAGCTCCTTCCTAGAACAGGGAGTAACAAGTTACAGTTCTTACACTCTGCAGAGGTGCGTTACTTTACCCATGAGAGATCCTAGCTTTGTTGCACATCAGGGACGCTAACCCTTTCACACTTTCTTCGTATGAGGCCCAGACTAAGATCCAAGCCAATCACGGCTCTTCTTCGCAACCCCATAAGTGACGATCCTTTGGGGCTGACTACATCTCCTTTAAGCCCCATTTCGGGAAAGCTACAACCCTGATGAGTTCCCGAAGACTCTATCAGCCGGTGGTGCCCTTGTCAAGATCCATATAGGCCCGGCTATACCTCTGGCAACCGCTCACAGATAATCTAGACACCAAAATCGTGGGGCCTAAGGGTTCCCACCCATATGCTGGATCCTCGCAAGGAATCACAGCGTCACGTTAAGGTCGTCTTACCTACATATGAAAGGAAGAAAATCCATCTGACTTCTTCGTCCCATTCCAAATCTCATGGTTAACGCGTAATATATGGCGCAAGAATCACTGGTGACTTTGGTTGTTAAATCCTAGATATTATGTTCCTTTATCACCGGAACTGTAATAGTAGATTATTGCCATATGGTAAATAATCTATAATCATATTATTATGAAAATAGTGTTTCTGACCTTTTTGAAATGAAGGTGATGACAATATTGGATTTGCAAAATATTTATAGAAAATAACCAAAGGACATGAGCAAGTGTGAACTTTCCTTTTGTGATTGCAAGATTATGCACTCACGGTCTTCAAGACAATAGAATATCCTATATATGAAATTAGCATCATTAGTCCGGTAAGGACTAATGTTTAAAGAATCAATATGCAGTTATGCATAAGTAATGTTATGCATTTTGTAAAACTCTCGAAATGAATCCCTGATGCTTTAAGTGAAGTGAACTTAGGTGATTCCTTTAAGAGTTGGTTCATCTTTAAATTTTACTTCACATGAAATACGTTTATAAGGAACTTAAGTCTTAACATTCAAGATATAAAATTAGAGTATAAAGCAATCTAAGATTGATGTTAATTTCCATCTGGGAAATATGATGAAAATCTAGGTGTTGAGTTGTTAAGAATTGAAGGAACTATTATAGAGTTGTTGTTTGAAGTTGCAAAAGGAATAACCTTCAAAGAATAGGTTTCTTTGATAAGCTTTAAATAAGCTTTATGGTTAATAGGATGTGATTAATGTCTTTTGTGTTTGTTCAATTAGTTTGGACTTGAGATGATTTATGTCTTAATTAAACAGACCAAAGTTAACTATAAAAATAAATAATTAGTCTTTAGACATGATGTTTATAAAATTCAAGACTAAAGTTAACCTTAAAAGAACAAATAAACTAAGATGTAATATGTTTTTGTTATTGATAAGTCTTAGATTTATGATTAATGTTGTGAGTTTATTCACTTTATATTTAAGCGAAGGATTAGTTTAGATTTGTTTTGTTAAGGTGCAACTTATTAATGAAAGTATAACTAGATGATCTTATTAATATTTAGGGTTGAAAGTCATGTTGAGTATGGTTAAGAGATAAAGATCATTCACCCTTAATAATAGTGAGTGATGCATAAGGTTATCTTAAAGTTTGTGGTTTCAAAATTTGATTAAAGGTTTCGAAAGAATATTGTAAAGTTAATAATTTACATTTCAGTTTTATTATGAATCATGGTTTTGGATTTAAATTAATAATTAATCTTAAAAGATTTACTGTTTTCTAAAGAAATGTGGTTATTTCCTACTTAGGAAATAATTTTAAAGAATTAATAAATAGTTATCTCATTTTAATAGAATAGGTAATAAATAAGGATTTATTACTTTCAAATCTTAAAAACTTTTCTATTGGTATATTTAATATTTTTCTAGTATAATCTATTTATTCAAGACATTAAAAATGTTATTTATTTATTTTTTAAGTATTATTCTTATTTTTATAAGATTCTATAAAGGAATAAATGTCTTTGAATACTTTCTTCAAATTTTATTTGTAAAAGAATTAAGTTAGTATTTTTATAAATTAGTAAATTTATTTTTATACGCAAAAATTATTTTTATTGACTTTTAGGAATTTTCCTTATTTTATGAAATTTTACTTAGGATTTAATGGTGTTAATATTTATTTACAATTTATTTAACTCAAACAAGTAATGTTATATTTTTCCTAGATATATTTTATTCTTGTGATCATGTGGATATATCATATGTATTTTTGGGATTTTTATATATTTTTCTAGAGTATAATTCAGGTTCAGGGGTATTTTGTTCTTTTACTAAATTATTTAGATTTTCTTTTAAATTCTGGGCCAAGCCCTTTGGGCAGACCCAACCCGATTCAGCCCAACTGGGCTGGTCAAACCCATTCCTCTGAGGGGTACTGGACCGTACCGGCCCAGTACACGCCTCGTTCACTCTCTCTCGCTCGACCCACCGCGTTGTCGTGCTGCCGCCGCCGTTGTAGCGCGACTCCGGCCACCACGAGCCTCATCATCCACCGCCATGGTGCGTGACGAGGTTGTCGAGGCCGCTTCGTCGACTGGTCCTATTCGATTTGACTCTAGGCCTCTCTCCCGGCTAGGTTGTCTCCACCCCGAACCCTAGGGTTTGGTAGTTGGTGGCAATATGGTGCTCCGCTGTTCCTGGTGGTGCTGTGCCGTGGCTCTGGTGGCCCTATGGTGTCGCTAGGGTTGCTCGTGTTGCTATGACTGCCGCGTCCATGGCCTGACGCGGGTTGAAGCGCCTTTGGGTGCTCCCCGTGCCGCCGTGGACCTCATCGTCGGCCACCCTACTTCCTCTTCTATAACCTAGCGAGGACCACAGGTAAGTTCTTCTACTTCCCCTTCTTATCCCCCCTATGCCTCTATTGCAAACCTCTGTATGCTTCCCTCATTAGGGTTTCTCCCATTCTTCCCTAGCAGTAACATATTGGCATGTGTTTATCAATGTTCTTGAGGTTACTGTCCTATTTGATATATTGGTAATACAGAGTGAAAACTGTAACGTACTGATTAGTGTGGCTACATTCCTGAAACTCTGAACCTTGGGTTCAGTATATTGTTGGCAAAGCTTGGTTAAGGTATTATGTAAAATGAGTCAAGGTGTGCAGTTGATTTATGAGTTTAGAAATAATTTAATGATCCCAATGCTATCTATATGACCAATCTATAATGACTTGATCTTAGTTGCTTTGGCATGGTGATGTTCATCAGGTTGTGGGTCTTGATTCTTTTAATGGACTGGTTTGGTAATATGGTATCTAGTGCCCAGTGGTTAAAATCACTATTGGCTTATACTGACATGTTGACATGGAAATGATTTATAGTGGTATATTTAAATTCAAACCCCTGGTTTGAATTTGATGTTGTGGCTCTGATCTAGATTGATATCCAATTATTAGTGATGATTAACTTGTTTCAGTACTAGAACATGTAGTTGGCTTCATGTGCAATTACTATTGATGCACTCTGCTGATAGTTTCTATATGAAAAGCAGAATGATTCCTAATTACTATATTAGGAAGATGATTGGATAACTTTTTTTGAAAGAATTTGATTATGAAATCTCTTTGTATAATTTGCTTGGTTAGAATGAATCTTTGTGACACCTTCATTGGAATGGTACACAAAATTGCATTCTGATACTGGGCTATTTTCTATCTATGTTCTAGAGTGGCTTGGTGTTAATAAGAGTTGAAGAAACTCTACTGGATAGATTAACCTATGATGCCTATTAATTTTGTTTGGCCCGTGATGCTGGTCTGTGGCAAGGCTTAGCTGAAAATAATTGTTTTTATGTGCTGCCTCCATTCTTAAGTATTCTTTGATGGATAATCTCCAAGTATGATTACTACAGTACTTGGGAAATTACTTTGCTAGTCCCTTGTAAGGAAATATGATAAATTCTTACTTTTTAAGATGCATTCTTAATATGTAAGGATTTCTGAGGTGCTACTATTTAAAAGATGTGCCCAGAATATTCATTTAAAGATGGTTGTATATTTGGTTGTAAAAATTTGGATTGTTATCCAAGATCAGTGATGCACAAGCTGAGATCTTGGTGTGGTTTGCAAAGATTGATTGTTAGCTTGGTTTATTTTCTTCTGTGATGGATACACCTCACTTGGTTGCTTTTCTGAGAAGATTTCATATGAAACAACTCATGATTTGATAAATTAGATAAGATTTATCATGTGATGGTTTTATATAGACTCACCACACAGCTTAGTTGTTGATGGTGTTGCTGTGATGGCTGATCTTGCTGTCTTGATCACTCCCTGGACTTTGTTCTACACCATTTGTACTGGTCATGCTCCTCCTTGATCCTGTGAGCTTGTACTTGTCCTTTCTATCCTCCTACACCACCCCCTTCTTATTTCACCATCCCGTGGATTATTTGGTGGTAGATTGGGTGTATGGGCGGATGGATTTCTTGGGAAGTTGGCAAGTTTAGTGTGTTCTTGGCTGTGTGCTAGGGAATGTGTTGTTCTAAAGTTTGTGTGGAAAGGATATGGTAGTATCCCTTTCTACGGCTGATGTTCCTTTTCTATATCTGGTACCTTCCCTGATGTGTTGACAACACATCAGCTGCATGCAGTGTGTAAGCTACTGTCAAGTGGGACATGTGGTTCAAGTTTCTATAACTGTAGAAAATATCCTAGATGGATAGGCTCAACTGAGAGATGGCACTATCTGGTGCTGGTAATTGTTTATTGAACTTTCCAAGTGGATTTACCATGGTTAGTACTGCTATCAAGCTTGCCCTGGTTGAGGACCTTATTGGCTTAAACATAATATGTTTAGTTGATTTAGTACTAAACATGATTATTCCTTTTTATTATTGTTGCATCTTTCTTTCTAATTGATTTTAGCTGGGCTTAAGAGGGCACCATAGCATGCTAATTGTTGCCTTAATACAAATGATGAAATCTGTGTAGGGTTTCTTTGAACTTCAACTTTGCCTCTCATACTCAAGTGTATAGCTCACAGATCAAAATTCTACTTATGGTCTAGATTGGGCAGTACCCTCTTAGGTCATTAGTGGATTTTGGTAGTTCTTACCAAAATCTCTAAGCTATTTTCATATATTTAATTGCCTCACCTGGTGGGGAAAACATTCTAATATTGAGACAATGTTTCCTTTCTCTTTCTTGTTTATTTTACATGAATGAAAATCAAGAAGAAGAAAAGAAGCTTAGTTAGGTTTTACTTTATTATTCATGTTATAATTTATTTTTATTCAAAAATGTAAAGATATTGTAACATTGAGTAATGTTATTTTTGTATTAAGGTATTCTTTTTGTTAAAGTAAAGTTTCATTCTTTACTCATGTTAGTATTCAATAAATGTTGTAAAATATTCTTGTGTGTAATAATTATAAATAGTATTTGTTTCTTATCCTTGTATAATGTTTTCTTTCTTAGAACTTGTAAATATTTATATCTTTTTTATAAATAAGAATTCAATTATTTCTGTATCATTGTAATTCATTTAATATTCAAATTTGAATTGCTTTCCCCTCAAAAACAAAAATATAGTAGAGGTCATGTCGAAATCCATCGCACATGCCCTGATGTTTCCATCAGAACAAGAGAGATCTCGATCCCTCTATTTTCTTTAGTTTGCGTAAAAATTCCCCGGATTTTCTTATGCATGAATGCAATGCACAAACATATGTCCTGTCTATTTTGAGGTGCTAATCCTGGGATGTTGCAATATAGAAACATATTAATCTTGGCAATATCTAATGTATACAACATGAAAATATTACAGTTCTTGTAATGTAAGTTTGATAATGTAGATATTGATACCTTTTCATATATATTTGGTCAAACTAAATTTTTTATTTTGACAAAAAAATATATGCAACATAATTTAGGATGGAGGGACTATAAATTTTCTAAAAAGTCAGACAATCTCAAGTTTGACAAAATTTATACAGAAGCGCCATTAGTAATTATAATACTACATAGTTACAACCGAAATATACTTATTTTATATTGTATCTAATGATTAAGATTTGGCATTGCAAATGTTAGTACATTTTTCAAGAACTTTGGTCAAATTTCACTACGACACACCAGCCCTTTGCCGTGTGGGAAAGAGGATACGACAAAGGTCTTTCGGAACACGGCAAAATCTTTGACGTGTATCTTACGCGTAGATAGTGCAAAGTAAAGTGAGATAACAATTCCTGTAAATATGATAGTGTCTATTCTTTACCGTGTGTCGCTCATAAATCCAACACGGCAAAGGCTGCCTTTGACGTGTGTCTCCTCGAAAAGTACACGACAAAGAGGCTTCCTTTACTGTGTATTTCGTGGAAAAGTACACGACAAAGAGGCTTCCTTTGCCGTGTGTTTCGTGGAAAAGTACACGGCAAATGGACTGCCTTTTCAAAAAAAATTGAAAAAATAATTCAATTGTTTTTCAAATGTTTTTTGAATATTTTTTACTTTTTAATCTCATATAGGATATTTTAACCCTAAGCATGCTTAATATTAGGTCAAATTGCACTCATAATCAAACTTTCCCTTCGGTTACTCATCCTAACACTACTCTATCTCTAGCACGCTTAACTTCTTCGTTCCATCCTAACGAGCTTCTGAGAAAGAAATGCGTACCTTGTCGATGATATTTTATATCAATCCTATTAACTCTTGGATTATGATGTCACACATCTCAGTTTTAGATCCCAAACAATTATTTAAGTAGACAACAATGAATAATTAATAATAATTTTGAATTCAAATAAAAAATAAAATGATTTTTTTGCCTTTTTCTATTTAATATGGAATAATTTATATATTTAAATCCGTAAATCGTAATTCGACAAATAAAATGTCTAAATTGATCAGAAAAATGTGAGGAATCCAAATATGACATCCATATAATCTTGTGAAAATGGGGTGGTAGCATTTTGAATTATCCATTTGGTGGTTATTTCATAACCCCCTCCCCCGTTTTTTGTGTTCGAAAAATAGAAAATGGCTTTTTGGTGCAACAAAAAGGAAAACTTCCTCCTGCAATATTTTTCTCCATCCCATGATGCACATGCATGCAAAATATGGGCATATTATCACAAACTATGCATTGATTCCATCCATAACATTGGTCATTTGACCCAAAAGTCAGGAAACCTCGAATGAGATTGGTCATTTTGTGAAGGTTTTTTTTGAGACATAATCAATATACCAAGTTTGATATTTTTTCTTCCAACTATGTCACATAATATGACACCATGCAAAGGTTTCACATTGTTTTGATCGTTTTTGAATTTTTATGCCCATTTTAAACTATCGCCAAACTTTGTCGAAAGACGGGCAAGAAGATTCTTAACTCGGGGCTGAGCCTCGCTAAAATTGCATTGGATCTTTGAAGAAATATCATATTGTGAACCTAAAAATGATTTTTGTAAAAAATCATGAGCATCAGATCATATACCTGTAGTTTATATTTGACCCACTTCCTACCGATTCGATAGGAATTTATATTTTTCACCTGGGGTGCACGGAAAGGTTTAAGATCCCCCTATTGGGACATTGTATATTTAAGGTGGTCTAATATTTTTGAAAAATAGGGTGGTAGCATTTTGAATTATCCATTTGGTGGTTGCTTCACAAAACCCCCTTTTTTGCGCTTGAAAAATAGAAAATGGCTTTTTGGTGCAACAAAAAAGAAAACTTCCTCCTACAACATTGTTCACCATCTCATGATGCACATGCATGTACAATATGGACATATTATAACAAACTATGCCTTGATTATAGCCATAACATTGGTCATTTGACTCGAAAGTCAGGAAAAAACCTCGAATGAGATTGGTTATTTTGTAAAGGTTTTTTTTAAGATATAATCACTATACCAAGTTTGATATTTTTCCTTCTAACTATGTCACATGATATGATACCACGCGAAGGTTTCACATTGTTTTGATCATTTTTGAATTTTTATGTCTGTTTTAAACTATGATCAAAACGACGAGCATGAAGATTCTTATTGAACTTAAATATCTAATATTTGAGTGTAGATAGATAGATCTTATTTTTCTGCAAATTTTGATATATTATTTATATTTTTCTAAATTAGAATATATTTTTTATGAATTTCCTAAGAGTAATGTGATAAAAGGGAAAAAAGAAAAAAAAACTTTACCGTGTATTCTGTAATCTCGTGTGAAAATGGAGGTGTCAAAATGCTAGTGTGTGACACTATAATTAACGATAAAAGTGTAACACAGGACAAAATCATACGCGCGCAAAACACATTGCTTTTCCTGATATCACTCAAAATCATAGAATGCAATCCATTATTATTAGATACGAAGTGTAGACTTGGTTTGAATGAATGATCTGTGCGCCCGAAATCCAATCCTGCTACAATGATCTATGTATCGGTATGAGAAAAGGCATGGTGGGTAATTCAAACAGTACCATTAATGTAGTCAACTTGATCATCGTCATCGGTACCTGCGCGCGCATAGTTTGGCACGCTGAACTATTAATTGCAGCGAGAGAAGCCTTGCACTGGTCGGAGCAGCGCATGGCAGGGTCAACCTGTCCTTTTGTACAGGCGCTAGCTCACGCTGCAGTGCACCAGCTAGCTAGCACCACCGATGAAGCCCTTCTCTCGGAGCATCGACGGCGACGGCGCCGACGAGAAGCACTCGTCAGCCGGCGTCGTCCGGCCGTCTCGGATGCTCTGCGTGGTGTTTTTCTGCACCATGTTCTGGGCCGTCATATTCTTCCTCCAGCGCTCCACCAGCTTGCAACTACTAGCAGGCAGCGCAGCAGAGCCTGCCGGCGTCGGCGGAGTCACCTTCCTCGCCCAGCTCAACAACACGTCGACGGGGCACCTCCGGGGGGACAGGTGCGCCGGCCGGTACGTGTACATGTACGACCTGCCGCCGCGGTTCAACGCCGACCTCGTCCGCGACTGCCGCAACCTCACCGCCTTCCCCGACGTGTGCAGGCACGTGGCTAACGACGGGTTTGGCCCGTCGATCACTGGCGGCGGCGAGGGCGGCTCGCTTCCCGAGAAAGGAGCCTACGACACCAACCAGTTCATGCTGGCTCTGATCTTCCATGCCCGGATGAAGCGGCACGAGTGCCTCACGTCCGATCCCGCCGCCGCCGCCGCGGTGTACGTCCCGTTCTACGCTGGCCTGGACGTGGTGAGGCACCAGGACCAGGAGATCCCGGCCGACGTCTCGGCCCGTGAGGCCCTGCCGCGTGGCCTCGTGGAGTGGCTCCTCCGGCGGCCCGAGTGGCGCGCCATGGGCGGGCGCGACCACTTCCTGGTGACAGGGCGCGGCAGCTGGGACTTCCTCCGCGCGCTGGGCGCCGCCGGCAAGGGCAACTCCCTCCTGTCCTACCCCGCGATCCGCAACGCCACGGTGCTCACCACGGAGGCGAGCCCATACCACGGCCACGACTTCGCCGTGCCGTTCCCGTCGCACTTCCACGCCTCCTCGGACGCCGACGTCTCCGGCTGGCAGGACCGGATGCGGCGGGCGGAGCGCAAGTGGCTGTGGGGCTTCGCGGGGGCGTCCCGCCCCAGCAGCAAGAGGACCGTGCGGTCCCAGATCATGGAGGAGTGCGGCGGGTCCAGCCGCTGCGCCATGCTCGGCAGCAGCACGACAGCAGCAGCAGCGTTCACGGCGGGGCCGGGGCGGACGATGCAGCTGCTGGAGAGCGCGGAGTTCTGCGTGCAGCCGCGCGGGGACGGGTACACGCGCAAGTCCACCTTCGACAGCGTCCTGGCCGGCTGCATCCCGGTCTTCTTCCACCCCATCTCCGCCTACCTCCAGTACATCTGGCACCTGCCCAGGGACTACAGGACCTACTCGGTCTTCATCCACCACGGCGACGTCGTCGGCAAGAACGCCAGCATCGAGGATGCGCTGGCCAGGATACCGCCGGCCAAGGTGGCGCGCATGCGGGAGGAGGTCATCCGGCTCATACCCACCGTCATGTACAGGGACCCGGCGGCCGCCAAGGGCGTCACGTTCAAAGACGCCTTCGACGTCGCCGTCGATGCCGTCATCCACCGGGTGGCCAAGCGCCGGCGCGCCGCGGCGGAGGGGCGGGTGGATTACCAGGACAGCGTCGACGGAGGCAAGAGCTGGAAGTACGACTTGCTACAGGATGGGGAGAAGAATATAGGCCCACACGAGTTTGATCCATATGTGTACACCTGAACTAGTAGTAATTTTAATTTGGTGCACTGATTAGCTAGTAACCTGCTGCTGGTTATTACATATTTGAAGCTGCTGTGTCGTGCATGTTAGATAGGCGGTTATAGCTGATGATGAACGTGAAACCACGGAAGAACAGGTTAGGACACACCAGATGGAATAATGGACTTGCGTGGGTGTCACGAGTCCTCGCGGGAGACACGCGTCACCACATCATCACCGGAGATGGAGGCCCCATGCAGCGCGGCTCCTCTATTTAGAGCATCTCCAATAGATGCACTAAAATTCGGCAGTTGCAACCGTGCTGTAAACGTTTGCCGCGAGTAGCGCGTGCTCGGACGCTAAAAAAGTTCCTTTGCCGGGTGCTCCATTATGCAGCGTGCAGCACGACGCAAACAACATTTTGATCATATTTTGCGTACGGAATAGATAAAAACATGAAAAATTAACTGAAATACAAAATATATTACAAACTTCGACCCTATAACCAGTTATTTTGAAACTACCCTAAACTACTCGGAATGCCGGTCGAAATCCGACGAGCCCAGAGTCGTCGACAACACCGGAGTGGATGTCCACTAGAAGGAGGAGGAGGAGAGGATGATCGTCGACGGGCCGACACCGTTTTTCTTCTCCTCCGCCTTCCTCGCGGCCTTCTCCTCCCTCTCCTTCCTCGCCGCCGACTTCGCCCTCCGCTCCTTGCGACCCGCCTTCTTCGCCGCCTTCGCCGCCGCCTTCTCCTCTTCCTTCTTCTTGTAGAATGCCTCCATCGCGGCGACGTCCTCCGGAAACAAGCGCGCCCACATTAGGCAGAGGCGCTTGTCGAGCTCCGCCCTGAAGAGCCGCTGCTCGAGCTCGCGCTGGCGCTGTTGCTGCTCGCGCGTGACGGCCGGAGGCGGTGGCGCGAGCGCTTCCGCCTGTTCCCGCGTCCACACGTCGTGGAAGTTCATCGTCCGGCGGGAGCGGTCGAGGCGCCAGGCGACCGCATCGTAGGCGCGCGCCGCCTCGTGCGCCTTCTCGAATGTGTCGAGCCCGATGCGCTCGTCGCCACTGCGGATCTCGGCGTAGAACGTGCCGCTCGGCCACGCGCGGACTCCGCGGTAGCCGGAGTTTGAGCGGTGGCGGGGCGAGGTGGGAGGCGGAGGTCAAGCGGCGGCGGGGTGGCGGGGCCACAGAGCGAGGTGGGAGGTGGAGCGAGGTGGGGGCGGCGAAGCGACACGCGGGGATGTCAAATTTCCGGACTGTCGGGTGCGCGCGCGTGGCGTCTTAATAGCGCGTGCGGCAGTCAACTGTTGCGTGGTGAACGCTTCGTTGGGAAACCCCAAGAGGAAGGTATCATGTATCACGGTAGCAAGTTTTCCCTCAGTAAGAAACCGAGGTATCGAATCAGTAGGAGGAAGGAAACGTCTCAAAGGTGTTGCAAGCAACGTGGAAACCTGTACAACACAAACTCAAGACTTTGCCCCAACTAACAGTGAGGTTGTCAATCTCACCGGTTGCTATAACAAAAGATTAACTGTATGGTATGGAAGATAATGATGGTTTGCAGCAAGTAAATATTAACAGTGGAGGATGTATCAATGGTAAAGATTGGATCGGGGTCCATAGTTCACTAGAGGTGCTCTCCTTAGATAAACAAACATGGCATGCTGGGTAAACAAATTACAGCAGGACAATTGACAGGACTAAGCAAGGCATAACAATGCAATATTAGACAAAAAGATCCTATGAGATTCGATTAGGAAATACAACAATATACATAGACCACCATCCAATTGCATCTATGACTAGAAGTCCACCTTTGGGTTATCATCCGAACCCCCTCCAGTATTAAGTTTCAAGCAACAGACAATTGCTTTAAGCAAAGTGTGTAAGATAAACAATCCACTTGTTCCGTGAACAAGAGACCGTTGTTTTCTCCCTAGTGGCAACAACACATCTACTACCATAGAGATTTCTGTCACTTTCCTTGATTAAGTAGAGGCATGAACCCACTATCGAGCATAAATACCCCCTCTTGGAGTCACTAGCAACTACTTGGCCAAGATAGCTACTACCAACGGAGAGCATGCAAGATCACAAACAACACAGACATGATAGAATCAATAAGACAAAACCATTAATCAATCTGACATAGTAATCTCAATATCCATCGGATCCCCGCAAAAACAACATGCATGATTATAAATAGAGGAGATCTTGATCATGACCGGAGATCACAAGATCTAGACATGAAAGAACAAGGAGGACATACAACCATCTAGCTACTACATGGACCCGTAGTCCAAGGTGAAACTACTCACGCTTCATACTAGAGGCTGGCATGATGAAGAAGAAGGCCTCCGGAATGATCTCCCCTCCGGCAGGGTGCCGGGAAGAGCTTCAGATCCCCCCGATCTAGAGACGATGGTGGCGGCGGCTACAGATGGTTTCGTGGAATATTGATCAAGTACTTAGGGTTTAGGCATCAGGGGCTTCTTATACAGGATAAGAGGCGAGGCTAGGAGGAGGCCAGGGGGCCCACACCCTGCCCAGGCACGGGCCCACCCTAGGTCGCGCCTGGGGGGGTGTGGCCGCCCTGTGGCGCCACTCCGTCTCTCCTCTGGACTCCGTGTTCTCCTTGGTGAAATATTGACTTCGGCTTTTGTCCCGTCCAATTTCAAGAATATTTCCTTCATAGGTTTTCTGGAACCAAAAACAGCAGAAAACATGCAACTGGCACTGTGGCAACTTGTTAATAGGTTAGTACCAGAAAACATGTAAAAATCACCTCAAAATGTGGACAAAGCAACACAAAGTAGATATTAAACAAGCATGGAACATCAAAAATTATAGATACGTTTCTGATGTATCATCAACGCGGCAAGTTTGGCACGCAGGATGGCGCAAAAGCGCGTGCGAGGCAAAAAAATTTAGCGCCTGCGGCTTTTCGCGCGTCCGCTGGAGGTTCGCGCAGGCTCCCGCGCGCAACAATTCATTGGTTTATTTACCGTGCATGTTGGAGATGCTCTTAGTCTGATCCTGACGGTCTCCCGATGGTATAATTTTCTGATCCATGCTCTCCGTCGAACACTCTCAGACCATCCGGACGAAAAAGGCCCTTGACGAAAAAAAAATCTCCAGCGGTCTGGGCGCCCAGCATGGATCCAAAACCGACCGTCCGTGCGTCGAGATTCACGATCAGTTGTTTTGCAAAAAGGCCCTTGACAATACTTAAAATTTGGCCACAGTAGTGCCAACGAGGGGAGAAGATGTAGGGGGGGAACCCTAACCCGAACAGAACCGCCCCCTCCTCTCCCCGAAGCCGCCGCCTGCCGCCTCGCGTTCTACCATCACCGTACGCCACCGCCACCTCGCGCCCCGTACTCTTCTACCATCCCACGGAACCGCCCCCTTTTGCCCCGTCATCCCTCCCTCCTCCACGAGCTGGCGGCGGACGACCCACGACGGTGGCGGCTGGAACAAGATGTGGCCGAGCGGGCCGGCCCTCCCCTGACGCCTCTCGCACGGATCGAGCTCGTGGAGAGGTAGAGGCCGTCGAACCCCTCCCCTTTCTCTCCTACGGTGGCGGTCGGCGGCAGTCGTCGGTGAGCGAGCGACCTCCGACCTCTTGGGATTTGGGACTTCCTCCTTCTACTTCTTTTTTTTGCTATTTCGAATTTTGTGTGGAAGATGTAAAGTTCTTATGAATTTCTTTATATGGATACAATTTGGAATTTTGTAATGAAATTCTTAGTGGATTTGAGTATTACATGTACACAATACCTCATAAACACATGGCCAGTTTCACATGAAGAATTACAAAGGACTTTCTAAGAATTCATAGTAATTAAGAAACATATGGCCAAATCGTTTTGAAAAGTTATGAAGAACTTTATAAACTTGCTACAGACCGGTACCTTTGCTCCACACTGACAGGACTTCTTTAGATGAATTAACCAAAGTTGAGGGTCTTTTGTACAAGTAGTAATGTCTATGGGGTGTGTGATGGCTAGGAGGTTGAAGATCGTGTAACGAGATGGAGAACATCTTCCCCTTCTTCTACGGATCTCTTCTTTCTCCCTTCTGTATGGAAAGGTGACTGCTGTGTTCGGTTTTCGCCCCGTCTCCTTCATGAAAGTTGTTCCTTTTAACAGGACGAAGGCGACGGCAACTATATGGCTAGAACTATACGGCCAGAAAAATTATTCCCGCCGTATAGTTGGTCGTTAAACCTTCTAGTTGTTGTTCTCAATTGTTTTCAAACAAAGACTTGCTTGTTTTCGCCTGAATATTGTATTTTTGTTGTTGAAACCTTCTGTTGATGTTCAGAACCTGAAATATACAATGAAAACCAAGTTTTCTTTGCTACCGAAGTATTAGCGTTAGGTAAAGCTAGAAAACCATCAAATCAAGACAAAAACTATCACGAAACCCATTAAAAATGTATCGAATCTCACAGCTATCAGCGACCTCTGAAGGAGTTATTAAAGTCGGTGTTAAAAGGGCGTCCACCTCCACGCCCTTGATCATCACGCCGTGACGCGGTGTTGGCAGATGTGGTGAAGTCGCAGACCTGAGAATTCTGCGCATGGATAGACTCACATGACAGAAGCATCTAATAAAAATCCGAGATGGAAGGGGCATGGACGGTGTTGTTGAGGACGGTGAGTGATGACTGCAGCCCCTCAAACTGTACTCTAAGGCCCACAACCATGTAGTCGATGAGCTCATCGTCTGAGATCGGGTGGCCGACCATGGCGAGGGCGTCTGTGTAGCCCTTCATCCGGTTGAAAAACTCAGCGGCGGGGAGATCGTTCTTCTTCGTCATTGTCCGTTGACGACGGATCTGGTGTACTCCTGCCCTGTTTGGGCGGAGAACATGGTGGAGACGGTGCTCCAGACGGCAGCGGAGGTGTTCCGCCCCACCATCTGTCCGAGGATCTCCTCGGTCATCGACCCGAGAAGGACACTGAGGACGCGCTGGTCGAGGTACCACTAGATGGCATACTGCGGGTTGACCTGCGTGACCGTGGCCGCCCCTTCCCCGGTGGTGATCGTTGTCGGTGAAGCAGTGCAGCTTCCGTCAAGGAAACCGAGCCATCACTGGCCAGCGACATGAGGAATGACCTGGGTCCTCCAAAGGAGATAGTTGGTGCGATCGAGGCGCACTATGATGGTATTGGTGTAGGTGCTTGGAACGGAAGTGGGGAGAGTGGTGAGCGCGCTGGCGGGGATGGGCAGAGAGAGAGAGCGGAAGTGGCCGTCGGCACGCCGGCGGAGGCGGTGACCTGCGGCATGGAAGTAGCCATCGCCACGGAGATCCAATATCGGGAACGCATGCTACGATACCAACACTAGTGGAAAAAGAGCATATAGTCCCGGTTTGTAAGGGCCTTTAGTCCCGGTTTTGCACCCGGGACTGCGAAATCGGGACTAAAGGCCTCTATTTCTAGTCTCGGTTTGTTACAACTCGGGAATAGAGGGCCACCGCATGGCCGTTTTTGCTGCAGGAGGATGAAGGACCTTTAGTCCCGGGTCGTAATACGGCCCTGGACTAAAGATTTTTTTTCAAATTTTTTTTTATTTTTTTTTCATTTTTTCGAATTATTTTTTGAATTTTTATTAAACTTTTGAATTGTTTGACTCGTAATCCTCTCACTTGGAACATTTTTAGCACTAAGTATATTTAATCTTAGGTCAAATTATACTTGTGGTCAAACTTTCCATTCGGTCACCCATCCTAGCACTACTCCACTCTTAGCACGCTTAACTTCTCTGTTCTATCCAGATGTCCTTGCGCGAAACCCTTTTGTACCTTGTTGTTAACACTATCATATCAATCCTATTAGCCCATATCAATATGCCATACATCTTTATTTATTGAAACTACAAACTATTTTAGTAAACAACAATAAATAAGTAATAATAATTTAATATAATGAAAATAAAAAACTAAATAAAATAATATTTTATTCTTTTTTGCCATTATTCATTTAATATGGCATAAATAATATCTTTAAATCTGTAAATCGAAATTCGACAAATGATATATTCATTATTATCAGAAAAATGTGAGGAATCAAAATATGGAATAAAAACTTGTTAAATAATAAAAAAATTAAATAACTTTTTTCCCTTTTCAAATTTTAAAAATGTAAAAGAATTCAAAAAATGTGAGGAATCCATTATTTATAATTTTAAAAATCTAAAAATGTGAGGAATCCAAATAAGGCTGTTAAAATCAAACTCAAAAACTTTTTCCACACATTTTGATAGGTTGTATATTTTTTTCGACATCGTACGCAAAAGTTATAGCAATTTTAAGTTGCCCGCGTCGCACCCCTTTAGTCCAGGACCATATTACGACCCCTTTAGTCCCGGGACCCTTTAGTCCCGGGCTGTATCATGGCCCAGGACTAAAGGGTGTTGCCCGCGCCTGCATACCTTTAGTCCCGGACCGTATCACGACCCGGGACCAAAGGTCCGAAATGACCCGGGACTAGAGTTTTCTCGGTCTCCTGGCCACTAAAATCGGTACGAACCGGGACTAATGCTCATACTAGTCCCGACCCAAAATAAATCAGGACTAATATCAGACTCTAGATCGAACCGAAGGCTCTTTTTCTACTAGTGCAAGTTAAACACGCTAATTGGTTGTCGTGGGTAATCCCCCAGGTTGGGTCCGTTCCTTTATATATTAGAGTTACAACGTACAACACAAGGCAACTTCGGATCACAACCGATCCTGCCTATAATTAGGAGATAAATACAAATCAAGGCGTATCCTATACAAATGGAAACATACTAAACCGCCATTATCTTAATAACAACCATATTTATGTTCTACAATTATCTTCTGAATATGCAACTTCAATGTTGTAGCTGTTAGAAATAATGGGCTAAATCATTAGACCCATGTGTGATTTCAGATTTTTCCTAAATCTCAAAGCCCATATATGTGGAAGCCCATATTTTATTTGGCCCAAGTTGGTGGAAGCTCACATGTGCGTGGCAAGAGCTGTGGGAGCTAAAGTTTAGTCCCACATGGAAAGTTAAAGGAGAGTTGCACCACCTTATAAGATGGAGTGTTGCACCACTTTGTAAGTGAATGACAATAAGAGAGCTACATGCGCGCTCCTCCTTCGACGATGCCGCCGCTTCCTTCGCCCGCCCCGACGGCAGCGCCTTGCTGCGTTCTTGAGGAATCTCGCCGAGCGAGCTTTATTTTGCTTCTTAGGAAATGTGTGCGGTTAGACAGACGTGTCAACAGGTTAGCGGATTCGGGTCGCTCCCGGATCGTGGGCTATCTGTAACCGACCGCGTCATCCGACATGGCTTGGTCCGCCGTGTCATGTCACGGATTCCGAGCCGCTCTATATAAACGCATGTGCGACTTCCACAACGTACGACACCAAACCAATCTAGGGTTTTTCCATCCTCTCTGCTTGCACCGCCACCGACGTATACTCCATCCCGCTTGCTGGCGTGCACCGGCGGTCGGGAGAGCAGGTCACCGGAACCACTCGCCTTTGTGATCATGTACGGGAGAGGGCGAATAAGGTTTTTGGGAAGCGCTCCGTGCGACTGCTCAAGTTCGTCATCACGACGCGTCTTCCCGGTCGTCAAGCCGGATCTCGTGTGCGTCGTCTTCAACGCCGACTTCTTCGACATGCTACTGCACCAACGACGACTACATCGGCAACAAATCAATACATACACCATCAACAGATCTGTTGTTTTACTATGGCGGTTAGTGCGTATAATCTCCTACTGTTCATCTTGATCAATACATCTAGTATGTTAGAGGTTCACGTGATTGTAGCTGTTGTTGTCATGATTTATATTCTAGAATTAATCATGGAAATTATGTCTAATATTCCAACAATCCAAAAACCTTACTGTAGAAAATTTCCTGAATTAAACATGAGACACCTTGCCGATGCTATGAAGCCGAAAAAGTTTACCGGTGTTCATTTTAAGAGGTGGCAGTATAAGACTTCTATGTGGCTGCAAGCTTTGAAACTATTCGAGGCTAGTGAGGGTTTACCTGAAGGAACTACATCTGATGAGGTTCAGAACAAGTTCAAGGAAACCAATCTTGCCTTTGTGGGATGCGTTCTGAGTGTTCTTGACCACAAGATATTTGATGTGTATATGCACATCATAGATGGAAAAGAGTTCTGGGAGGCACTGAACGCTAAGTTCGGTGTAGCAGATGCTGGCAATGAGCTGTACATCATGGAGAACTTTCATGATTACAGGATGGTAACAACCGTTCTGTAGTTGAGAAAACTCATGAGATACAGTGCTTTGCCAAGGAGCTTGAAATCCTCAAGTGTATCTTACCCGACAATTTTGTGGCTGGGTACATTATTGCAAAGTTGCCTTCTTCGTGGAGGAACTTCGCCACAACTCTCAAACACAAGAGACAGGAGATATCGGTTGAAAACCTGATAGCGTCTCTTGATGTTGAGGAGAAGGCTCGGGCTAAGGACACTGCTGAGAGAGGAGGCGAGGGTCAGTATAGAGCCTACGTGGCGCAGAAGAAGACCTTCTGCAAGAACAAAGGGAACTATAAGCCCTCATTCAACAAGCCTGAAAAGACTACAACCTTCAAGAAGAATAAGAAGCCGAACAATGCCGAGCTACATTGTTATTCATGTGGAGAGCTTGGCAACTTTTCCAAGGACTGCCCAGTACATGCAGATCGTAGAGGGAAAGGTGGGAAGACTGTCAACGTCGTGACCGCTAGCAACACTGATGGGTATGGTAATTTATTCACTGTCCTTTCAGTATTTCAATCACCATGTTGGTGGATTGATACGGATGCTAATGTTCATGTGTGTGCTGACATCTCTATGTTCACTTCTTATCAAGTCGCTCGGGATTCATCCATCCTAATGGGGAATGGATCACATGCTTCTGTTCGTGGTGTTGGCATGGTGGATCTGAAGTTTACTTTCGGAAAGATCGTGTAGCTGAGGAACGTGTAGCATGTCCCTACAATGAATAAGAATCTCGTTAGTGGTCCCATATGTGTAGAGATGGGTTTAAGGTTGTGTTAGAGTCCAATAAAGTCGTTGTTTCGAAACATGGACAATTTATTGGTAAAGGTTATGAGTTCAGAGGCTTGTTCCGATTTTCACTTTCAGAGTTTTGTAATAAATCCGTGAATCATATTTGTGGTGATGTTAATGATGATACCAGTGTTTGGCATTCTCGTTTATGTCACATTAATTTTGGTTTGATGTCTCGGATGTCCAGTATGAGTTTGATTCCGAATTTCACTATTGCCAAAGGTTCTAAGTGCCATAGTTGTCTGCAATCAAAGCAACCTCGAAAGCCTCATAAGGATGCCGAGGAGAGAAACTTGGCACCTCTAGAACTCATACATTCTGATCTATGCGAAATGAATGGTGTGTTGACAAAAGGTGAAAAGATATATTTCATGACATTGATAGATGATGCTACTAAATTCTGCTATGTTTACTTGTTGCAAACTAAAGATGAGGCTTTAGACCACTTTAAAATTTATAAGGCTGGAGTTGAAAATCAACTAGAGAGAAAGATCAAGCGTCTTAGGTCGGATCGTGGTGGTGAGTATTTTTCCAAAATATTTGACAAATTCTGTCAGGAACACGGAATTATTCATGAGAGGACGCCTCCCTACTCGCCCAATCAAACGGGGTTGCCGAGAGAAAAAACCGCACGCTGACTAACTTGGTGAATTCCATGTTAGCCACTGTTGGTTTATCAAAGGCATGGTGGGGGAGGATTTGTTGACTTCATGTCATGTCCTGAATAGAGTTCCTAACAAGAATAAAGAAAAGACCCCTTATGAGGAGTGGGTTGGGAGAAAACCATCACTTTCGTATCTGCGCACTTGGGGGTGTTTGGCGAAGGTCAATATACCGATCCCCAAGAAACGCAAGCTCGAACCCAAGACAGTGGATTGTATCTTTCTAGGATATGCTCCACGGAGTGTTGGCTATAAATTTCTAGTGGTCAAATCTGAGGTACCTGGTAAGCATGTTGATACTATAATGGAATCTCGTGATGCAACATTCTTTGAGAATACTTTTCCTGTGAAAGATATGCATAAAATTGGTCGAATTTCTTCTGAAATACTTCCTGAATCTAGTGCATCTATTGAGAATTATGAACAACCACATGAGGAAGTCCTTGAGAAGGATGACGATGAACCTCTCACGAGGAGTAAGAGACAGAGGATTGCAAAATCCTTTGGTAACGATTTCATCGTGTACCTTGTGGACGATACTCCTAGATCCATTGCAGAGGCAAATGCATCTTCTGATGCAGATGATTGGAAAGAAGCTGTCCAAAATGAGATGGACTCGATTCTTTCTAATGGAACTTGGGAATTATCAAAACGACCCTATGGTTGCAAACTTGTGGGCTATAAGTGGGTGTTCAAGAAGAAGCTAAGGCTTGATGGTACTATTGAGAAGTACAAGGCGCGTCTTGTAGCTAAGGGATACACACAAAAAGAAGGCGAAGGTTACTTTGAAACATATTCACCTGTCGCTAGACTGACCATCATTCGAGTACTACTGTTCCTGGCTGCCTCTTATGGTCTTCTCGTTCATCAAATGGACGTGAAGATAGCTTTCCTTAATGGAGAGTTGGAAGAGGAGATCTACATGGATCAGCCGGATGGGTTTGTGGTAAAAGGTGAAGAGACGAAGGTGTGCAAGCACCTAAGCAATGGCATGAGAAGTTTGACAAAACTCTACTTTCTGTTGGCTTTGTCATTAATGAGGCTGATAGGTGTGTTTACTATCGTCATGGTGGGGGCGATAGTGTTATATTATGTTTGTACGTGGATGACATTCTGATCTTTGGTACAAACATGAAAGTGATAAATGAAGTCAAGTATTTCCTATCAAAGAGTTTTGATATGAAAGATCTGGGAGAGGCTGATGTGATACTGAACATCAAGATTATTAAAAACGAGAATGGGATTACTTTAACGCAATCTCATTATGTTGAGAAGGACTTGAGCCGATTTGGCTTTACTCATGGCAAGACTTCTCCAACACCTTATGATCCCAGTTTGACATTACAAAAGAATAAGAAGGAACCAACAGATCATCTGAAATATTCACAAGTTGTTGGTTTTCTCATGTACTTAGCAAGCGCTACAAGACCTGATATCTCTTTTGCTGTGAGCAAGTTGAGTAGGTTCATGTCTAACCCGGGTATTGATCATTGGCATGCACTTAAAAGGGTCATGCGCTATCTATGTGGTACAATGAGCTATGGGATTCACTATTAAGGGCACCCTGCTGTGCTTGAAGGATATAGTGATTCGAACTGGATCTATGACGTTGATGAACTCTACGCCACGAGCGGGTATGTGTTTACCCTTGGAGGTGGTGCAGTGTCATGGAGATCCCGTAGACAGACCATATTAACGAGGTCAACTATGGAAGCAGAGCTTACTGCTTTAGACACAGCCACTGTTGAGTCAGAATGGCTGCGTGAGCTCTTGATGGACTTGCATGTGGTTGAGAAACCTGTGCCGGCAATCCTTTTGAATTGTGACAACCAAACTGTTATTGTCAGAGTGAACAATTCTAAGGATAACGCGAAGTCATCAAGACACGTGAAGAGACGTTTGAAGTCTGTTAGGAAATTGAGAAACTCCGGAGTAATAACTGTTACGTATATTCAAACAGACAAAAACCTGGTAGATCCCCATACAAAGGGACTATCACCAAATGTGATAGAAAATGCATCGAGGGAGATGGGTTTGAGACCCATGGAGGTCACATTGATGACTCCTTGGGTGCGCCAGAGAACTTGGTGCTTGATGTGGAGTCTTTTTGGGAACCCCAAGAGCAAGGTGTGAAAGCGGCCAAAGACAAGTTTTCCTCGATGAGACCGAGGTTATCGAACCAGAAGGAGGAAGGAAACGTCACACAAGTGTTGCAAGCAACATGGAGACCTGCACAACACAAACTCAAGACATTGCCCCAACGAATCAGTGAGGTTGTCAAGATCACCGGTTTGCTGTAACAAAGGATTAAACGTATGGTGTGGAAGGTAATGGTTTGTAGCAAGTAAACAAGTAAGAGTGGAAGATGTATCAATCGTAAAGATTGGACCGGGGTCCATAGTTCACTAGAGGTGCTCTCCTTAGATAAACAACATGGCATGAAGGGTAAACAAATTACAACAGGGCAATTGGCGAGGAAAGCAAGGCATAACAATGCAATTACTAGTTAGAAAGATCCTATGAGATTCGATTGGGCAATACAACAAGATACATAGACCGCCATCCAACTGCATCTATGACTAGAAGTACACCTTCAGATTATCATCCGAACCCCCTCTAGTATTAAGTTGCAAGCAACAGACAATTGCTTTATGTTGGAGATATGCCCTAGAGGCAATAATAAAAGTGGTTATTATTATATCTTTGTGTTTATGATAAATGTTTACATTCATGCTATAACAGTATTAACCGGAAACATTAATACTAGTGTGATTTGTAAACTAAATTAGAGTCGCTAGTAAAGCCTCTTTATAATACTAGCTTGTTGGTTAATAGATGATCGTGGTTTCTCGATCATGAACATTGAGATGTTATTAACAACGATATCATAACATTAGGAGAATGGTGTGATGGACATACTCCTATAGATAAGCGTAGCATGAAGATCAAGTCATTTCAATAGTTTGTTTGCTATAAGCTTTCTGATACATAGTAACCTAATTCCTTCGACCATGAAATCATGCTAATCACCATCACCGGAAGGATGCTTTGATGACATCAAACACCACACCGTAACTGGGTGGTTATAAAGGTGGCATTGAGTGTTCGGAAAGTATGGGTTGAGGCACATGGATCAAGAGTGGGATTTGTCCATCCATATGATGGATAGATATACTCTGGGCCCTCTCGGTGGAATGTCATCCAATTAGCTTGCAAGCATGTTACTGGCTCACAAGGGATCACATATCACGGGAACGAGAAAAGAGTACTTATCGGTAACGAGGTTGAACTAGGTATGCAGAGATACCGATGATCAAAACCTCGGATAAGTAAACTATCGTGAGACAAAGGGAAATTGGTATCGTATGTAAGTGGTTCATTCGATCGCGAAGTAATCGTATAAATATGTGGGAGCCATATGAATTTCCAGATTCCTCTATTGGTTATTGATCGGAGAAGTGTCTCGGTCATGTCCGCATAATTCACGAACCGTAGGGAGACACACTTAAGGATTCGATGTTGTTTAGTAGATATGGAATGTTAGTAGGGATACCTAATGTTGTTCGGAGTCTCAGATAGGATCCGGGATATCATGAGGAGATACGAAATGGTCCAGAGAATAAGATTCATATAAGGAAACTCCGATTCCGGAGTTCGGGAAAAATTCCGATGTTTTCATCGGAGAGGTTCTAGAAGGTTCACCGGTCTAGAAGGGGAATGGTCCATGAATGTGTCATGGGTAATTGGAATGATTGGATCATATCCTAGGTCACTTGGTGTGAGCATTTGTGAGAGAGAATTTAAGCTCTAAATTGAAAGTCAAACGGGAGTTTGAAAAGTCAAACTGGAACAATGGTTTCCTAGTGGAAGAAGGAACGAGTCCTTCTCTCAATCCAACTTGGGTTTGGGTTTGGATTCAAACCCACCCCTTCCAAGGTTGCCCCCTCTCATAAATAAAGGGGGAGGGCTGCCCCAAAGCACCAAGCCCTAGCCCTCCCCGCGCCAAGCCGCCGCCGCCGCTGGTCCGTCGCCGCCGCCCTAGACGCCGCCGACACCTTCTCCTCCTCACCATCTTCTAAACCCTAGATCACCGAGAAACCCTAATTCCACCATAACTCGCACCGGCTTAGGCGAAGCCCTGCGGGATCTTCCCTCTACTTCTGACACCACGCCGTCGTGCTGCCGGAATAACGAGGGGAGAACTACAACCTCCGCTGCCTGCTGGAACAAGGGAGAGGAAGGTCTTCATCGAAAATTTAACGCAGGACCGACTCTGAAGGCTGCGGAATGCAGCGCCGGAAGGATCGTCTACGCAATCTTGAGATCGGCAACTGTATGACTACATCAATCATGAGAATCTGCTCTCGTTAACTGCTTTGGAATCTTCGAGGGTGAGTGCTTCTATCGACTCGTTGCTACAATCTAGTAGATAGATATTGGCTAGTTTGTGTGCATGCGGTATAAATTTTTTGTTTTCCATGCTACGAACCCCTACACTTTAAGCAAAGTGTGTAAGGTAAACAGTCCACATGTTCCATGAACAAGAGACCGTTGTTTTCTCCCTAGTGGCAACAACACATCTAAAACCGAAGAGATTTCTGTCACTTCCCTTGGAAACTAGAGTCATGAACCCACTATCGAGCATAAATACCCCCTCTTGGAGTCACTAGCAACTACTTTTCCAAGATAGCTACTAACAACGGAGAGCATGCAAGATCACAAACAACACAGACATGATAGAATCATAAAGACAAAACCATTAATCAAACCAACATAATAATCTCAATATCCATCGGATCCCCGCAAACACAACATGCATGATTACAAATAAATTAGATCTTGATCATGAACGGAGCTCACAAGATCTATACATGAAAGCACAAAGGAGGAGATACAACCATCTAGCTACTACATGGACCCATAATCCAAGGTGGAACTACTCACGCATCATACCAGAGAGAAAGCCTCTGGGATGATCTCCCCTCCGGCAGGGTGCCGGGAAGAACTTCAGATCCCCATGATCTAGGGACGATGGTGGCGGCGGATGTTGGAGATATTCCCTAGAGGCAATAATAAATGTAGTTATTATTATATCTTTGTGTTTATGATAAATTTTTACATTCATGCTATAATAGTATTAACCGGAAACATTAATATTTGTGTGATTTGTAAACTAAAATAGAGTCCCTAGTAAAGCCACTTCATAATACTAGCTTGTTGGTTAATATATGATCGTGGTTTCCCAATCATGAACATTGAGATGTTGTTAACAACAAGATCATATCATTAGGAGAATGGTATGATGGACATACTCCTATAGATAAACGTAGCATAAAGATCAAGTCATTTTAATAGTTCAATTGCTATAAGCTTTCTGATACATAGTAACCTAATTCCTTCGACCATGAGATCATGCTAATCACCATCACCGGAAGGATGCTTTGATGACATCAAACACCACCGTGAATCGGATGGCTATAAAGGTGGCATTGAGTGTTTGGAAAGTATGGGTTGAGGCACATGGATCAAGAGTGGGATTTGTCCATCCATATGACGGATAGATATACTCTGGGCCCTCTCAGTGGAATGTCATCCAATTAGCTTGCAAGCATGTGACTGGCTCACAAGGGATCACATACCACGGGAACGAGAAAAGAGTACTTATCGTTACCGAGGTTGAACTAGGTATACAGAGATACTGACGATCAAAACCTCGGATAAGTAAACTATCGTGAGACAAAGGGAAATTGGTATCGTATGTAAGTGGTTCATTCGATCGCAAAGTAATCGTAGAAATATGTGGGAGCCATATGAATTTCTAGATTCATCTATTGGTTATTGATCAGAGAAGTGTCTCGATCATGTCCGCATAATTCACGAACCGTAGGGAGACACACTTAAGGGTTCGATGTTGTTGAGTAGTTATGGAATGATGAGTAAGAGACCGAATGTTGTTCGGAGTCTCGGATGGGATCCGGGATATCACGGGTAGATCCGGAATGGTCCGGAGAATAAGACTCATATAAGTAAAGTCCTGTTTCGGAGTTGGGGAATGATTCCGGTGTTTTCACCAGGAATGTTCTAGAAGGGTCCGGAAGGTCCGGCACTCCGGAGGGGAAGGGTACATGAATGTGTCATGACAATATGGAATGGTTGCATCATGTACTAGGTCACTTGGCTGGGCAAAATAAAGATAGAAATCAAATCCAAGTTTGAAAGTCAAACGCCAATTTGAAAAAGTCAAACGACAAGTTTGCTTGGTGGAGGGAGAGTAGGAAACCTACTTGGGGAGGAAGTCCCCTCCCTCCACCCGCCGGCCAAGGAGGCCGAGTTGGGGAAGGACTCCCTCCTCCCAACCGGCCACCCTCCACCTATATAAGGAGGGGTAGGGCGCCCCCTACCCCTCACACCCAAAACCCTAGCCCCAAGCCACCGACGCCACCACCTCCTTGTGCTGCCACCGCCTAGGGCACCTCCAACTCGGCGAGTTGGGGTTTCCCCAAACCCTAGCCGCTGGCTAAGCCCTCCCCTTGGTGCCCTCTAAACCCTAGATCACCAAGGCCTCTCTCATACTCCACCATACTCGCTCCGGCTTAAGGCGAAGCCCTGCAAGATCTCCCCTTTACTTCCGACACCACGCCGTCGTGCTGCCGGAATCGCGAGGAGAGTGCTACAACCTCCGCTGCCTGTTGGAACAAGGGAGAGGAAGGTCTTCATCGAGTACCGAACGTGTGACCGATTGCAGAAGCGCTGCTGGAACGCAGCGCCGGAAGGATCGTCTACGCGATCTTGAGATCGGCAAGAGTACGACTACATCATCCACGAGAATCTGCTCTCGTTAACCGCTTTGGAATCTTTGAGGGTGAGTTTCTCCATCGAATCGTTGCTACAATCTAGTAGATAGATCTTGGCTTGTTTGTTTGCATGCGGTAGAATTTTTTTGTTTTCCATGCTACGAACCCCTACAACGGCTACAGACGGTTTCGTGGAGATTTGATCGGGTCCTTAGGGTTTCTGCATCAAGGGCTTCTTATAGGCGAAGGGGGAGGCCGAGGAGGCGGCCTAGGGCGGCAAACACTAGCCAGGCGCGGGGTTGGGCCTACCCGCGCCTGGGTGGGTCTGGCCCTCCTGGCTGGCCCCTCCAGCTCTCCTCTAGACTTTTTGTTCCCCACGGAAAGTAATTGACTTTGACGTTTTTCCTGTCCAATTTCGAGAATATTTATTTAGCAACTTTTCTGAAACAAAAAAAGCAGAAAACAGGCATCTGGCACTGTTGCAACTTGTTAGTAGGTTAGTACTAGAAAACATGTAAAAAGCACCTCAAAGTATGGACAAGTAAAGCAAAGTAGATACTAAACAAGCATGGAGCATCAAAAATTATAGATACGTTTCCAACGTATCACACACCTAGTGGTAACCCAACCTATGTGATCGGAGATCACGTGAATTAGGACCTAGGAAGAACAAGCTAGTGGTTTGACCGAGGAGAGTAGTTGGTAACCCTCTCTATGTGAAGATGCATAGCTATCATAATCTATAAGGCTGGTTGGCAACACGCCTTAATGTGTTTATGTTGGCTTTAACTAGAAAAGATGTTATCCTATAGGGCATTCTTGAAAGAACACACCTATATGAGCTCGATTGTAAATGTCGCGGTCTATGAGACTTGGGTGATCTCTAGTAAACTCATGAAGAGACCAGAGAGTATGACGCATATGCTCCAACCCGTGGGGTAGGCTACTGGAAGCCGGGTACTAGTTATGATTTTGAGTGAAATCTATTGGCACCAAACTTGCAATTCAAGGTTCGTCCATTGTTCAAGTTTGTGATAGACGTAGTTCAAGATTCTAGGCGGATGTTCAACTTAACAGTCTCTACTGAAACACTGGTATATAAACAAGTAGCGAGGATTGGCAAATCTTCAAGTGGGAGATTGTTAGAAATAATGGGCTAAATCATTAGACCCATGTGTGATTTCAGATTTTCCCTACATCTCAAAAACCATATATGTGGAAGCTCATATGTGATTTGGCCCAAGTTGGTGCAGCTCACATGTGTGTGGCAAGAGCCGTGGAAGCTAAAGTTTATTCCCACATGGAAAGTTGAAGGAGAGTTGCACCACCTTATAAGATGGAGTATTGCACCACTTTGTAAGTGAGTGACAATAAGAGAGCTACACACGCTCATCCTCCAATGCCGCCGCCGCTCGCACGCACGCTCGCTCGCCTCGTCTCGTCTCATCTCGTCACGACACGCGCGCGCCCGCGGGTTGCGGAAATCTCGCCGAGCCGAGCTTTATTTTGCTGCTCAGAAAATGTGTGCGGTTAGACAGACGTGTCAACAGTTAGCGGATTCGGGTCGCTCCCGGATTGTGGGCTATCTGTAACCGACCCGAACGTGCGCGACGTGGGCTTGGTCCACTTCGTGTCCTGTACGGGATTTCCGAGCCGCTCTATATAAACGCCTGTGCGGCTTCCACAACGTACGACACCAAACCAATCTAGGGTTTTGCCATCCTCTCTACTTGCGCCGCCACCGAAGTCTACTCCATCCCGCTTGTCGGCATGCACCGGCGGTTCCGGAGACCTCGCCTTTGTGATCCTGTACGGGAGAGGGCGAATAAGGTTTTTGGGAAGCGCTCCGCGTGACTGCTCAAGTTCGTCATCACGGCGTATCTTCCCGGCTGTCAAGCCGGATCTCGTGCGCGTCGTCTTCAACGCCGACTTCTTCGACAGGCAACTGCACCAACGGCGACTACATCGACAACCGATCAGTACATACACCGTCAACAGATCTGTTGTTTTACTATGGCTGTTAGTGCGTATAATCTGCTACTGTTCATGTTGATCAATACATCTAGTATGTTAGAGGTTCACGTGATTATAGTTGTTGTTGTCATGATTTACATTCTGAAATTAATCGTGGAAATTATGCCTAATATTCCAGCAGTAGCATCATCACATGTGTACTTTTTAGCCAAATCTCAAATTTATAACAAAGAAGCGGCAAAGGAGATAATAAGTCTCAAAAAAACAGTGCATCATAGTTTGGAATGTTTTCTCTATAAAGAAAAACAAACATGAATATTCAGTCGAATAACCCAGCACATTATCATAATAACTGCCTGTCCATTGAATTAAAAGATAAAAAAATACACAAAGCAATTCAAAGATAATTGCTTCTCGTGAGCAAGGTATTATCTTAAAGGTACGCAATAAAAAATTATAGTATCGGTTACTTAACTAATATCTTTTCAGAGCATAACTAATGAAATTTATATGTTGAAGCGAACTCTATGAGAAGTATTCTAAATTCCATGCACTAAAGTACATTCTTTTTCATGTGACATGTTAACCGGGTAAGAAATACATCAAACAATTAGACGCCAGGAAGAAGTGAGAGCAAGGGATCTCCATATGAAGCATTCCTTATAAAGATTGCATGACAATATTCTCATATTTTTTTAGGCTCATGGTTTTAAGATAAAAGACAAAAATCTGTGTCAAAGACAAATTAATATTGCAAGACCAATTATATGGAATTGAAGAATTCTTAAAAAGTATTATTTTAGGGCGAAGAAATAATGTAGAGAATAATTTTTTTAAAATCACAAACTATACTTGTACCCATGAATACTTACATCGATATATCCCCCTTAATATGGGAGTAAAATAACTATATATAGAGGAAATTATCTCAAAGGAAGCAACAGTTATACTTTTTTTTGTGAATTAGCAACAATTATACTAAGAGAAGCTATCTGGACATATTATGACCCTAGGTCAAAATTTGAAAATATTAGTTTGTTTTCCTTCATCTACACATCACAACTTTCCTTGATAACAAAATGTTTTCCCATTCATAACTTCAAAAGTTTTTTTCTCAAGTATCACACTCTAAAGCATCATATGTATATCAGTTTCTGAATATGAGAGGTTAGAATTGAGTGACGGCTCTTTATGTGTATCTAAATTTTAAAGTAAACTAGCGCGATGGTCCTCGCAAAGGCGAGGACATCATATTGAATGAATCGAGAGCATGAAGAAATAGAGTTATAGTTCCGGGGTATCAAATTTTAGGATCAGACATAATATGGATCTAGGACTATAAAAATTTTGTGGTAAATAAAGTATCGCATATGCAAGTAATAGATTTAACCATCCTAATATTGTGGTCTAATGATTGTGTGTTGTTTGTATGTAATATACGCTCAATAATTAAACTATTTGTGAGTTAGATAAGCATGGGAGCTTAATTAACATGGATATTTTCTTGATTTAAATAAAATAAAATTAATTTCTCATCATTAGTATTAGATTAAATTTAACATTTAGAATTATTAACAAGTTTGTGTCTCTTCCTCACTACTACTTATGTAGCTTCAAAATGCGAATTTAGAATGTTAGAAAGTCTCCATGGTGGAACTTTTACATTTCTTTGTATATGAACATAATCCTAAACTGGATCAATGTAAAATTGACACCACTCTGGTATATTTTTTCTTTTCATCATATCCATTAACATGTTTACATGTTGCTAGTCAAAGTTACAGAAGTATGACTACAAGTTTATTATAATGACATCTATTTTTATATCGTATTTTTATCTATATATTAAAATATCTATATGTTATCTCGATCTTAAGTTCATTGTTTATATACACTCTACTTTTATTTTTGCTTCAACTTAATTCTAACACTCGATTACAAAGTTTGAGCCTATTCATAAGTGTTCAATTTAATTAAGTGATTGAATGATCCATGCTCTTATATTGATTTCACTACATCACAAACATAAAAAGGATGTCTAGTCATACAAAACAAAAATCCACCAGAGCAATATCTAATAAATTAAATATACACATGTTAGGTTTTCTTAAAATAAAGAATTGATGCATGGATTTGTGATGTGGAGAACAAAGATGAAGTGTATATATTAATTCACCGGACAAAAACATTAATCCATAAAGATAACTTAGTCCAACCCTCTTGGTAATATAGGGTGTATATGTTTGCTCTCATAAATATAAAATGTTGCATATTTTCTAATGAAAAGGAAAATTATATTGTACTATAGTTGTAGGATTTTTCGAAAGTTGTCTCGTCTCCTCATGATAATGCTTTAGTTCTTTCCTATTTTGGCATTTGTAGTCATTGGAATTGGGAACTAAAGGCACTTTTTTCCTCCCATGAAGATCTCTAGATGTTTGAATCAAATTCAATGATTTTTACTAAATTTACAACTTTCTTAGCTGTCTATTGTTCGAAAGGGTACATCAATGGCTAAGAAATCATCAAGTTTGCCATCTAGTCCGAGGACATTAGAAGACCTATCATCAAAGTCGGGCAATTGAGAGACATATCATCCAGGTCTTAAGCAGGTTTAGAATATGGTATTTATCGACTATAGCTTAGTTATAATATATTTAGATACATTGTGATAACCTACCAATATAATTTTCTTAGTAGAGTTCCAAGATATGTTAGTTGACACCTATCTCAATACGATTAAGAATATCTATTGATTTTTGTATCCTTTTAGTGATGGGTTTTCATAAATAATAGTTGTGTAACAAATAAAAGTGGATACAATATTAACAACGGATGCTTTTCTTTATGTGAGAAATTTTTGTCTATAGTCTTAGTGATGGGATATTGCTTACTACCTCCGGTTCAGTATATTATGCATCCACCTAGTTTAACAAAATCTTTGACCATCATATTTGACCAATAAAATATGCAATATGTGTCTCAAAAAATATACCATTAGAAATTTGTTTTGAAGATGAATCCGATGGTATAATTTTTATGACATATTATGTATTTTTTACCAAAACTAATGGTCAAAGTTGTTTTTTAAACTACATGTATGCCTAGTAAAAAATACGAATAAAAATCCTTACACTGTGTTTGGATGTTGGAAAAATGGCTCGGAATCATCCCTGTGGAATTTGCTGAGCCGAAATCTGTTGTTTGGATGTCGATGGAATTGAGCCGTGGAAACTCGTCCCAATTCCGAGCTAAGCTCGCGCGTGTGTAAACCCGACATCCCGATTTTCCGAGCTGAGAGCCTCGGAAATGCTCGGAAACGAGCTCCCGGCTCCCGCATACCGTTTCGCGAGCGAAGAAAAGAAAGAGAAGCTCCCGCACCTCGCGTCCACTGCTCTTGACCCGCGACCAGGAGCTACCAGCGGTGGCGGCGGTCCGGCGAGTCCTTTCCCCTTCCCCCTCTCCCCTTCCCAGCTCCCTCTCCCTCTTCCCTTCCCATTCCCTGCCATCCTCTCCCTCTCCCGTTCCATTCCCTCTCGTTCCCCTCTATGGCCCCCCAAACCCTAGAGCTTCTGGGCGGGATGGGGAACGGCGGCGGCCGGTGGCGGCAGGGGGAATAGAGGCGGGAGGGTGAACAACGGTGGCTCCCTGGCCCTCCCCATGCCGGCCTCTCCCGTTCCATTCCCTCTTGGTCCCCTCCATGCCCCCCACCAAACCCTAGAGCTTTTGGGCAGGATGGGGAACGGCGGTGGCCGGTGGCGGCGGACGGTGGCGGCAGGGGGAATGGAGGCGGGGGGGGGGGGGGGGGGTGAACGATGGTGGCTCCCTGGCCCTCCTCCCCATGCTAGCCTCTCCCAGTCCCTCATCTTCCCCTTCTGTTCCTCCTATTCCAGCAACTTTGTCCATTGTTTTTTTTAAGTTTATATTGCCAAGTTTATATTCCAGCATAGTACTATATTATACTATATTGCATACATGTAGAAAAGTTTATATTGTCAAAAATCAACAAATTATTCAATTCTAAGGTTTGTACATCCAAACATGATTTGGATTTGAGTGCTACCTTTGATTCCAACAACAAATTTCATACACATCCAAACATCAGAATTGGAAACAGTGGCCATTTCCTTTCCATCCCGGATTTGGAATTTCTATCCCAATTCAATTCCGAGCTGTTTTTCCAACATCCAAACACAGTGTTAGGGGTATATATAATTATGATAAAAAATATGATATATCGGACTAGCGACCTGGTATTTTGATGTTTCATAGAAATTTTTGTACATCTCTTGTTTCCGGCCTAATATTAATTGTAATGTATAATTGACCGAGCCTGATAATTTCGAGGCTATATACATTGATGTAGTAAAATTGTGCTTTAAAAAAATCAATGTGCCGAGCTCTAACCATATGGGCAGATGCTTAAACTTAAAAAAGTAGCTAATTAGATCTTTGTACTTTCCCTATTAATATCCAAAGGATGTGATTGCAGCCGCCCGTTGATTTTTTTTATTAAACTGAGTTTAAGAATATTCGTATCTCTTTTAATTGTTTCCATTCAAATCTAAAATGAGATGTCTTTTGGCTATTTCTGTATACGCAAACATGCACTTGTATACATTTTGTACACTCAACTTCGTGTTGATCATTGATACGTTATTTGATTATAATTTTAAATCATAGGAAAAGTTTCCATACTAAAGCGTGCAATTTCCTAGCTAGCTAGACTTTGTGCACGTCCTTTTTTTTCTTTCTTGAAAAGGGACTCAGCCAGCTAGCTAGCTATTGTGTTTTTTTCTTTTCAGAGAATGGACCCGGCTAGCTAGCTGGTGTACTCTTTTTTACCAAACGGACTTGGCTATTCCTAGGGGACGTACTCCCTACAAACTAAGGGATCAGTTACTTACGGGAGCCCTTGCTTAATAATAAACACGGCGTGCACTGCTTCCTTCCATTTGTAGCTTCCTAAATACTGAACCAAGAAAACTACCGAGACAATAATAATGTTTACCTTTTGGTCGACTTGATTGATCGGGCACTCTGGCCACATGGTGTTGAAGAGAAAGCGTCAGGGGGTAATTTCATCATCGACCATGTATTGCTGATGCGAAAACACAGGGAGGCCGTGGAGAATTGGATCATATGGATTATGAGATCGAATTATTGCTGTCTCCAAGAAATGACGGTCAAATAAATGATAAATCAATGGACGTACGGCAGAGTCTGTAATGCATGGCTGGTAGGGATTAAACAATGCTAGTGGTAGTGGACTTATAGTAGTAGGGAGAAGGATTGTAACTTACCTGCCATCGGATTAAAAATATGGATGCAGCGGTGATCTAGCTAGCACAGACATCAATCAATCTACAGACATCAATCAATCTGTTTATGGCTGATAGTCCCGCATTGCTAATTGGCTGTGCAAATGTTGTAGAACGGACAGAGACGACTGGTGACAATACACTAGTGGAGAACGGGGCATTAGTTCCGGATTGGCAGCCGGGACTAAAAAAACAGGACTAGAGGTTCCAGCCTTTAGTCCCGGGACCCATTACACACAACATCGTCATAATTATATAGATATAATTGTACATTATATATAATTCTACATTATATATATACATAAATGGAGATGACAATCCGTCTATTCGGTTACAAGTTCATTAAATCACTAGTAGCCGGAGGTATGGTATTTTCTTTCTGGGTTTATGACATGGTCAACAAGAAATCTCGCCAATTCTTCTTGAATTGCTACCGGACGCTTCCTTCGTTCGAGATACTCCCGCAATCTTTCCAACTATATATAAAAGAAGGAGGTCAATATGAATATCAATAGTCATAACAAATATTATGAATGACACTCAACAAAAATTGTGAATATATTGTTCACGTACTTCTATAAATATCCCTCCGTCCCGCTCACTAACCTCGGAGCGAATGTACTCGCACACGAAGTATCCACATAGATTAGTACCTGGTGGCTGCCTCTCGCACTTTACGAGAATAATAATCAAGCATGACATAAGGTATTGAAACTAGAATTGAAGAGATACGCGAATCTAGCTCGTACTACTTACATTGTTCCGATAAAAACTAAGCTCGTCTTTAAATTCACCAACCATAGCATTGGTTAAAGCTTTCCAAACCCTGCTCGGCAAAAAATAAAGAATAGATGAGTTATTAGTTACTTGATATCTCAGGATATATATACGTCAGTAACTCATCAATTACACTTAACAGAATCAAGTAATCTGTACAAGGCAGTAACACTCTTACTTATAGTTGTACGGAAACAATATTCTCCGTTTGTAATGTTGCCTCAATAAGACCCTTAGCAAGTTACGTTCCGTGTCCTTGGGGTATTCCTTTAGCAATGCTTGATTAAACCGGTGTGGGTCGATGAACCCAGTGTCAAAGATTTTCTTCCGGTCACATTCATCGCTCTTCATTCTGCATATAATAGCATATAGTGAAGATAATTACATGCAATAAAAGAGCTGAGTTAGAGACTTTATCATAGAAATAAATGAACCACTTACAGACAATAGGTAGAGAGGAGACTCAAGTCAAGGGCATCTTGTTTGAATAACATATAGAATTCCTCAAAATAAATTTGCAACTGATCTTCACCATTAAAATGCTCGCTTGTAATTTTCACAAGCAGCGCTGACAATCGATCTTCTTCATCGCATGTAGAGACTTTCTCGTACCACTCATGTAGTCTTCGCATTTGAGTTGGTAGAAGTTTGACCTCATCAGGTCTGACCAGAGTCTTCCCTCCGTATTCATATCTCCATGCAAATTCCTCTTGTATGGGGATATGCCCGCCTAGCGCTTGATCAACTGTAATACTAGAACCTTTGGCAAATTCCATTTCTATAATATTTTGATGATCAGTATTGGATAACACCTTGAGCGGGGCGATCGATTTGTTTGCCTGCATTCCGAGTTGCGCAACATCTCTTTTCCCGCTTCTTGCAGTAGTATTTCCTGGAGTATTACTGCTGCTTGCAGTAGTATTTCCTGGATTCTTCCTATCAATTCTCAGCAGACAGCATTTGTAGTCATCAGCCTTATTTATCCCATATTGCGATGGTTGCTCAAGAAACCCCTTAGCCCACTTTTTGGCTTTCGGATCAAATATTTGTTTTGGCTTGGGAGCTTTGGGTGCAAAGAAGGCTTTAACTTGGGCATCGATGATCGCATTGGTTTCCTCATCAGTCATCTCGTAAGGTAACTTGGGAGGAGGCGGCGGGATTTTCTTCACCTTTTTACCATTGGCTTTCTTCTGACTAGTATTTTTACTAGTTGACTGAGAGACCGCCTTCTTCGTCTGACACGGCGGCGGTGGAGTGGGCTGACGCGGTGGGGGAGTGGGCTGATGCGACGGTGGACTCGCGCTATGGTGGCCGTCCCACTCCTCATGTGGACTTGCTAGAGGCGGCAGACTCGACTGACGCGAAGGAGACGGTGGTGGCTTGGGTGCAGAGCCTGGAAACACGACGTATTTCTTGCACCATAGAATGATAGAGCCCCTGACTTCTCCTAGCGTGCTCTCATCTTCAGGTCCAGGGATGTCAAGTTGTAGTGATTCATATTGAGGTAGAACCTCATCCACCCCGACACGAGCATAGCCATCTGGAATCTCTTTGCAATGCCAGCGTGCTTCAGGTTCACAAGATAAAGCATAGCCGAGAGCCACCTTGAAGGATAATTTCATCACTCCCACATGCAGCTCGCAGCTTGTCTTCTCAGTGATATTGTCCACGGGATAGAGATCTATCGGATCGGCCGCCGTGGAAGCGACACTGCTTCTCCGCTGAGATGGGACACCGACACTTTCTTCTAGCCGCTGATGAGTTGGCCCTTGCTGGAGCATTTCGTCCAGTTGCTTCTGTTGCTCCTTTAGCATGGCATATATTTCCTCGTTCTTTCTTTACACGCTATGCAACTGGTCTGCCTCCTCTATCTCCTTCCGCTTCTTTGCCCTCGCTCGGATTCTATAGGATTCAGTGTCCTCAGGAAACCCAGTCTTCCATGGCACAGAAGGTCCAAAGCCTCGTGTTCGTCCTGGTTTTTCAGGATTCCCGAGGGCCTTTGTCAGCTCGTCGTTCTCTCTGTCGGGTTTGAAGTTACCCTTTTTAACCTCCTCAATTATTTTAACAATTTCTCCATGGGGTGTAGCAACATTGGACTTTTTATCGAATATTAACTCTCCTGTTTCCATGTCATACTTTGCCCCATGGGCAAGTAACCAATTCCTTACTCTAATGGGCCAGTCCTCTGTAGCTGGAGTGGGCCCTTGGGCACGCAAGGATTTCTCGACTTTCTCGCACTTAGGAACGGAAGTCCTTTAGCCACATGTCCCCATCGTATGGTGATATTTTTTTTGCAGCATTTTCTTTATTCTTTGCGGACCTTTTTTGCTATTGCTGATTTCTTGTAGTCTAGAAATATTTCCCAGTGAGGCTGCTACTTCTCTAGTGAGTCCGCGAATTCTGGAACTTTTCCTTCCTCGAGATATTCATTATACAATCTTTTCTTATAGTTATTGAACTGTTAGGCCATCTTCTTAAGAGCGAAACGCTTAACTTTGGACCTCATATCATCCGTGGCCTCCTTAGTCTCTAAGACCAGTAGGGTGAAATGGCGAATGAGCTTATCCCATAGTATGTCTTTGTATCTGTCCTCGACATAACTCATAGAATTTTCATCTCCCTTTGCTGGCTTATTCCAGTTGATAATGTTGATCGCGACGTTGTCCCTAACAACAAATCCACATTGATGAGTAAATGTGTCTGCATTCTTTATGGGAAGCAACGGGACGCCCACTGGAGAGACCTCAACAATTGTGAGATGCGCATCATCGGGCATCCATTTGTCCGGTCCTCGTTTACTATTTTTAACTGACTTGGTCGATGTGGATGTCTAAAATAAGAAACAACATTCGTTAATATATATATACACACACAAATCAAATAATGCATCTATCTAGTGATCAAGAGACTTAATAATATACCTCGCCAGACTTTGTCAAGGCTGGTCCATCATTTTCCAAGCCATCATCAAAATTAAAACTAGTATGCGCTTCGACTTGAGGTTCTATCTCTATTCCCTCACCGGACTCATTCAGAAACTGTGAGCCATCTTCTGCTCCACAGTATTCTTCTCCACCCTGATCGACGAGCGCTCCTTCATGATAAGGGAGCGCTCCATCCGATAGGGGAGCGGTCCTCCACCACCTAGTATCATATCGAATAAAGGCTCTTCACCTTCTCTACTGTTGAAGTGATCCATAGAATAACTGATATGACATAATGTGCATATATGAGTAATAAAATTATATAACATCTCGAATGACAACAAAAGTATTAATATCATACAACATCTCGAATAACATCTTAGAAAACAACAAAGAAGTGATAATACATCTCGAATAACGACAAAGTAGAACAACATCTTGTCTGATAACATCGCTCAAACTCAACGTCGACTCCCGGCTCCTGAGCCGCGGGATGTGACCAACAAAATAGTCGGAACCATCACCGGAGTATAACTAGGGTGAGATCCCTGAATAACCTGCTAGGTATGGGGGGCCACCCTGGCGTCCAACATCACCATATAGCGACGGACGTGCTCGTCCTCCTCCCTGACACGACGTCGTACCACCTCCTCAGGGGCCGGCTCCCTCTGCACACTGCCTAGACCACGTGACCTCCACCAAAGAAGATCCGGGTCGACGCCAACACCCGGATTTCTCACCAAGCTACGCGTCCCTGACGGTAGCACCTCCCAGTTCCAGCCTGGCGGAGCCCAGTCTCGTACAACACCGCTAGAGCGTAGTACTCCCCCGCTCTGGCCGAGTCCACTACGAGGATGCCCGGGCATATGCTAAAGTAGGTATGGATTTGACCAAAATAATGCTAAGTAAATAATTATATTCTAATAATAGTAATAATTTCCTAAATATTAGCAATAATATCCTAAATACTGACAAATATTTATATACAAATCTCTAAATATCCTAAATACTAACAATTAATATATACAAATATCTAAATATCGCTAAACTAAATAATAATATGTCTAAAGAAAATTATATATCTAACTACATTTACTATATACAATACTAACAATATTATATCTAACTAAATTATCTATAAACAATACTATATACTAGCTAACAATATACTAACAATATTATCTAAACAATATACTATATACTAACAATATTATATCTAACTAAATTATCTAATTAAACAATACTATATACTAATTAACAATATAAATTTATGAAAAAAAGAGAAAAAAAAGAGGAAAACTTACTTACAAGCAAGGCGCTGGGAAGACGGGCTACACGGGAAGACTACACATGCAAGACAGGAAGATGGGCGACCACACGATGGCTGCCACGGGCGACAAGGCGATGGCGACGGACGGCGATTTTTGGAGAAGAGGAGGGTGTCCCGGTGTGTGGCTCGGGCCGGGAGGATACCCACCACCTCTAGTCCCGGTTTCAGCCTCCAGCTGGGACTAGAGGGGGGGCCTCTAGTCCCGGTCCCAGCCACGAGCCGGGACTAGAGGTCTTTTCGGCGTGCTGTTTCGTTCTCGCGCCCAAAAACCTCTAGTCCCGGCTCGTGGCTAGGGCCGGGGCTAGAGGTTCATTTTTTTAATTTTATTATTTCTATATCTTTTGTTCTGTGATGATGGAAAATATGTATTATATATCAAATTTTGCAAAAAAAATCTATAATGTAAATCTATTAGCATATTCTTTTATAAAACTAATATTTTGTTAAATTAAAAAATATCTTTTGTATACTAGAGTTTGAATTTATTAATATTATTATTTCAATATCTTTTATTCTGTAATAATGAAAAATATGTATCATATATCAAAATCTGCAGGAAAAAAAGATCTATAATGTAAATCTATTAGCATATTCATTTATAAAACTAATATTTTGTTTAATTAAAAAATACCTTTTGTATACTAGAGTTTGAATTTATTAATATTATTATTTCAATATCTTTTATTTTGTAATGATAAAAAATATGTATCATATATCAAAATTTGTAGGAAAAAAAGATATATAATGTAAATCTATTAGCATATTCTGTTATAAAACTAATATTTTGTTGAATTAAAAAATATCTTTTGTATACTAGAGTTTGAATTTATTAATATTATTATTTCAATATCTTTTATTCTGTAATAATGAAAAATATGTATCATATATCAAAATTTGCAGGAAAAAAAGAACTATAATATAAATATATTAGCATACTAAATATGGACCGGGACTAAAGCGTGCGGCAGGCTTTCTAAAAATAACAAACTTGATAAAAGCTTCACAAAATGATATACATATGTACATATTGATTGCATCTAAAAAACGGCCGCATGAAAAATTCAGAATACATCATATGACTTTCTTATGACCATGTAGCCTTAACCATGGAGCATATTCATCAAGTAACATGATGCTTGGGTCATCCTTCACTACAAACGGCGGAATTTCATGAAATTTGTCATAATCTTCACACATCTCTGTCTTATCCTTCACTCCTACGATATTTCTTTTCCCTGAAAGAACTATGTAGCGCTTTGGCTCATCATTTGATGATGTATTTGTTTGCTTATATTTTATTTTTCTTGGTTTGGTAGACATGTCCTTTACATAGAAAACCTGAGACACATTGTTGGCTAGGACGAATGGTTCGTTCATGTACGCAAGATTGTTGAGATCCACTGTTGCCATTCCGTATTTTTTGTCTACCTCAACCCCGCCTCCTATTAGCTTGACCCATTTGCACTGAAACAAAGGAACCTTCAAAGCAGGTTCATAGTCAAGTTCCCATATCTCCTCTATGTAACCAAAATATGTGTCCTTTGACCCATTGTCGTTTGTTGCATCAAAGCGGACACCACTGTTTTGGTTGGTGCTCTTTTTATCTTGGACGATCATGTAAAATGTATTCCCATTTATCACGTACCCTTGGTAAGTCCATATAGTCGAAGATGGTGAGCTGGTCAACAAGTACAACTCATCACAAACAGTGTTGTTATTCATGAGATGTGTTTGCAACCAACCTCCAAAAGTCTTCATGTGTTCATCTCTAATCAAGGAGTCATGCTTTCCCGGGTTGTTTGAGCGTACAATATTCTTATGTTCCTTTATATACGGAGCTGCCAAGGTGGAATTATGCAGAACTGTGTAGTGTGCTTGAGTAAAAGAATATTCGTCCCTACATATTACTGATTTCCTTCCTAGTGTGCCTTTTCCACTCAGTCTCCCCTCATGCCGTGATTCAGGAACACCAATCGACTTAATGTCAGGAATAAAATCAACACAAAACTCAATGACCTCCTCTGTTCCATAGCCCTTCGAGATGCTTCCTTCTATCCTAGCACGGTTATGGACATATTTCTTCAAGACTTCCATGAACCTCTCAAAGAGGAACATATTGTGTAGAAATACAGGACCCAAAATGGTAATCTCGTCAACTAGGTGTACCAGCAGATGCGTCATAATATTGAAAAAGGATGGTGAGAACACCAACTCAAAACTAATGAGACACTGGACCATATCATTTTGTAACCTCGGTAGAATTTCTGGATCGACTACCTTCTGAGAAATAGCATTGAGGAATGCACATAGCTTCAAAATGGGCAGTCGAACATTTTCCGGTAGAATCCCCCTCAATGCAACCGGAAGCAATTGTGTCATAAGGACGTGGCAGTCATGAGACTTTAGGTTCTGAAATTTTTTCTCTGCCATATTTATTATTCCCTTTATATTCGACGAGAAGCCAGAGGGGACCTTCATACTTCTTAGCACTTAAAAAAATTACTTCTCTTCTTTGGTAAGAGCATAGCTGGAAGCACTTAGACGTCCTTTATCTGTCTTTATTGGATGCACGCCGTCTCGGTCTTTCATACCTTGCTGGTCCTGCCATGCTTCCGGTGTATCTTTTGTCTTTTCATACACGCCCATAAAGCCTAGCAGGTTCACGCAAAGATTCTTCGTCATGTTCATCATGTCGATTGCAGAGCGGACCTCTAAAACTTTCCAATTGGGTAGCTTCCAAAATATAGATTTCTTCTTCCACATGGGCACATGTCCGTCAGCGTCATTTGGAACAGATTGACCGCCAGGGCCCTTTTCAAAGATTACTTCTATATCCTTGACCATACCAAATATATCATCACCAGTATAGCGGATAGGCTTCTTCCGATGATCTGCCTCACCATTTAAATTCTTGACTTTCTTTCTTGCGGGATGCCTGGCCAAAAGAAATCGACGATTCCCCAGGTACACATTCTTCTTACCTTTATCCAAATATATACTTTCAATATCATCTAAACAATGCGTGCATGCATTGTATCCCTTGTTTAACTATCCTGAAAGGTTACTAAGAGGAGGCCAATCATTGATGGTTACGAACAACAACGCCCGTAGGTCAAATGGCTCCTGTTTGTGCTCATCCCACATACGAACACCTTCGTCGCGCCACAACTGAAGTAGTTCTTCAACTAATGTCCTTAGATAGACATCAATGTCATTGCCGGGTTGCTTCGGGCCTTGGATGAGCACTGACATCATAATGAACTTTCGCTTCATACATAACCAAGGAGGCAGGTTATATATACATAGAGTTACAGGCCAGGTGCTATGACTTCATCTCTGCTCTCCAAAAGGATTCATGCCATCTGTACTTAGACCAAACCTTAAGTTCCTTGCGTCATCTGCAAAGCTCGGGTACTCTCTATCGATTTTTCTCCATTGCGACCCATCAGCGGGGTGTCTCAACATCGAGTCTTTCCTGCGCTCTTCTTTGTGCCATCACAACAACTTGGCATGCTCTTTGTTTCTAAACAAACGTTTCAACCCTGGTATTATAGGAGCATACCACATAACCTTTGCAGGAACCATCTTCTTGGGGCGCTGCTCTCCCTCAACATCACCAGGGTCATCTCGTCTGATATTATAACGCAATGCGTCGCATACCGGGTATGCAGCCAAATTCTCGTACTCCTCACCGCGATATAGTATGCAGTCATTAATGCATGCATGTATCTTTTGAACCTCTAGTCCTAGGGGCAGACAACCTTCTTTGCCTCGTATGTACTGACAGACAATTCATTATCCTTTGGAAGCTTATTCTTCCAAATTTTCAGTAGCTTCTCAAATTCCTTATCAGATAAACCATTCTCTACTTTCCATTGCAGTAATTCCAGTGTGGTATCGAGCTTTGTGTTGCCATCTTCGCAATTTGGGTATAACAATTTTTTGTGATCCTCTAACATGGGCTCCAACTTCTTCTTCTCGTTTTCATTTTCGCATTCGCTCCGTGCATCAAGAATGGCCTGACCAAGATCATCAGTAGTCTCATCTAATGCCCATTCTTCACCTTTTTCTTGTTCATTGTCTTCTAGTGCAGTGCCACCGTATTCAGGAAACATTGGATATTTGTCATCGTTCTCTTCTTCTTCTTTGTTGTCTTTCATCATAACCCCGCTTTCTCCATGCTTTGTCCAACAAATATAGACGAACATGAAACCTGATTGAATCAGGTGGATGTGAATGGTTTTGGATGAAGAGTAATCCTTATCATTCCGACAGACACGACACGGACAACACATAAAACTATTCCGCTTGTTTGCCTCAGCCAAATCAAGGAAAGAATGCACGCTTTTAATAAATGTGTCAGACATTCGGGGAGCGTCGTACATCCATTCTCGGCTCATCTGTAGTATAACTAAAATTTTCTATCATATAAAAAGTTGGATCATTTTTTACTATAATTAATTTTACATGCACTAATTTTTAAATTAAGATTTTCTATCATATAAAATTTTACATGCACTAATTTTTGAATTAGACAAAACTGTTAACATAAAAATGTTGACTATTTAATTATTGCTCTAGGAGTGAAAACCTTATTCAATTCTGAGATCCGGAACTCTTAAAATGCACATCTCAACTTTCAGAAGTTTTTTGTATAATCAAACTATGCTTAAAATTACACATCTAAAATTCCCTCTACACTTCTAAGCATGAAATCCCTCATTCTAGTTCTAGAGCATTGAGCTAAACTATAACAATAAGAGATGAATGATTGAAGTTGCTAACCATTTTAGAAGCTTGGATTGATAGATGATGCCACCAAATCTTGGATTGAAAGTTGCCACCAAATTGGACAAAAAATAAGGATGAACTTGAGTTGTTCCTTGGAGGAAATGGACATGCTTTTTTGCTGGATAGAAGAGGGATATATAGTGGTAATAAATTGTCTCGGGTGGTAAAACGAACCCAGACTAGAGGTTGATCTCTAGCGACTGGTCAAGAACCCAGACTAAATATAGCCATGTGTCCCACGGGTGCTCTAGTCCCGGCTTGTGTTACCAGCCGGGACTAGAGGTTGCCCACGGACCGGGACTAGTCATGTGGGGCCATCTAGCCATTGCAAAATTCACAAACCGGGACTAGTGCTAACACTAGTCCCGGTTTCCGACGAGGCCGGGACTAGAGGCTGGAGCTGCAAAAAACGAAAGGTCGTTTTTCTACTAGTGATACAATTGATGGTGGTCATCACTTCTGTGATCTTAGCCCTAGAACAAATCAATAATACTCCATCCATTCAGAAATATAAGACATTTTAACTTTGTGAGTCGATGTATCTAAATATTTTTTAGTGTATAGATTCGTAAAGGTTTAGAGTGAATCTATACACTTAAAGACGCCTAGATAGATTCATTTTACAAAACTACCATGTTTTATATTTCTAAACGGAGAAAGTACTTAGAGCATCTCCAACAGGCGCTGTATCTATGCCGCGTACCCAACTAACCGCTAATTTACCGCGCCGAGCGATCAAAACCACGCTCCAGCAGGCGCTGTAAAATACCGCGCGCTGGAAAAAAAGTTCGGCGCGCTGAACTTTGCGCTATCCAACGCTGGGTATCTGCCGCTTTCGCTCGCGCGCGCTGGAAACGAAATCGCTGCGCGCGAACAGCCAACCGCCAAGCTGAAACTTCCCCCGCGTGCTCTCCCCTTCCCATTTCTCCCCAAATCGACGAGCGCCACATTGACGCACGCACCTTGACGCCACACAGATCTCTGACGCCAAGCGCTCTGACGTCGCGCCTCCACCACCCGTCACGGCCGAAGCTCTCCGTCGGCCTCGCTCTCGAGCTTCCCCGCCGCGCGTCCACGCTGCCCGTGCTCTCCAACCTCCCCGCCACGTGGTGGGCGTGGAATGGAGGGGAATGAAGACATTGTTGTATGTTTCTTGTATTGTGTCATTGTTGTACCATTTGTTGTATGTGTTTCCTATGAACTACATTGTTGTATGTGTTGATGTTGTATTTGTTTCATGATATTTGAACTATTTGTTTGTGTTGTAATAACAATTGAACTATTTATTGTTGAATTATTTTCTGTGTGTTTGATCTTCTTTGTTCGTAGTTGGTGGTTGTTTGTGGTTTGGCGCAGAGCGCGCGCAGTAAATATGCAGCGCCTGTGAAAACTCGTTTTCTGCCCGCGACACGCTAAAACCGATTATGCAGCGCCTGAGTTTGGCCACAAGCTTTCAGACGCGCGGAACGTTGTACAGCGCGCGCGATAGCAAAATTTTCAGCGCCCTGTTGGAGATGCTCTTACGTAACAACAACGGGCGGCACACAACGTATCTTCCGGCTTGCGGCGGCCGGAAACAATCGGATGATGAGCTGCCGGAACATGCGATGGCTGCTGAATCGACTTCGCCGCCGCCGGAACATGCATATGCATGGACGCATTGGAGTCAGCCGGCCGGGACGTACGGAGGCAGTTGTCAAGTCGTGTATCGGCTACCAAACATAGGATGTATTCTAGCAGCATTTATAAAACTAAAGTCTTGGTTTAGTACTACATTTCAGCATCTTGGATATGATTTTCTGCGCTTTGCAAGTTTTTTCTATCTTTGATAATTATTGCTTTTTTTTTGAAGGATTGATAATTATTGCTTGGTGTGCCTGAGGTCTTCGATCACCAATAGCAATACTAGGATGGTTGAAGCAATTCTTGAATGATTGGTGGCGGCCGGCCATGCATGCATGTTGCTGGCGGCGGGCGCTTGACATGACAGTTGTGGTGGATTGTAAAGCAGTTGGTAAAGATTCCTCGTTTTTCAGTTTAAGGTCGTGCATGATTCGTTAACACGTACCGTACTGCTAGCTACTAGTATAAGTTTTCGAGTACTTGGGGTAGTGTGGCAGCTACCAGCCTACCAGCCATTGCATCGGGGTCTTGCTTCCACTCCCATGGAGCTGTGCCGCCGCCTCACCTCGTTGCCACCGCCGCATCATAGGCATAGAGCACGCTGCCTGGCGGCCGGTTCGTCTTCGTCGCCGCCACCTCAGCATGCAGAGGACCGCATCAGTGCCCTCCCGGACGACATGCTCCTCCTCGTCCTCGCCCGCCTTGGCTGCGCCAGCGCCGCTGCTCGCACCGCCATCCTCTCCCGCCGGTGGGGACGCCTATGGACCAGACTCGCCAAGGCCACCTTCCGCGACGTCCAGCTCGGCGCGCTCGAAGCAGCGCTCGCCTCTCTCGGCCCCGAGGCGCGCCTCCTGGACATCCGCCCTGCCGGGGAAGACGATGTGGCGTCTGACAGCGTCTCGTCCGTGCTCCGCGCCGCCGCCCGGCTCTCGCCGGTGGAGCTCGTCTTCACCCTCCCACAGGACATAATACGCGTACCCGACGACGGGGAGCACCAGCAGCTGCAGATGCAGCTGCCCCATTTCCACCGCGCCACCTCCATGGAGCTGGACACGCCGCTGTACATGGCGTTGCCACCCGCCGGCGAGTTCCCGGCGCTCGAGCGCCTGTGCATCTCGCGCTGGTACGGGGTCGACTTCGCCGCCCTGATACTCCGCTGCCCGCGCCTGCGCGTGCTCAGGGCCCGCTGTTTCGGCAATGCTCCCAACATCAGCATCCACTCGGCGTCACTCGAGGAGCTTGTTCTGGATAAGTTTGTCGTCGTGCGGCGGCAGCTGGACGACGACGACGGCGCGTGCCGTATCGACATCGTGGCTCCGGGGCTCAAGCAGCTGACGGTCTCCTTCACCGCCAGGACCTTGCACTACAGCGTGTCCATCTCCGCGCCCATGCTGCACAACCTCTCGTGGCACTGCTGGTACTCCCCAAAAGATTTCGCGGTTGGTGCTTTTTGGTACGTCATGAGGCTGTGGCTAACCACCACGACGACGACGACAGAGACACGACCTCCTGCTTCTTCCCTTGGGGTTTTGGCCAACGACAACAGTTTGTCCATGGAAATATATGTCCATGTGCGTCTTCCCTTGCTTAATTATTTATTGTGTGCTTTTTAATTACCCATATATATATATGGACTAAATCCATTTATTTCATCAACTGCTGGGTGATATATACGACCATTTTGTGTATTGCAGCGGAGCCCCATGATGGATGCGCATGGAAACTTTGCTCGGGAGATAGAGAAACTCCCAGTTGTTGCTGACTTCACTATTCTGGTACTATATCTCAAACTCATGGACCAGACACATGTTTTTGGACCAATGGTTTCGCGTCTCCTCGCAACCAATCAGATCCGCACGTCTACAAGAAAGCTAAAGGTTGTCCTAGACAGGCGGCCCAAGCAGGTAACGCTTCTTCACTCTATTTTATTCTTTATATACCGTAGTATAGTACTAGGTCGACGCATAGTCGTACTTTAATATATGCCAATTTTTCTATCTATAGGTAAGGTAAGGCCTGCTTGAGATAATGTCTTAATGCAGTGCATCTGTACTACATTATACTAGAATTCATGTATATTATCGTTTTAGGTGAATGAAGCATGCCCAACAAATTGCCCCTGCGACGACGAGCCCAACAAACTGTGGAGAACCAAAACCATATCATTTCCCAGTCTTGAAGAAGTGGAAATCGAAGGGTTCCAAGGACTGGACGACGACCTCGATTTCTTGAAACGGATCTTCCAATGCGCGCCAACTCTGAAAACAATGACCGTGAAGCTGTTAGATAATGTCACACCAAATGATCATGGGCGGAGGGAAATTGACAACACGTTCAAGAAGTATCCTTTTGTAAAATGCTATGTTACTTCAGTTTTGGCTGACGCTGCAAGGTCAGTTGTAAATTGAAGTGACTCGATCCGGTAGAGGTCCAAATCTGTATGCTTTATATTGCTAGTTCATCACTAGCACACACAGTTTAAGATGTAATATCATAAAATAAAGGTTATAATTCTATTTAATATCGAATGATCTAGAAATTTATATAGTCTCATACAAGTTGCATAGCAAAATGGCTACCTCCTCACAAACACAGTTCAATAGCGAAAGACAATTAAACGATAAGGAATTTCTTTTAGTGCCACATGCGATAACATGATGGGTGGAGATTCGTGGCCCTAATCTCTTACCTCACTCGTCTTCAGAGCGACCCGCAACATGAAACATTGCAGCCACGGATGATCAATACATTGAATGTATTGGAAATTTCACTTACTTGGTGAATATAAATTTCAACCTATCTTGTACATGCATATTTGGCTAGGTGGAGGTTTGGCCGAGTTTGCATAAAGCAATATTTTTGCGCTATCATTTTGAAATACAATTTTCTTTTAAATGAAGCAGTACCACTGATAGAAATCCGTGAATATGAGTACCACCGATAGAAATCAGTGATATGAACCAATCTATCAAAGGTACAACATGACTAAGAAATCAACTCCTACGTTATTTTCTACTCATCATTCAAGATACATGTGGTTATCCTAACTAGGTTGTATAGCATATCATAATACTATAGATAGCCCTAGATATGCAATCTAGATAAAAAATTAAGTGCATAAGAAAATAGTCGGAAATTTATGAAGTGAATTTGCCTTGGTTGAAGTTGTTGAATTCACTTTACTCACAACCACAATGGTTATTCTCCATGCAATCTACATGTTTCATGAATAATGCAATGAAAACAATGCAAACACACAAGTCAAGCAATATAAAGGAGGTATGTCAAGTATGCAAAAGGTTTTATTTATGTTATGAATGTTTTATTATTTTCAAAAACTTCAATCATAGGTTTTATTTCTGTTATAAATGTTTTATTATTTTCAAAAACTTCAATCTTAGGTTTTATTTCTGTTATAAATGCAAAACTACCATCTCCATCTGGGGGGGAGTATGTTTTTAAAAGCGTTATCACATGGCGTCTTCCTGTCCGTTGATACCGCTTCGCCACGGGGTTAGTAGGAGACGCTAGATGTAAATAAGTCTTACAGTCCAGATCGCTTAGGCTCGCGCTCGGCTGCCGGCTAGGCTCGGCTCGACTAAGTCTCGGCTATTGTCTAGAGATAGGACGACAGATGGAGATGGGGTGAGATCACCCTACGGCTACTTCGCCGGAGATGGTGCATGCGAAAGCAACATGCTCAGGTGTGGATGGAATCAACGGTGCCGAGGCTCTAGGGCCTCTAGGTGTAGTGGATGACACTTGTCTCATCGCAGGGAAGCGGAACGCATGGTCTTCATCATTGATTGCGTCCTCGAGTGCTAGTGGCATTCGAATGGAGTCTGTCGAGGGGACGGAAACCTTCATAAAAAGACCGGGATGAGCATTTGCGAAGAAACTAGATCAACCACGGGTATGAAACAAAGAGCATGGACGAGAGGGAGAGAAAGGGATAAAGTACGGGGCATGAGTCCCCAGGTACTTGCTGGAATAAAAGAAGAACGATGACAAACATATTTTGTAATATGCTGCATTTCTAGACAATTTTGCAGACAACCCAAGACAGAAGGAAGCTTGAAGCTAGAGTGAATATGATACAAGAGGTGATCTGAGAGGCCTACTCCAGGTCTCATGGCTCTCCCATGGCAGCTAGATTGATAGATAGATCCTAATACTTTCGTGTAGAAAACTTGTAATATTTTTCTTTTGTTTCATGCTTTGGCCTAGGCCTGTATTTGGCTGAGCAGTACTTTACTTTAGCTCGTCTTGTGAAGGTCGTTATTCTCATGGCCTCGTGCTTTTTCTTTCTTTTCCTTTTGTTCTTTTGGTTTATGTTTGTAAAAATGCTTGGCAGTTTGTTTATATGTAATCGATGAGGGGAACTTATTTGGTGAACATGTGCTAGCTCTAGCTCATCACGGTAACGTATAGGATTTGCCTAGTATGGGCATGACAGGCTTACTGAGTTACAAAGTACTCCTAATTGAGTTGTGTTTTGGAGTTGATGGAAGAATATACTCCCTCCCATACATAATTACTTTGCATTCCGAGTTTAGTTAAATTCAAACTTTGTATAGTTTGATCAGCCGTTTAGAACAAATATCAACATTACGAGTTGTTGTCATGCCTCTCAAACATGTACCAAGTCTCATGAGCCTTGTAAATCGTCTTGAATCCTCAAAACTATGGGTAAATAGCCCATGAAATCGGCCATAAACATGAAAATAATGAGTTTTGGTCATTCCTCTCCAACATATAGCGGGCCTAACAGGCCTTGTAAATAGGCCCGAAACCTAAAAAAATATGGGTCATAGCCCATGAAAACAACCATAAAACACAAAGGTTACGAGTTTTTTGTCATGCCTCTGAAACATGTACCAAGTCTCACGAGTCTTGTAAATCTCCCCGGATCCTCAAAATTGTGGGCAATATCCTATAGAAATGGACATAAAACATGAAAACTATGAATTTTTGGTCATGTCTATCAAACATGTACAGAGTCTCATGAGCCTTGTAAATCGGTCCAAAACCTCAAAATTGTCGGTAATAGCTCATGAAAACGGCAATAAATAAGAAAATCAAGAGTTTTTTTTGTCATGCCTCTGAGACATGTAGCGGGTCTCGCGGGCCTTGTAAATCGTTCCGTAACCCTTAAACTATGGGCGGTAGCGCATGAAAACGACCAAAAAATAGAAAAACGACATGATTTTGGCCATACCTCGTAAACATATATCGAGTCTCACGAGCCTTGTAAATCGCCACAAATCCTCAAAATTATGACCTACTGCCCATGCAAATGGACATAAAATACGAAATGGCAAACTTTTGGTGATTCCTCTTAAACATGTACCGAGTCTGGGCAATCTAAAGATAAGAAATGATGCTTGTTTTAAAAGAAGATTTCCTGAAGATCCAATACATAAGAAAGGTAGAGTGAAGATAATACAAGAGGTTATCCGAGAGTCCAACTCTAGGTCGCATGGCTGGACTCCCATGGCAGCTAGATTGACAGATCGATTCTCTTGCATGCTATGGCCTTGGTCTGTGTTTGGCGGGGCAGTTCTTTACTTTAGCTTGTCTCATGAAGGTTGTTCTACTTGTAGCCTTCTTCTTTTTATTTCTTTAACTTTTATCTTTTGCTTTATGTTTGTAAAACTTGTTGGAAGTTTCATTATATGTAATCGACGAGCGAAGCTCATTTGGTTAAGAAAAAGTTGATGATGAATGTGTGCTAGCTCTAGCATGTCACGACAATGGATAGAATTTGCTTCATATGAGCATGACAGGGTTCAATGAGTTGCAAATTACTCCTAATTGAGTTATATTTTTGGGATGATGGAAGAATGTACTCCCTCCCGTCCACAATTACTTTGCATTCCGAGTTTAGTTAAATTCAAATTAGTATAGTTTGACTAGTTGTTTAAAACAAATTTCAACATTAAAACTTTTTGGTCATGCCTCTCAATCATTTACCAAGTCTCACAAGCCTTGTAAATCTGCTCGGATCCTCAAAACTATGGGCAATAGCCCATGAAATCGGCCATAAACATGATAATGACGAGTTTTTGGTCATTCCTCTAAAACATGTTGCTGATCTAACAGGCCTTTCAAATTGGCCCGGAACCTAAAAAATGTGGGAAATAGCCCATGAAACTACCATAAAACACAAAAATTGCGATTTTTTCGTCATGTCACTCAAACATGTACCGGGTCTCATGAGCCTTGTTAATCGCCCTGGATTCTCAAAATTATGGGCAATATCCCAGCCATAAAACATGAAAACTACGAGTCTTTGGTCATGCCTCTCAAACATGTCTAGGGGCTCATGAGCCTTACAAATCGGCCCAAAATCTCAAAACCGTGTGAAATAGCTGATGAAAACAACCATAAACGTGAAAATGACGAGTTTTTGGCCATGCGTCGAAAGCATGTAGCGGGTCTCGGGGCTTGTTAATCCACTTGGAACCCTAAAACTGCAAGCAGTAGCCCATGAAAACTACCAGAAAACAAGAAATCGATAAGTCTTTGATCATGCCTCTTAAAACATGTACCTGGTCTCACGAGTCTTGTAAAATCGCTCAGATCCTTAAAATTATGGGCTAGTACCCATGCAAATGAACATGAAACACGATAATGACGAACTTTTGGTGACTCCTCTCAAACATGTGCCGGGTCTGGGCAATGGAAGACAAGAATTGATGCTTGTTTCAAAAGATGAATTCCTAATGATCCTACTAGCACTGTCTATAGGTTTTGTAATATGCTAAATTCCTAGACAATTTTACAGATAACCCAAGACAGAGAAAGCTCGAAGTCTTGAGTGATGATGATGCAAGAGTGATCCAGGAGACCTACTCCAGGTCGCATGGCTGGGCTCCCATGGCGGCCAGATTGATAGATGGATCCTAATGATTTTGAGGAGAAAACTTGTAGGAGTAATATTTGTCTTCTATTTTATGCTTTGGCCTTGGCATGTGTTTGGCTGAGCAGTTCTTTACTTTAGCTCGTCTTGTGAAGGTTGTTCTTCTGGTAGCCTAGTGCTTTTTCTTCTTTGCCCTTCTATTCGTTTGCTTTATGTTTGTAAAACTGATCGCCTTGTGAAGGTTGTTCTTCTCGTAGCCTAGTGCTTTTTCTTCTTTGCCCTTATCTATTCGTTTGCTTTATGTTTGTAAAAGTGGTTGACGGTTTCTTTATATTTAGTTGACAAGGGAAGCTCGTTTGGTCAAAAAACAAAGTTGACGATGAACGTGTGCTAACTCTAGATCATGGTAACACATAGGATTTGCCTAATACGAGCATGACAGGGTCGATGAGTTGCAAAGGACTCCTAATTGAGTTGCGTTTTGGAGTTAATGGAAGAATGTACTCCCTCCCCTCCACAATTAGATTAGTTAAATTGAAATTTGTATAGTTTATCCAGTTATTTAGGACGAGTTTTTGTCATGCCTCTCAAACATGTACTGAGTCTTATTAATCTTGTAAATCGTCTTGGGTCCTCAAAACTATCAACATTAGGTGGAGAAGGAGCAGGACCTAATTACGTTTTCCATATTTTATCTAGGGTCCTTAGTGCAAAATCTTTGGGCTTGGTTGCATTTTTTGGTTTCTTTATAGTTCAAGATGTCTTCCAGCCTTTTCCTCTTTGAGTCTTTACTAAGGATGTGTTCGGTTGGTGTCACGAAATGGATTGAAATGGTTCCACTCTTGACTTTTGAGAGCCGTTCTAGTGTTCAATTAAAAAATGAATGAAACAAGGTGGTTCCTTAAAAGAGAATATTTTCTCTAGATCCAGAATACACTCATTTCATTAAATTGATAGAATCTCCGCGTTCCTTTATGCTAAAGGCCATCATTCTCTCTATTCTTTTACCATCCTTTTTGTTAAATGCACCCAAACGTTACCATCTTTTTTGCTAAATGCACCCAAACGTAAACGGAACCATTTCATTTTGATAAAACCATTTTATTACATATTTTTTGTTCTAACCAAACGTAAAAACAGAATCAACCCATTCCACGGAAATGAAACCATGACATTTCATTCCACCTTATTTTCGAACTGAACAACTGAACACACCCTAAGTCAGCAATATGTACAAACGTGTGCCTCCACCGCTGTTAATGAAAGCTTCTACGGAGCCTACCCGTGTTAAAAAAAAAAAACTCTCAATGGTGGCGACCATAGTGGGTTTTTCTCTTGATATTTTTTCTTTATTCTTGGTCACCTAGATAAATGTTAACTTTGACTAATTCCAAAACGCGAACATAATAAAATCGGAGGGCTGAATAAATGTTGACTTCCTCCATTGATATCATACTGGTTACGGGATCATTAGTGAACAAGCAAGTCAACATGACCGATTACTAGCAGTGAACTGAGAGCCTTGTAGAGAAGTACAGACAGAGACAGGCCTAGGCGGCACGGGTGGGATTTATTCTACCACGGAGGCTTATTGAAACTACGGCGGAGGCCTGACCGTGACCGACAGGGCTACTTGCACGCACTAGACGTTGTTGGCGTTGGCATTGGCCATGGCGGGCCTCTCGACGTCCTCCATCTCCTCCTCCCGGACGAACAGCGCCTGGTCCAGCACCGATCCACCTTCGGCGGGGATGGTGGCGGCGGCGGTGTCGGAGTCGGCGGGGCCGAAGACGCCCGTCTCCTGGTCGGGCACCCACGACGCGTCCTCGCCAGCTCCGGCGCCGCAGGTCTCGATGGCCTCGTCCGGCAGCACCGTGGCGACGTGCTCCTCGCCCTGGAACTGGAGCACCTCCACGTTCTTGCGGTTCAGCGCCGCCTCCACCTGCTTCCGGGTGGTCGTGGCCGCGCCACGGACGCCCTTGTGGTCCTCCTCACGCTGCGCGCTGGCCGAGAAGTGATTCCTGCTGGCTTCTCCGCTCCTGCGAACACGAGATGTACGTCAGCCAAGAAAGATCTTTGTTTCATCTCGGCCACCAGCAGAGTCAGTCATGGAAGGGGGGGGGGGGGGGGGGGGGAATGTTTTTACCTGCGGGAGGCGAGCAGTGGCGGCCCGGCCACCCGGCGGCCTGCCACAGCGGCGGCGGTGGCGGCGGCTGTCAGTGCTCGCGCGGCCATGAGGACGAATGGAACAGCGGCAGCTTCCGACCGAGATCTTCCTCCTCGTGAGCTTGAGGTGGGTTCGTGGAGGCGGGGCAGAGCAGAGTGTGTGTGAGACGAGCAGCAGAGCAGCTTATCCACCTCGAGGCTGAGTGCTCTTCGATCTCTGCGCCTCGGTGAGCGGTGGCCTATTATTTACTCGGCTTCCCCGATGAACCGATGCCGGTGGAGGACGATCGAGGTGCAGTAGAAAAAAGATTGGGGGAGAGGAATGGCGTGGTGACACGCGACAGGGGAGATGGTGGATCGGCGTGGGGGTGATGCGGTGGAAGGAAGAGAGCGGAGACACGACACGCAGGCCGAACGCCGCCGCTGCATGCAAACCGTCCTTTTCATCGGAAGGCGACACGCGATCGCATTCGCAGGATCTTATTCTTCTCGGCTCATATTCTTTGCTTCCACAATTTTTTCTCCTAGTAGTAATATATATATATATATATAAGTTCCGAAAGCCCGGTGCTCCCTGCGTATTAAAACAATTTAACTATATTTACAAGTTTTAAAATATTTTAAAATAAAATCTTAAAAGTAGATAATGATGTATCTTACAAATCTGCAAAACCTCAATCTAAATGTTTTGCATCTTGACCTACACAAAAATGATAAAGTTCTGATTTATTTTTAGATTTGATATCACTATATTGAGATCTAAACTTTTGTCATTTTTATGTAGCTCAAAATACATTTTATTTTTAATTAATATTTGGCTAGTTTTCATATACATCACGGGCTACATCTCAATTTATTTTCAGAATTTTTTAAAAAAACGAGATCGCATGTGTACCAAATCTTCACTCATATAAGATAGATTAACAAAATTACTAATTCTTAACTAGCCGAGAATTTAGGCCTTTCACAATTGGGTTTCTTAGCTCTATATCTTAGGTACTTTGCTTATGTGGATAGTTAACGAGAAAAAAGATTGGGATTGTACTTAGCTACTCCATAGTCAAAAATATTATTAGACCAATCACATGCATACAGGCATGTCCTCTAAATTATTAAATATAGAGACATCACTTAGGCTGGTCCTAGTGAGAATATCATAGCTAGTATCATGCACGCCAAATTTTTTGACGTGGCATAATAATTAATGAAAAAAAAAGAGTTAGAGTATCATACTAGATAGATAGCTATCATAACATGTAAAACTAGAAATCCTAATGCATGTAAATCTTGTATAAATTTTTATATTAAGATTCTATAAATCATTAAATATAGTACTACTATGATACTATTCCCTCCGTCTGGGTTTATTGGGCTAACACGTAGTCCAAAAAATATGTTTAACTATAAATTTGGCCAACAAAATATGAATCATATGTCACAAAAATTATATCTACTCCCTCCGTCCGGGTTTATTGGGCTAACACTCAGTCCAAGTTTCTTGGACTGAGTGTTAGCCCAATAAACCCGGACGGAGGGAGTACCATATGATATCATGCACTATAAAAATAGTACTCCCTCTGTTTTTGTATGTAAGGCCACTCTTAAAAATACAATTTTCACCTATACAAGGCCACAAACACTAATCGAGAAAAATTAACTAGATTTCTACATCGGGTGCTCATTAATGCAAACATAGCATGCAACCATATATAAAGAGGCACCACATGCAATTCATTTAATTAGACCGGGACACGAGAGTATTTCCATATAATTAATCTTGCTATTTATTAGTTAGTTATATTTTCTTGGTATCTGGAATATGAGTTTGTGGCCTTGTATATAAGAACAGAGGGAGTATTATATACTAGTATCATATGCATGATACTAGTAGTATGATACTCCTATTATGACCATCCTAAGAAAGAATGCATTGAAGGAGTTGTCTTTTAACCATTTATTTCTCCTATGATAACGTGCTAGGATACACTCCACTGTAAAAGGCCTTAGCACTAATAGGAAAAGGCCTAGTGGCAACGTTCGGAAAAGGAGGTTAGTGACGTTAAACACGCACGCCACTAATCTCATGCCTATGGTAAATGGTAGTAATGGCGTGTGGCTTTGAATGCCACCACTAACTTGGTTATTGGTGGCGTTCATTTTTTTGAACGCCACCACTAACTTGGGCCGATGCCCGTTTCTCGCACCGCACGGCAAGAAATAAGTCTGTTTGGAGAGCTGGGCTGCATGAAATATCTGCACCACATGGTTCTTAAAGCAGGCCAAATCTTGGCCCGCTGGGAACGCCAAAATCGGCCATTTCCACGCAGCCAGGCCCTGGCGAGCGTCGCGTGCCTACCGCTCGCATGGGGAAGCGCGGGAGACGGGGCGTTTCCGGCTTACCTCATCGCCCAATCCAGTCCCACTCCCCCCACCGCCCAGTCCCACTCCCCTCACCCTAAATCCCGAACATGGCCGCCGCTCCTCCTCCTCCCCTCTGTTTTGCGGCCTCAACATCGGCGAGGTGAGAACGCATAGCCTATGGGTTGCCGTTCAAATGGATAAGCTTGCCGGTGGCGACCAGACGACCCTTAGGAGGGCGCTCAGGGCTCCTGCGCCCATATGCGCACGTGGAACTAGCGCAGCCACGACAACAGCTGCGTCGACTACGACTGCGGAGGAAGCGACATCTGTGGCCAAGCAGGCCAGAGAAACCCCCGCCAGAGTCGGGGTTACCCTCGTCTCGTCGGATAGAGTTTTTCTGGCCACGTCGGCGGCCCCAATCTCTGCACCCGGAACTTCTTCTCTCGCTCCGGCGGCGCATTCTACGGCTCCCTCGTCATCAACTGCGCCACTGCCGACCATGGTAAGTTCCTGATCTACATAGCGGTTAGGGTTTGACCCCAAATCGAGGCGGTTAAGGCTCGCTCTTTAGTAGTTCTTGCGCGATTTGGGGCTTTATGTAGTATGTAGCAACGGATTTCATAGTGTGCAGGCAAATTTTGGGAATTTTGTTGCCCGATTCGTCAATTTTGGATGTTGTCCTGGGGCATTGCCCAATTGGGGAACATATCCGATTCCACAATTTGGGTCTTGTCCTGGGGCATTGCCCGATGGGGATACTAGTGCATGTGTTTACCATGATTTCTCCATGTTCGTACCATGTGCATTGCCAAATTTGGCAAAGCTGCTTGCTCCCAGATTTTTGCTAACCTTGTTTTGCTTCCTGCCAAGGTGGTTAAGTTTGAATGCGAGACTGTGAAGAGGGGTTGGCACCCCCCCCACTGGGTTATCAAGACGTGCTCCTGACGAACCGCTGGCAATTCAAGCCGGTGGTCCTCAGCAGGGTGGAGGCGGCTTCGCAGCCGCAGAGCAAGAAGGGTCGGCGGCCAAAGCTTGGCCACTTTCCTATCATCGAGATCCCTTGCTGGTTCATCATCCAAATGGACCCGGCAGACCTCCACATGCTAGTGATCCCGCCGACGTTCCAGTTTGGCCTGAGAAACTGGATCAAGTAGCCGCTGTCGTGCGTCGTGCAGGTCATGACCTGCCGGTGGTGCGCCGAATGGGTGCAGGTGGACTGGTTCGCCGTCCAGGTCGCCTTCAGGAAGAACTGGCTGGAGCTGGTCTACAAGTACGACCTGGAGAATGACAACGTCGTCGAGTTCAAGCTGAAGTCGTTCGTCATCAAGATGATGATCTACAAGGCGGGCTCCTCCAGCGCCAGGAAATACACCTTCCCAGACCACGGCTAGCCGGCGACACCGTTCATGTCGTTGCATATGTAAGTTTGTAAGTACTACTGATAGACAACTAGATGGTGAACTTAGTAGGTTCTTTTGATCAGGGATGAAAACCCCTGGTAGTGGTTCAGGGGCATGGTATGCCCCTGTTGATGGTTTGTTTCATCAGGGGTTAAGCCCCTGGTGGCGGTTCGGGGGCATGTGATGTCCCTTTTGATGGTTCTTTTGATTAGAGGTCAAGTTTAGGACCCTGATTGCTACCTGTAATGGTGACTGCTACTCTTATGGTGATGATATGAATGTGTAGGTAGCAATGTTTATGTTTGTATATGGCTTTTATGGTGTGTCTTGTGTGCATCTGAATGTTTTTGTGATCATGTGTTGTGTGTGTGCTTCGATGGTAAGATCATCAAATTTAAAATAGGTGATCATAACTCATGTAATCAGATGCAAAGTACCACACCAAACAGCTATAAAATGCATAATAAGGGAAAAAAGATAAGAATCTGGGCAACAAACAACTAGACCTATTTGCAGGAAACGAGAAGACCCAAGTTAACTTAAGTGAAATCTCTCCGTATACAGCACCCTGCAGGCTAAGTGGAAAAAAGAAAAATCCTAAGACGTGCAACCAAACACGCCCAAGGCTTCAGAACACACGGCACGGTCCTCTTGTACGACATCCAGTAGTTGAGGATGCAACTTCGGCCCGAGTTTGAAGCTGCACGCGGTAATCACTATTACTATCTCACAATAATTCTACATGACACGATAATTTACTTCTTAGTGGTCAGTTCTTGCTGCGGTTCTACATATGCACTTCTTTATGTTTTTTTTTTTTTTGAGAATACACTTCTTTATGTTTCTGAGCCTTCATGTTGTATGCCTGACCTGTATTCCTCGTTTTACAACAAGAACGGTATAGCTGGTGGAGATACGCTTCACTTCGGTCTACGTGGCATTTTTTTACTAGTCAGCTCTGCAGATGGGTTCCTGCCTGTCATGAAGCATGTCAAACTTTTATCAAAAGAAAATTAGTATGATTTGCAACACTTGTACCTCAAAATTAGTACTGACATGCCAAAATTATCGAAAGTGACACTGACCCGTCCCAACAATCCTAATTATAGTAATTTTATCCAATTAACTCGAGACGCCGGAAACTGCTGGCATAGAGTGCTACTACCTTCGTCCCAAGGCTTAAGGCATATAATTTTTTTTCAAAAGTTAAACCAACTAAAGTTTGACCAAGTTTTTAGAAAAAAATATTAATATTTAAAATACGTAATCCATACCCTTTCATACATCATGAAATATATTTTCACACAGTATCTATATAATATAATAGTTTCTGATAGTCTTTTCTAAAAGTTTGATCAAACTTTACATAACTTGACTTTAAAAAAAATTATATGCCTAAGCCTTGGGATGGAGTGAGTACCTCCGTTTCCTTTCAACCGTAGCCGCCGATCGAACCCAGTCCAACCTCCCCCCGCCCCTAAGCTCATATATCTTTGTTACTCTACTGGACTTAGTTGCCCTGCATCTCTTTCTTATTTGGATGGTTCGTTTGGAAATATGTTCTAAATGGTGTTAATTTGTTCTATATACTCTGTAAATTGGTACTGCGAAACATTGTGTCCCATCTTATTGATGCAACAACATTTCTGATAAGTGATAATGTTGTCTTATCATCACCACAGACCAAAGAGTGCTTCAAATGATTGGATGGACCCGGAAAACATGAATAAAAGAAACACTTAAACAAAGAATGGCTTGCTTTTCTCGCTTTCTCACTCTCTGATTGAGACACCCGGTCACCAAGGGTGGCTAGGGTTTTTCTTTTCTACTCCTCTCTCAAAAAGCACATCAACCGTTGGATATGAACCTCGATCAACGGTTAAAACGTGTTGGACTTTTACGGGCTGATGTTGGTTTGCCAACACACCTCCATGTGGAGGGACACGGCCCAACAACATTTTGATCAAAATGGTAATTGTTTGGGTATGTTGATCAAACTATGTCAAAAATAGAAAAAAATATAATTAGGAGACAGACTTCCTTTGTCCATGAAAGAGTGTATTTCAAGTTTCGTGGGACAGTTCAAAAAAAAAAGTTTCGTGGGAAGTCAAACTCTTTCAGATTTAACCATACATAAAGCATCGTAATTTATGCCATCATGTTGGTATCGTTATATTCATGCTGAATTTATTTTCATAATATATAGATTTTTTTAGGTTCATAAATATTGTCACTACCTTGGATACAAATTAGTTGTCGCAGCATCATTTTGCAATAATTTGCCGCCTGTTCATAAATATAGCTGGGACAATTAATTTGGATTAGAGGGAGTATTATATTTTCGTGTAAACTCTGATCAAATTTTAAGATAGTTTGAGCAACATACCGAATTATTTTGACGGGGCAGAAATAGACTCAGAATTCAACAACTCAACAGAAGAAAAGGTAAAACACGAGGAAAGCAAAAAACTTCAGACACAGGAAGGGAGCACTTCAAACTTAAACACCACACAGCCTAGAATCACTTCGCCGTAACAGGCCTTATATATATAGGGGACAAATTCCGTTGTTTTTTTCTTGGCGGCGGACGGTGGTCCCACCCTACCCGTTAAGAGAAAAGAACCGAGGCCACGGTCTAATAATAATTATACACCAAACGGAATCCACCGTCTCTCCCATATGTATGTGTGCAAGATATGAGGTCGGACTTCAAATATCACAGTTCCTTTCTCAAATGGCACATCAGGTTGTCCCCACTGAAGAGACTTCACCTTCACCTGAACCTCCTTCATCGACAGCACAAAACCCAGCAAAAATCAGATCCAATACTCAACAATGATGCAAAAGCTAATCAGAGTGGAGTACTGGGCTCAACGCTCAGATCTCCTGGAACTATATTAGCTAAACCCCAGCAGCATCGAACTCGAACACCACACAGCCTGAAACCACTTCACTGGAAGGCCTTTTCCGGGCAAGCTCCGTCGATTTTGGAATGGTGAGGGAAGTCATGCGCCATATCTTCGGCTCTCAGACCGGCACCTCTCAAGGTTTCCACAACGTGCTTGTGGACCAGAGCGTTTCCTTCCGGTGTCAGGTGCAGTCCATCGCTAGGAGATGAAAACAGTTATTTCGTTAAGCTTAGTGAGTTGCTAGAAAACGTAACTTTAGTGTCCGTTCATAAAAAGGAAAATAAATCTGAGAAAGCATTACCTTAAGTAGAGCTTCTGCCAGCCTTTAGCCGTTTGCATCTTTGACCAGATATCAACGCAGTGTACACCCATCTCTTTTGCTAGTTCGATGCATTGGCCTGCATACACACCAGCCATTTCATTTGTCCTTTCAGGGAGCCTCCTTGCATTATTTCCATACAGTGATCTTAAGAAGAAAATACAAATGATCATCAACAGCTAACAAATTACATATACTGTGTTCAGTAAACCTTGTGAAAAATAAATCATGTCAGTCACTGCACGTAACATGAATGACAAATGAATTATAACATTACATAATTCCGTTGTCCCCACAGAAAAAGAACTCCACTTTTAGTAGTTCCTAAAGAGATTAAGTCTGCATTTGACATTGCGGTGAAATCATCATAATCCTGTTTGTCCCACCCGCTTTGGCCTATTTTAGTGTTTTTTCCTATTTTTGCAGATTATAAATTATAAGCACATCAAAGCAAAATTCAGCAACTCCAAACTGGGCCTAAGTAGAACTGGCAGAAAAAGTATTTGGCTTTGTTTACTCTCATTTATTTCTATCTATGACAGTCAGTCACTAAAGATGCTAAAGCAAAAATGAACAGTTCAAGAGTAGAAGTGATGCCAACCGTGCAAATCTTTCTCTTCCATCTTCATCAATAGGAGGTGGGGTGATAAGCAAAATCACCATGGACTTGGAACAGTCCTGTATTGAAATGAAATGCCAGATTACAAATAATTTGAAGGACTGATACTTCATATTGGCCCCGAAATAAAAAAATATAGCATAGCAAATGTAAATTTACCCCGGTATGGCTACTTTAACTAGGTTGGCACCTTAGTTTTTTTTAAAAATGCAACACATTTAACTACATGATATAGAACAACAGAGCCCGAGTCGATGCTTCTATAATATATCGACATTGATGTTTTCTATTTTAACAGTACCAATGAGTTAAAAATGGCAGACCGTCAACTTTGAGTTGGAGGTTCCATAACTTATATATGACAAATAGCAAGCGCGATGCGAATACTGCTTAATCTTCCTAGCCCTAGCAATCACAATAGACACTCCAGAAACCTGCGATCCTAAGAAAGTCAGTTGATGGTTCCACTAATATATACCTATAGGCAGGCAGAGTTACAGCTAGTCTGAAACTGTTTCATGGCATAGTTCCAAAATCAAATATAAGCTCTCCCTGTTGTAAACTTCAAACTAGTTAGGAACATTACTTTTTTTTTTCAAACTGACCGGTTTGACTACTTTTAAGCTCAGGAACTTCAGACTTGAACACAATCTTTATATGAGAGGAGACGAGAAAGGCGACTAGAGATGGTAGTCATTTTGACATAATAATGTGCAAATGAACATATTCTATCTCCCCAGCAGTTATTTTCTGCTATGACTTGATCCACAATACAAACGTGTTTGAACATAAATTAATTTAATAAACAATAAACACTTCTTTTACCACAAATGTATTTGCACAACAATACACAACTCTGAACACAAACAACAGTACACACTAGTAGAATAATTGATAAATCCTAGGCAGTCCTTTGGATGACATGTTCAATGGTCGATGTTAAGACGAAAGAAAAAAAGTTTCTTAAACCGTGAAAAAATTTCTTGGGTGTTCAGATATTAGGTGAATACATTGTTGTTCTACCCCTTTTTGACCTATCCCAGTTCTCAACCAAAAAAGGTCCACCTTTAAACAGATTTAGTTTCACTGAACCTGGCCTCAAGATTTTCTTGAACTCAGGATCTAATAAATGGTGGTATAATGCAAGTTACGAAATTAACATAGTTTCAGGTTTTGAACGAACACTGCTTGCTTGCAGTATTGTATTTTCTAGCCACCAAAAAGAAAGTCTGAATCATGATCCTGACAAAGAAAAAAACTGCGTACTAATGCAGGACCAACATAACAACTTGGAAGATCATAAGCGGAAGCAGATTTACCTTGAGGTGATTAACAATTGTCCTGATATTCTGTTTATACTCCTCAACCGGAACATGCTGCCGCTCGCAGGTCCGTCCAGGAAGCGCCGCGTCGTTAGCACCGAAGAATATGGTCGTCGCAACAGGTGGTGCGCCAACCTGCATATACATTGAGTATTCGTCCGTTTACCACGGATCAGCGTGACGGTCGATCCCATAGTTTGATTAGCCCGAGGTGGATGGATGGATGGATGCAATGCGGCCGGGGCAATAGTAATACCAGGGGAAAGATGCGGTGGATCAGGAACAGAGCCCATCTGGTGTTGTACCCACCATAGCCTCTGACGACAACATCGGCCTGATATAACAGAGAAATCCAGCCACTGGATATCAGTTCCAGTTGTACCAGGAAGTGTGGAAGGTACTACAGGAGGCGGGGGAATGGAAGGGGCGGAGGGTGATTGGATCTGACAGACCTTGCGGGAGTAGGTGTCGGCGAGGGCGGCTCCCCAGCCGCCGGGGCGGAAGGACTGCTCCGTGATGGAGTCGCCGAAGAGCACCAGCCGCGGCCGCAGCAGCGGTTCTTGGGACCCGGCTGAAGCGTCGGCGGCGAGGCAGATGGGAGGGTGGCCCGCCGTCGAGGGGCAGGATCCGGGCGACGCCATAGATCGAGGCAGATGAGAGATGGACTGGAGAATGATGTGCCGCAGTGCTGCTGTGAAAAGACCTGCGCCGCCGAGGATTTTGTAATTTGGACCCTCGACAAAGGAAAACGCTTCGATACCACCGGAGGCTCGCAACCTCCGGGTTACAACGCGTGGAGACGGCAGGTGCGGGGCCCACCATGTCACTCCTGCTCCTCCTGGTCGCGCGACACGTCCATACACGGGCCCACACAACCAAACGGCGACCTTGTAATTAACACGTTTTCATAGATGTAATTAAAACTTAAGAAACAACAATGACAATGTATTGTTTCTTAGATGGTGTTTTTTAGTGGTATTGTATTTAATGATTTTAGTCTCATGCATGAGTGTGATAGGTCTAGCCAGGGGCGGATCTGCACCCAGGGCAGCTGGTGCTGCAGCCCTGGGTTTAGGGTTAAAACTGTACTAAAATTCGTCTAAAAATTGATAAAATCTATATAAAAAAATAGTTCAATGCTTAAATACAAGGGCCATTTTGTAGAGGTGGGCGCAAGGAAGCAGATGGGGCCGTGATCGGACCAATTGTCATGCCAAAAAGAGGCGGTCTCTCCGTTGCCAATCGTGATCTTCGTTGCAGCTCTGAACAGCGCCATGTCTTTCTTGTCACATGGTAGCCTAGAGCCAGCCCAGGTGCGCTGGGGGTCCGTCCATTGGAGCCATGGCCAGCGTAGTCTGAGGGCGCGGCCCTGGCGCTTCAAATCTGGCATACCGAGGCTGCCAAGATACTTTGGCTTGCACATGGTCGTCCAACTGGCCAAGGCCTTTCCCTTGGCGGCGTCCTCCCCCTCATCGCCAGCCCAAACACAATTTCTCGCAACTCGGATGATTTTATCCCTGGCCCATTTTGATAGAGGAATGGCAGTTGCGTGGTAGACTGCCGTGGCCATGAGAACAGATCTCGCAAGAGTGATCCTTCCCGGGCGCGCGATGTTTTTTCCCATACATCCAGGCATCTTTCTGGCGATTTTGTCGATGAGGGGTTGGAGGTCGATCTTGCGGAGGCGACGGAAGTGTAGAGGCAAGCCAAGATATTTTCCGGGGAAGGTAGCAATCTTTGCCGGGAACACCTGCAGGGTGTCGGCGATCTCGATGTCCGCACATCTGACAGGGAAAATCTCGGTCTTGTCCATGTTGGTGACGAGCCCACTAGCCTTGCCAAAGCAGTCCAAGATGGCCTTGATGGCGAGAAGTTCCTCCTTGATAGGGTTAACGAAAATCCCGGCGTCGTCGGCATAGAGGGAAATTCTGCATCTCGGCGTACGCGAGCGAATTTGACTTAGAATTCCGTGACTAGTGGCCATGGACAGGAGTCGCTGTAGGGGGTCAATGGCGAGGATGAAAATCATAGGAGAGAGAGGGTCTCCTTGCCTCAAACCCTTTGCGTGCCAGAAAGGCGAACCGGGGTCTCCGTTTAGAAGCACACGAGAGGTCGCCAAGGAAAGCAAGCGGCAAACCCATTCTCTCCAAAGTTGCCCGAAACCGATTGCCTCCAAAACTTCCAGAAGATAAGCCCACCCCACCGAGTCGAAGGCCTTGGAAATATCAAACTTCATGAAAAGACACGGCGTCTTTGAAGCGTGGAGCTCCTTGATCAGGTTTTGCACGTGAAGGAAGTTATCATGTATGCTCCTCTTTTTGACAAAGGCGCTCTGGCATTTCGATACGATTTCAGGCAGGATAGGTGCCAGCCTTAGGGCAAGGAGTTTGGAGAAGATCTTTGACATGCTGTGGATTAGGCTGATAGGCCTATAATCCGCAATCGTGGTCGCACCGGCTTTCTTAGGGATGAGTATGATGTTGGCCGAGTTGATCAAGCTTGTGCAATTTCCACGTAGGCTGGCCATGTGAGCGATTGCCGCCACGATATCCTCTTTTATAATGTCCCAACAGCTCTTGAAGAAGGCACCGATGAAGCCGTCAGGTCCTGGGGCTTTAACTGAAGGAAGGGAGAAAACAGCTATTTTAATCTCAGCTTCCTCGAACGGATCCTCGGGTTCGGAGAGGTCCCGCGGCTCATATCCCAGTGCCTCCCGGTTGAGGCTCGACTGCCTACGCGCCTTCGTTCCCAGCATGCTCTGGAAATGCTGGAAAAGTGCCTCCTCCTTGTCCTCCTTTTTGATTGCCAAACCCGAAGTCGTTTAAAGGAACTGAATGTGGACCTTCCTTCGTCGTCCACATGGGAGTGGAAAAGCTTTGTGCTGGCATCTCCCAATTTGATCCAGGCAAACAACTGGATCAGGTCCATAGCACGCTTGAGCACTCCGGTACATCTCACTCAATACCTCCGCCTCTGGGAGGTTGTTCATGCCACGACCTTGGTGGAGAACCAAGACGACACCGTTAGATGGAGCTTAACCGAGGATGGAAACTACAGCGCCAACTTCGCCTATCTCGCTCAGTTTTACGGGAGTTACCCCAGGTTCAAGGCGGAGAAAATTTGGGAAGCACACGCGGAACCGAAGTGCAAGCTTTTTGCTTGGCTTGCCATACACGGCAAGCTTCTTACCGCTGACAACTTGGCAACGCGTGGTTGGGACCATGATCCAATCTGCGCTCTATGCCTAAGTGCCAACGAGACGATCGGCCACCTGCTAAAAGACTGCCAATTCACCGCCGCAGTCTGGAGCCTGGCCTAGCTCAGGGACAACAATGGTGGTGCTGCACTGGGCCTGGAAATGCCCTCAGTCTCGGACTGGTGGGATAGCCATATTGCGGACCACCCTGCAAAGGAGAAACGAAGAATCAGTGGGCGTCTTCTCTACGTTCTATGGAACGCTTGAAAGGAAAGAAATCGGAGAATTTTTACGGGCAAACGACTAACATACATTGAGGTCGCGGAGCTTGCCGAAAAAGATATCAGGCAACGTGCTAGGGCGTTCGCTACAGGTGGAGAGGCAATTCCCGCGGAACCAGACTAGACTAGTAACTCTTTCTTTTCCTTTCATCTTCTATTGCTTTGGTTCTTGCCTTCTGACATGAACCTTTGCATGAACCACCGCCTCGTACACCTTGTTGGGGCTTTCCCTCTATCTTAATGAAAAGGCAGTGCTCCTGCCGGTTGCCCCAAAAAATAAATACAAGGGCCAGCCCGGGGCTTGGCTCATTTCTGGGTCCGCCCCTAGGTCTAGTCAAGTTTATTTTCTATGATACCGTGCAAGGGGTGTAACTTAGCTAAGATACATCAACACTCTCTTTCTTCATTAAATAACATGTCACATAAGCAAAATGCCTAGGATACTGCGCTAAGAAACACCCATTGTGAAAGGCCTTAGGGCACCTACAATGTTTGGGAGACGAAAATAACCCATAAAAATAACAATTTCACGGAATGTACTCTGGCCATAAGAAATTCACCCAAACTAACCCTTTTTGCAACGCCATACGTTCTGGCGCCGCACCCTAAAGAGCGGCGCCGTTACACCTGGCGCCGCGGACCTGCCAGCGTGGCGCCTCGTGGGCCCTGGTCCCGCTAGTGCGGCGCCTTGCCGTGTGGCGCCGCACTGTGTAGTGCAGCGCCGTTGCGCGTGGCGCCGCACTTTAGGTCTTGTACCAGCGCGGCGCCAGCCCTCCCCAGCCCCATCCTCATTCCTCTCCCAGCCCGAACAAGCATGGCGGCGGCGGCGCTCTCCACCTAATACCACCCCCAACCAAGCCAGATTTAGGGATTTCTTCCAAGAATCGTGCTCCCAATCCCCTCCCCAGGTATTCTCTCTAATCCCTCTCAACTGCATCCACAAATTTCTCCTTTTTTGTCCCCTATTTGCAATATTTGGTCAAACCCTAGATTGTATGGTGAAACCATAGATTGTATGAATCATTTCCATGTTTACTTGATCTTTAGGTTTAGGAATGCTTGTAAGATGGATAGTAAAACCCTAGTTATTATGGGATAGTGAACCCCTAGGTTTTATGTTAGAAATTGTATGGTTACATCTAGATGCTATAACTATAGTTAGAGAAATTGTATGGTTGCACCTAGTTATTTTGGGATAGTGAAACCCTAAAACTATAGGTAGAGAAATTGTATGCTAGAACTATAGGTAGAGTAGGATGAAAATTTTGTTCATGTGTCAACTATAGTTGGAATAAGATGGACATTTTGTAATTATTCTTATTCTCTCTATTGTTTTTAATATGTAGGATGTCTCTAAACCCCCTTCTAAACAATGCTCAATATGATGTTCAACACCGTGCCTACAAGATGTCGGAGAAAAGACAGGTACTAAAAACTTCGATGCAAGTCGAACAAGATGCCATGTTTGTTTAGATGGAAATCTAACATTTGCCATTGTATGTTTGCAGGAGCTTCAACCCCTTCGACTTAGGTACCACGAGGTCTCATCAGGCAAGATGCCTTATGATGCAGGTGACGTGGGAGCCATATTTCTGCATTATCTCAAAAAAATTATTCTTACCAAATGGTTGTTCACTTCATCTGCAGCTGGATGATGCTTGCCTTAGGAGCGCCGCCGATTCAGGGATTGGTGGTTGTTTGCTCCTTCTTTCGGTGTGGAGCTGGGAACGCTTTCCCATTGGACGACAAAGATTGTTGACATTCAATCCTTACATTGATAACGGCAACGACTACCTTCTCCCCACGTGGGCTTACAAGTGTGATGTGGTCTCCGAACCGCCAACGGACCTAGTGGAGGCGTACAAGAGGTACACCAACGAGTTTGACACAATCACCTTGGATCAGGTAATTTCCTCGGGTGCGGTCAATTATATGTCTTGAACTTGTAATCTTTGACCCTGACATGAGTGTGGTATGATGCAGGTGACGTGGGAGCCATACGATAGAGGGGACCGCTTTGGTGTTCCGGAGGACTATCGCCTTAACCCTATTTGCCTTAGAGAATCTCGTCTGTGGCTAATGCGTTGCCCCATGGTGTGCATGTGGGCTGTTGAGTATCACCAGCCTCACCGTGTCATGACCCAGTTTGGGTTATTTCAGATTGTCCCGCCTGAGTGGAAGGACACGGACTTAGGGCTCCATAGGTAAGCTATTAGCTGCCTTCCCATGGGAAAGCCATTGGTGTTTGATGAGCTTTCAACCGAACAATACAACATCATGGTCAGACAAGGGCGACAAGCCGAGTTTGCTCCCTTGGTCAACTTTGTAGTAAAGTGTGCCGAATATTTTTTTCCATCTAGGCGCTTCTCACACCTTGCATGGATAACTTACTAGTTTCTTGTCTATGACAGCGCGCGGAGGTAAGGAAGTCCGCTAATGCATGCGAGGACGCTTTGGACACATACCCTCACGGAGAGAAGGGAGAGGGTCTGTTTCGTGAGTTCATTAAGAAGCAGGGCCAACGGTTAAGGCGGCTGTCGAACTTGCTAGGTTGTCGTGACCCCGAGGTGGCAACACCGTCCGCGTCATGGTCCAACACGCCCCAAGGTGACAATTCTGGTGATCATCACTCCACATCCGAGGACGAGTCGAACATACCCGAGGTAGTACAACCATTGCATCCCCCACCCTCCCTTGCATTTCTCCTGAATTTGTCCTTACCAATCTTCTTTTGTTGACAGCCCCAAGATGAGGAAAGCGTCTCCGACGAGATGACATTGGGCAACTACACTCGCTACAAGGTCCACGAGCGGTCTGACTACGTGCTCAAGCCAAGGCAACCCAAGAAGCCTTACACACCCAACCCTTCCACGGCCAAGACAAAGAAACCCAAGAATCCATATCGCTTAGATGTGGAGGATGAAGAGGAACCGAGGAGGAGGAGGAAGATGCCCGCGAGAAGGGGCCGAGGGGCGAAGACCACCCGTGGGAAGTAGAGTAGATGTTGCACTTGGTACTAATGATTGTTGTCGTGAACTTGGTACTTTAGTGTTGTCGTAAACTTGGTACTAATGGTTGTTGTCGTGAACTTGGTACTTTGGTGTTGTTATGAACTTGGTACTTTGTTTGAATCTGTAACGGTTGTTGTGATAAAACAAACATGCTCGAACAACATCTGTAATGGTTGTCTTGATGAATCTGTAATGGTTGTCTTGATGAACAACATGCTCCTAGGCTCAAACAATCCTGGGCTCAAACATCTGAAACAGATAGAGAAAGTAGAGTAGTCAGGAAAGTGCGGCGCCATCACATGCACTATAAGCTGGGCAAAGTGGCCCAGGAATCGGCTAAGTCAATGTGCGGCGCCAGGCATCAAGGTGCCGCACTGTGTAACGCGCAGCCTGGTGGCGCCGCACAGTGCGGCGCCTTGCAGCCTGGCGCTGCAGAGCCCGGCGCCACACGGCAAGGCGCCACACTAGCGGGACCAAGGCCCACCATGGGCTACGCTGGTAGGTCCGCGGCGCCAGGCGTAACAGCGCCGCTCTTCAGGGTGCAGCGCCAGAATGTATGGTGTTGCAAAAAAGGTTAGTTCAGTGAATTTTTTATGGCCAGAGTTTATTCCGTAAAATTGTTATTTTTATGGGTTATTTTCGTCCATTCTGCCCGCCTTCTCTTAGCTCTAGAGAAGACATAATATATAATTTATACAATGCATCATTTATTATTGGTAACAAAAATTAACTATTTCTAATAATAAGTTGGTTGGCTAAGGGAAGACATATGCTATAAAAGAGAAAATAGTCTTCTCTCATTTCTAAAATATCATCCTTTAGCTAAGAAAAACTTCAATGTGACAAGCATAAGGGAAGTCTGACGTCATCGCATTGTACATGTACTTATCTCTTCGCATCTACTCCCATCCACTTGTTTCTATCATTTATCCCCTTCCCTTGATTTCTTCCCAGCCCATTGAGGAGACAAACAAGTCCGAAGTTGTGGTACTGCCAGCGGGACGCCTCCGCCGCTACGCACTGCTGCCAGCGTTGGGCGCGGTGCTGCCTGAGCATGACGACGTTGTTGCCAGCGTGGGGGCGGCGGTGTTGCTACCTGCTGGCCCCGCCGGAGCCACTCGATACTAGAGCTGCAAAGGGTTGTCTCTGAAGCTGCAAGCGGCTGCCGTGGGAGCTGCAATCCCACAGTCGGGCAAGTCCGCGCTGCTGTTACAAGTGGGCTGGCCTATAGGCGGTGCTTCCATCGTCGCCCGTGGATGCTACCTTATCCGCCCGTGGATGCTACCATCGCTGCATGTCGGTGCTACCTTTGCTGCTCGGCAGTGCTGCATTCAGCACTCATCGATGCTACCTTCCGTGTCTGCTAGCGACCGATGCTACCATCGGCGCCGGCTGGTGCTACCTTGGGTGACTGTGCTGCAATAGAACGACAGAGATGCTTCCTGGCCATGGCCAGAGTTGCTACCAACGAAACCAAGATGTGCTAACAGTGAAGGTTGGTGTTGCTACCAACCTTTTGCGCGATGGTGCTGCAATCCGATGACGGAGATGCTTCCTGGCCACAACCGTAGTTTCTACCACCGGCATGCGGCATTGCTGCCAACCTTTTGCGCGATGGTGCTATAATCCGATGTCGGAGATGCTTCCTGGCCACGACCGAAGTTGCTACCACCGGCATGCGGCGTTGATGCCAACCTTTGGCGTCGATCGTGGTGCCGCAAACATCGACGGTGGTGTTGCAAGTCCGACTCTCGCAGTCGGTGCTACAACCGCGAGGTGGCATTGCTACCAGTGAAGGGGACGACTACTACAAAGAAAGAGGGTGGTGCTGCCAACATCGACGGTGGTGCTGCAAGCCAGTCTCGACGTCGCTACGAGCGTGTGGCGATGATGCTACAAACCGCCACCGCCGCTGCTACAAACAACCACTGTCGCTGCTGTGATCTGTTGACGCGGCTGCTACAAACCGCCACCGTTACTGCAAGGGGTCGTGGACGGCATCCTCGCCGGAGCAAGACGCACACCTCGCTGGAGTGGGACCTAGCCAGAGTCCAAGTTGGCGCCCCATGGTGACAGTTCAAGGCTGTGCTCGTGGAGGAAGTTTTTCGTTTGCTTTTTTGTGCACGAGAGAGTTTTGTGTGTGCATGTACGGGAGTGGGCCTCTCTGGGACACATGTCAAGCTATGGACCCGGAGGTTGCAAAAAATAAAGGACCCGACTAACGCGCGGCGCCGTATATTTGTCGATCCGTGCGGCGCCTCTTACCCGCTGTGTACCACCCTTCTGACAACTCCCTGTCTCGGATGCAAACGTAGGAGTGAAAAGCAACTAGCAGCTAATCGTCCGTGGCTCAGCATATGCATGTCTCCATGATATAAAAAAAAAGGAACTAACATGTTCCTAGTTCCATTTCACGTATGCTCTCACAATGACCTACACTGTTTATTTTTTGCGTTGCTACTCTTATTTGTTACGGTCAAAAACAGCTTAGCTTTTTCTGTAAGGAATATAAGTATCTGATGCAGCTATCATGTGGTTTAAAATCATTATCCAGATTTTGGATTCAGTTGTTGAGAGATTATAAAACTATGACCATGTAATCCTATACAGATTCAGCTACCACATTAGTAGGTCCGTGATGCCTGCAGCCTACATCTTCTTTGCATGCATGTTATTCTTTCGAGACAGGTTCTGCGACAGAGGGTTTTTAACGGGTTATTTATAAACAACAACCAGATTTCGTACAAACAACTACTTGGTCACGTATTAACAAGTAGGTTATGTACGAATAACTACCTAATTGTATGTGAACGACTACCAAGTTATTTATAAACAAGACTATCAGGTTATGTATGACCAACTACAAGATTAACTATATGTGACCGGGTACATATTATTTAGAAAGGACTACCAGATTATTTACAAACGACTACCGAGTTATGTATGAACAATTACTAGTTATGTACGAATAACTATCAGGTTATTTACAAACGATTACCAGGTTATTTACAAACGACTGCCGGATTATGTATGAATAACTATCAGATTGTTTACACACGATACGAGGTTATGTACGAACAATTACCAGGTGGTTTACAAATGACTACCAGGTTATTTACAAACGGCTACCAAGTTATATATGAATGACTACTAGATTGTTTACACACGACTATGAGGTTATGTACGAACAACTACCAGGTGATTTACAAACGACTACCAGGTTATTTACAAACGACTATCAGATTATGTATGAATAACTATCAGATTGTTTACATACGACTACTTACAAATGACTACCAGATTATTTACAAACGACTACCAGATTATGTATGAACACATACCAAGTTTGTTTATTAAATAACTATGATAATTTTTATAATATTTGTAGATTTTTTTAGACAACAACCAGGTTTTTTTATTATTAATTCTCGGATTTAAAAACATTATGTTGTTATATCAAAATTTCCAAATTTAAAACATGTTTGTTGGTGTTACACCTACCATTTTATTTAGCAAAAAGCTACCAGGTTTTTGAAACAACAAGCATCTTATTTAGGAGATGCTACCATGTTTTTACGAACAACTACTTGGTTGTTTACTGTTCTCCGATTTTGTTTATATGTGCGCTTACGCTGACAAAGCACATAAAGTTGATACGAATCGTCGACTACTTGGTTATTGTAATATTAGCTATCCATTTTGTAGTGTAAGGATAACCGGAAATTATGAAGTATTTTTACTAACTATCAAGTTTTATGGAGTATCAAAATGCCTTGTTTTAGAACTATACATGAGCTGGAGAGAGTGTGCTAGTGTATATTGCAGGGTAGTAAGTGTGAAATTCATCCTCTAGCACACTGTAGCAGCTAGCAGGTCCACGTAGTATCTTGTGTAGTTATGCATGTTAGTACTATTTGATAGCTAGCGGTGATGCGGGCAAAAGTCAGTCACTATAGCAAAAGTACTGTAATAGAGAAAGGACTAAATACTTTAGCAGTGCGGCTGCTCCACTGCTGTTTGCATGTTCAAGTCGGGCATCCCATGCCATCGTCCCATAAAACAGTGTAGTGTCCCATCCCACGTCCTGAGCGCGCCTCGAGATAGAGCCGAGCGACTGATCTAGCGAGTGTATTTTCCGAATCTCAGAACGCCGCACGAGGCGACATCGGTGCGGCGCGGATAAGTAGATTTTTCCAAAAATAAATCCTACGGAGGACGCCTTAGAGCATCTCCACTCGTTGGGCGTAACCAAGCCGAAATTTGGTCCGTTTTTTGGCCGGACGGAACGAGTTTTCGGCCTGGGTACACCCACTTTCCCACCCGCGTACCTAGGACGAGTTCCCAAGTTCGGCCAAAATTCGAATATAGGCGGATTACATCAAATTTAAACTAAACGAGTACATAAATAAACTTAAAAGGGGCGGGTTCGCCGTGGCCTCCGCCGTTCTACATGCCGAAGTTGCTGTAGAATGCCATGTAGCCGGGATCGGCGCGACCGTCATCCTTGCCGCCGTCGTCGTCGTCGCTCGGTTCTGGCGGGAGCTCCCAGTGGAGGAGGTTGTCGGCGCTCTCGGCTTCGGCGGGGTCGTCCATGCCGTTGATGTACTCATGTACATCGTACGACAACTCGTCCGGCATCGGCACCGGCGGGACAGGGATGCCGCCGGCACTCAGCTTCCAGCCGGGAGGCATCCGCATATCCGACGGCGCCATATAGCCGGGCGCCGGTGAAGGCGTGCTTCCCAGTGCAGGTGCGCGCCGCCGGTTGCTCGCCGCAGCTCCATCACCGGGGTACCGTGAGGCCATGGCTGGGAAGGGGAAAGCGGTGAGAGAGGGTTCGCCAGAGTTTGTGGGTGGGGGAGCTGTGAGAGAGTGTGAAGATCTCCGGCGAGGGGTACAGCTTATGAAGGCCGAGGTGGACGGCGAGGGCGGGAGGGCTGTAGCGGCGAGGGCAGGAAAAAGGGAAACGGCGGGAAGTTAGTGCCCGCCGGTCCGTCGCGGGAGCCAATGCGGCGACTGTGACGCCATAAATCGGCGACGCGTGGCCGACGCGACGGGCAGTTATTGTAGGGGTTCGTAGCATGGAAAACAAAAATTTTCTATCGCATACAAACAAACAAGCCAAGATCTATCTACTAGATTGTAGCAACGAGTCGATGGAATAACTCACCCTCGAAGATTCCAAAGTGTTTAACGAGAGCAGATTCTCGGGTGATGTAGTCGTACTCTTCCGATCTCAAGATCGCGAGACGATCCTTCCGGCGCCGCGTTCCGCAGCGCCTGCAGTCGGTCACACGCTCGGTACTGACGAAGACCTTCCTCTCCTTGTTCCAGCAGCGGAGGTTGTAGCACTCTCTCGCGATTCCGCAGACAACGGCGTGGTACCTAAGTAGAGGGAAATCCCGCAGGCTTCGCCTTAAGCCGAGTGCAGTATGGTGGAGCTTATGAGAGAGGCTATTAGTGGTCTAGTAATTAGACACACCAATTAGAAGGCTCTAAACCAATGGCTAAAGCAATTAGAAGCTCTAAACCGAAATAGCTCTAAACCGGGGTCTAGATCTAGGGTTTAGTTTAGAGGATAGGAAACTTGTGTGTAGGAGGGAGCCCTGCCTCCTTATATAGGTGGGAGGCTGGCCGGCCAAGGGAGGAGTTCTCCCCAACTCGGCCTAGGGAGGTGCGCCGCCAAGGGAGGAACCTCCTCCAACTCGGCCTCCACCTCTCCTCCTCTTTTCCCACTTCCCAAAACGCTGCTTGACTTTCAAACTAGCCGCTTGACTTTTCAATTTAGGATTTAAATAAATCCTTTATTTGGGACAGCAAGAACACTTAGTACATGATGCAATCATTCCAATATGCAATGACACATTCATGTACCCTTCCCCGAGTGCCGGACATTCCGGGACCTTCTAGAATGTTCCCGATGAAAACTCCTAACCATTCCCCAACTCAAATGGGACTTTCCTTATATGAATCTTATTCTCGACCATTCCGGATCACCTCGTGATATCCCGGATCCCATCCGAGACTCAACAACATTCGGTCTCTTTCTCATAATACCATAACTACTCAAACAACGTCAATCCTTAAGTGTGTCTCCCACGGTTCGTGAATTATGCGACATGATCGAGACACTTCTCAACAATAACCAATAGAGGAATCTGGAAATTCATATGGCTCTACATATTTCTACGATTACTTTTGATCGAATGAACCACTTACATACGATAATTTCCCTTTGTCTCACGATATGTTACTTATCCGAGGTTATGATCGTCGGTATCTCCGCATACCTAGTTCATCCTCGCATCGATAAGTACTCTTTCTCGCTCGTGATATGTGATCCCTTGTGACCAAGTCACATGCTTGCAAGCTAATTGGATGACATTTCACCGAGAGGGCCCAGAATATCTATCCGCCATGTGGATGGACAAATCCCTCTTGATCCATGTGTTTCAACCAATACTTTCCAAACACTCAATGCCACCTTTATAGCCACCGTTACGGTGTGGTGTTTGATGACATCAAAGCATCCATCCAAGAAAGGTGATATGCATGATCTCATGGTCGAAGGAATTAGGTTACTATGTATCGTAAAGCATATAGCAATTGAACTATTGAAATGACTTGATCTTTATGCTACGCTTGTCTATAGGAGTATGTCCACCATATCATTCTCCTAACGATATGATCTTGTTGTTGATAACATCTCAATGTTCATGATAGGGAAACCACAATCATCAATCAACCAACAAGCTAGTGAAGTATAGAGGCTATACTAGGGACTTCAAATTAAGTTTACAAATCACACAAGTATTAATGGTTTCCTTGTTAATACTATTATAGCATGAATGTAAACATTTATCATAAACACAAAGATATATAATAATAACTATATTTATTATTGCCTCTAGGGCATATCTCCAACAGTCTCCCACTTGCACTAGAGTCATCCAATCTAGATTACATGGTAATATACCCAACACCCATGGCAGTTTGGTGTTGGTCATGTTTTGCCCTCGGAGAGGTTTAGTCAACGGATCCGCCACATTCAGATCTGTGTACTTTGCAAATCTTTATATCCCCATCCCGGATATGTTCTCGAATAGCGTGAAACGCTTGATATGCTTCAGCTTCTTGTGTGACCTTGGTTCTTGCGCATTGGCTATGGCGCCATGTTATCACAAAGAGATAGACATTGGGTCCAAAGCACTTGGAACCACACCCAGCTCGCAATGAACTCTTTCATCCATATCGCTTGTGAAGCCTCCGGCAGCCATGTATTCGATTCAGCTTGAAGATCTCGCCACAACGCTTTGCTTTGCACTCCTCCAGCTAATCGCTGCACCATTCAAAATAAATACGTATCCAGATTGTGATTTAGAATCATCCGGATTGGTGTTCCAACTAGCATCGGTGTAACCATTAACAACGAAATGTTCATCACCTCCATAAGAAAGAACCATATCCTTAGTTCTTCTCAAGTACTTAAGGATGTTTTTGACATCATTCCAATGATCCACTCTGGATCACTTTGATATCTGCTAGTTAGACTAACGGATATGCGATGTCGAGTCTAGTACATAGCATGGCATACATTAGAGATCCTATGGCTGAGGCATGGGAGTCTTACTCATCCTTTCTCTATCTTCTCGCCGATGTCGGACTTTGAGTTTTACTCAAGGTCGATAAACATGGGCAAGAACCCTTTCTTGCTATCTTCCATTCCAAACCTCTTTAGAACTTTGTCCAAATATGTACTTTGTGACAATGATATTTGCTTCGATCTATCTCTATAAATCTTTATGCCTAATATGTAAGTCGCTCGCCAAGATCCTTCATTGAAAAACTATTATTCAAATACTCTTTGACACTATTAAGAAGGTCTACATCATTCCCAATCAACAATATGTCATCCACATATAGTATTAAGAATGCTACAGAGCTCCCACTCACTTTCTTGTAAATACAAGCTTCTCCATAAGTTTGTATAAAACCAAAACTTTTGATCACCTTATCAAAACGTTGATTCCAACTTCGGGATGCTTGCTTCAATCCATAGATGGACCGTTGAAGCTTGCATACCTTGTTAGCATCTTTAGGATCGACAAAACCTTTGGGTTGCATCATATACAACTCTTCATCAATGTCTCCATTGAGGAATGCTGTTTTGACATCCATCTGCCATATCTCATAATCGTAATATGCAGCGATTGCTAACATAATCCTCACAGACTTTAGCTTCGCTACTGGTGAGAAAGTCTCATCGTAGTCAACTCCTTGAATTTGTCGAAACCCTTTTGCGACAAGTCGAGCTTTATAGACGAACATTACCATCAAAGATCTGCTTTCTTCTTGAAAATCCATTTGTTCTCGACAGCCTTCCGGCCATCCGGTAAGTCCACCAAAGTCCATACTTGGTTTTCGTACATGGATCCAATCTCGGATTTCATGGTTTCTTGCCATTTATTGGAATCTGGGCTCATCACCGCTTCCTCATATGTCTCGGGGTCATCGGCGTTGTCCACCAACATGACATTCATAACGGAATCATACCAATCTAGAGTGGTACGAGTCCTTGTTGACCTCCGAGGTTCTGTAGCAACTTCAACCGAAGTTTCATGATCACCATCATTAGCTTCCTCTCTTATTGGTGCACCACAGAACTTCTTCCGGCGCGCTACTCGCAATTTCGAGAGAAGGTTCGACAACCTCGCCGAAGTTCTACTTTCCTTCCAAATACTTTTCGAGAGAAATTCCTTCTAGAAAGGATCCATTCTTGGCAATGAAGATTTTGCCTTCGGATCTATGATAGAAGGTATACCCAATAGTTTCCTTCGGGTATCCTATGAAGACGCATTTTTCCGCTTTGGGTTCAAGCTTGTCCGGCTGTAACTTCTTTACATAGGCTTCGCATCCCCAAATTTTAAGAAACGACAATTTAGGTTTCTTCCCAAACCATAATTCATACGGTGTCGTTTCAACGGATTTAGATGGTGCCCTATTTAAAGTGAATGCAGCTGTTTCTAATGCATAACCCCAAAATGATAGTGGTAAATCTGTAAGTGACATCATAGAACGAACCATATCTAAGAGAGTTCGACACGACGCTCGTGACACACCATTACTGTGGTGTTCCCGGCGGTGTCAATCGCGAAAGTATTCCACATTTCTTCAAATGCTCGCCAATCTAGTAACTTAGATATTCACCTCCACGATCATAACGTAGAAACTTAATATTCTTGTTACGTTGATTCTCTACCTCACTTTGAAACTCCTTAAACTTCTCGAAAGTTTCGGACTTATGTTTCATGAAATAGATATACCCATATCTACTCAAATCATCCGTGAAGGTAAGAACATAACGATAACCACCGCGCGATGCTACACTCATTGGACCACATACATCGGTATGTATGATTTCCAATAAGTCCGTAGCTCGCCCATCATACCGTAAAATGGAGTCTTAGTCATTTTACCCATCGACATGCTTCGCATCTTTCAAGTGATTCAAAATCAAGTGATTCAAGAAGTCCATCGAATGGAGTTTCTTCATCGCTTCACTCCAATGTGACCAAGACGACAAAGCCACATATAGGTCGAGTTATCGCTGATTTCAAACGCTTAGCTTCAATGTTATTAATATGTGTATTTCCACTATCGAGATTCAATATGAATAGACCATCTATCAAAGGTGCATGTGCATGAAACATGTTACTCATATAAATCGAACAACCATTATTCTCGGATTTAAACAAGTAACCGCCTCGCAATAAACAAGATCCTCGATATAATGTTCATGCTTAACGCAGCACCAAATAACAATTATTTAAGTATAAAACTAATCCCGATGGTAGATGAAGAGGTAGCGTCGACCGCGATCACATCAACCTTTGATCCGCTTCCTACGTGCATCGTCACCTCGTTCTTCGCTAGCTTCCGCTTATTCGCAGCCCTGCTTCGAGTTACAAATATGAGCAACCAACCAAGATCAAATACCCGTGCACTACTACGAATACTAGTGAGATACACATCAATAACATGTATATCGATATACCTTTCTTCTTGATGTTGCCGTTCTTCAAATCTGCCAAGTACCTTGGGCAATTCCGCTTCAAGGACCTTCTCCCTTGCGGTAAAAGCATTCAGTTTCAGCTTAGGTCCAGCCTTGGTCTTCTTCGTCGGTGGCAGCTTTCTTACCACCCTTCTTGAAGTGTCCCTTTGCTTAGACTTGCCTTTCTTGAATTTGGTGGTCTTATTGACCATCAACACTTGGTGCTCTTTCTTGATCTCCACTTCAGATTTTAACATAGCAAATAGTTCGCAACTCTTTGTTCATGTTCGCATGTTGTAGTTCATCACAAAGTTCTTGTAACTTGGTGGTAGTGATTGGAGGATGCGGTGAACTCCCAAAGTATTAGGAATCACTATACCCAAACTTTGAAGTTTATTTGCGTGCCCAGACATCTTAAGCACATGCTCACCGACGGAGCTACCCTCTTCCATCTTGCAGTTAAAGAACTTTTCAGAAGCTTCATGACTTTCAATTGCCGCATGAGTCTCAAAGATTAATTTGAGATCCTCGACAATATCATATGGATCCGACTCTTCAAACCTTTTCTGAAGCTCCGATTCTAAACCATACAAGATAGCACATCGAACTATGGAGTACGATTCTTCCGAGCGAGGTAAACATTCTTTACTTCATCGGTAGCATCACCGCAGTGGGTCACCTAGCGTGCATCCAGACATAGGTCAAATTACCAAATGTGAGGACAATCCTCAAATTATGGAACCAATCCGCCAAGTTGCTTCCATTGTTTTTCAACTTTTCTTTCTCTAGGAATGCATTAAAATTGATGGTAGGCTGCCATTGATCTACAACATATTTGCAATAGTTTAGACTAAGTTTATGACAAATTGAGTTCAAATTAATTAATGAAATTAAACTAGGTGAACTCCCACTCAAAACAACATCCCTCACATTGTTTTAGTGATCACACGAACCAAATCCACTACATCAACACCGATCATCACGAGAGTTGATATAGTTTCAATGGCGAACAATCATCATGTTCATCATATCTACTATATGATTCATGCTTTACCTTTCGCGATCCGTGTTCCCGAGGCCATGTCCGTACATGCTAGGCTCACAAGATCAAACCTTAGCTTCCGTGATAAGCAAATCTGGCTTGCTTACGTTGTATTCACCCGCGGAATCAAAGACACCCGATCATCACGTGGTGCTTCGAAGCGCAAGCTTTGGCAACGGTGCATACTAAGGGTGAACACTTTAGAACTTGAAATTTATGTGTATGAGGGATCATCTTATAATGCTACCGCCTACTAAGCAATACAAGATGCATAAAGGATTAACATCACATGCAATTCATAATATGTGATATGATATGGCCTTTCTTCTTTGTGCTTCCGATCTCCATCTTCAAGCACGAATATGATCTCCATCATCACCGCATAACATCAAGGTCAATGACGCTGCTTCATGGTTGTCGTCCACCAGCTTCAACTATTACAACTATTTTGAATAGACACGCAGGTCTTAACAGAAATTAAAGACAACCATATGGCTCCTGCCGGTTGCCAACTTACAATAAGGAACATTGCATACATCAAATATAATCACAATCATGGCCATATCACATCACTGCACACCCCTGCAAAACAAAGTTAGACGCCTCTACTTTCTTTGCATATTTTACGTGGTTTGGGGCTTTCCATAGGTGTCGTTCTAACCTACGAACAAGAACCACAACATTGATACTAGCATTGTTGATTACCCGTTGTAAATTGGATCTTTACTATGCTAGGAGAAACAGCACCCATAAAGCCACTTATGCAAAACGAGTTGCATGTCAAGCGTGGAGCAAGTCTCATGAACGATGTCATGTAAGGTTAGCCCGGCCGCTTCATCCCAACATACCGCAAGATGCAAAGTACACAAAAAGCAATCTACATAAAATCATCAACGCCCACAATTACCATTGTGTTCTACTCGTGCAACAGATCTACATATAGACACGGCTCTGATACCATTGTAGGGGTTCGTAGCATGGAAAACAAAAATTTTCTATCGCATACAAACAAACAAGCCAAGATCTATCTACTAGATTGTAGCAACGAGTCGATGGAATAACTCACCCTCGAAGATTCCAAAGTGTTTAACGAGAGCAGATTCTCGTGGGTGATGTAGTCGTACTCTTCCGATCTCAAGATCGCAGACGATCCTTCCGCGCCAGCGTTCCTGGCGCTCCCAGATCGGTCACACGTCGGTACTCGACGAAGACCTTCCTCTCCCTTGTTCCAAAGAAAATGGAGGTTGTAGCACTTCTCGCGATTCCCAAAGACAACGGGCGTGGTACCTAAGTAGAGGGAAATCCCGCAGGCTTCGCTTAAGCCGGCAAGTAGTATGGTGGAGCTTATGAGAGAGGCTATTAGTGGTATAGTAATTAGACACACCAATTAGAAGTCTCTAAACCAATTGCTAAAGCAATTAGAAGCTCTAAACCTAAATAGCACTAAAACGGGGTCTAGATCTAGGGTTTAGTTTAGAGGATAGGAAACTTGTGTGTAGGAGGGAGCCCTGCCTCCTTATATAGGTGGGAGGCTGGCCGGCCAAGGGAGGAGTTCCTCCCCAACTCGGCCTAGGGAGGTGCGCCGCCAAGGGAGGAACCTCCTCCAACTCGGCCTCCACCTCTCCTCCTCTTTCCCACTTCCCAAAGCTGCTTGACTTTCAAACTAGCCGCTTGACTTTTCAATTTAGGATTTAAATAAATCCTTTATTTGGGACAGCAAGAACACTTAGTACATGATGCAATCATTCCAATATGCAATGACACATTCATGTACCCTTCCCCGGAGTGCCGGACATTCCGGACCTTCTAGAATGTTCCCGATGAAAACTCCTAACCATTCCCCAACTCAAATGGGACTTTCCTTATATGAATCTTATTCTCCGGACCATTCCGGATCACCTCGTGATATCCCGGATCCCATCCGAGACTCGAACAACATTCGGTCTCTTTCTCATAATACCATAACTACTCAAACAACGTCAATCCTTATGTGTCTCCTACGGTTCGTGAATTATGCGGACATGATCGAGACACTTCTCAACAATAACCAATAGAGGAATCTGGAAATTCATATGGCTCCCACATATTTCTACGATTACTTTGCGTCGAATGAACCACTTACATACGATACCAATTTCCCTTTGTCTCACGATATGTTACTTATCCGAGGTTATGATCGCCGGTATCTCGCATACCTAGTTCATCCTCGCATCGATAAGTACTCTTTTCTCGTTCCTGATATGTGATCCCTTGTGACCAAGTCACATGCTTGCAAGCTAATTGGATGACATTTCACCGAGAGGGCCCAGAGAATATCTATCCGTCATGTGGATGGACAAATCCCACTCTTGATCCATGTGTTTCAACCAATACTTTCCAAACACTTAATGCCACCTTTATAGCCACCCTGTTACGGTGTGGTGTTTGATGACATCAAAGCATCCATCCAGTAAAGGTGATATGCATGATCTCATGGTCGAAGGAATTAGGTTACTATGTATCAGAAAGCATATAGCAATTGAACTATTGAAATGACTTGATCTTTATGCTACGCTTGTCTATAGGAGTATGTCCACCATATCATTCTCCTAACGATATGATCTTGTTGTTGATAACATCTCAATGTTCATGATAGGGAAACCACAATCATCAATCAACCAACAAGCTAGTGAAGTATAGAGGCTATACTAGGGACTTCAAATTAAGTTTACAAATCACACAAGTATTAATGGTTTCCTTGTTAATACTATTATAGCATGAATGTAAACATTTATCATAAACACAAAGATATATAATAATAACTATATTTATTATTGCCTCTAGGGCATATCTCCAACAGTTATTGTCCGGCAGTCGCCGCGTGGTTTCGAGGATGACGACGACTCGACTTCTGTCGCTGACTCGACGGGTCCACGCGCCGCTTAGTTTTTTTCGCCAAACTCGCTGAGTCCGGCATACCCAGGGCGTACCCGGAAACCTAGGTAGTCCGGACCAAAATTGGTCCAAATCCGGCCGAAAACAGATCCTTGGATATGCGACTGGACCAATTTTTGGCGTCCGGATCAGTCTTCTGGGTAGGCGAGTGGAGATGCTCTTAGTCCTTCCCCTCGACAAAACTATCTAAGAAAATCTACAATTCAAAACAAGGAAATCGACTAAAACGCACACGTCTGACGGGTATAATCTGAACACAAACCTATTACGTATTACACAACTCAGAAACAAATATTCCCAGCATTTCACAGATCACGCTTGCTCCTTCTGTGTTGGAGGTCGGTTTCGACAACTTCACCATCAACAGTGATGCAAAAGCTAATCAGAGCAGAGTCAGAGTCAGAGACATGGATATCTGACATTTTAGCCGGCAAAAATTTACCAAATCTTCGACAACAAATTCTTTGACCAAATGGCATCAGCCTCGACACTGGAGGAAGTGAAGGGAAACCTCTCCAAGAGCCATGAGATTCTAGCTATTAGCTAAAGCACGGCAGCCTCACACGGGAGCACTGAACCCATCAGGACCCTATACTAGATTTAGAACAAGAGTAGAAAATGAATCCTTTTCTGCCAGAGCATATACTCCATCATAGCCAGCACAAAGGAAAAGCCATGCATGATTTTGCGGGTAGAAAATCATACTACATGTTACTGCATAAGAACAATAATTTTGATTATGCCATCATAAAAAATTTAGAAAGCAATTAATGCTCCAGCTTCTGTCATGTTCTGCAGAAGAAAACCAGACTGACTGCCATCACAGGAGTACCGTTCTTATTATCGAGACAAAAAACAGCCTTAAGTAAGGTTACAGCACAGACGGGTAGGTTGTAGCTACAGACATCGCAGTTCAAGCCCAAGTCCATGCTTCTGTCGCGAACCTGAAACCAGGAGGTGGAAGGAATCAGCACTGTGAAATCAGGTACTATATGAAAGCAAAGCCGCCACCGCAAAACAGGTTGGGTGGTTATTTAGGCGATGCGCTAGAAGATCTCTTTACCTTGCGATATCGGGCCTCAGAGGTCCTTGACGATGAAGTTCTGGCGGCTGATGGGGTTCATGACGACGGGTGGCCCGGCGGTGCGAGGCCAGGCCTGGAACTTCTTGTCTGTCGCCTGCCACCACTCCTTGTCAGAGACGGTCCCTGGTATGGTGCCTGATCAAGGAGTATAACATGTTAACAATAATTATCATGGAGGAAATGGTTTCTGGACAACCTTTGCGGAAGCACCGGCAATGTATAATGTTGAGTATGCTGAAGATCTTCACAACAGGAACTATATATAGAGGTAAGACGCACTACATACCGCCGAAGATCTTCTTCTGAGATACGATGTAGTCGCAAGCATATGCGATGACACATGAGCCAACGAGGCTGCCGACGATGTACTTGGCCGCCATTGAAACTGCACAGTTCAGAACACAGAAAGTTAGGAACAGAGGGCAGGAAACTTGTGTAGGTTGCAGGTTTATTTAAGTAATGGAATAATCATCATCACACGCTTGGAATGGAGAAGTTACAAATAAGAAGGTTATACCGAATACATCACTCAGTTGGCCATCGAATCGAAGCGATGTTTTAACATACCAGCATGTAAATAATAATGGATGTAAAGCTGAATACATTACGAGTATGTATGCCCATGTCATTTCAGTACCCAAGTTATCGTTGATAATTCTCACTGAGAAGCAATTTTTTCCTCTGGATTCATCTTTCGTTAAAGAAAACTGAACCCAAATGAAAACAATTCCCAAGCCAGTGGGGAAGTTATCTTACTCTCAGCTACCCTGTAACTACGCTTAGTTGCTGAACTTGTGAGTTGCAAAAAATGTGACCTAACCTGATCCAGGCTCGTACTATTGCAGCCCCGGCAGAGCAAAGCGAGAAACTCAACCAACTAGAAGAAAATAGCTAGCTGCTCATTTTTTTCTCATTGCAACTAGCGAAAAAGTGCAATGTTTTCGACCTTCAGACTAACAAGTCATCTTATCTGCAGTGTAAACTTACTCCCCATTAAGAACAACTGAGAAGACCGGCCAAGAGAGAAATATGTCACTTTTGTTTTGCATTACCAGCACCGGAACCGTGAGCCATGCATGCGGATGCTGCTCAACACGAGATTCCTCGACCATTTCCCTCATACAGCAAGAAGGACACACCCAATCTAACTTAGTTCAGAAGAGAGCAAGACACCCAATTCGTCTCAGCTCTTTTATCCTCCTGGGGTTCGAGCTTAGGGGAGACCAAATCTAGATCTGCTACTAAATAAGGAACTCGAGCATAGGTAGCAACTCGCGGCGTAATATAGACTGCTTCAACGACTCGCCGCCCGCTTATACTTCAAGATCTAGCTCGTCAAAGCTATGCACAGAAGGAAAAAACAAGAACGGTGCTACGAGATTCGGAAGGGAGGAGCGAGCAGCTCGAGGCCGCATGCAGATTCGACGCGCGCGGGGGCACGGAGCTAGCTAGGGGAAAGGGACGCGGGGAAGAATCCGGACCTGGTTTACCTTTGGGTTCCTCTTCTGCGAGGTGGATTCGGTGGTGGATTCCTGGTCGGGGTTCCTGCTGTGCTGTTCTTGCTTGCTTCCAGAGAGGAGGAGGACACGAAGTAGGTGAGGTGAGGACAGGAGGAGCAGGGTGCGCTGCCTGAAGGATGTATCCCTGGGCCGCCTCGGGCTCGAAGCGACGGCCCATAACCATAAGCAAAACCCTGTTTTAGAAAAGAACACATAGCTACCAGGGGCCTTACCCTAAAAAAACACTACCAGGCACCAGCCTACCACGTTCTCGCACCCTAAAAAAACACGTTCTCATAAAATCGTCTCGTATTTTATTCATGTGGTGCAAATACCTAGGTTGGGTTGTTGAGATATCTTTGACCAACTGAACATTAAAATACATGCACCAAAATGTTATTGTACTAGGAAAAATGACTGTAATTTGTAATGGGTTAGAAACAACAAAATACAGTGAGCCCAAATACTAAAATGAATCTCACTAGGAAAATATATCAAGTTAAAAACATACACATCACTAGCATGTAACTAGAAATTAGAAAATATGATAAATTCTAAGCAAAAATATACAACGAGATTCAGGTAGAGGCCAGATGATATAATACTTCTTGGTTCAACTGCATTGCAAAAGGTTGTGTAGACGCAATTTGCATGCTTGTATATGGGTTCTAGCTCCTAGTGTGGATGAAGTTATCAGCCTTATGGAGATCACAATGATAGAAGCTTTCAAGCATTTCGTAAAGGTTGTGGTTGAATTGTTTTGGGAGAAATATTGCGACACTATTAGGTTTATGGCTACGAAAAGGGAAAGATGGGTTCCCATGCATTCTTGGTCACATTAACTATATGTACTACAGGTAGAAGAATTGCCTAGTATCTTGAAAGGTGGCTCGGAGCGAGTGTGGATGGTGCAACCATTATGGTTGAAGTTGTAGCATCTCTCAAGATTTGTTGAGTAGGCATTCCTTCTTTGACCTACCAGGTTCTCTCAATGATATCAATGTGTTGCAAAGTTCACTATTGTGAAGACCGTTTCCAATCCAAGGTAGCATTTCAAAAGATATGATATAACATGAGGAAAGACGACGAGAGAGCATTTGATGTTCAACAATCTAAATTTGTAATGTTGTGGGATGAGACAAAATGGTGAGACAAAGCTGAAATTTGGTACATCGTGACAACTTGTGTGGTATTGCACACCATAATCCTTGAGAACGATCAATACGATGGTGAGGATTTCTATTATGAGAAAGAGAATACCGTAGTGTTGTAAAAGGACTATGAGCACCATGATCAAATACTATTGATAGAGTTCTTAAGCATTACATACATAGATTAAAAATAGCAGACACATGGGCAACTGAGAGATGGCTTAGTCAAGTATTTGTGGGCGTTTCATGGTGCTTAGTAGTTTGTTTCAAACATAAGTTTGATAAACTATTTATAATGTCTGTATGACAATGGCTACTATTATATGCCATTTTCATGTTTATGTTGTTTGAACTAAAGTTGTATCATTTGGAATTATAAATTTTAATATCGTTGAATCCTATGATATGTTTTATATACTGTAGTGTCCAATTATAAATAACACAGATTACATGTCAAAATGGTAGAAAAGAGAACATATGTTGGGTTTTTGGAACTGTTGCTGGAGTTGAGTGTTTTCTTTAGGGCCCAAGGCGGATTGGAGCTGAACCTTAAAAATAGTTTATGGGTCCTGTTTAGTGAAAGGCTGTAGAATTCAATAATACACAATATTAATATCCCAATAAAATGCAACAATCTCAACACATTTTCCAATAATATTAGGGAAATAAAATACACCATAAGGCACACATGGATGTGAACATACTACAGTTTAAAGAATATATGTAACGCAAATGAAGTTGAAGAGGAAATATTTGGCTGTATACACCAGTCAATGCACATGCATATCACTAGGCACATAATTAGAACTGGCCCTGCATCCAGTCCACCACATTATTCTCCACCTGAAATGCCTTGGTGAGAATACCATCTGCGATGGAAGGCGTCGATCCAAACACCGCATTGGCCATTGTGATAACCCCAGGGTTCTGGCTGCTCAGAGCCGCAATAGCTACTGCCTCGGTTGCCCCGCTATTGAACTGGTAATGGACGAGACCCTTAGGGAACACAAACACGTCTCCCTTGCTGAGAACCTTGTTGAAATGTTTGTTCTCCGGGTTCGAGGTCACGAAGCCAACTTGGAGAGATCCTTCTATGACGGTCAAGATCTCGGTGGAACGCGGATGGGTGTGTGGCGGGTTGAGGCCGTTGGGCGCGTAGTCGATGCGGACGAGGGAGACGCCCAGGGTGTTGAGCCCCCCGATCTGCGCCACGTTGACTGGGGTCACAATAGAGCCCTGCTTGCTGGTCGTGTTGCCGGCCAGGTGAAGGCCAGAGTAGTAGAAATCTTCGACGACGACGTCCTTTGCTTCTTTGCAGGCTAACCCATTGACGCGGACTGCATGGTTGAATTCATATGTACATATATAAGACAGGAAGATGATAGCCAAAGACAGAAACTGCTTAATTAGTTTGGTAGGAGCTTCTTCGGTGGAGCAAGTGCAACTATTCTTTGTAGCGCGTGTAGTTTACCTTGAGACATCTTATCTGCAACACAGAAGTCCTGGAGATGGCTCGGATCGGAGGCGGTGACGCCATGAGAGCATGACATGGCCAAGAGAGCTGCTGCAAGGAGGAAGATCCGACTAGCCATGCCTCCCTGTTTCTCCTTGACAAACTAGGTAAGCTTGTGTGTTCACCAGTGCTACTGATGATAGATCGAACTGGTTGCTATCTCTGTCTCTCTTCCTGTGTGTTAAGTAAGCAAGGGGGTTGGTACGTATTTATAGAGAGAAATAATGAATCATAGATCTCGAGAAAATGGGAGATAATGTAGAAAAATGCATGGTTGGTAGGAAGGAACAGGTCTTGTAAAATGTAGGCAGCCTGCATAGCGCGTCTTTGATCTGGGCATGCAACTTATACATATGGGATAGGACGGCTACGTATTTGTCCCCAGGTAAAATGCTTGTTGAACGAGTCGCACGTATATATACATATCCACCTCGACCAAGTCCCTCCACGTAGAAATAAACTCACTATATATCCAGGGAGAAAACCCAAGCAGCATGATAATTAACATAGCTGAAATAGTGTTGGTCATTGAAACGGTTCTCATCCTAGACAATAGTGCAATCTACCCTGTTGTGGCCGGCGAAGTCTGACACATAGTGCAAATGGCTAAGTTGGATGACAAACATATCCAAGGATGCACCGAAAAGTTACATAAAAATCACAGCAAAAACATCACTAGCACAAACAAAATAATAATCTAGTAATGGCTACAATTGATTAAGAAACTAAATATGGTCAGCCAAAAAAGTAAGTTTGGTGAAAAAACTATAGAACACATGGATGGATAAGTTAAAAAGTAAAACAGGAAATGAAAAGTAGGATGTCAACAAAACTATGAATAGAGAAGACAATCTCGATGAGCCCGGAATTTGACTAATTTATTTATTTTAAATTATAGAAAAATGGAAGAGAAAATGGTTAATAATGTTTTTTTGGAGAAAATAATTGATAACGGTGGTGTTAGAGCCCTCGCGATACCCCCTCGCGTCGCTCCCCAGGGCGACTTCCGCCGCTGCCAGAGACCCCCATATGGATCCAATCGCCGCCACTGCCGTCGGCCCTCACCGCGATGGCGGCGGGCCTAGCTGCCGAAGGTGGCTGGGGGGCGGTGTGCTGGAGGCGGAAGCCGGAGCTGCTGGAGCGGCAACGGCGGAGGCTGAAGCGCGGCGACCTGGCTGGCGTCCCCGGTCGGGGTGGAGGCGCCGGTTCCCTGTGGTGGCGATCTGGTGGAGGAGGTGTTGGTGTTGGGATTCCGTTTGGAAGACCTAGATCGGTTCTCTATCCCTAGTTTCCGGCGGGATCCAAGCGCGGCCATGGACTCCTGGCCATGGCGGGCGCGAGCCGGAGCGGCAAGGTGTGGTCGCGGGGCGCGCTGAGAGATAGGTTCGATTTGGACCTTGATCCGATCTGTTTCTTGTCTCTGGCATTGCCTTGCCTTCTCCTTCGTTGTTCTGATCGGCGACGTAGGGGCCTGCTATTGTGCTTGAATAATGGAGGCGGTCCTAGGGTTCCTCTCGCGCGAAGATGAAGATCTGCTTGTTGCTTGCCCTCGTGAATCTGGTCGGAATGGTGAGTTCCGGAAGGCCCCGCCGGCGAACTCCCATGGGAGAATAATGCCGGGAGATTGCCGAATTGGAGGGATTCGATCGTGCACACCCATGTTTTACTCTGGCTGTTTGGGTTCAGAGGGAGCGCTTCGAAGCTCTATTGGCTGCTAATATCATGGGGCATGTTCTCGTTCCATGGTGCCGACGGAGAAGGTCATGGAGACCGAGTTCTGAGGACTGGCAATGGTGGTTCGAGTCTGAGTAGTGATGAGGAATTGGCTTGGTGACTCGCGACTTAGAGCAGTGGCATGCAAGTGGGGGCGACTGCACGGGAGAGGTTCACAGTCCTACCTTTCAGGGTGAAAACTCAGGGTCTAGACTTAATTGGTTGTGCCTGGCAATGACCTTGTTGAAGGTATTGTTTTGAGAGCGTGGACTTTCTTTAGGGTGAAAACCTAAGATCTATGATCGGGCGATGACGTGTTTGTGCACTGTTTCCTTCTTGGAGGCGTCGCTTTTGGAGAAGCTAGACTTCTAGTGTTGTCTCGGTGGTGGTAGTACTGCTGTTTCAACGAATGGGTCACTGTAGCGGGACTTTTCTTTTTTTGTAGTTCTTCTTTATTTTTTTGGCTGTGTGCATCTGTATGGCCGTTAGGGCAATACGTTGTTGCAGAGGCTGGATGTAATTGGTACCTTTTGATATTAATATATACTCCTTTCCAAAAAAAAACAGTGGTGTTGGAGCTGGCCTCCGCCGCTGTAATGGCGTTGGAGCTGGCCATGCAGGTGGATTGTGGGGTGAACTCTGTTGTTGCTGCTAGCACCTATTGCTACTGCATGCAGAGTTTTATTTTGAAATGGGCGCAAAAGATTTGTCTCTTTTTATTAACATAAAGAGAAGAGTTTGGTAAAAATATCCAATATGGAGGAAAAAAACAAAGGCCTACTCTCCAGGCATTAGGCGACTCAAGTGTTTAGCGTCAGCCAAGCGCCACATTTTCCATTCATTTTTTACTCTAGCAATGATGATAGAAGGGAGTGTTGGAGATATGCCCTAGAGGCAATAATAAATATAGTTATTATTATATCTTTGTGTTTATGATAAATGTTTACATTCATGCTATAATAGTATTAACAAGGAAACATTAATGCTTGTGTGATTTGTAAACTAAAATAGAGTCCCTAGTAAAGCCTCTTTATAATACTAGCTTGTTGGTTAATAAATGATTGTGGTTTCCCTATCATGAACATTGAGATGTTATTAACAACAAGATCATATCGTTAGGAGAATGATATGGTGGACATACTCCTATAGATAAGCGTAGCATAAAGATCAAGTCATTTTAATAGTTCAATTGCTATATGCTTTCTGGTACATAGTAACCTAATTCCTTCGACCATGAGATCATGCATATCACCTTCACCGGAAGGATTCTTTGATGACATCAAACACCACACCATAACTGGGTGGCTATAAAGGTGGCATTGAGTATTCGAAAAGTATTGGTTGAGACACATGGATCAAAAGTGGGATTTGTCCATCCATATGACGGATAGATATACTCTGGGCCCTCTCGGTGGAATGTCATCCAATTATCTTGCAAGCATGTGACTGGCTCACAAGGGATCACATATCACGGGAACGAGAAAAGAGTACTTATCAGTAACAAGGTTGAACTAGGTATGCAGAGATACCGACGATCATAACCTTGGATAAGTAAACTATCGTGAGACAAAGGGAAATTGGTATCGTATGTAAGTGGTTCATTCGATCGCAAAGTAATCGTAGAAATATGTGGGAGCCATCTGAATTTCTAGATTCCTCTATTGGTTATTGTTCGGAGAAGTGTCTCGATCATGTCCGCATAATTCACGAACCGTAGGGAGACACACTTAAGGATTCGACGTTGTTTGAGTAGTTATGGAATGATGAGTAAGAGACCGAATGTTGTTTGGAGTCTCGGATGGGATTCGGGATATCACGAGGAGATCCGGAATGGTCCGGAGAATAAGATTCATATAAGGAAAGTCCTGTTTCGGGGTTGGAGAATGGTTCCGGTGTTTTCATCGGGAATGTTCTAGAAGGTTCCGGAATGTCCGGCACTCCAGAGGGGAAGGGTACATGAATGTGTCATATCAAGTTGGAATGATTGCATCATGTACTAAGTGTCATCGCTGAAAAAATAAAGGGTTTAATCAAATCCTAGTTTGAAAAGTCAAATGCCAATTTGAAAAGTCAAACGGCTATTTTGTGAGGTGGAGGGGAAGTAGGAAACCTACTTGGGGAGGAGTTCCCTCCCTCCACCGCCGGCCCACTTGGGATCCGAGTTGGGGAGGGACTCCCCTCCCCTGGCGCGCCCCCTCCACCTATATAAGGAGGGGCAGGGCTGCCCCTCCAAGACACAACCCACGCACCCCGCAAACCGTAGCCCCGGTGCCGCCACCTCCTGCTGCCGCCGCCTAGGGCAAGCCGCCGCCGCCTAGGAAAACCCTAGCCGCCAGCCTTGCTCCTCCTTGGCGTGTCTAAACCCTAGATCGCCGAGGGTCTCTCTCATAGTCCACCATACTCGCTCTGGCTTAAGGCGAAGCCCTGCGAGATCTTCCCTCTACTTCCGGTACCACGCCGTCGTGCTGCCGGAATCGCGAGGAGAGTGCTACAACCTCCGCTGCCTGCTGGAACAAGGGAGAGGAAGGTCTTCGTCGAAAATTTACGTGTAAGCGATTGGCCGGAACGCAGCGCCAGAAGGATCGTCTATGCGATCTTGAGATCGGAAAGAGTACGACTATATTACCCACAAGAATCCGCTCTCGTTAAACACTTTGGAATCTTCCATGGTGAGTTATTCCATCGACTCGTTGCTACAATCTAGTAGATAGATCTTGGCTTGTTTTGTTTGTATGCGGTAGAAATTTTTTGTTTTCCATGCTACGAAACCCTACAGTGGTATCAGAGCCGTGTCTATATGTAGATCTGTTGCACGAGTAGAACACAATGGTCATTGTGGGCGTTGATGCTTTTGTTGTCGATTGCTTCTTGTGTACTTTGCATCTTGCGGGATGGTGGGATGAAGCGGCCCGGGCTAACCTTACATGACATCGTTCATGAGACTTGCTCCACGCTTGACTTGCAACTTGTATTGCATAAGTGGCTTTGCGGGTGCCTGTTTCTCCCAACATAGTTAAGATTCAACTTACAACGGGTGATTGACAATACTAGTATCAATGTTGTGGTTCTTGTTCATAAGTTAGAACGGCACTTATTGAAAGCCCCAAACCACGTAAAACATGCAAAGAAAGTAGAAGCGTCTAACTTTGTTTTGCAGGGGTGTGTTGTGATGTGATATGGCCATGATTGTGATTATATTTGATGTATGCAATGTTCCTTATTGTAAGTTGGCAACCGGCAGGAGCCATATGGTTGTCTTCAATTTATGTTAAGACCCGTGTGTCTATTCAAAGTAGTTGTAATAGTTGAAGCTGCTGGACGACAACCATGAAGCGACGTCATTGACCTTGATGCAATGCCGGTGATGATGGAGATCATGTTCGTGCTTGAAGATGGAGATCGGAAGCACAAAGAAGAAAGGCCATATCATATCACATATTATGAATTGCATGTGATGTTAATCCTTTATGCATCTTGTATTGCTTAGTTAACGACGGTAGCATTATAAGATGATCCCTCATGCACATGAATTTCAAGTCCTAAAGTGTTCACCCTTAGTAAGCACCGCTAAAGCTTGTTGTTTCAAGCACCACGTGATGATCGGGTGTGTTAGATTCCAAGTGTATACAACATGAGCAAGCCAGATTTGCTCATGCGGAAGCTAAGGTTTGATCTTGACGAGCCTAGCATGTACGACATGGTCTCTAACACGGATCACCGAAGGTAAAGCATGAATCATATAGTAGATATGATGAACATGTCGATTGTTCATTATTGAAGCTACATCAACTCTCATGATGATCGGTTTTGATGTGGTGGATTTGGTTCGTGTGATCACTAAAACAATGTGAGGGATATTGTTTTGAGGGAGTTCACCTAGATTAATTTAACTATTAATTAGAACTCAATTTGTCATAAACTTAGTCTAAACTATTGCAAATATGTTGTAGATCAATGGTGGCCCCTACCATCAATTTTAATGCGTTCCTAGAGAAAGAAAAGTTGAAAACAATGGAAGCAACTTCACGGATTGGTTCCAATTTGAGGATTGTCCTCACAACCGGTAATTTGACCTATGTGCTGGATGCACCATTGGTGACCCACCAGCCATCGCTACCGATGAAGTAAAGAGTGTTTACCTCACTAAGACTCAAGACTCCACAGCTCAAAGGTGCTATCTTGTATGGTTTAGAATCGAGCTTGAGAAAAGGTTTGGAATTCAGACCACATGATATTGCCCTGTGATCTCAAATTGATCTTTGAGACTCATGCGGCAATTGAGAGCTATGAGGCTTCAAAAGTTCTTTAACCGCAAGATGGAAGAAGGTAGCTCCAAGGAGCATGTGCTTAAGATGTCCGGCACGCAAACAAACTTCAAAGCTTGGGTATAGTGATTCCTAATGCTTTGGGGATTTACCGTGTCCTTCCATCACTACCACCAAGTTACAAGAACTTTGTGATGAACTACAACATGCAAAACATGAACAAGACGTTGCCAGAACTCTTCGCCATGTTGAAATCTGTAAGTGGAGATCAAGAAAGAGCACCAAGTGTTGTTGGTCAATAAGACCACCAAATTCAAGAAAGGCAAGTCTAAGCAAAAGGGACACTTCAAGAAGGATGGTAAGAAAGTTACCAACCGACGAAGAAGACCAAGGCTGGACCTAAGCCTCGACATCGAGTGCTTTTACCGCAAGGGAGAAGGTCATCGAAGCGGAATTGCCCAAAGTACTTGGCGGATTTGAAGAACGGCAACATCAAGAAGAAAGGTATATCCGATATACATGTTATTGATGTGTATCTCACTAGTACTGAGTAGTGTCCGGTATTTGATACTGGTTCGGTTGCTCATATTTGTAACTCAAACAAAAAGCCGCAGAATCAAACGGAAGCTAGCGAAGAACGAGGTGACGGCGCGCGTGGAAATGGATCAAAGGTTGATGTGATCGCGGTCGGACGCTACCTCTTCATCTACCATTGGGATTAGTTTTATACTTAAATAATTGTTATTTGGTGCCTGCGTTAAGCATGAACATTATATCAGGATCTTGTTTATTGCGAGACGGTTACTTGTTTAAGTCCGAGAATAATGGTTGTTCGATTTGTATGAGTAATATGTTTTATGCACATGCACCTTTGATAGATGGTCTATTCTTATTAAATATCGATAGTGGAAATACACATAGTAATAACATTGAGGCTAAACGTTTGAAATAGAGCGATAACTCGACCTATATGTGGCACTGTCGTCTTGGTCACATTGGAGTGAAGCGTATGAAGAAACTCCATTCCGATGGACTTCTTGAATCACTTGATTTTGAATCACTTGAAAGATGCGAAGCATGTCTGATGGGAAAAATGACTAAGACTCCATTTTCTGGTATGATGGAGCGAGCTGCGGACTTATTGGAAATCATACATACCGATGTGTGTGGTCCAATGAGTGTAGCATCGCGCGGTGGTTATCGTTATGTTCTTACCTTCACGGATGACTTGAGTAGATATGGGTATATCTATTTCATGAAACATAAGTCCGAGACTTTCGAGAAGTTTAAGGAATTTCAAAGTGAGGTTGAGAATCAACATAACAAGAAGATTAAATTTCTACGTTCTGATCGTGGAGGTGAATATCTAAGTTACGAGTTTGGCGAGCATTTGAAGAAATGCGGAATACTTTCACAATTGACACCGCCGGGAACATCACAGCGTAATGGTGTGTCCGAACGTCGTAATCGAACTCTCTTAGATATGGTTCGTTCTATGATGTCACTTACAGATTTACCGCTATCATTTTGGGGTTATGCATTAGAAACAGCCGCATTCACTTTAAATAGGGCACCATCTAAATCCGTTGAAATGACACCATATGAACTATGGTTTGGGAAGAAACCTAAATTGTCGTTCCTTAAAGTTTGGGGTTATGGGCCTATGTAAAGAAGTTACAGCCGGACAAGCTTGAACCCAAAGCGGAAAAATGCGTCTTCATAGGATACCCGAAGGAAACTATCAGGTATACCTTCTATCATAGATCCGAGGGCAAAATCTTTGTTGCCAAGAATGGATCCTTTCTAGAGAAGGAATTTCTCTCGAAAGAAGTGACTGGAAGGAAAGTAGAACTCGACGAGGTTGTCGAACCTTCTCTTGAACTTGCGAGTAGCGCAGCACCGGAAGTGGTTCCTGTGGTGCCTGCACCAATAAGAGAGGAAGATAATGATGATGGTCATGAAACTTCGGTGGAAGTTACTACAGAACCTCGCAGGTCAACGAGAACTCGTACCACTCCTGATTGGTATGATCCCGTAATGAATGTCATGTTGGTGGACAACACCGATGACCCTGCGACATATGAGGAAGCGATGATGAGCCCAGATTCCAATAAATGGCAAGAAGCCATGAAATCCGAGATTGGATCCATGTACGAAAACCAAGTATGGACTTTGGTGGACTTACGGGATGGCCGGAAGGCTGTCGAGAATAAATGGATTTTCAAGAAGAAAACAGATGCTGATGGTAATGTTACTGTCTATAAAGCTCGACTTGTCGCAAAAGGGTTTCGACAAATTCAAGGAGTTGACTACGATGAGACTTTCTCACCTGTAGCGAAGCTAAAGTCTGTGAGGATTATGTTAGCAATCGCTGCATATTATGATTATGAGATATGGCAGATGGATGTCAAAACAGCATTCCTCAATAGAGACATTGATGAAGAGTTGTATATGATGCAACCCAAAGGTTTTATCGATCCTAAAGATGCTAACAAGGTATGCAAGCTTCAAAGATCCATTATGGATTGAAGCAAGCATCCCGAAGTTGGAATCAACGTTTTGATAAGGTAATCAAAAGTTTTGGTTTTATACAAACTTATGGAGAAGCTTGTATTTACAAGAAAGTGAGTGGGAGCTCTGTAGCATTCTTAATACTATATGTAGATGACATATTGTTGATTGGGAATGATGTAGACCTTCTTAATAGTGTCAAGGAATATTTGAACAATAGTTTTTCAATGAAAGATCTTGGCGAAGCAGCTTACATATTAGGCATAAAGATTTATAGAGATAGATCGAGACGCCTAATATCATTGTCACAAAGTACATATTTGGACAAAGTTCTAAAGAGGTTTGGAATGGAAGATAGCAAGAAAGGGTTCTTGCCCATGTTGCCCAATACGACGTTGAGTAAAACTCAAAGTCCGACAACGGCAGAAGATAGAGAAAGGATGAGTAAGACTCCCTATGCCTCAGCCATAGGATCTCTAATGTATGCCATGCTATGTACTAGACCCGACATTGCATATGCTGTTAGTTTAACTAGCAGATATCAAAGTGATCCAGGAGTGGATCATTGGACAGCGGTCAAAAACATCCTTAAGTACTTGAGAAGAACTAAGGATATGGTTCTTTCTTATGGAGGTGATGAATAGCTCGTTGTTAATGGTTACACCGATGCTAGTTGGAACACCGATCCGGATGATTCTAAATCACAATCTGGATAATATTTACTTTGAATGGTGCAGCTTAGCTGGAGGAGTGCAAAGCAAAGCGTTGTGGCGAGATCTTCAACGAATCGGAATACATGGTCGCTTCGGAGGCTTCACAAGAAGCGATATGGATGAAAGAGTTCATTACAGAGCTCGGTGTGGTTCCTAGTGCGCTGGACCCAATGTCAATCTACTGTGATAACATGGGCGCCATAGCCAATGCGCAAGAACCAAGGTCACACAAGAAGCTGAAGCACATCAAGCTACGTTTTCACGCTATTCGGGAACATGTCCAAGATGGGGACATAAAGATTTGCAAAGTACACACAGATCTGAATGTGGCGGATCCGTTGACTAAACCTCTCCCGAGGGCAAAACATGACCAACACCAAACTGCCATGGGTGTTCGGTATATTACCATGTAATCTAGATTAGATGACTCTAGTGCAAGTGGGAGACTATTGGAGATATGCCCTAGAGGCAATAATAAATATAGTTATTATTATATCTTTGTGTTTATGATAAATGTTTACATTCATGCTATAATAGTATTAACAAGGAAACATTAATGCTTGTGTGATTTGTAAACTAAAATAGAGTCCCTAGTAAAGCCTCTTTATAATACTAGCTTGTTGGTTAATAAATGATTGTGGTTTCCCTATCATGAACATTGAGATGTTATTAATAACAAGATCATATCGTTAGGAGAATGATATGGTGGACATACTCCTATAGATAAGCGTAGCATAAAGATCAAGTCATTTTAATAGTTCAATTGCTATATGCTTTCTGATACATAGTAACCTAATTCCTTCGACCATGAGATCATGCATATCACCTTCACCGGAAGGATGCTTTGATGACATCAAACACCACACCGTAACTGGGTGGCTATAAAGGTGGCATTGAGTATTCGGAAAGTATTGGTTGAAACACATGGATCAAGAGTGGGATTTGTCCATCCATATGACGGATAGATATACTCTGGGCCCTCTCGGTGGAATGTCATCCAATTATCTTGCAAGCATGTGACTGGCTCACAAGGGATCACATATCACGGGAACGAGAAAAGAGTACTTATCAGTAACAAGGTTGAACTAGGTATGCAGAGATACCGACGATCATAACCTTGGATAAGTAAACTATCGTGAGACAAATGGAAATTGGTATCGTATGTAAGTGGTTCATTCGATCGCAAATTAATCGTAGAAATATGTGGGAGCCATCTGAATTTCTAGATTCCTCTATTGGTTATTGTTCGGAGAAGTGTCTCGATCATGTCCGCATAATTCACGAACCGTAGGGAGACACACTTAAGGATTCGACGTTGTTTGAGTAGTTATGGAATGATGAGTAAGAGACCGAATGTTGTTTGGAGTCTCGGATGGGATTCGGGATATCACGAGGAGATCCGGAATGGTCCGGAGAATAAGATTCATATAAGGAAAGTCCTGTTTCGGGGTTGGAGAATGGTTCCGGTGTTTTCATCGGGAATGTTCTAGAAGGTTCTGGAATGTCCGGCACTCCGGAGGGGAAGGGTACATGAATGTGTCATATCAAGTTGGAATGATTGCATCATGTACTAAGTGTCATCGCTGAAAAAATAAAGGGTTTAATCAAATCCTAGTTTAAAAAGTCAAACGCCAATTTGAAAAGTCAAACGGCTATTTTGTGAGGTGGAGGGGAAGTAGGAAACCTACTTGGGGAGGAGTTCCCTCCCTCCACCGCCGGCCCACTTGGGATCCGAGTTGGGGAGGGACTCCCCTCCCCTGGCGCGCCCCCTCCACCTATATAAGGAGGGGCAGGGCTGCCCCTCCAAGACACAACCCACGCACCCCGCAAACCCTAGCCCCGGCGCCGCCACCTCCTGCTGCCGCCGCCTAGGGCAAGCCGCCGCCGCCTAGGCAAACCCTAGCCGCCGACCTTGCTCCTCCTTGACGTGTCTAAACCCTAGACCGCCGAGGGTCTCTCTCATAGTCCACCATACTCGCTCCGGCTTAAGGCGAAGCCCTACGAGATCTCCCCTCTACTTCCGGTACCACGCCGTCGTGCTGCCGGAATCGCGAGGAGAGTGCTACAACCTCCGCTGCCTGCTGGAACAAGGGAGAGGAAGGTCTTCGTCGAGTACCGAACGTGTGACCGACTGCGGAAGCGCTGCTGGAACGCAGCGCCGGAAGGATCGTCTACGCGATCTTAAGATCGGAAAGAGTACGACTACATCACCCACGAGAATCCGCTCTCGTTAAACACTTTGGAATCTTCCATGGTGAGTTATTCCATCGACTCGTTGCTACAATCTAGTAGATAGATCTTGGCTTGTTTTGTTTGTATGCGGTAGAAATTTTTTGTTTTCCATGCTACGAAACCCTACAGGGAGAGACCACACAAAGCGGAAAACACAACATTTCTTTCGTTCCAAGGCTCTCAAGAGAGGAACTTGAGAAGATATGACATGGCTTCAATTCGATGAATAGAAGACCCTAGGTGATGATGTCCCTCCTCCGTCTAGATTTCTTGTTCTTGCCATTTATCCTACAAAATGAAACACTGGGACCCATAGTGCGCACTACCCTCATGTCGCCGAACAAACCTACCATACTAGACTTGGCCGACCGGCCAAACTGTATTACACATGTGCGGTATGAAGGTGTAGAAGTACTTAAGGGAAAGGCAAGAGAATTGAACAACATACAATATTACTCTTCCAAAAAATGAACGATCTGAACACATTGTCCAATAATATTAAATAAATAAAATACACAAATGGATGTGAGAATACAATGATTTAACGAATATATATAACGCAAATGAAGCTAAAAATAAAACAATTGGCACATGCATATCACTAGTAGGCACTTAACTAGAACTGAGCTTGCATCCAGTCTACCGTGTTCTTCTCCACCTGAAATGCCTTGGTAAGGATACCATCTGGGATGGAAGGCGTCGACCCAAACACTGCATTTGCTATCGTGATCACCCCAGGGTTCTGGCTGCTGAGAGCCGCAATAGCCACGACATCGGTTGTCCCGATATTGAACTGGTAATGGACGAGACCCTTAGGGAACACAAACACGTCTCCCTTCCCGAGAACCTTGCTGAAGTGTTTGTTCTCGGGGTTCGAGGTCACGAAGCCGACGAGGAGAGATCCTTCTATGACGGTCAAGATCTCGGTGGAGCGCGGGTGGGTGTGAGGCGGGTTGAGGCCGCTGGGCGCGTAGTCGATGCGGACGAGGGAGATGCCGAGGGTGTTGAGCCCCCCGATCTGCGCCACGTTGACCGGGGTCACCGCGGAGCCCTGCTTGTTGGTGGTGTTGCCGGCCAAGTGGAGGCCAGAGTGGTAGAAATCTTCGACGACGACGTCCTTTGCGTCTTTGCAGGCTAATCCGTTGACGCGTACTGCATTGTTGCATTCAAGTACACATGTAAGATAAAGCAATATCGTTTAAAAGGAACTCGTAAAGTAAGGCGATATATAGCAGAAGATGAAAAACAACTTAATCAGTTTGCTAGGTTTTTTGTTTCCTTTTTGTTCTTTTTTTTTTCAAACGGGGCAAAAGACTGGTAGGTGTATTGTACGAAGCTTACCCTGAGACGTCTTATCCGCAACACAGAAGTCCTGGAGAAGGCTCGGATCGGACGCGGTGGTGCCATGGGAGCATGAGATGGCAAAGAGAGCCGCTGCAAGGAGGAAGACACTGGCAGTCCTCATGTCTCTCAGTTTCTCCTCGACTGAACTAGTAGGTGGTAATAACCAGTGCTACTAATAAGTAAGCTTTGATTGGCCGAATTGCTTGCTAAGTTGCTATCTAGCTCTGGCTCTCCTGTTGTCTGTTAACTATAAGCAAGGGGGGATTGGCATTTATAGAGAGAAACGAACCATAGATCTTGTGAACATGGGATATGAATATGATCGATGTAGACATGCTTGGGTAGGAAGAGGTCTTGTAATAATACTCTTATATATATGGGCAGCCTGCATAAGCGCGTAGCTTGATGGATGCACATGTAGATATCATTACCTGGGACGGCGACCTATTTGTCCCAAAAGTATTAACATGCTTGTTGAACGAGTCGCACGTATATATACATATCCATGTCGACCAAGCTACAACCCTCCACGTGGAAAGCATCTCACTATACATCCAGGGAGAAACTGATTTATTTGACCAAGATCGACTCTGAGAGGTAACGCAAGCAGCACGATCACAGCTACTCCCTCCGATCGATATTAATTATCATTAAAATAGATGTATCTAGACATATTGTAGTGTTAAATACGTCTATTTCAACGACAAGTAATATGGATCGGATGGAGTAAAATGGTGCAACAATCGACTTGTATGTTTCTCCATGCCGTGACCGTTGTAGTCCAGCGGGCCTTTCCAACGGCCAGAGTTCGAATGTCATTGACTAACTAGTCTCTCTTGTCTTCATGGGGTACCGATATTATGGCGGATATGTTTGCCATTATGGTTGTCCAGCAAAGGTGGGGAAAATTGCACAGATGTTGATTTATCTATCTTGAAACATGACATGAAAAAGTTAGAAAACCTGAAGTTAATACTCTCAAAGTTTGAGCAACTTTCTAGTCTAAAAAATTATTTCGTCGTAAGGTTATGCTTCGGAGAAGCGTAGGAAGCTTCCTCTAAACATGCCAACTCCCCATTAGGTATTTGGGAACTCCCATCCACTGTTGAAGTCTCTCAAATGCCGAGGTAAAATAAATTGAGGAACGCTGGGAGAAATTGTTGAAGACTCATCAATTCAATGCTTAGTAATAAGGTACTCCCTCTGATCCATACTAAGTGTCACCAATTTAGTAATAGTTATACTAAATAAGCTACACTTCGACACTTATTATGAATTAGAGATAGTTCTTTATATGCTATCTCTCTTCAAGGTTCCTAAAGGGAAACTAATGGTACTATTCCCGTTTAAGTTATTTCTGCAACGCGATAATAAAATGTAATGTGTCGTCCAAAAGGTCCCGTGAGGGGGGGGGGGGGGGGGGGGGGCGGGGTTTGGATCTTGAAGATAAAAACATTACTCTGCATAGTAAATGTCTCGAGCTTCTTGCAAAGAATGGGATTTGACAAAATCTACCGAGAAGATAATATATGGTCTCAAATGCACCTTCTAGCTATGTTGAAAATTGGGGGATGAAGAACACCTCTTTCTCTTTGGATCTTTCTTAATTAAAAACAACATGGACATTAGTTTCTCTGGCGATTCATGGGTTGGAAATGCCCTTCCCCGTGACCAATATCTTGCTCTATAGTACCAATTTTTCCTCCATAAGAGTGACACCATTAATTGGAGAGGTGCCAGGACAACCGCATCAAATGTGGCTATAGGCTTGAGTTAGTTGGTGCGCGCCTCGGGACATAGAATGCATTTAAGGGAAGTTGTCATAGTCCTATTATTACAAGGACAAGATCAAATCTGGTTGAATATACATTCAGACGTTAAATTCTTAGCGGATTCAATGTACAAAGCATTACTGCATTCTGATATGCCAATTATACATAATAAGAATGTCTGGAAGTATAAGCACCTCTAGAAAAAAAATTCTTAACCTGATACCCAGAAAGAGGTGTGATCTTAACCAAGTACAACCTCGTGAAGTGCAACTGGCAAGGCGGTACAAAATTTTCTTTTGTCATCCTGAAGAGAATACTGAATTCTTATTCTTATAGTGCAAGTTTGATCGTTCTATATAGCCATTCATCCAAGTAACTATGAACTTGTATCAACCTCATAGTTCTGCAAATATTTTTGGCGGCTAGTTCCGAGGCTTTGATGGCAAGGTTTAAACCGCTTACATATGGGAGCGGTTTCGTCATTTTAGTCACTTCTTTATGAAGGATGGAATGATTTTTATTAGTAAAAGTATGTATCCTTTGTAGGTTATTTTCTGATATGTACACTGATTCCGGTCATGGTCTATTCTGCAAGATGAGATCAACAAGGGATATTTTTGGCGGTGTGCTTGTGTTTGGAGCATGTAGGGAAGGGTATTTTTTTATCCAGCATGGATGGTGGCATAGTCTTCGAGTGGTCCTCAATGCCTTTTATCATAGTCGTGCATGACTTTGTAATTTTCTATTTATCTTCTACCTTATCAGATTGCAATCCCACTTGTGCAGTTGCTCAGCGTCTACTCTTTGCTCGTATCGTCTTGGCGTCAACGTTTACATTAGTTATAAGTGTTATTTTTGGAATAAAACTAGTCTCTCCAATATGAAAAGGATCTCATCTTGGACAAAAGGTGTAATTTATCAAGTTGCGTCAAGCTTTCCGTAAGCTACATGAACATCAACACGATGCCTAACGGCTGACATGTTTTGGTGTGAGGATCACGCATGGTCAGTGCAATGCTACCTAGCCCTATACCCCTACATGATCACTTGAGTGCTTAACAAGGTGTGCATTCATATATACCTGTCACTAGTCTTATTCATAGATTGCAAATTGCTAGATTGGATTATAAGCATATCATTCAGTGAAGTGAAAATTAAAATAACATGCACCAGCGAATTAAAAAATGCAACAACGAACACAAACATCACTAGCATAAACAAAAGAATTAAGAAATGGCTAAGATTGATTCAAAACAACTAAAAGAAGCGAGCCAAAAAATTATATGTGAGGAAAAAACCTATAGAAAAAATGAGGTTATAGTAAAAAAAATTGCTAAGTTCAGAAATAAAAATCTGTACCATGTAGAAATAGATAAATAAATAAAAAGTAAACGATGTGTTATAAATTCTATAAAAAAATCATATTAAAAAGTTTCCGGTGAATAAAATAGAAAATATATTTATAAAATTTATTGTTAGGGAAATTAGTAAACAACTATAAATAGAAAAGATACTATTGATCTACCTTGATCGTGTGAAAAAGGGTGGGAATGTCCTCATCGAAAACTGTCGTGTTACGAATAATTTCAGGCCTACTCCATCCGTTTCAAAATATAAAATATTTTAAAATTGTAAAGAAAATGTATCTAGATTTTTTTAGTGTAGATTCACTCCAAACTTGAGTGAACCTACATACTAAAAAAAATCTAAATACATTTGCTTTATAAAGCTAAAACATCTTATATTTTAAAATACCATTTTGTAAGTAACCCCTCCGTGAATAAGGTGGGTCCGAGCAGGACGACCAGGTACCACCAATTGATGAAGTCATCTCTCCGCGGTGGATGGATCGGAGCAACAGAAGCTTTTCGCATTTTATTGGAAAACTCTATGATGCTTACCTCTATTTTATTGGAATACTTCTTTCATATAGGATTTTTTTGACGCTCTTTTTCTACCTACTCTTTTGGTGCTGCTTCGGTTCGTATGATCGACGGGTCCCTCTACCCGGCCGACTGTCTTATTGGCTCACCGCTGCCTCTCGATCCCTCTACCATGTAAATATATCAAGGAAGGGTCCGAGCAGAGAGGAACCGAGATGAGTACGTGTTGACTGACCACCAAGTCATTATTAGGACCCCGCATAGATTTAAACATGTCCTCCAAAAGGATGCCCCTCGCCTCAGTTACGATGTTTCGGATCATTAAGAGAACACTTCTAGAGTCTGACTACCAGTAGAGAGCATAATTAGAATTGGCTAACTCCGTAGTGTAATTTTATTTTCTTAAGAGCCTACTCCATGAACTCTATGCCATGCCCATCGGCCACTCCTCCCGGGTCGCCTCGCGCGGGGCGGCTCCGGAGGCCCCCAAAACCCTAGAAAAAGCGGCACCGCCATCTCCCCCGGCCGCTGCCGCCCAGCCAGCGGTGGCTTGGGCCCGTCGGCGGCGAGGGAGGCGCTCTCCCAACGGGGCCCCTTCGCGCGAAGGCGGGTCGTCACAGGGGAGTGAGGGTGGAGCTTGGGAAGCGGCGAGCCCTGGTAGGGATGGCAGCGGCGATGCGGGGAAGGTGGCTCGGCAGCACGAGGCAGCATGGAGGGCGGCGAGATTCGTCCGGAGTGCTAACGCGCAGCGGCCGCCCGTCCCCCGTGTGGCTTGTTCTTTCCTCCAGGGCGGCGGAGTGGGGCGATCTGGTGAAAGAGGTGCCGACGATTGGATTCTGTTGGAAGACCTAGATCGGCTCTCTAACCCTAATTGCTTGCTCGATTCGTTCTCCGAAAACCGGCCGACGATGTGGGGATCGCTGTGTCAGATCTAATAATGGTGGTGGTCCTTTGGTTTCTGTTGCACGAAGACGAAGATCTGCTTGATGTCTGCCCTCGTTGATCCGATCTGGAGAGGCGGGTTCCGGAAGGCTCCGCCGACGAACTCCCATGGGCGTATCACGCCTGTAGATTGCTGGATCGGAAGGTATTCAGTCGTGCGCACCTTGTTTTTCTAGCCGTTTGGTTTCAGCGGGAGCGTTGCGAAGCTCTGTTGTTTGTTCCCACCAAGTGCTATTCTTAGAGCCATGGTGAAGTCAGATACGGAGAATGTCAGTAAAGCAGAAATTTGAGGATAGCGATGGTGATTTTTGTTCCTGTGGCGACAAAGATCTGGCTGCGTGATCTAGGACTCGTTGCAGCGGTTGTTGGAGAAGGGAATATGCCCGAGAGGCAATAATAAAGTGGTTATTATCGTATTCCTTATTTATGATAAATGTTTATTTTACATGCTATAATTGTATTAATACGGAAACGTTAATACATGTGTGTTTAATAAACAAAAAGGAAGTTCCTAGTTATGTCTCTCTTATAAACTAGCTCGTTGATTAACATGATGATCAAAGTTTCTTGATCATGGACATTGGATGTTGTTAATAACAAGGTCACAACATTAGTTTAATGATGTGATGAACATTCATCCGAAGTATAGCATTACGATCAAAGTCATTGAGTTTATATTGCTATAACAACTTACGAAGTGATCCTAATCCTTAGAACATGAGATCATGTCAAGCACTAACACCGAAAGAGTTTCTCGATGACATCAAACGTCACACCGTAACTGGGTGATTATAAAGATGGCTTCAGAACTACTAAAGTGTTATGTTGAGAGCCATGGATCGAGAGTGGAATTTGTTCATCCCGATGACGGATAGATATGCTCTGGGCCCTCTCGGTGATATCACATTGATTAGCTTGCAAGCAAGTGATTTGATCACTAGAATGTTATATCACGGGAACGAGAAAAGAGTGCATGTCGGTAACGAGATCAAACTAGGTATGGAGATACCGATGATCGAATCTCGGACATGTAATATATCATGAAACAAAGGGATTAAGATACTAGCGTAAAAGGTTCACACGATCATAGAAGTCATCGTTAAATGTGTGGGAGTCAGTATGGATCTCCAGGTCCCGCTACTGATTATTGATCAGAGAAGGGTCTCGATCATGTCCGCATTATTCGTGAACCGTAGGGTGACACACTTAAGGGATGCCGACACCATTCAGAGCAAATGATATGCCAGAAAAAGAAAAGGAAAGCGCAGGAATTTATTTCACTAGACACCGGAACTGTTTCGGTTGAAATTGCTGAAATTGGTTCTGCATGTGAAATGGAATACTAGCAAGGGGTTTTATGTGAATGTTTGTTAATTAAAGTAATTAACAAAATTCTGAATAAATAAATAAAAGAGTTTTATTTAAATGAGAGCTTGCATTAATTTTGGTGGAAAATTAATGCATGTGAGTGGAATTGTGAGTGGAGAGGTTTTTATGTGAGTGGAGCTTCCACCACATGAATGAGGGAGAGGTGGGGGCACCCTCCATGGCTGGAGGCCATGTCCCCTTGGGCTGCCCCCTCCCCTATAAAAGGACCCCCTCCTCTCACTTGTCTCTCACACCTCCTCGCGAAGGATCTCTCTCTCCCCTTTAGAATTTTCCCATGGTCTCAGATCAGCGAGATACATGTTCCCGGTGTCTTTTTCTGGAAGGATTTGTTGCTTCTGCTGCTTCGCTGGAGCGAGGGCATGGAGGTTGTCGGGGTACCCGTACGTGTGTGCGATCACGGATGCACCACTGCTTTGAGGTGCTGGACTTGATTGTGCTGGACCGGCTGGACCAGATGGACTTCATCACGATCTTGAGATCGGCAAGCGTTCGTCTACATCATCCACGAGTACAACCTCGTTAACGCTATTCGGTCTTCGAGGGTATGTATTCTATGGATTTATTTCCACCCGTTGCTTGTATCTAGTAGATAGATCTTGGTACTTAGATGTTCCCATCATAGGAATTTTTTTGTTTTCTATGCTGCGAACCCTACAGTGGTATCAGAGCCGGATCTATGCGTAGATGCTTTGCACGGGTAGTACACATATGAGTATGTGGGTGATGATGATCATTTTATTGCTTCTTAGTTGTACTTTGGATATTGGTGGTATAGTGGGATGAAGCGGCCCGGACAAATTTTACATGTCCTCGCACATGAGACCTGTTCCACACTTGACATGCAACTAGTTTTGCATAAGTGGCTAGCGGGTGTCTGTCCCTCCTACTATAGTCAATATCTAATTTGCAACGAGTTGTCAATAATTTGGTTATCCTCGTTGTGGTTTATATTCGTAGGTAAGAACGGTTCTATCTTCGAAAGCCCTAAGCCACGTAAAACTTGCAATGGACAAATTAGAGGCGTCTAGTTTAGATTGTTGCTGGGCTAGTGTTATGATATGGTGATGTTGTAAGTAGAAGTATGAGATGATACTCTTACAACACACATAGCGTGTAAGTTCCATAGACCATGGCCTTACACATAAAGATATGATAGAGATCATACCACGGTGCACATGATGGAGATCATATGCGGGAACCATATCATTTCACTTATTAACATGAGATGTTTGATTGTATCTTATATTGCTATTTTAGCGTTTTATTAGCATAATAAGATGATCCCTTATTTAAATATCAAGATAAGAATGTGTTCTTCCTTAAGTATGCACCGACAATATTTCGTCGCTTCAAGGCATCACGTGATGATCGGGTGTACTTAAATCCACGAGCATATCTCGGGTGTAAGACAGTTACACACGCGAATACTAAGGTTCTTACTTGGCGAGCCTAGCATGTACAGACATGGCCTCGGAACACGGACCGAGAGGTTAAACATGAGTCATATATGTAGGGTTCGCAGCATAGAAAACAAAAAAATTCCTACGATGGGAACAACTATGTACCAAGATCTATCTACTAGATACAAACAACGGGTGGATGTATATCTATAGATAACATACCCTTGAAGACCGACAAAGCTTAACGAGTCCAAACTCGTGGTTGATGTAGACGATCTCTTGCCGATCTCAAGATCGAGAGGAAGTCCTAGCGCCGCAAAACAGCAGCGCATCCGTGCTCGCACACACGTTCGAGGCACCGAGCAACCTCCGCCTCCTCGCTCTAGCGATGCAGCGGAAGCACAACTCTTTCTTGCCGACTAGCCACCGGGAACATGTATCTCGCTAGTCCGAGACCATGGGGGATAAATTCTAGAGGGGAGAGAGATCCTTCACGAGGAGGTGTGAGTGAGAGAGAGGGAGGGGGGCTCCTTTTATAGGGAGAGGGGGGCACCCAAGGGGCCATGCGCCCAGCCATGGGGCTGCCCCCACCTCTTCCACATTCATGTGGGTGGACACTCCACTCACTCAAATGCCTTTCAATTCCCTCCACTCAAAAACCCACTCAAATTCCCATTAAATTTCCACCAAATTTAATGCACACTCTCATTAAATAAAACTCCTTTTATTTATTCAGAATTTTGTCAATTACTTTAATGACAAACATTCACATATAACCCCTTGCTAGTATTTCATTTCACATGCAGAAACACTTTCTGCAATTTCACCCGAAAACCCGTTTCGGTATCTAGTGAAATAAATTCCTGCGCTTGTTATTCTTTTCGGCATGAAACTTTTGCTCCAAATGGATGTCGGTGTCTCTTAAGTGTGTCACCCTACGGTTCGCGAATAATGCGGACATGATCGAGACCCCTCTCGGATCAATAATCAGAAGCGGGATCTGGAGACCCATACTGACTCCCACACATTCAACGATGACTTTCTTGTGATCGTCGAAACCTTTTACGCTAGTATCTTAATCCCTTTGTTTCACGATATATTACATGTCCGACATTCGATCATCGGTATCTCCATACCTAGTTTGATCTCGTTACTGACATGCACTCTTTTCTTGTTCCCGTGATATAACATTCTAGTGATCAAATCACTTGCTTGCAAGCTAATCAATGTGATATCACCGAGAGGGCCCAGAGCATATCTATCCGTCATCGGGATGAACAAATTCCACTCTCGATCCATGGGCCTCAACATAACACTTTATTAGTTCTAAATCCATCTTTATAATCACCCAGTTACGATGTGACGTTTGATGTTATCAAGAAACTCTTCCGGTGTTAGTGATTGACATGATCTCATGGTCTAAGGATTAGGATCACTTCGTAAGTTGTTATAGCAATATAAACTCAATAACTTTGATCGTAATGCTATACTTCGGATGAATGTTCATCACACCATTACACTAATGTTGTGATCCCGTTATTAACAACATCCAATGTCCATGATCAGGAAACCTTGATCATCTTGTTAATCAACGAGCTAGTTTATGAGAGAGGCATAACTAGGAACTTCCTTTTTGTTTATTAAACACACATATATTAACGTTTTCGTATTAATACAATTATAGCATGTAAAATAAATATTTATCATAAATAAGGAATACGATAATAACCACTTTATTATTGCCTCTCGGGCATATTCCCTTCAATATAGTAGATATGATGCCTATTTGATGCTCGCCTTTGAAGCTACACCGACTCACGTGATGATCGGACTTGGTGTAGTGGATTTGGTTCATGTAGTCACCAAAAAGGCACGAGGGATGCCGTTTTTGAGTGAGAGTTTATTTCTAATTTGGATTAGTAGAACTCAATTTATCATAAATTAAATCAAAGTGAATTTGCATAATTTGTTGTAGTCATTGGCATTCGTTCACCACCTTATGCATAGTTGTAATTGAGATAATAGAACTATAAAATTCTGGATATATACTTTACAAACTGGTATCGTATTGTGTTGAGTGTCAATCTAAAGTTTAAAGTCCTATTGCAAACTTTCAGCAAAATTCTATTTACTCCGTGAAATTTAATAATTGGTATTAAATCGAGAGTAACAATTCCAGTGTTAGTATCTTAAGTATCATGTTTGCCTCCATGATTCTTGATTGTTTTAATATCAAGTTTATCTAGGAGCTGAAAGAATTGTCTCAGAAACCATCATGTGTGGCAGATATAACGATATCTGAAACAATGTTTTGGTTGCAATATGATAGAGTATAATATGTGTTCTCATATAGGATGAGAATTTACAAAGGTTGGAGATGCTAGACATCCTAATCCTCCAAAAGGGTTTTGGAAAGCAACATTATACTCACGATTCTCCTTATAAGCTACATTAGCTTGATCATGAAAGTCGTCATGATAAGGATGAATAGAAGATGTATGTAAAATGTTTACTACACTAAAAGATTACTAAAGAATGGATTTTAAAAGAATACCGATCATTTTGATGATGGTGATCTACTTCAAAGTGCAAGTCCAAAGGTATTATTATTTGAATATACACGCTTTGGACTATGTGTCATGTATATGGCGCCACTTTTGATGTTGATAGATTCTTTTAAAAAGGAAAAGGAAATTCTGAAAGAGAATCTATAAAATATATTTGGCAGAAAAGAAAAGATTGGAAATATCCAATTTAGGTATATAGATGATATACAGGTTATGGTTGTATTCTTTGCTTGTTAAATAATGTGGTTCTTGGGTATTGGATACCGAATTGGTTGGTATGAAATTTCATACGGAACGACGCAATTCATGAACCACAATGGCCTAAGTAACTAGCAAGAGAATATGTGATGATGTTCATCGAAAACAAACAAACCGTTGTTTGTATTTCTCGTTGACATCAAAGCTTGACTTCAAGATTTGTTTTAATAATTGTTATTTAAATCAGGTATTATGAGAACAAAGGTTGTTCAAATAATTACCATATTCCATATTAGATGGATGATTTACAAATCTAATTGGAGAGATCACATCCATAAAACCTAATGCTAAAATGTCGCAAGACAAATGATTGAAAGATCACTTACGAAGTGACATCGCCATTTAAATTATATTGGAAAGAAAACATGAAGAATCGCCATATTCATGGATTTTTGGAGTCTTTGATTTGATCAAGTGACGCTTGTGAGACTTTCCTCGGGATAATTAAAAACTTCGTTCAAAGGCCAAAGAAGAACGACTAAAATATTGGAATTTATACATATCGATGTATGTAGTCCATTATTTATAGTCGTAAGCGATGGGTTTCAACTTCATATACTTTCTCCGGAAATTTGAGTGAATGTTCACTTAATGAGAATGAAGTATGAAATATTTGAAATGTTTCAAAGACTTTCAAGATGAAGTGGAAAATCATTGTAACAAGAAAATAAATGGTTTATGATTTTATCATAAGGAATTTATTTGAGTTACAAGTGTAACAAGAAAATAAATGAATTATGATTTTATCATAAAGGGATTTATTTGAGTTGCAAGTTTAGCAAAACACCTAGATTTACATCTCCCGAGACACCATAGGAGTATGGAGTGTTTGAGATTTGTAATGAAACCTTGTTTGATATGGTTGGATCAAAGATGTTATTTATAAAACTGCCATTATATTTTTAAAAGATTAAAAGATTTAGAGACTTCCGCTTTTACACTGAAAAGAGCTCCATCTTGATCCGTTGAAATGACACCATATGAGTTATGGTTTGGGGTAAAACCCAAGTTGTCATTTCTTAAATTTTGGTATGCTAAACATAAGTAAGATGTTTACAACCAAAGTAGGATGAGCATGTCTTTGTAGGTTATTTCGAATAACAATTGGTTATTCCTCCATAACACCAAGGACAAAAGGGTTTGTCGCTTGAAATGTGAAGATTCTTGAAAAAGGAAGTTTTTCGTAAAAGTTAAGTGGGAGGACAATAGAACTTTGATAAGATTAACGAACCTTAGCTAAATGTGCTGAGTTGCGCAGCACCGGAAATCGTTCTGGAGGCTGCCATAATGCTCATAGATTATGTGCCTCAAAGGTTGCGGTCACGGAGGTCTAAAGTTCCTATTGAACCAAGAAAGTCGGATAAACAATCAAATGATTGAGATTTGAGAGTAAATCATTATTGTTTGACAATGATGAACCGACTACAAAGAAGCGATGATGGGCCCTGACTCCGTCAAATGGCTTGAAGCCATAAAATCCGTGATAGTTCCATACACGAGAAATCAAGTTTTGAACTTGGAAGACCCTCCGGAAAGGTGTAAAAACCTATCGGTCGTATTTGGATCTATAAAAAAATAGACATGGATGTTTTACATCTATGAAATAGTCGACATATCGGTAAAGTATTTTACGACAATGTTCAAGGAGTTGACTATGACAAGATTTGATCTTTCATAGCGATATTTAGTCTGGACGGATTAAAGTAGCAACCACTACATATAATTTGGTATATGGTAGATGTATAAACAAAACAAAGTTTTTTTAATAGAATGGTTACCTAGGACGTGTACATGACACGATCCAAATGGTTTTGTTAATTCAAAGGATGCTAAAAGGGGCATGCAAATTTCAATGGTTAAAGTAAGCATCGCGGAGTTGGAATCTTCACCATGATGAAAAAGGAGTTTTTCATCAGGAGACGATGAAGATGCTTGCATTTGCAAGAAATTAAGTGGGAGCGCTGAGACACATTTCTAATACATTATGTGGATGACATCTTGTTGATTAGAAATGATGTATCTTTTATTGACAATGGTTAAGAATTTTATTTCGCTGAAAGACTTAGGCAAAACCCGAATATTTAGCATGAATGTCTATAGTGGATAGACTGTGATGCTAATATGGTTGTGCCAAACGTACATATATGAGATATTGAAGGAGTTCAATATAGAAACAACAAGAAACGATTCTTGTCGTATGGAAAAGAATTGAATGAAGATTCAAGTGTATCGACACTTGATAAGTGAAACAAGATTCAAGTGCTTTGACACTTGATGAGTGAAACACGAGAATGTTTTGATCAATCATACCATGATATGTACACATCCAGATATGTCCTATGCTCTAAGTGTTATGAGCATATACCAGAATGAATCATAAAATGATCATTGGACTATAGTAAGGATATTCTTATGACCTTTTGGAAGAACTAAGAATATATTTGTGTAGAGGTGACAAACAATTACAAATAGTTCATTATAAAGCGTTACATTGATACTAGTTTTGTCACAAGATATAAATTAAGTTTATCTCAATTTAAACTATGAGTGGCACAATGAAATGGAAAGAAAGTTTCCATGATGGATTTGGATGAAATCCATAGTTAAGACATTGTGACGAATACTACAACAAAAGGGCTAAGTATATGACTGCTATAGTAGCAGCAAAAGAGGGAATTTGTGTCAAGTAGTTTGTTATCAAACTAAGGTATGGTTCGCAACGGGCTAACACTAAAGATATATTGTATGACAATAGTATCAACGTGTTTTAAACCCCAAGGAACTAAAGGTCTCACCGAAAGACCAAATTTATACAATGCCATCTCATTGGAGAATGAGTGATGCGTGAAGACGCAAAGACATGCAAATACACACGGACCTGAAAGTGTCAGATCCGTAGATTATGTTAACCACTTGCAGTTGCGTATTTGAAACACCAGAAAGCCATAGGTATTCAATACACAAAGTTTTCAAACTAGATTATTGTCTCTAGTGCAAGTGGGAGACTGAAGGGAATATGCCCAAGAGGCAATAATAAAGTGGTTATTATCGTATTCCTTATTTATGATAAATGTTTATTTTACATGCTATAATTGTATTAATACGGAAACGTTAATACATGTGTGTTTAATAAAAAAAAGGAAGTTCCTAGTTATGCCTCTCTTATAAACTAGCTCGTTGATTAACATGATGATCAAAGTTTCCTGATCATGGACATTGGATGTTGTTAATAACAAGGTCACAACATTAGTGTAATGATGTGATGAACATTCATCCGAAGTATAGCATTACGATCAAAGTCATTGATTTTATATTGCTATAACAACTTAGAAGTGATTCTAATCCTTAGACCATGAGATCATGTCAATCACTAACACCGGAAGAGTTTCTCGATGACATCAAACGTCACACCGTAACTGGGTGATTATAAAGATGGCTTCAGAACTACTAAAGTGTTATGTTGAGACCCATGGATCGAGAGTGGAATTTGTTCATCCCGATGACGTATAGATATGCTCTGGGCGCTCTCGGTGATATCACATTGATTAGCTTGCAAGCAAGTGATTTGATCACTAGAATGTTATATCACGGGAACGAGAAAAAAGTGCATATCGGTAACGAGATCAAACTAGGTATGGAGATACCGATGATCGAATCTCGGACATGTAATATATCGTGAAACAAAGGGATTAAGATACTAGCGTAAAAGGTTCACACGATCACAGAAGTCATCGTTGAATGTGTGGGAGTCAGTATGGATCTCCAGGTCCCGCTACTGATTATTGATCGGAGAAGGGTCTCGATCATGTTCGCATTATTCGCGAACCGTAGGGTGACACACTTAAGGGATGCCGACACCATTCAGAGCAAATGATATGCCAGAAAAATAAAAGGAAAGCGCAGGAATTTATTTCACTAGACACCGGAACTGTTTCGGTTGAAATTGCTGAAACTGGTTCTGCATGTGAAATGGAATACTAGCAAGGGGTTTTATGTGAATGTTTGTTAATTAAAGTAATTAATAAAATTTTGAATAAATAAATAAAAGAGTTTTATTTAAATGAGAGCTTGCATTAATTTTGGTGGAAAATTAATGCATGTGAGTGGAATTGTGAGTGGAGAGGTTTTTATGTGAGTGGAGCTTCCACCACATGAATGAGCGAGAGGTGGGGGCACCCTCCATGGTCGGCGGCCATGCCCCCTTGGGCTGCCCCCTCCCCTATAAAAGGACCCCCCTCCTCTCACTTGTCTCTTACACCTCCTCGCGAAGGATCTCTCTCTCCCCTTTAGAATTTCCCCATGGTCTCGGATCAGCGAGATACATGTTTTCGGTAGCTTTTTCTGGAAGGGTTTGTTGCTTCCGCTGCTTCGCTGGAGCGAGGGCGCGAAGGTTGTCGGGGTACCCGTACATGTGTGCGATCACGGATGCACCACTGCTTTGAGGTGCTGGACTTGATCGTGTTAGACCGGCTGGACCAGACGGACTTAATCACGATCTTGAGATCGGCAAGCGTTCGTCTACATCATCCACGAGTACAACCTCGTTAACGCTATTCGGTCTTCGAGGGTATGTATTCTATGGATATATATTCACCCGTTGCTTGTATCTAGTAGATAGATCTTGGTACTTAGATGTTCCTATCGTAGGAAATTTTTTGTTTTCTACACTGCGAACCCTACAGTTGGTACGTAAAGACAACACATGGGAGTTTACAGTCTTATCTTGCAGGGTGAAAATCCAAGTTCTGGCCTTAGCTGGTTGTGCCTGGCAATGACCTTGTTGAAGGCATTGTTTTGTGAGCAAGGACTTTCTCCAGGGTGAAAACCTATGACCTTTGGTCGGGCAACGACGACGCTTGGGCACTGTTTCCTTCTTGAAGACGTTGTTATTGGAGTGAAGGACTACTGGTGTTATTTTGATGGTGTCACTGTCGTTTCTTTGAGGATTAGTTCGCTGTAGCGGGACTTTTTCTTTTTTTGTAATTTCTCTTTCTTTTTTCCGAGCTGTGTGCATCCGTAGAGCCGCTAGGGTATACGTTGTCGCAGAGGCTGGATGTAATTGATGTCCTTGTGATATTAATATATACTCTTTTTAAAAAAAATCTTAACTTGATTAGCTAGCATACTATAGGGAACCACAGTCGTAGTCCGTGTGCCCATGCGAATTTCCTCCGAAGAAAACCACCATGGCCGCTTTGATCAACACCTTCTTTAGCCATGAAGACGCGGCGATGAGTTGTCCGTTGAGAAAACTCTGCATGGACAGTCTCAGGATCCTTCCCCTCCTCTGCTGCACATACAACGAGATCGCCTTCTCGACGCACTTGTGGTCCAGTTTCCGGTCATCGGCGGCGACGGTTGGGGCCAAGCACCGAGCGAGCACGACAGCGTCCTCCAGGCTGCAAGAGCCACCCTGCCCAATAAAAGGCCCCATGGCGTGCATGGCGTCGCCTGCGACGGTCACCGTGCCCGCCTGGAACGGCTGGAGGAGCATGTGCCATGGCGCCTGGTAGCAGAGCTGCGCCAGGCTGAGCGAGGCGGTGTCGCAGCGTCGCACCACCGCGGCCACATCGTCCGGCATCGCCTTCATGGTCAGCTGCCGGATGAGCATGGGGTCCCTGACCCTGTGGTGGCTGCAGGTATACTCTGAAATCGGACAAGCAACAAACACATTATATTGTAGTAGCACTGTACTGTACTCCTAGCTAGTTTTTTGCTACGAAAAGAAATATATGTGTACCTTTGGGGTTGGGTGGTCGGAAGTGGACGGCGTTGAAGTGCAAGGTTTTATCATCTATGGGCGTCAGCCGGAAGCTTACGCCCTCTGCTACCAGCTGCTGGAAGCGGTTGCTGAAGCCATGGCCTTCCGGAATGGTTGTCAAGCCCCGTGCTGCCCACATTGGCAGCAATCTCAGCGACCTCAGCCCCAAGAACTTGGCCACCACCGAGTTTGATCCATCGCAACCGATTACCACCTGTTGATGCATGCATGTCACCAATTAATTATAATATGTACAGCAGTATACTACATTATTCTTTTCGGCCTGCTTCAAGAAATATACAAGTACCAGTACTGCAGTACATTTGCTCTGATGGTAGCGCCATTGCTGGTTGAGACGATTGGCCAGCGGCCGGTCACGGTGGTGTCCCAGGAAATGGCGTCTACCTGGCATCCGAAGCGGATACATCCTCCAGGTAAACTTCTGGCCAGCGTTTCCACAAGGTCGCTTCTTTTCAGGCACCGGCATTCACTCCTACAGTTTAATTAAGAATGGCGGTGACTAGTCTCTTCTGTTTTCTGAATTGGGGCAAAACATCAACTCTTCCTTGCAACATTGGTGGGCTGAGCTTAAAAACGCGGATCAAAACTCTTCCTTTTTTTTTGACAGCTCTTCAGCTCCTACCTTTAAACAATAATATCGTTTTCTCTTTGCAAAGGTGTGCTTCGGTGTCCTCCCCCTCCTCCCAAATTTAGAAAATTCAAAACACCAAGTGACAAGATTGACCAAAACCCTTTTGGTTCGGAGCGCATGAAGGGGTATGGGTCAATCCCGGCCGTTCTTGTGTTTTCAGTTTTCTCAGTTTGGGAGTAGGCGCTCATAATTTTTTTTAGGTCTTCTTAACCAAACATAGTGTGTTGGAATTATTTAGTATTTGGGCTAGTTCACTTTTTGTTAATTGAATACTTCCTAGTGAAGATCCTAAACACATGTGGGCCACTGGAAAGAGATTGGACTAAAGTTTAGTCCGACATTGCTAATTTATAAGGAGGGTTCTTCCACTTGATTTACTAGTATTTGAAAAAGGAAATATGCAGCGTTTCAAACACTAATTTTAGTAATTGCTTACACTTGCTATTTGCTGTAATTTCTATTTTATTAATCATGTTTTATCTACTGTCATTATGGATCAAATCATGGGGAAAATTGCTCATATTTCCAACAATATGAATCGGAGTAGTATATATCTACATGAGACAAAAATCAATTTTCAGGGTAAAACAGTGTTATTATCTATTATGAACATTGTCATAATTAACCATCTCAAATGTGATAGAGGTGACCATTTGTCTTACTTCGTCCCTGGTTGACTAAGTGATGGCTAACAAAAACTCCGCAAAAAAGTAAAAAAAAAAACACTAACCTGTATGATATCTCAAGGATCTTATCACCATGAATGGCACTCTTCTTTTCCATTCTACACGGAGTAGTAAAGAAAACAGAGGAGACACACATGTACAACTAGTGCTGGTCAGGTTAGTTCTTCAGAGAGCTAAGATGAGAAGAGCGGACATACGTACGTACCCTGTAAGAGGCACGGCCAGTTTCCGGAGCTCGTCGCCGACCTTGAGTTGGTCAAGCGCGCGCCATCCATTGGCTTGTATGGAGATACCTGCCCCTGTCGCCCTCAAGCTCTCGCCCTTCTCGAGAACCAGCAGCCTGTTTATACCTTTTCTGCATCGATCGACGACTCCTTTCGGCTAATTAATTAATTAAGCAGCTACTGTGAAATGCAGCACTATATATGTATCATAATAAGAGGAGGATAGGATCATATTCATACATACATGTGAAGAGCAAGCGCGGTCCCGAGCCCGCAGATCCCACCGCCGACGATGAGAACGCCGTGGAGCTCCTCATCTGCTCCAGTTGCCATCTCCTCCCTCGTACGTCCAGCTTCAAGAGCTCTGCAAATTTAAACTACTGGAGGCGTAAATATATAGATTGTCTAGCAGTAGTGCAAGCAGATCTGGTATGTCGAAAATAATTGAACTTAGTGACACCCACAAGGACTGCCGGCTCAAAAGCTCTATGTTTAGCAGTGAGTAGTGGTGGCAAGGGCCACCAATCGGGGCCATTCTTCTGTCCCCTGGGCTAGCTCGGTGCCAGATCTAGTAGGATTTTTTTTAAAGCCTGGGCACATGCACCGTGTTTTTTTTAACAGAACAAGGTGTAGACGCACCCTTATATATTGCAGCTCAAAAACATTGTACATCGTGAATTACAAAGTCCAGATGCCGAATCGTGTCGATTGCAGCAATCACAGGGCAAGCAAGAGTGTTATGAGCTGAGTTCTTACAAGAACTGATAGACTCGGACCATGTTGATCTTTTAGCCTGATGTGCACAGTTGTGGGCAACCCCATTGATTTTTCTGAAAATATGAAAAATGGACCCTAACAGGGGTTGCGTTAGATTCTGGAATTCTATAGCTTGCCTTCTTATTTCCCAGATCATATTGTTGTCATCCGCGCTAGGTGCCACCTCCGCCTTTGCTAAGTTTAGATTGTCAGTGAAGAAGATTGGCTTCTGGAGCTTCATTGCAGCGGCGAAGTGGGCGACCAGGACCAAGGCATTTGCTTCAGCCTGCAATGGGTTTGACATCTCTCCTTTGGTTGCCATGATGAAGACATCGGTCCTGGTACCTAGAAAGATTCCGCATAGTAAATGCCCACACCGGCAGTGGACAGAGTAGCTCCAACTTGTTTCCTCCAGGCAGCGTCAACATAAATCTTTGGTCCTGCAAAATGAAAATCTGTAGGAACCGATATTCCAGTGCTGCACTTTGAAACTTTCTTAGCTTGGATGAGCTGTTCAGTCTCTAGGTCCTTGAGAAGAGCAAAAGTGTGTATTGGCATCTGTTGAGGAGATGTATTTTTCCTGCAAAAGAGATGATCGTTCCTAGCTTTCTAGATGCACCAGAAAAAGGTAAACACAAAATTGAGATTAATGGTCAGGTGATTCTGGTATTATTCATCAGACTTTCAGTTTTGATATAGCAAGGAGGTAGAAACGAGGCAACCTTTGCAAATGGACAAAGAAATAAAAGGTGAGCATCAGTTTCAGGAACATTACACCTGCAACAAACCTTTTCAATATGTGAAGAGAACTGTGAGGCCCTGTCTCCAGTGATAAGTGCACCTCTAAGTAATCTCCAAGCAAAGGTATTTATTCTGGGGATCATTCTTTTGCACTTCCAGACTTCATTTAGAATTTTCTTTGTTGATTCCTGCACCTGTTCTGGTCTTGGTGTACCTATGTCAAAGAGCCAAGACAAGCAAGCTTTTATGTGGATTTAGCATTACATTTTCCATTTGAAGTGGGTTTCCAACAAAGAATATCATCTTCTCTAGAGGGAACAATAAGAGTGCTTTTGATTGCTTGGGCAGTACAACTACTGAACATGTTTTCAATCAGGTTGATGTTCCAGCTTTGAGTATTGGGAAGTCAAAGTTGATTAATTGTAGTTGGGTAATTAAATCCTCATTGCTAGATAATCAGATTATCATAAATATTTTCCCACCTAGAGAACCAAGGAGTACTCCATATGGAGGAATTGACATTGCAGATTTGGTAGTAGGAGTTGACAATGAGAAGATGTCTAACTTTCAAAACACAGGACCAGAAAGCCGATTTTGGAGTGTTCTTGTTTGCTCTCCAGATTGAGGAATTAGGAAAGTATTTAGTTCTAAGAACACTTTGCATGAAAGAGTGTGCAACGAGAACGACGTGCAAACTAGGACAGCCGACATGAATGGCACTTGCAAATTTGTAGTGTGTCACATCTTAAAAAGAGCTTCCGACCACATGTGGTTTCTTTGTAAACAACAATGTGGTGCCAAAAAGCAGGTCTAAGGGAAATAAAGAACAACATTCCCAAAAAGTGATGACACAAAGCACGGTTGGAATCTCTCTTTGAACACTATTGTTCATCACAGGGTAAAATATGGACATTGTAATTGTTGGATTATTAGGCATAATTTTCACAATTAATTTCTGAATATAAATAAGCATCTAGGATTACATGAAACTCTAGTTTAACATACTACATGTATTAATCAACATGAACAGTAGCAGTGCATACACAATAACAACCATAATATAGCAACATATCGGATCACAATGTATATTGAACGGTTGCCGATGAAGTCCATGTTGGTACAACGGCGGCAACAACTTCTCGAAGGAGACGGCGTTGAAGACGAGTCGCCTGGAGATCTCCCAGGAAGAAGCGCCGTGATGACGAACCTGAGCAGTCGCGCAGAGCGCTTTAAAAAAAACATATTCGCCCTCTACTGTACATGATCGCTAAGGAGAGTGGTTCCGGAAACCGTCCTCTCCCGAGTAGATTACTGTGACGGCGCAAACAGATAGGATGGCAAAGACCTAGATTGGTTCGATGTGGTGCGGTAGAGGCCGCACTCGGCTCGGCGAGATTCCCGCAAACAGCGGCACACACGTCGTGACAAGACGAGCGGGCGAGTGAGTGGCGTCGTCATTAGAGGAGCGCACATATAACTCTATTATTGTCACTCACTTACAAATTGGTGAAACACTCCACCTTATAAGGTGGTGCAACTCTCCTTCAACTTCATATGTGAGACTAAACTTTAGCTCCCACTCCACTCACATGTGAGCTGCCACCAAATTGGGCCACATCACACATGGGCTTCCACACACATGGCTTTGAGATTTAGGGAATATCTAAAATCTCTCATTGATCTATGTAATAGCCCATTATTTCTAACAATCCCCCATCAGATCTCAAATGCCTATTTGAAGATTTTTCAATCCTCTCTACTTGTTTATATACAAGTGTTTTAGTAGACACTGTTAAGTTGAACTTCCACCTAGAGTCTTGAGCTATGTCTATCAGCAACTTGAACAGTGGACGAACCTTGAATTGCAAGTTTGGTGCAAATATATTTCACTCAAGATATAAGCAGTACCTAGCTGCCAGTAGCCTACCCCACGGGTTGGAGCATATGCGTCATACTCCCTAGTCTCTTCCTGAGTTTACTAGAGACCACCCAAGTCTCATAGACTGCGAGGTTTATAGTCGAGCTCATATAGGTGTGTTCTTTCAAGAATAGTCTGTAAGACAACATCTTTGCTAGTTATAGCCAACAAAAACACATTAAGGCATGTTGCCAACTTGGCTTACAGACTTTAAGAGTTATCCATCTTTCACATAGAGATGGTTACAAAATACTCTCCTTAGTCAAACCACTAGCTTGTTTTTTCCAGGTCCTAATTCACGGGATCTCCGATCATATAGGTTAGGCTACCACTATGGTATGACATCCATGGGTCTCAACCACTTCTCCCTCGATACAATTTATATCACATTTCATGATAGTCCCTTTGTAAAGGGATCTATTAGGTTTTTGTCTGTCTGTTTGAATATACTTAACAGTTATTACTCTAAAGTTTCTCAATTTCCTAACAGATTCCAAATGTATCTTCACGTGTGATGACCCACAAGTATAGGGGATCGCAACAGTCTTTGAGGGTAGTATTACCCAATTTATTGATTCGACACAAGGGGATCCAAAGAATACTTGCAATCCTTAACAACTGAGTTGTCAATTCAGCTGCACATAGAAATAGTTCTTGCTCACAGAAGTTTATCAGTAGCAACAGTTTTGTAGTAGCAATAGCAAAGTAACAGTAGCAATAAAATAGGAGCAATAGTAACAGTAGTAGCAAACAGTAGGATATGAGAGTGGTAGGCATATGGATGGATGGACGGGCGTTTCATGGACAAGTCTAAACATGTAACTTCAAGATCTAGGGCAATTGCAGATAAATAAGAATAAGCATCCAAGTACTAAACAATCATAGGCATGTTCTCCATATATAGTCATGCGTGCTCGCAATGAGAACTTGCAGAACATCTTTTGTCCTGCCAGCCCGTTGTAGCGGGTTCTCAAGGGAACTACTGGCAATTAAGGTGCTCCTTTTAATAGAGCACCGGAGCAAAGCATTAACACTCCGTGAACACATGTGATCCTCATATCACAGCCATCCTGTAACATCCCAGTATTAGAGCTCAGAAATAAGATGAACCCAGATATGTGCATTGCATTCATGCATAGAAAATCTGAATAATTTTTGCGCTTTTGAACAAAACTTGTCAAAGTGATTGAAGCTTCTCTTAACTTGATAGAATTGAAGTAGATCATCAAGTTGACTGCGATAAGTTTCAATATGACCTTTGCTGAAACCTTATTTGGGTAAACATGAATTGATCTGAGGATAGATCAAAGATAATAAGAGGTTACTCTTAATACATTGCTTAAAGGATTAATAATTGATCCTTAAGGGATCATACCATAAAATTTAGCATAACAACTCATAAGTGCCAAGTTAATACTACAACTAAAGTAATAAGAATGTAATGACTAATCCTGACATATTTTATTCTTATCTATTCTTACTATGAATATCATGGTAATACTTAACCTTAACTCTTAAGTAAGATAGAGTAGGAAAGAAACTAAGTTTAGATCATTCACCATATAACTTTGTTTCCATATCAATCTTTATGGAACCTAAGTTAATATCTATTGTTCATCAATGTTGAGTAATCCACCATTTATTTACAAATTCTTTAACTATCAATCCTTGATCTACTATTTCTTGATATTATCATAACATCTACTTAAATCTTTTAAAGAGGGCATAGTCCATGAATAACCTTAATCCAATATGAGATACTAAGAAGATAATTTCAATACAATTGAAAAGTAGTATTGATAAAGCCTTGCTTAGCCAACTAAGAACTTAAGCTATAAATGATTAAAGGATAGTAAGCCTTAGAGAAAGGTAGTTGGATACATACATACATCTGATGAAGAAATATTATTGATAGATGTTTAAGGAAGATTATGAGTGGAGTTTGAAAGAACTACTTGTTTGATTGAAGATTATCAACAGTAGAGTAGTGGGTATAACCAAGCAAAGATATGAGAAAACTATGAAATTCTTTGGTGTCAAACTCATTGGATTCATCCATGAGTTTAGAAGAATAAAAGGTGAATAAGAACATTCTTGTGAAGTAAAGCTCATCATACTAACTATGATGATGGATAGGAAGAAGTATTATATCTAGGAAAGGAATTCTTTAACTAAAGGTCAATGATGGTGAAGAATGGAAAAATAGACATCCTTGTTAAACAACCAACTCTAAATCTTAAACCAAGTATAATTTCCATTCAGGGAATTGATTCATCATCTTATGATAATATCACTTACAGGAATATTTTCCTATAACAAATCACATAAGCACATCTCTGCCAATTCCAACCATCATAATTATATGTGCTTAGGAGTATCTTTATCAATTTATTTATATAAAACATTCTAAATATAACTTTCTAGTCCTAAAGGTGATGTCATCAAATATCCCAAACAGAAAACAATATGCTTAGTTATTAAATCTTTACTCACATCCATAAAGGAATCTAAGTGTATTAAAAACCATAAACCCTAGGGTAAATATTCATAATTCAAAACTCTAAACTTCTTTGTTAATCATAATAGAATATATACATTGCTATTTTCCAAGTTAATGGGAGTAGTAATAACCATATTAATTTCTTTTATATTTCATGCATCAAATAATGATATAGGATCATTATACATATAAAAATTTATATTCAAACTATGAGCCAACTAGAATTAAGTTTTATAAACAAATAAGAAAATATCATATAATAAAGTCATGGTTTAAAGTAGAAAGAAAAATTAATAATAAGGGCTTCTACATAATATAAAAGGGGTTTTGATAGAAAACAAATAAAGAAATAATACCATTTTATGACAAACTCATAAAAGAACCTGAATATACTTCTTTAATGATGTAATCATTTAGCAAATAAATTCTAAAAGGAGAATTCAAATCAAAGAAGGAAAATTCAAATCTGAAAAGAAAAACAGAAAATAGAAATAGGGAAATCAAATAAAAAACAAGACCTGGCCGTGGCCCAACTCCTACCTGCTTACTTGTCGCCCAGGTGTAGCCCACAAAGGCCCAGTCACCAGCCCAGCTCATTCTCCCCTGTGTGAAGAGTGGGGCCAAGGGAAGGATCACGGGTTGAGAAGAAATAAACACCAGGGGTTTTTCCGCAAAAGCGACATCATCGTCATCCTCACGCACACAGGCCGCTCGCTGGAGGAGCTCGCCGCCGCCCGATGCCGTCATCCTCGTCAGCCGTGCGTCAAGATGCTCGCCGTCATTCCAGAGGGGGATAAGAAGGCCACCGCGATGCCCTGCCTCAATCCCTATCCACAATCCCTCCTTATCCTCTCCGATTCAAATGGGGCCGAAACCCTAGCTCACCGGAGCCACATCTCGCCGTTGAACCACATCTCCCCACACTCTTCCAAGCAACCATGGAGAAGCCCCGTCCTCCGTAGATCCTCCGAGTAGAATCTTGCATCAAGGGGAGCACTAGAGAGGGCGAATTTTGCCGATCCTCTTTGTGGAAGTTCATCAGAATCCTTGTCAGAGAGCTCGCCTCCGTCCACGCCGGTCCTCCCCAACCTCTCTATCACCCTTTGGTGAGTTCCTAAACACTCCAGCATCCCTAAATCGCTGTATCTCGTTGTTAAACACCGTCACATCTTCTGTCACCGTTGGCCACCGTCGGAGCTGAAGCTCCGATGACTATTTCTGAGCGGCGCCACCACTCTACGGTTCAGCGCGGTGCGCTGGTTCGAACTAGGTTAGTTTCTCTTGTTAGGGCGTCGTGGATCGTCGCCGTCGACCACCTACTAACGGTGGTGGTGGTGCTGACGCCATAAGTACGTCATGCCGATGCCACCCTGGACCTAGTTCCCTGTTTGACCTGGTCTTTGTCTGTCACATCCCAAGATTTTCCAAATCTTGTAATGTGAAAAATAAATAAACAAAAATAAATAATTTTTGAAAATTAGGGTGAAAAGAAATTTTTGTTTCTAAATGGAAACTTAAAATCCCACCTTGAACAAACTTTGGTTAACCTTTGAATCCAACTAAATTCAAATCAAGTGGAATGCATTCCTCTTAAAATGCATCTTGAAATTTAAACACTTGGAGAATAAACCAAAACCCTAAAACCCTAATAGAAGAAAATCATTTCCAAGTTATCTCCAAGCCTATGGATTTGATCCATATAAAAATTTGTCAACAAACATTTACAAATGATCAAGAAAGACAAATAGAAATATTATAAAACCATGGAAGTTGGTTTCACTTAATTTGAGCCATAGATAAAATCTTATAAATTTAATAAGATAAGGAAATTGGATTTTCAAAGCTAATAAAGCACCTATCTAAAAATCCATACCAAAAGGTGGGCAAATAATCCTAAAGATATTTAAAAGGATAAATAAATATTAAATAAATTTGAAATCACCAAGTTTGGATCTACAAATAAAAAGATATGGATTTTATAAGATAAAGAAAGAAATATTAAATGAGGAATATTTAAAGACCAAATTAAATCTTGGCTGAACCCATAAGCAAATGGAATGAATATAATCCAAATCCAAATAAAATTTATGGAAATAAAACTATATTTGATTTCATTGGAATAAAGACAAATACCCAATTTTAAAAGATTAATAAATCATATTAAAAACATTCCAAATAATTCAAGGTGAATTATTTGACACCATAATCAATAAATAAAAACCTACTGAAAAGGTTTTGTGGAAAATTGAAATTTAAATAAGGATTAAAAATATATTTGATATTAAATTTAAAGCAAGGGCTTTGTTTTAAATAAATAAAAGACCCTAAAAACAATAAAAGAAATATTCTAATTTTGATTTTAAAATGTATTATTAATCAGTGTTTGAATCCACACAAAGTTTGAGAGAAGTTTGAATTTAAATGAATGCTTGAATTGTTTTAACAAAATCAAAACAGAATAAAAGAAATGGAAAAAGAAAAATAAACAGAAGAAGAAAAAAATGAACTCAGCCCAGCCAGCAGGCCCAACTAGCCCAGCAGCCCATTTCCCTCTTTCCCTCGAAGTGTTTTATTCTTACTCAGAAACTCACCCATGCCGCCACTAACTGCCTGGACCCACCTTCCCATTCTCTCTTTAGCCGACAAGCGGACCCCACCTGCCCCGTCAGCGTATTCAACCCGTGGACCCGTTCCTCCCCCTCACCTCGCTGACGTTTCTGCCGCGGATTCTCGGCGTCAATTCGTGTTATTGTGCCCATAATTCTCCCTGCAACTATGCCGTACTTAATAGCCACGCTCCCCTCTTCCTTTCCCCAACCAACGCCACCAGAGAGCCACCAGGCTGCTCGGAATCATCTCCGAACCGCCACTGTCTTCGGCGAGCTCCACCTCCAATTCCGGCCATACCTCACCGTGCCTCGCCCCCTCGACCACACGATCGTGATCCCCAGCCTCTGGCGCATCTCCCTGTGCTTCCCATTCATTCGTGCGAACACTAGAGCTTCGGCAAGGACATCACCCGAGCGCCTCCGCCGTCTGCCTCTTCTCCGGCGAGTCTCCCTGGTGAGCATGGACCTTTCTTTGACCTCCTTTCATTGCTCGCATGTCAGTGACTCGCGTACGAAGCTAACCGCATCCTTCGTTTGCTTTCTCGTGCTCCGTAGCGTCGCCCTCGTCAACGACTGACCGCACCCGTGCCAGCGAGCTACTCCGGCGAGGAATTCCGGGACCCGTCGCCCTTGACAAACAGCAAGCACGTTGAGCTTCAGCATCACTCCACGATTCTGGTGAGCCACTCCTCTTCCTCCCTCACTTCCTATTTCGCCGGCAACATCGCAGCCCGAGTGTCGCCTCCGCTCACCGTTGCTCAGCATCGCCAGTTCCTGGTCGTTGTGTTGATAGCCGTTAGATGAAGATCGTAGGGATACGATAGACCACTTAACTGAATCGTTATGATTGATCTCTGCCACACAATCCTAGTTAGATCCAACGCCCCACATCGCTTGATCCATGCGAACCGGTACCAGCGAATAACAACAAGACACGTGGCCCTGCCTGCTGTTTTAAATAGAAATTTGATCTATTAGATGTTGGAATTTGAAAAATTCATAACTTCCAAACCACACGTCCAAATTTTGCAAATTTTATATCAATGGAATCAGCAAGACAAATCCTACCCAATCATGCACTTTTTTTTAATGAATTGCTTCTGGAAAAATGGTTGTTTTTGCAGAAACTTGTGTAGGCATATTTTGGATATAAAAATTGTTCTAAAATTATTTTTGTGATAAAACCTTTGGCAAATGGATTGTTTTGAACCTACTGACCATAGAAACCAACTTGTGGATTCAAAAGCATATTTTGAGAAGCAAAATAGAAAATCTTTGATTTAATACATTTCTAGTCAAAAAAAATATTGTTTATATATTAAAAATGCTTTTTGGAGAAAACCTTTGGGAAATGTTTTGATTTAAACTCTCTGACCCTAAACACCAAGTTTTATGATTTGAAAACATATTTGATGAACCCTATAAAGATTGTTACTTTGTTAAAGGCATTTTCAACCACATAAAATATTGATTTGGTTTAAAAATGGTTTATAGATAAAATGTTTTGCAAATGGTTTGGCCACTTTATAAAATGACCAATAGGTGTTTTCAAATATTTATAACCTATTATAAACCACTTTTCCAAATAAAACAATCTTTAGCATGCTTGCATGCATTGCTTTGTTTCTATTATTTTATGTATTGTTTGCATGAATGGTAGATTGAAATATTGCTTGCTTGATTGAATTGTAGTGATTTGAAGAATGTGAATATTGCAAGGACAAGGAGTGAACTTATATTATCTACCAAAAAGGCAAGTGATACTTCATACTTTTGTCCCATTATTTTCACTATGCATTAGTGATATTTCTAAGTAGGACTTGCATGGAATTTTGCTAAGTATAAACTATGGCATGGGAAACCCTAGTAGATGAAACCTTAGTAGAAATTTCCTAAGTTAAGATTCCTACTACTATCATCCTTAGCTTAGCTAGTAGAAAACAAGGGTGGAATATATTCATACTATGGAATGTTTCTAAGTCAAGGACTTGTGTTTTGTTTAATAAAACAACTAAGTGAATGAATCACCTGGGTGGAATGGAAGGAATGGTTTGTGTTGAGTGGTTCACAAGGCCCATTTCTATGGTTTACCTTGTGTATCTCACTTGTGGATGGCCACCCAGGAACAAAGAGATTTGAGATGTCAAATGTTGAGAAGCTTCAAGTGCAGCCACTTGGCATTATGGGCTCTGCCTGGATCATATAGGTTGCAATAACTTAGCCAAATGGACAGTTGGTGGTAGGGGTTTGATAGGTTGGAGCGCGTCCATGTTGGTCTAAGGGAAGGCTTCTGAAAGATCTTGTCTTGGTGAAACCAAGTCTTGTGGGGAAAGTGCACCACCTCTGCAGATGGTAAAATCTAAGTACTTAGCCATGTCCCTGGTAAAGGACAATTTGAGCATCAAGACATGGAAGCTATCAAGAATCTCCTCATCCAAATTTCTAAGTTAAAAACTTGTGGTTGAACAAGGGTTGAAGGATCACCAATTTCTATTGGGAGATGCCTTCGATGATTTTTGTCAAGCAAAAACTTAGTGTTTTCAAATGATAAGGAAAATCTATTTTGAGCAAAGCAAGGCTAAGCTCCACTTAGCCAAATGCATATAGATGATAGACTCCACTATACTACCATAGTATCACTTGCCAATACAATTCAAATGTATTGACCCTTATGGCTGTAACTTGTTCTGTTGCAGCTTTGTTTGATGTTAGTAACGTGTGTTGATTAGGATTACAAGACTACAACCAACATGTTTGCCTGTGGCACTTTGAATATGAAGGACCCCATGCTATTGTTATATTCTGCTGCATTGTAATGAGATAGCCAAATGAGCTATGTAAGATGTAATAAATTATTTTATTCCTGGTTATAAAGTTGTATTATGACCTTTGTTTCTTGATATTACATCTTAACTATGGATGCTAGCTATTGATCCAGGGACTAGCATTACAATCACAGGGATCCTTTTCCTTTATAAAGGAGGGATCTCTACATTGTCTCACGTGGCATGTGACATGGCCTAGGGCCCATATGTCATTGACTGGGGGGTAGCCAACCAGTCGGTAACAAATACATTTTACTAACCTGAGAGCTGAGGTGGACATAGGCCCATTGATCAGTGACTCAGGATAGGTGTTGGTGCGGTGTAAAAAGTTAATTCCTATTTAAGAAGTAAATAAAATGTTATAAACTTAATTATTAATACGAAATCAAACAAATGATTAAATCTTGTTTAATGAATAACTTTTGATTTATAATTCATAAAAATGTGTATAATATATGAAAATTTGTAGAAAAATAAAATCTACAACTTAAAATAATTATCAAATATTATTATACTGATTATTTAAATAAATCTTATTTAATAAAGGTTTTATAAGTAATAAAACTTTGATAATTCAAATTTTAATAATGGTAAATGTTAAAAATATAAATTAAATACCAAAAATCATAAAAAATAAGAACTATAATTTAAAACTATAATCATACCTTATTATTTCACTTACTTAAATATTTATTATTTATTAAGTATTTTTAAAGTATTAAATATTATAAAAATCATATCTTATTATTTATAAATCACAAAAATAAATGTAATATACCAAAATGATCACAAAAATAATATCTACATGTTAAAAATATAATATTAAACTTTTGAGTTAAATAAAAATTCAAATATTTTAATAACTCAATTTAAACTTATTTACTTAATTAATAATTCATATAAGGGTAAAAAATTGTTAATATTTCTAAAATGAGTCAATTAAGTCTAATAAATAGTATTAGTCTTAAATATTAATAATATGAAGCTATAATGGTTTAAAACATTATAAATACCTTTTTATTAAATTATCTTCAACCTTAAGTGAAGATTACATTCTAAAAGCATTCCTATTCATAATAAAAACCTTAAAGAACAACTTGTGAATAAATCAAATCCTTTCTATCTACTTTAACCACTAGATTACAAAAACTACCACAACACTATAGTAAGTTCATAAGTAATTAAGTAATATTATATCTTGGTTTATAAACTATAACCACTCATCTATAAAAAGGTAAATGATACTACTCCATTATAAAATCAAGAAACCACTACACCAAGTGAAAGAATAACCATTCTTAAGTAATCTTAAGGAAACATTACCAGGTACACAAAATACAAATATCATAAGCATTATACTTTCAAACTATCTTTGTTTTAAAGTTAACTTTAGTCTACAAGAATCTAAATATAACACTATAAGCATTATTATATGTTTTATAGTTAACTTTGGTCTGAACTAGTTAAGTTATAAAGCATCTCAAGCCAAAACTATTCAAGCAAACAAAAATAACATCGACTACCACTAACCAACCATAAAGATTTTTTAAACCTTAGGAAAGGAATCTTTTCTTCAAAAGTTATTCGTTTTGCCACTTCAGACAATATACAATAAATAATCAAGATCACATTACTTCATACTTTACTTGTATACTTAGGATCGTTAACATTTAAGCCCTTTATAAGTAACTCTACTTATAAAGTAAAGTTTGGAGATAAACTATTAAAGTGTAAACAATTTTTGAATAGCATTTCGTAGATATATATTTTATTGCCGCATAAATATGTGATGTTCACACACACTCACAAGCCCTAATAAGAAGCACAAGTGTGAAACTTATCTAAAAGGACAACACATTCTTAACTAACCATTTCTGGAATCCAAACCCTAGAACAATGTTATTCCCAAGATTCGCGTTTATAAAAGTGCATCTCATTACTTATGCGTAAAGCATAGTGCCTTTTTTAAACATTAGTCCTTACCGGACCAATGATGCTAATTTCAGATTTTGAATCTTATACTAACTCGAAGACCGTGAGTGCATAATCTTGCAATCACAAAAGGCAAGTTCACACTTGCTCATGTCCTTTGTTTATTTCTGTAAAGTATTTTACAAATCCAGTGTTGTCACCACCTGCATTTGAAAAAGATCAGAAAACACTATTTTCGATAATAATGTGAGCTACTGGTTACTGATCCAGGGTGATCAGCTAATCTATTAAATCTGACAGTTGGAATACCACTGTTTAGAACTATATCACCTAGGACTTAACAACCAATGTCGCCAGTGATTATTGCGCCGTATATTATGCATTGACCATGAGATTTGGAATGGGACAGAGAAGTCAGCTGTATCTTCTTCCTCTCGCATGAAGCCAGATGTGCAGGTCATGGCTGTTATCCTCAAAGCGTGCATATTAATTGGTAATTCGTAGAGGATATGCAGCATATGGGTGGGAACCCTCAACGTCCCATGATAGTTCTGGCATTTAACGGTTTGTACAAACCATTGCCGTAATCCAATATGTGGGCATAGTGTACACCAAGGAGGCATGCGAGGTCGCGAAGGGGGAAGTGATTGGCTTGGATCATCTTTTGGGCCCCACATCATGGAATTGTGGACGGGAATAAGCTGCCCGGTTGTGCAACAAAGAGTTGATCTCTCATGTGTAAAGTAATGCACCTCTGCAGAGTGTAAATACTGTAACTTGTTACTCCCTGTTCCGGGAAGGAGCTACGAACGCTGCGGGAAAAGAACTCCATGAAAGTTCTGGTAAACCCGTGAAGGCTGACGGACATAGCTTTTCAGAATAAAAGCAACCTTTGAAGAAATTTTTATAAAAAAACTTGCATTGCCTACGACCTATGGTCTGTGGTTGTAGTTATAGTGCATCAAACACTCCTTTTCTAGTGAACTTGCTGAGTACACTCATACTCAAAGTATCTTCTTAACCCTTGCTAGATTCGGAATCCCGTACAAACAACATCTACATCAAGTTATGCTCCAGGACTCATCATCCAAAGCTAAATATCTTCAATGCAGACAAGAAAATCAACATATACATCAACTCAAGTGAAGATGAAGTTACTGATTAGATAGGTATATAATCTCTAGCCAAAGAACCTAATTCTGTAGTGTATTGCAATAGCAGCAATGCCAATCCCTTAGTTAAAATACTAGTCTTAATAGTATAATAGTTCTTGCGTTGTTTATTGTAAGGTTCCCAACCTTTAATAAGGTAGAGATCCCTGTGTTTACAATGCTAGTCCCTGGATCAGTAGCTAGCATCCACAGTTAAGATGTAATATCAAGAAACAAAGGTCATAATACAACTTTATAACCAGGAATAAAATAATTCATTACATCTTACATAGCTCATTTGGCTATTACATTACATTGCAGCAGAATATCTATAAGCATGGGGTCCTTCATCTTCAAAGTGCCATAGGCAGACATGTTGGTTGTAGACTTGTAATCCTAATCATTAAACTTCACTAATATCAAACAAACCTGCAACATAACAAGTTACAGCCACAAGGGTCAATACATTTGAATTGTATTGGCAAGTGATACTATGGTAGTATAGTGGAGTCTATCATCTATATGCATTTGGCTAAGTGGAGCTTAGGCTTGCTTTGCTCAAAATAGATTTTCCTTATCATTTGAAAACACTAAGTTTTTGCTTGACAAAATCTTTCCCAAGGCATCTCCCAATAGAAATTGGTGATCCTTCAATCCCTTGTTCACCCACAAGATTTTTAACTTAGAAATTGGGATGATAAGATTCTTGATAGCTTCCATGTCTTGATGCTCAAATTGTCCTTTGCCAGGGACATGGCTAAGTACTTAGATTTTACCATCTGCAGAGGTGGTGCACTTTCCCCACAAGACTTGGTTTCCCAAGACAAGATCTTTCAGAAGCCTTCCCTTAGACCAAGATGGACGTGCTCCAACCTATCAAACCCCTACCACCAACTGTCCATTTGGCTAAGTTATTGCAACCTATATGATCCAGGCAGAGCCCATAATGCCAAGTGGTTGCACTTGAAGCTTCTCAACATTTGACATCTCAAATCTCTTTGTTCCTGGGTGGCCATCCACAAGTGAGATACACAAGGTAAACCATAGAAATGGGCCTTGTGAATCACTCAACACAAACCATTCCTTCCATTCCACCCAGGTGATTCATTCACTTAGTTGTTTTATTATACAAAACACAAGTCCTCAGACTTAGAAATTTTCCATATCATGAATATATATATATTCCACCCTTGTTTTCTATTAGCTAAGCTAAGCATGATAGTAATAGGAATCTTTAACTTAGGAAATTTCTACTAAGGTTTCATCTACTAGGATTTCCCATGGCATAGTTTACACTTAGAAAAAATTCCATGCAAGTCCTACTTAGAAATTATCACTAATGCATAGTGAAAATAGTGGGACAAAAGTATGAAGCATCACTTGCCTTTTTGGTAGAGAATATAAGTTCACTTCTTGTCCTTGCAACAATCACACTCTTCAAGTCACTACAATTCAATCAAGCAAGGTACAATTTCAATCTACCAATCAAGCAAAACATCACATAAAATAATAAAACAAAACAATGCATGCAAACATGCAAGAGATTGTTTTATTTGTAAAAGTGGGTTCTAATAGGTTATCAACATTTGGAAACACCTATTGGTCATTTTATAAAGTGGCAAAGTCAGTTGCAAAAGGTTTCACTTTATAAACCATTTTCTAAAACGAGGTATTATTTTATGTGGTGTAGAAATGTTTTTAATAGGGCATTAATCTATAGGGTTCACAAAATATGTTTTAAAACCATAAAACCTTGTGTTTTGGGTCAGAGAGTTTAAAACAAAACATTTCCCAAAGGTTTTCTTCCAAAACCATTTTCAATAAATAAACCATATTTTTATTTGACTAGAATTGGTTTTATATCCAAGATTCATTCTTTTGTTTCACCAAATACATTTTTGAAACCACAAAGTGATTCCTATGGTCAGTAGGTTCAAAACAATCCATTTGCCAAAGATTTTATCCCCAAAATCATTTTAGAATAATTTTTATAACCTAAACAAGCATACATAAGTTTCTGCAAAAACAAACCTTTTACCAGAAGCTTTTTACTAAACAAAGTACATGGTTGTCTAGGGCTTGTTTTTCTGAATCCATTGATATAAAGTTTGCAAAATTTGGACGTGTGGTTTGAAAGTTATGGATTTTACAAAATTGAACATCTAATAGGAAGTTTCTGTTTTTAAAACAAAGTCTGAGCCACGTGGAATGTTTTCATTGGCTCATACCGTTTCGTGTGGATCGATAGATGCTAGCCATCAGATCTAAATTACATCGCACGGTACAAAACCAAACTTACCCCTTCGTCTAGTGGATCTATCATAGCCGCCAGATCTAAATCCTACGGTTCCTAGCAACTAGTCAAAGACGGTAAGCCGTGACGGCTACGGCGGAGGCACTCTGACTATGGCAGTATGGCGAATATAGGAAGCGATAGGAGGTCTAGGGGGTCTCACCGGGTTCGCAGGGTCACGATGATGCTCGAGGTGGCCGTAGAAGGGGCAGGGCGCACGGCGACGATGGCGATTCCTCGCTGGAGCTAGCATCGGCGTCGGGTACGTCCTGGTTGTTGACGGGGCGAGGCTACACGACATGGGAAAACCAGATAAAGGCGGCGTTAGACGTGCAAGAGAATGGCAAAGACACGAGCATCAAAGAGAGGAGGAGGCGCGGTCAGAAAATACCAGAGGGGTTCGCCGGAGTGGAGGCAGACGACGGAGGAGCTCTGTTCGTCGAGGTTGTCGATGCTACAGGGCACGCGCGGCCAAGCGGACGACACTGGTAGGTGCGCCAGGAGGTGGGGAGTATGTGATCTTGGTCGAGGAGGCAAGGGGCGATGCAGGGCTGCCGGAATTTGCTCGTGAAGCTGGTCAGAGCAGCGGCAAAGCAAAGTGAATTAGGGGCAGCCTGGTGGCTCACTTGCAGCGGGGTTTGAGGGGAAAGGAAGAGGAGACAGAGGCGATTAAATGGGCATGGTCACAGCGAGGTATAACAGCGGCAATAACGCGAATTCAACGACGCAATTAAAGGCAGCAACGGCAGGGCGAGTTCAACGCGGGGAGGAAGAAGGTGACGTGGGCGTGGGGTCGTCTGGCAGCGAGAGAGAGAGAAGGGGTGCGGTGGGGTCCATCTGTCAGCGGCCTTGTGGGTTAATTCACTAGTTCGAACCATTTTTTGCGGGGAGGAGAGGAACTGGGCTAACTAGGCCTTGTTGGGCTAGCTAACTGGGTCGAGCCCTTTAACATTTTTTGTTCTGTTTGCTTTTCTTTTTCTTTCTCTTTAATTCTGTTTTGATTTTGTTTAATCAATTCAAACCTCAATTTAATTTCAAATCTTTGCCAAATTTTGTGTAGGTTTAAGTACTGATTAATAAAACATTCTGATAACATTTTTAGAATAATTTATTTATTCTTTTTAAGGTCTTTTAATTATTCCAAATAGGCTTAGTTTTAAATCATAAAAGATCTATTAATAATTCTAAACACCATTTGATTTTCCAAAACCATCCAAATCTTTTCAGTAGGTTTTTATTTGAATATTTGGGTGTCAAATAATTCATCTTGAATTATTTGGAAAAGCTTTTAATAAGTTGTTTGGTCATTTAAAATTTGGGTTTGTCTTTATTCCAAAAAGGATTTGGTCTGAGCCATTTTATTTTATTTTGGAAATTCTTTAACCTTTATTTTTATTTGGATTTGGATTATATTCATTCCATTTGCTTATGGATTTGTCCAAGATTTGGTTTGGTCTTTAAATATTCTTTATTTAATAATTCTTTCTTCATCTTATAAAATCCATATCTTTTTATTTATAGATCCAAACTTGGTGATTCCAATTTGTAAAATCTTATTTTATATTCGTTTATCCTTTTAAATCCCTTTAGGATCAATTGCTCACCATTTGGTATGGATTTAAAGATAGGTGCTTTATTTGCTTTGGGAATTCAATTCCTTATTTTATTATATTCATAAGATTTTATTTATGGTTCCAAATTAAGTGAAACCAATTTCTATGGTCTTATATTATTTCTATTTTTCTTTCATTTGTAAATGTTTGTTGACAAATTTTTATATGGATCAATCCATAAGCTTGGAGATACTTGGAAATGATTTTTATTCCATTAGGGTTTAGGGTTTGGATTTATTTTCCAAGTGTTTAAATTTTCAGATACATTCATTGAGGAATGCATTTCTCTAGATTTGAATTTTTTTGTTGGTTTCAAACTTTTACCAAAGTTTGTTCAAGATGGGATTTAAGTTTCCATTTAGAAATAAAAGTTTCTTTTCACCCTGATTTTCAACAAAAAATTATTTTGTTTATTTATTTTTCACATTACAAGATTTGGAAAATCTTGGGATGTGACATTTATCTTTGATTCTTCTCCATAAGAAGTTTTTTCTCTCTCTTTAACCTAGAGTGTTCTCTGGATCTTGTGTAAAGAGTGAGTTGTAACCTTTAGCCATGTATTGGACCCGCTGTGTTTCTATTGTGCCATTCTGAGGGATGTAATACTAGTGAACGGTGTTTCATTGGTGTTATGTCAACGACTATAGTATACTACATCATGCGTGGTATCTTTGGGTCACCATGATTGGTATCAGAGCATATGCTTTGATCTTAGGTTGGAAACCTAGTAAATGGGTAGAACCTGTAGGACTTATACTTGCAAGAATAAAGAGTTCTCTAGTGATATGAGGGATATTCACTTGAGAATAATCCTATTATGTTACTAGTGCGATAATTCTTTAGTATAATTGCAAATCATATCATTACCCAAGAGTTTTAACTCTATGTGACTGATGATAATTTCTTATCTACAGTTCCACATGGCACCTCGATATCCACCCGGAATGTTCAAGTGATGAACAAGACGTTGAATGACTACGGAGGGGATTGGACGGATAATCTCCGACAACTTCTATGGAGTTTTGAATGTGAATCGAGACTTTTGGTCAAGATTTACAGTTACTATGATGGGCAGGTATTAGCTAAATACTGTGTCATGATCATGTTACCCAAGAAGTTAGGAATTAAGGGAGAAATGCCATCAGGAGAGGCAAGGGGCATGGCATCGCATGTCAGTTGCCGTGACAGCCATAACCATGATCCAAGAACAAAAATCCCAAGCTCTAGAAGGTAGTACTCACACCATTATACCACATGAAACCTCAAACCCAGAGCATGAGTTAGATCACTCTACTCTAGTACAAACTGAACCTACCCTAGTTGTAGAGTATATGGATCGTTATTGGTATTTGCTAAACACTTATCATAACATTCACCAAGTTTTAGTTCAGGAACTGGATACGGTCATTGAGGATTTTACTGATCCTGCTAAAGCAATGGAACGTAGGAAGAAGTTAGATAAAGAAGCTAGGCATCCCAAATACATACCTTCAGGAGAAGTGTTTGAGGAAATTGAATTTGATGATCCAAACTCAGAAAATTATGCCTACTACCAAAATGACTTCAAGCCACCTGAAGACCTATGGACCAAGTACCACTCCGAACAACAGGAATGGAATAGAGTTATTCCAAATAACCCTGAGCAAAACCAGTATAAATGGGGAGTAGAATCTCAAGGTGGAACCATAGGAAATCCTATACCTTGTGATACAGGTATCGGAGAAGAGACCAACTATAACCATAGAGAGCCTTATGGACCATATGGGGGTGATACCAATCCAATCAACTTAGAAGAGTATTCCGATAGCTACTATACCAATTTGTACGACTGGATCCAAGAAAAAGCTAAGGAGCCAACTTACTATGAGGAAGCGTTGCCGGACAATCAGGAATATCCTGTAGAGGATTACGCCAACTCTAGTCATTTTTCAATGACTAATCTCAGTCTCGGTACTTCTAGTTAAGAATACGCACCTCCTGGATGCTCTTACGCTCCAGAAGGCAGTTGTAGGACTTCACGTCATCATGGACGGAACTCAGGAAGCACTAGAGGAAGATGAAAGTAAGAAAGGAACGACATCCCAAGGGATGAGTGCTTGAATAATGTACATAGAGGGTAATGTGTATTGTAGTTTGAAAGGTTTGCCGAAATAATTGAGGATATACTCACAAGAACAAGAAGTTCTTGTAAGATAGTTGTGTAAATAGGTGTGGAGCAAACCGTTGGGACATCTAGTACGTTTGTAAATTATCCAAAACCTATGTATAATACAGAGTATATGTTTTATTGTTTATCGACTTTTGGATCTTCTTGAATTTTTTTGATTGGCTAGATCTATACATGAAGTTAATTAGGTGTGCAAATGCATGATGTAACACCCAGTTATTACTTGATGTCATAGACCTAGATAGGAATGGGAATTCGTGTAAGGGAGTGACGAGTCCCAAAGATCAAGACGAAGACTTACATAAAGGATGAAGCAAAAGATAAGGGATATTGACACTGTTTGGAGGATAGATCAAGCATAGATTATTCTTAGCCAGACACAAGAAAGAAGTTTGGTATAGAAGATGTATGTAGCCACAAGATATAATAAACTTAAATCTCATTCAAAGTAGGTAAGTTGCTAAGAAGTTAACGAAGTAGTTGTACCAAGTTCATGGGAGTATCATGAATTAGTACAAAGATGAAGTTGTGGAGCAAAATGGTATTCCATCTCTGACAGTTCAGAGAGAATGCCAGTAGGAGGTTGGAAAAATGTAAGATAATACCTACCACCTTGAATGATCCGCCATTGGTACCTAATCCATAGTCGGCATTCCGATCCATAGTTGGTATCTTGTTCGCAACCGGTGTTTGTTGACATAGTTAACCAAATCATCTTAATGGTTGCATAAAGAGCATAAAATTTGGCCTAAGTTAAGTAAGACCTAAGGAAGTATAAAAAAATGAAGGTAATCATCTTTCGAGATAGTTCGTAAAGTCAGACCTATCCCAACAAAAATGTCCAATGGTAAGTACGCCATATAATGCTGAAAAGATTTGCTTCGGAGATCCACAATTATGTGGATACACCGTACAATCTTTCATCAGACCCTAATTAGGTAAAGTCTAAACTAAACAGAGACAAACATTCTGGTTATAAAGCCAATAAATGCTATTTATACAATTTAAAGACTATTAGTAAACCCTAAGGGGGAGAGTAAACATTATAAATGAAAGTTGAAGAAGTACTATAGGTGATAATGAAAGGTTATCTAAAGCTGAAAAAGGTAAAAGCTTGAAGGTGTTAAAAGGATAAACTTAACCGACTAATTCTAGAAGAAACAACTCTTAAGCGGTCCCTAAGAGGTAATAAAGCACATCCAATTGGTCAAATGTAGAGAATAAGAAATTCCAATGGGTATGGACGAATTGAGTTCAAATCCAATCTTGGAAGAAGTACCAGTATCAACTATACTATGACAAGAATAGAAATAGTCTTTTGACCACAAACACGGGCATATAGAAACTTAAAACTTGTTCTAATCAGATTATGGAATACTACAATTAATTACATCTAAGGTCATTTCCTTACTCCGAAACGTGAGAGTTTGCGAACTTTGAGGACGAAGTTTATTTTAAGGGGGAGAGTCTGTAACATCCTAGTATTAGAGCTCAGAAATAAGATGAACCCAGATATGTGCATTGCATTCATGCATAGAAAATCTGAATAATTTTCGCGCTTTTGAACAAAACTTGTCAAAGTGATTGAAGTGAAGGGAATATGCCCGAGAGGCAATAATAAAGTGGTTATTATCGTATTCCTTATTTATGATAAATGTTTATTTTACATGCTATAATTGTATTAATACGGAAACGTTAATACATGTGTGTTTAATAAACAAAAAGGAAGATCCTAGTTATGCCTCTCTTATAAACTAGCTCGTTGATTAACATGATGATCAAAGTTTCCTGATCATGGACATTGGATGTTGTTAATAACAAGGTCACAACATTAGTGTAATGATGTGATGAACATTCATCCGAAGTATAGCATTACGATCAAAGTCATTGAGTTTATATTGCTATAACAACTTACGAAGTGATCCTAATCCTTAGACCATGAGATCATGTCAATCACTAACACCGGAAGAGTTTCTCGATGACATCAAACGTCACACCGTAACTGGGTGATTATAAAGATGGCTTCAGAACTACTAAAGTGTTATGTTGAGACCCATGGATCGAGAGTGGAATTTTTTCATCCCGATGACGGGTAGATATGCTCTGGGCCCTCTCGGTGATATCACATTGATTAGCTTGCAAGCAAGTGATTTGATCACTAGAATGTTATATCACGGGAACGAGAAAAGAGTGCATGTCGGTAACGAGATCAAACTAGGTATGGAGATACCGATGATCGAATCTCGGACATGTAATATATCGTGAAACAAAGGGATTAAGATACTAGCGTAAAAGGTTCACACGATCACAGAAGTCATCGTTGAATGTGTGGGAGTCAGTATGGATCTCGAGTCCACTCTCGATTATTGATCGGAGAAGGGTCTCGATCATGTCCGCATTATTCGCGAACGGTAGGGTGACACACTTAAGGGATGCCGACACCATTCGGAGCAAATGATATGCGAGAGAAAGAAAAAGGAAAGCGCAGGAATTTATTTCACTAGACACAGAAACTATTTCGGTTGAAATTGCTGAAACTCGTTCTACATGTGAAATTGAAATGTTGTAAGGGGTTTTATGTGAATTTTTGTTAATTAAATTAATTAACAAAATTCTGAATAAATAAATAAAAGAGTTTTATTTAAATGAGAGCTTGCATTAAATTTGGTGGAAATTTAATGCACGTGAGTGGATTTTTGAGTGGAGGCTTTTTAATGGGAGTGGAGGCTTTTCATTTTGAGTGGGAGCTCCACCCACATGAATGTGGAAGAGGTGGGGGCAGCCCCATGGCTGGGCTCCATGCCCCTTGGGTGCCCCCCTCTCCCTTATAAAAGCCCTCCCTCTCCTCCTCTCAAAGCACACCTCCTCACGAAGGATCTCTCTCCCCCCTTTAGAATTTCCCCATGGTCTCGGATCAGCGAGATACATGTTCCTGGTGGCTTTTTCTGGAAGGATTTGTTGCTTCCGCTGCTTCGCTGGAGCGAGGGCGCGGAGGTTGTCGGGGTACCCTTACGTGTGTGCGATCACGGATGCACCACTGATTTGAGGTGCTGGACTTGATCGTGCTGGACCGGCTGGACCAGATGGACTTCATCACGATCTTGAGATCGGCAAGCGTTCGTCTACATCATCCATGAGTACAACCTCGTTAACGCTATTCGGTCTTCGAGGGTATGTATTCTATGGATGTATATCCACCCGTTGCTTTGTATCTAGTAGATAGATCTTGGTACTTAGATGTTCCCATCGTAGGAAATTTTTGTTTTCTATGCTGCGAACCCTACAGTGGTATCAGAGCCGGATCTATGCGTAGATACTTTGCACGGGTAGTACACATATGAGTATGTGGGCGATGATGATCATTTTATTGCTTCTTAGTTGTACTTTGGATATTGGTGGCATAGTGGGATGAAGCGGCCCGGACAAACTTTACATGTCCTCACATGAGACACATTCACGCTTGACATGCAACTAGTTTTGCATAAGTGGCTAGCGGTGTCCATCTCTCCTACTATAGTCAATATCTAATTTGCAACGAGTTGTCAACAATTTGGTTATCCTCGTTGTGGTTCATGTTCGTAGGTAAGAACGGTTCTATCTTCGAAAGCCCTAAGCCACGTAAAACTTGCAATGGATAAATTAGAGGCGTCTAGTTTAGATTGTTGCTGGGCTAGTGTTATGATATGGTGATGTTGTAAGTAGAAGTATGAGATGATACTCTTACAACACACATAACGTGTAAGTTCCATAGACCTTGGCCTTACACATAAAGGTATGATAGAGATCATACCACGGTGCACATGATGGAGATCATATGCGGGAACCATATCATTTCACTTGTAAACATGTGATGTTTTGATTGCATCTTATATTGCTTGTTTGGCGTTTTATTAGCATAATAAGATGATCCCTCATTTAGATATCAAGATAAGAATGTGTTCTTCCTTAAGTATGCACCGACAATGTTTCGTCGCTTCAAGACATCACGTGATGATCGGGTGTACTTGAATCCATGAGCATATCTCGGGTGTAAGACAGTTATACACGCGAATACTAAGGTTCTCACTTGGCGAGCCTAGCATGTACAGACATGGCCTCGGAACACGGACCTAAAGGTTAAGCATGAGTCATATGTTTTGATATGATGACCATATGGATGCTCGCCTTTGAAGCTACACCGACTCACGTGATGATCGGACTTGGTGTAGTGGATTTGGTTCATGTAATCACCAAAAAGACACGAGGGATGTCGTTTTTGAGTGGGAGTTCATTTCTAATTTGGATTAGTAGAACTCAATTTATCATAAATTAAATCAAAGTGAATTTGCATAATTTGTTGTAGTCATTGGCATTCGTTCACCACTTTATGCTTAGTTGTAATTGAGATAATAGAACTATAGAATTCTGAATATTTACTTTACAAACTGGTATCGTATTGTGTTGAGTGTCAATCTAAAGTTTAAAGTCCTATTGCAAACTTTCAGCAAACTCTGTTTACTCCATGAGATTTAATAATTGGTATTAAATCAAGAGTAACAATTCCAGTGTTAGTATCTTAAGTATCATGTTTGCCTCCATGATTCTTGATTTAAATATCGAGATTATCTAGGAGCTGAAAGAATTGTTTCAGGAACCATCATGTGTGGCAGATATAACGATATCTGAAACAATGTTTTGGTTGCAAAATGATAGAGTATAATATGTGTTCTCATATTGGATGAGAATTTACAAAGGTTGGAGATGCTAGACATCCTAATCATCCAAAAAGGGTTTTGGAAAGTAATGCTATACTCACGATTCGCCTTTATAAGCTATAGTAGCTTGATCATGAAAGTCGTCATGATAAGAGTGAATAGAAGATGTATGTAAAGTGTTTACTACACTAAAAGATTACTAAAGAATGGATTTTTGAAAGAATACCGATCATTTTGATGATGGTGATCTACTTCAAAGTGCAAGTCCAAAGGTATTATTATTTGAATATACACGCTTTGGACTATGTGTCATGTATATGGCGCCACTTTTTGATGTTGATAGATTCTTTTAAAAAGGAAAAGGAAAAGCTGAAAGAGAATCTATAAAATATATTTGGCAGAAAAGCAAAGATTGGAAATGTCCAATTTAGGTATATATATGATATACATGTTATGGTTGTATTCTTTGCTTGTTAAACAATGTGGTTCTTGGGTATTGGATACCTAATTGGTTGGTATGAAATTTCATACGGAACAACGCAATTCATGAACCACAATGGCCTAAGTAACTAGCAAGAGAATATGTGATGATGTTCATCGAAAACAAACAAACCGTTGTTTGTATTTCTCGTTAACATCAAAGCTTGACTTCAAGATTTGTTTTAATAATTGTTATTTGAATCAGGTATTATGAGAACAAAGGTTGTTCAAATAATTACCGTATTCCATATAAGATGTATAATTTACAAATCTAGTTGGAGAAATCACATCCATAAAACCTAATGCTAAAATGTCGCAAGACAAATGATTGAAAGATCACTTACAAAGTGACATCACTGTTTAAATTATATTGGAAAGAAAACATGAAGAATCTCCATATTCATGGATTTTTGGAGTCTTTGATTTGATCAACTGACGCTTGTGAGACTTTCCTCGGGATAATTAAAACTTCGTTCAAAGGCCAAAGAAGAACGAACGACTAAAATATTGGAATTTATACATATCGATGTATGTAGTCCATTATGTGTAGTCGTAAGCGATGGGTTTCAACTTCATATACTTTCTCCAGAAATTGAGTGAATATTCACTTAATGAGAAAGAAGTGTGAAATATTTGAAAATGTTCAAAGACTTTCAAGATGAAGTGAAAATCATTGTAACAAGAAAATAAATGGTTTATGATTTTATCATAAGGGATTTATTTGAGTTACAAGTGTAACAAGAAAATAAATGAATTATGATTTTATCATAAAGGGATTTATTTGAGTTGCAAGTTTAGCAAAACACCTAGATTTACATCTCCCGAAACACCATAGGAGTATGGAGTGTTTGAGATTTGTAATGAAACCTTGTTTGACATGGTTGGATCAAAGGTGTTATTTATAAAACTGCCATTATGTTTTAAAAGATTAAAGCTTTAGAGACTTCCGCTTTTACACTGAAAAGAGCTCCATCTTGATCCGTTGAAATGACACCATGGAATTTATGGTTTGGGGTAAAACCCAAGTTGTCATTTCTTAAATTTTGGTATGCTAAACATAAGTAAGATGTTTACAACCGAAGTCGGATGAGCATGTCTTTGTATGTTATTTTGAATAACAATTGGTTATTTCTCCATAACACCAAGGACAAAAGGGTTTGTCGCTTGAAACGTGAAGTTTCTTAAAGAAGGAATTTTTCGCAAAAGTTAAGTGGGAGGACAATAGAACTTTGATAAGGTTAACGAACCTTAGCTAAATGTGCTGAGTTGCGCAGCGCCTGAAATGGTTCCGGAGGCTGCCATAATGCTCATAGCTTATGTGCCTCAAAGGTTGTGGTCACGGAGATCTAAGTTCTTATTGAACCAAGTCGGTCGGATAAACAATCAAATACTAAGATTTGAGAGTAAATTATTATTGTTTGACAATGATGAACCGACTATATGCAAAGAAGCGATGATGGGCCCTGACTCCGTCAAATGACTTGAAGCCATAAAATCCGTGATAGTTCCATACACGAGAAATCAAGTTTTGAACTTGGAAGACCCTCCGAAAAGGTGTAAAAACCTATCGGTCGTATTTGGATCTATAAAGAAACAGACATGGATGTTTCACATCTATGAAATAGTCGACATGTCGTAAAGTATTTTTTGACAATGTTCAAGGAGTTGACTATGACAAGATTTGATCTTTCATAGCGATATTTAGTTTGGACGGATTAAAGTAGCAACCACTACATATAATTTGGTATATGGTAGATGAATAAACAAAACAAAGTTCTTCTAATAGAATGGTTACCTAGGACGTGTACATGACACGGTCCAAAGGGTTTTGTTAATTCAAAGGATGCTAAAAAGGGCATGCAAACTTCAACGGTTGAAGTAAGCATCGCGGAGTTGGAATCTTCACCGTGATGAAAAGGAGTTTTCATCAGGAGACGATGAAGATGCTTGCATTTGCAAGAAATTAAGTGGGAGCACTGCGACATATTTCTAATACATTATGTGGAGGACATCTTGTTGATTAGAAATGATGTAATTTTTATTGACAAAGGTTAAGAATTTCATTTCGATGAAAGACTTAGGCAAAACCCGAATATTTAGCATGAATGTCTATAGTGGATAGACTGTGACGCTAATATGGTTGTGCCAAACGTACATATATGAGATATTGAAGGAGTTCAATATAGAAACGACAAGAAACGATTCTTATCGCATGGAAAGAAATTGAATCAAGATTCAAGTGTATTGACACTTGATAAGTGAAACAAGATTCAAGTGCTTTGACACTTGATGAGTGAAATCACAAGGATGTTTTGATCAATCATACCATGATATGTACACATCCAGATATGTCCTATGCTCTAAGTGTTATGAGCATATACCAGAATGAATCATAAAATGATCATTGGACGATAGTGAGGATATTCTTATGATCTTTTGGAAGAACTAAGAATATATTTGTGTAGAGGTTACAAACAATTACAAATAGTTCATTGTAAAGGGTTACATTGATACTAGTTTTGTCACAAGAAACAAATTAAGTTTATCTCAATTTAAACTATGGGTGGCACAATGTAATGGAAAGGAATTTCCATGATGGATTTGGAAGAGTTCCAAAGTTAAGACATTGTGACGAATACTACAACAAAAGGCTAAGTATATCACTGCTATAGTAGCAGCAAAGGAGGGCATTTGTATCAAGTAGTTTGTTATCAAACTAAGGTGTGGTTCGCAACGGGCTAACACTGACGATATATTGTACGACAATAGTATCGACGTGATTTAAACCCAAGGAACTAAAGGTCTCACCAAAAGACCAAATTTATACAATGCCATCTCATTAGAGAATGAGTGATGCGAGGAGACGCAAAGACATGCAAATACACACGGACCTGAAAGCATTAGATCCGTAGATTATGTTAACCACTTGCAGTTCCGTATATGGAACACCAGAAAGCCATAGGTGTTCAATACGCAAAGTTTTCAAACTAGATTATTGTCTCTAGTGCAAGTGGGAGACTGAAGGGAATATGCCCGAGAGGTAATAATAAAGTGGTTATTATCGTATTCCTTATTTATGATAAATGTTTATTTTACATGCTATAATTGTATTAATACGGAAACATTAAAACATGTGTGTTTAATAAACAAAAAGGAAGTTCCTAGTTATGCCTCTCTTATAAACTAGCTCGTTGATTAACATGATGATCAAAGTTTCCTGATCATGGACATTGGATGTTGTTAATAACGAGGTCACAACATTAGTGTAATGATGTGATGAACATTCATCCGAAGTATAGCATTACGATCAAAGTCATTGAGTTTATATTTGCTATAACAACTTACGAAGTGATCCTAATCCTTAGACCATGAGATCATGTCAATCACTAACACTGGAAGAGTTTCTCGATGACATCAAACGTCACACCGTAACTGGGTGATTATAAAGATGGCTTCAGAACTACTAAAGTATTATGTTGAGACCCATGGATCGAGAGTGGAATTTGTTCATCCCGATGACGGATAGATATGCTCTGGGCCCTCTCGGTGATATCACATTGATTAGCTTGCAAGCAAGTGATTTGATCACTAGAATGTTATATCACAGGAACAAGAAAAGAGTGCATGTCGGTAACGAGATCAAACTAGGTATAGAGATACCGATGATCGAATCTCGGACATGTAATATATCGTGAAACAAAGGGATTAAGATACTAGCGTAAAAGGTTCACACGATCACAGAAGTCATCGTTGAATGTGTGGGAGTCGATGTCGATCTCGTGTCCGCTTCGATTATTGATCGGAAAAGGGTCTCGATCATGTCAGCATTATTTGCGAACCGCAGGGTGACACACTTAAGGGATGCCGACACCATTCGGAGCAAATGATATGCGAGAGAAAGAAAAAGGAAAGCGCAGGAATTTATTTCACTAGACACCGAAACTATTTCGGTTGAAATTGTTGAAACTGGTTCTGCATGTGAAATTGAAATGTTGTAAGGGGTTTTATGTGAATGTTTGTTAATTAAAGTAATTAACAAAATTCTGAATAAATAAATAAAAGAGTTTTATTTAAATGAGAGCTTGCATTAAATTTGGTGGAAATTTAATGCATGTGAGTGGATTTTTGAGTGGAGGATTTTTAATAGGAGTGGAGGCTTTTCATTTTGAGTGGGAGCTCCACCCACATGAATGTGGAAGAGGTGGGGGCAGCCCCATGGCTGGGCGCCATGCCCCTTGGGTGCCCCCCCTCCCTATAAAGGCCCCTCTCCTCCTCTCAAAGCACACCTCCTCGCGAAGGATCTCTCTCCCCTTTAGAATTTCCCCATGGTCTCGGATCAGCGAGATACATGTTCCCGGTGGCTTTTTCTGGAAGGATTTGTTGCTTCCGCTGCTTCGCTGGAGCGAGGGCGCGGAGGTTGTCGGGGTACCCGTACGTGTGTGCAATCACGGATGCACCACTGCTTTGAGGTGCTGGACTTGATCGTGCTGGACCGGCTAGACCAGATGGACTTCATCACGATCTTGAGATCGGCAAGCGTTCGTCTACATCATCCACGAGTACAACCTCGTAAACGCTATTCGGTCTTCGAGGGTATGTATTCTATGGATGTATATCCACCCGTTGCTTTGTATCTAGTAGATAGATCTTGGTACTTAGATGTTCCCATCGTCAGAAATTTTTTGTTTTCTATGCTGCGAACCCTACATGAAGCTTCTCTTAACTTGATAGAATTGAAGTAGATCATCAAGTTGACTGCGATACGTTTCAATATGACCATTGCTGAAACCTTATTTGGGTAAACATGAATCGATCTAAGGATAGATCAAAGAGAATAAGAGGTTACTCTTAATAAATTGCTTAAAGGATTAATAATTGATCCTTAAGGGATCATACCATAATATTTAGCATAACAACTCATAAGTGCCAAGTTAAGATTACAACTAAAGTAATAAGAATGCAATGACTAATCCTGACCTATTTTATTCTTATCTATTCTTACTATGAATATCATGGTAATACTTAACCTTAACTCTTAAGTAAGATAGAGTAGGAAAGAAACTAAGTTTAGATCATTCACCATATAACTTTCTTTCCATATCAATCTTTATGGAACCTAACTTAATATCTGTTGTTCATCAATGTTGAGTAATCCACCATTAATTTAAAAATTCTTTAACTATCAATCCTTGATCTACAATTTCTTGAACTTATCATAACATCTACTTAAATCTTTTAAAGAGGGCATAGTCCATGAATAACCTTAATCCAATATGAGATACTAAGAAGATAATTCCAATACAACTAAAAGTAGTATTGATAAAGCCTTGCTTAGCCAACTAAGAACTTAAGCTATAAATGATTAAAGGATAGTAAGCCTTAGAGAAAGGTAGTTGGATACATACATACATCTGATGAAGAAATATTATTGATAGATGTTTAAGGAATATTATGAGTGGAGTTTGAAAGAACTACTTGTTGGATTGAAGATTATCAACAGTAGAGTAGTGGGTATAACCAAGCAAATATATGAGAAAACTATGAAATGCTTTGGTGTCAAACTCATTGGATTCATCCATGAGTTTAGAAGAATAAAAGGTGAATAAGAACATTCTTGTGAAGTAAAGCTCATCATACTAACTATGATGATGGATAGGAAGAAGTATTATATCTAGGAAAGGAGTTCTTTAATTAAAGGTCAAGGATGGTGAAGAATGGAAAAATAGACATCCTTGTTAAACAACCAACTCTAAATCTTAAACCAAGAATAATTTCCATTTAGGGAATTGATTCATCATCTTATGATAATATCACTTATAGGAATATTTTCCTATAACAAATCACATAAGCACATCTCTGCCAATTCCAACCATCATAATTATATGTGCTTAGGAGTATCTTTATCAATTTCTTTCTATAAAACATTCTAAATATAACTTTTTAGTCCTAAAGGTGATGTCATCAAATATCCCAAACAGAAAACAATATGCTTAGTTATTAAATCTTTACTCACATCCATAAAGGAATCTAAGTATATTAAAAACCCTAAACCCTAGGGTAAATATTCATAATTCAAAACTCTAAACTTCTTTGGTAATCATAATAGAATATATACATTGCCATTTTCCAAGTTAATGGGGGTGGTAATAACCATATTAATTTCTTTTTATATTTCATGCATCAAATAATGATATAGGATCATTATACATATAAAAATTTATATTCAAACTATGAGCCAACTAGAATTAAGTTTTATAAACAAATAAGAAAATATCATATAATAAAGTCATGGTTTAAAGTAGAAAGAAAAATTAATAATAAGGGCTTCTAAATAATATAAAAGGGGTTTTGATAGAAAACAAATAAAGAAATAATACCATTTTATGACAAACTCATAAAAGAACCTGAATATACTTCTTTAATGTTGTAATCATTCAGCAAATAAATTCTAAAAGGAGAATTCAAATCAAAGAAGGAAAATTCAAATTTGAAAAGAAAAACAGAAAATAGAAATAGGGAAAAGAAATAAAAAACAAGACCTGGCCGTGGCCCAACTCCTACATGCTTACTTGTTGCCCAGGTGCAGCCCACAAAGGCCCAATAACCAGCCCAGCTCATTCTCCCCTGTGTCTGACGAGTGGGGCCAGGGAAGGATCGCGGGTTGAGAAGAAATAAACGCTAGGGGGTTTTCCACAAAAGCGACATCATCGTCATCCACACGCACACAGGCAGCTCGCTGGAGGAGCTCGCCGCCGCCCGATGCCGTCGTCGTCAGCCGTGTGTCAAGATGCTCGTCGTCGTTCCAGAGGGTGATAAGAAGGCCACCGCGATGCCCTGCCTCAATCCCTATCCACAATCCCTCCTTATCCTCTCCGATTCAAATGGGGCCGAAACCCTAGCTCACCGGAGCCACATCTCGCCGTCAAACCACATCTCCCCACACTCTTCCAAGCAGCCATGGAGAAGCCCCGTCCTCCGTAGATCCTCTGAGTAGAATCTTGCATCAAGGGGAGCACTAGAAAGGGCGAATTTTGCCGATCCTCTTTGTGGCAGTTCGTCGGAATCCTCGTCAGAGAGCTCGCCTCCGACCACGCCAGTCCTCGCTAACCTCTCTATCATTATCAGGGTGAGTTCCTGAACACTCCAGCATCCCTAAATCGTTGTATCTCGTTGTTAAACACCATCACACCTTCTGTCACTGTCGGAGCTCGTCGGAGCTGAAGCTCCGATGACTATTTCTGAGCGGCGCCACCACTCTAGGGTTCAGCGCGTTGCGTTGGTTCGAACTAGGTTAGTTTCGCTTGTTAGGGCGCCGTGGATCGTCGCCGGCGACCACCTACTAACGGTGGTGGTGGTGCTGACGCCATAACTACGTCACGCCGACGCCACCCTGGACCCAGTTCCCTGTTTGACCTGGTCTTTGTCTCACGTGGCATGCGACATTTACTAGGGCCCATATGTCATTGACTAGGGGGTAGCCAACCAGTCGGTAACAAATACATTTTACTAACCTGAGAGCTGAGGTGGACATAGGCCCACTGATCAGTGACTCGGGCTAGGTGTTGGTGCGGTGTAAAAAGTTAATTCCTATTTAATAAGTAAATAAAATGTTATAAACTTAATTATTAATATGAAATCAAACAAATGATTAAATCTTGTTTAATTAATAACTTTTGATTTATAATTCAGAAAAATGTGTATAATATATGAAAATTTGTAGAAAAATAAAATCTACAACTTAAAATTATTATCAAATATTAATATACTGATTATTTAAATAAATATTATTTAATAAAGGTTTTATAAGTAATAAAAATTTGATAATTCAAATTTTAATAATGGTTAATGTTAAAAATATAAATTAAATACCAAAAATCATAGAAAAATAAGAACTATAATTTAAAACTATAATCACACCTTATTATTTCACTTACTTAAATATTTATTATTTATTAAATATTTTTAATGTATTAAATCTTATAAAAATCATATCTTATTATTTATAAATCACAAAAATAAATGTAATACCAAAATGATCACAAAAATAATATCTACATGTTAAAAATATAATATTCCAATTTTGAGTTAAATAAAAATTCAAATATTTTAATAACTCAAATGTAAACTTATTTACTTAATTAATAATTCATATAAGGATAAAAAATTGTTAATATTTCTAAAATGAGTCAATTAAGTCTAATAAATAGTATTAGTCTTAAATATTAATAATATGAAGCCATAATGGTTCAAAACATTATAAATACCTTTTTATTAAATTATCTTCAACCTTAAGTGAATATTACATTCTAAAAGGATTCCTATTCATAATAAAAACCTTAAAGAACAACTTGTGAATAAATCAAATCCTTTCTATCTACTTTAACCACCAGATTACAAAAACTACCACAACACTACAGTAAGTTCATAAGTAATTAAGTAATATTATATCTTGGTTTATAAACTAAAACCACTCATCTATAAAAGGTAAATGATACTACTCCATTATAAAATCAAGAAACCACTACACCAAGTAAAATAATAACCATTCTTAAGTAACCTTAAGGAAAAAATTACCAGGTACACAAAATACAAATATCATAAGCATTATACTTTCAAACTATCTTTTTTTAAAAGTTAAATTTATTCTACAAGAATGTAAATATAACACTATAAGCATTATTATATGTTTTATAGTTAACTTTGGTCTGAACTAGTTAAGTTATAAAGCATCTCAAGCCAAAACTATTCAAGCAAACACAAATAACGTCGACCACCACTAACCAACCATAAAGATTGTTTAAACCTTAGGAAAGGAATCTTTTCTTCAAAAGTTATTCGTTTTGCCACTTTAGACAATATATAATAAATAATCAAGATCACATTACTTCATACTTTACTTGTATACTTAGTATCGTTAACATTTAAGCCCTTTATAAGTAACTCTACTTATAAAGTAAAGTTTGGAGATAAACTATTAAAGTGTAAACAATTTTTGAATATCATTTTGTAGATATATATTTTATTGCCGCATAAATATGTGTTGTTCACACACACTCACAAGCCCTAATAAGAAGCACAAGTGTGAAACTTATCTAAAAGGACAACACATTCTTAAGTAACCATTTCCAGAATCCAAACCCTAGAACAATGTTATTCCCAAGATTCGCGTTTATAAAAGTGCATCTCATTACTTATGCATAAAGCATACTGCCTTTTTTAAACATTAGTCCTTACCGGACCAATGATGCTAATTTCAGATTTTGGATCTTATACTAACTCGAAGACCGTGAGTGCATAATCTTGCAATCACAAAAGGCAAGTTCACACTTGCTCATGTCCTTTGTTTATTTCTATAAAGTACTTTACAAATCCAGTGTTGTCACCACCTGCATTTGAAAAAGATCAGAAAACACTATTTTCGATAATAATGCGAGCTACTGGTTACTGATATAGGGTGATCAACTAATCTATTAAATCTGACAGTTGGAACACCACTGCTCAGAACTATATCACCTAGGACTTAACAACCAATGTCGCCAATGATTCTTGCGCCGTATATTACGCGTTGACCATGAGATTTGGAATGGGACAGAGAAGTAAGTTGTATCTTCTTCCTCTCGCATGAAGCCGGATGTGCAGGTCGTGGCTGTTATCCTCGAAGCGTGCATATTAATTGGTAATTCGTAGAGGATATGCAGCATATGGGTTGGAACCCTCAACGTCCCATGGTAGTTCTGGCATCTAACGGTTTGTACAAACCATTGCTGTAATCCAATATGTGGGCATGCTGTACACCAAGGAGGCATGCGAGGTCGCGAAGGGGGCAGTGATTGGCTTGGATCATCTTCTGGGCCCCACGTCATAGAATTGTGGACGGGAATAAGCTGCCCGGTTGTGCAACAAAGAGTTGATATCTCATGGGTAAAGTAACGCACCTCTACAGAGTGTAAGAACTGTAACTTGTTACTCCCTGTTCCGGGAAGGAGCTGCGAACGCGGCGGGAAAGGAACTCCATTAAAGTTCTGGTAAACCCGTGAAGGCTGACGGACATAGCTTTTCAGAATAAAAGCAACCTTTATTGAAATGTTTACAAAAAACTTGCATTGCCTACGACCTATGGTCTGTGGCTGTAGTTATAGTGCATCAAACACTCCTTTTCTAGTGAACTTGCTGAGTACGCTCATACTCAAAGTATCTTCTTAACCCTTGCTAGATTCGGAAGCCGGTACAGACAACATCTACATCAAGTTATGCTCCAGGACTCATCATCCAAAGCTAAAGATCTTCAATGCAGACAAGAAAATCAACATATACATCAACTCAATTGACAAAGTTACTGATTAGATAGGAATATAATCTCTAGCCAAAGAACCTAATTCTGTAGTGTATTGCAATAGCAGCAATGCCAATCCCTTAGTTAAAATACTAGTCTTAATAGTATAATAGTTCTTGCGTTGTTTATCTTTGATTCTTCTCCGTAAGAAGTTATTTCTCTCTCTTTAACCTAGAGTGTTCTCTGGATCTTGGGTAAAGAGTGAGTTGTAACCTTTAGCCATTTATTGGACCCTCTGTGTTTTTGTTGTGCCATTCCGAGGGATGTAATACTAGTGAATGGTGTTTTATTAGTGTTATGTCAATGACTATAGTATACTACATCATGCAGTGGTATGCTGGGTCACCGCACGTCCCCTCCGGTTGTCCCAATTTCTGTCACTTCGAGGCCTTTGGATCCGGACAATGATATGTGTACACAACTTGCAGATAAGATCACAAACAATACTATCATAATGATTCAATAATAAGTTCAGATCTGAGATCATGGCACTCGGGCCCTAGTGACAAGAATTAAGCACAACAAGTTGCAACAAACTCAAATAGCACTAATAGAGATACTAGGCACCATGCCCTAACAATCTTATTCGATTACATGATAGAGCTCATCCAATCCCTACCATCCCCATAGCCTATAGCGGGGGATTACTCACTCATGAATGAGGGAAACATTGATGGTTGATGGAGAGGCGTTGGTGATGACGATGGCGATGATCCTCCACAAATTCCCCGTCCCTGCAGGGTGCTAGAACGAAGTTTCTGGTTCCGAATCGCGGCTTCTGGTGGTGGCGGCGCATTGGAACTCTTTATGGAAAAACGTCGACCCCCCGTGGTTTTTAGGTCAGGAGGCTTCTTATAGGCGAAGAGGGAGGCCGAGGGGGTGCGTGAGGCGGCCGCATCCCCCCAGGTGCAGGCTAGGCCCACCCGCACGGCAGGGGGTGGGCCCCTCAGGCCTCCACTCCTTCTCGTACTCTGGCTCCATGGATCTTCTGGTGAAATAGGATTTTTCGCATATTTTTCGGGATTTTTCCTGATAGTTGATTTTCTGCACAAAAACTAGACACCAAGGTAATTCTGCTGAAATACAAAATTGCGTGTTATTTGTATCCAAATCACACAAGTTTAGAGGAGAAACAATAGCAAAAGTGTTCGGGAAAGTAGATACGATTTGGACGTATCAAATCCCCCCAAGCTTAGCTTATTGCTTGTCCTCAAGCAATTCAGTTGAAAACTGAGTGTGATAAAAGAACTTTCACGAACACATTTGCTTCATATGATGTATATATTCTCAGCACATGAGTAGATACTTAGATAATTCATAATAAGAAGTATGCAACTAAGTCTACTCAATAGTCATTGCAAGATATGAAGAGAAACCAACTCAATAATAATAAGTAGCATGAAACATAAACATAAGCAACATTGCAATGCTTATAATAAGGTATGATAGAGTGGTATCTCGCTTGCCTTTGTTTGTAGGGCACAATATAAATGCCAAGGCACCTCTAAAGTTCACATGAAGACTAGAAGTAAAGATATCAAAGATGCAAGCATCAAAGTCATACATAATTAACCAAGTTTTGAGACAAGCATATTACACTAAGAATGACAACTATGCTCTCAAGAAGGTGCTCATAGAATAAGTGGTGACTCAACAAGGAAGTGAAAAGGTTTTGAAAAGTTTGAAAGGCTTCCAAATGCTGAAAGTAAGGTACTCATTAGCTTTGAGCTCTAATTGCCCCTATCATATTCATCTTCATGTGGTTAATGGTGAAAGTGAGGTCCAATATGAGTTATATGCTTGACAGACCATAAACTGGAAATTCCATGCCCCTTGAGTACGAGGGCCGCTCCTCATGCTACTCAACTTTAGTTACCTGTAAGTTCTTGTCATCGTAAATACATGCGTATCATAGAGAACCGCCAACGGGGTACCCCTTGCACATGATACAGGAGCTGTCCCATAATCAAAATGATAAGGCAAGCAGACAATAAGCATATCAGCGATCTTTTTATTTGCTATTTACATAGGTTTTTATTGAGGATGCTTCACAGATTGCTCATTATGGTTTTGCTGCAAGTTTCCACCATGATTAGGCATGGCTTAGGCTAGCAGCCCAGGCGTTTATCTAACACATATACATAACTCCATGAACTCACAAGCTCCCCGTTTATTTCACACCGATGACATCCGCAAACAAAATAGCATGATATCAACTGGATATGTATCCATAATTGTTGAAAGCTTTCCCCGTGATAGCACGGTTCTGCTAACTCCTAGCCTATAATTTTCAAGCATATAACTTTCATGGACAGTCACAATGGTTCAGGTTTATTAAGTGCACGGAGTAAAGTGTGCCATCAAGTTTGTGAGAGCTTTACTAACTAACTTTCTCAAAATAGTCAAACATTTTATTTGGAAGAAAACAAGGCATAATGAATATGCACTGAATAGCAAATAATGCTAATAGGGAGGTATGGTGGACACTGTTGGTAATATTGGTTTTGGGGAGTTGGACGCAAAAGTAGAGCTCATACTCAGTACAAGTGAAGGCTAGCAATAGAGAGGGAGCGACAAACGAGAGAGCAATAACTGTCATAATCATGCTTGCAACAAAACAGGACTAATTATGGCATAAAAGTGATATAAGAACTCTGAGGCAAAATAAATCATAGAGGCTTACTGACTATTGTTTTAGTCATATGCATGCGTGAGCATGTTCCAAGTCGATTCACATGAAACATTCAGAGGAGGATACAACAATATCATACCAAAATATGAATAGAACAATGCAAGCAAATGTTCACATGACAAGCTACAAAATATTAGCAAGTTGGAGCTAATCACTGATGGCTTACACAGCTTATGTGAGCCTGTTGGGAACCCCAAGAGCAAGGTATGAAGCAGTACATCAACAAGTTTTCCCTCAGTAAGAAACTGAGGTTATCGAACCAGTAGGAGGAAGGAAACGTCACACAGGTGTGGCAAGCAATGCGGAGACCTGCACAACACAAACTCAAGACTTTGCCCCAACTAACAGTGAGGTTGTCAATCTCACCAGTTGTTGTAACAAAGAATTAAATGTATGGTGTGGAAGGCAATGGTTTGAAGCAAGTAAACAAGTAGCAGTGGAAGATGTATCAATGGTAAAGATTGGACCGGGGTCCATAGTTCACTAGAGGTGCTCTCCTTAGATAAACAACATGGCATGAAGGGTAAAAAAATTACAGAAGGGCAATTGACAGGAACAGAGCAAGGCATAACAATGCAATTACTAGTCAGAAAGATCCTATGAGATTCGATTGGGCAATACAACAATATACATAGACCGCCATCCAACTGCATCTATGACTAGAATTCCACCTTCAGGTTATCATCCGAACCCCCTCCAGTATTAAGTTGCAAGCAACAGACAATTGCTTTAAGCAAAGTGTGTAAGGTAAATAGTCCACATGTTCCATGAACAAGAGACCGTTGTTTTCTCCCTAGTGGCAACATCACATCTACAACCGAAGAGATTTCTGTCACTTCCCTTGGAAACTAAAGGCATGAACCCACTATCGAGCATAAATACCCCCTCTTGGAGTCACTAGCAACTACTTGGCCAAGATATCTACTAACAACGGAGAGCATGCAAGATCACAAACAACACAGACATGATAGAATTATAAAGATAAAATCATTAATCAAACCAACATAATAATTGTTGGAGATATGCCCTAGAGGCAATAATAAAAGTGGTTATTATTATATCTTTGTGTTTATGATAAATGTTTACATTCATGCTATAACAGTATTAAACTGGAAACGTTAATACTTGTGTGATTTGTAAACTAAATTAGAGTCCATAGTAAAGCCTCTTTGTAATACTAGCTTGTTGGTTAATATATCCTTTCTAGAGAAGGAGTTTCTCTCGAAAGAAGTGACTAGAAGGAAAGTAGAACTCGACGAGGTGGTCGAACCTTCTCTCGGACTTGAGAGAAGCGCAGCACCGGAAGTGGTTCTTGTGGCGCCTACACCAATAAGAGAGGAAGCTAATGATGTTGATCATGAAACTTTGGTTGAAGTTACTACGGAACCTCGCAGGTCAACGAGAACTCGTACCACTCCTGATTGGTATGATCCCGTTATGAGTGTCATGTTGGTGGACAACACCGACGACCCCGCGACATATGAGGAAGCAATGATGAGCCCAGATTCCAATAAATGGCAAGAAGCCATGAAATCCGAGATTGGATCCATGTACGAAAACCAAGTATGGACTTTGGAGGACTTACCTGATGGCCGGAAGGCTGTCGAGAACAAATGGATTTTCAAGAAGAAAATAGATGTTGATGGTAATGTTACTGTCTATAAAGCTCGACTTGTCGCAAAAGGGTTTTGACAAATTCAAGGAGTTGACTACAATGAGACTTTCTCACCAGTAGCAAAGCTAAAGTCTGTGAGGATTATGTTAGCAATCGTTGCATATTATGATTATGAGATATGGCAGATGGATGTCAAAACGGCATTCCTCAATGGAGACATTGATGAAGAGTTGTATATGATGCAACCCAAAGGTTTTGTCGATCCTAAAGATGCTAACAAGGTATGCAAACTTCAACGGTCCATATATGGATTGAAGCAAGCATCCCGAAGTTGGAATCAATGTTTTGATAAGGTAATCAAAAGTTTTGGTTTTATACAAACTTATGGAGAAGCTTGTATTTACAAGAAAGTGAGTGGGAGCTCTGTATCATTTAAATACTACATGTAGATGACATATTGTTGATTGGGAATGACGTAGACCTTCTTAATAGTGTCAAGGATTATTTCAATAATAGTTTTTCAATGAAAGACCTTGGCGAAGCAGCTTACATATTAGGCATAAAGATTTATAGATATAGATCGAGACGCCTAATATCATTGTCACAAAGCACATATTTGGACAAAGTTCTAAAGAGGTTTGGAATGGAAGATAGCAAGAAAGGGTTCTTGCCCATGTTGCCCAATACGACCTTGAGTAAAAATCAAAGTCCAGCAACGGCAGAAGATAGAGAAAGGATGAGTAAGGATCCCTATGCCTTAGCCATAGGTTCTCTTATGTATGCCATGCTATGTACTAGACATGACATTGCATATGCTGTCAGTTTGACTAGCAGATATCAAAGTGATCCAGGAGTGGATCATTGGACATCGGTCAAAAACATCCTTAAGTACTTGAGAAGAACTAAGGATATGGTTCTTTCTTATGGAGGTGATGAACAGTTCGTTGTAAATGGTTACACCGATGCTAGTTGGAACACCGATCTGGATGATTCTAAATCTCAATCTGGATACGTATTTACTTTGAATGGTGAAGCAGTTAGCTAGAGGAGTGCAAAGCAAAGCGTTGTGGCGAGATCTTCAACTGAATCGGAATACATAGCTGCTTCGGAGGCTTCACAAGAGGCGATATGGATGAAGGAGGTCATTACAGAGCTCGGTGTGGTTACAAGTGCGCTGGACCCAATGTCTATCTACTGTGATAACATGGGCGCCATAGTCAATGCGCAAGAACCAAGGTCACACAAGAAGCTGAAGCACATCAAGCTACATTTTCACGCTATTCGAGAGCATGTCCAAGATGGTGACATAAAGATTTGCAAAGTACACACATGTCTGAATGTGGCGAATCCGTTGACTAAACCTCTCCCGAGGGCAAAATATGACCAGGACCAAACCACCATGGGTGTTCGGTATATTACCATGTAATCTAGATTAGTTGACTCTAGTGCAAGTGGGAGACTGTTGAGATATGCCCTAGAGGCAATAATAAAAGTGGTTATTATTATATCTTTGTGTTTATGATAAATGTTTACATTCATGCTATAACAGTATTAAACTGGAAACATTAATACTTGTGTGATTTGTAAACTAAATTAGAGTCCATAGTAAAGCCTCTTTGTAATACTAGCTTGTTGGTTAATAGATGGTCGTGGTTTCCTGATCATGAGCATTGAGATGTTGTTAACAATAGGATCATATTATTAGGAGAATGATATGATGGACATACTCCTATAGATAAGTGTAGCATTAAGATCAAGTCATTTCAATAGTTCGTTTGCTATAAGCTTTCTGATACATAGTAACCTAATTCCTTCGACCATGAGATCATGATAATCACCATCACCGGAAGGATACTTTGATGACATCAAACGCCACACCGTAACTGGGTGGCTATAAAGGTGGCATTGAGTGTTCGGAAAGTATTGGTTGAGGCACATGGATCAAGAGTGGGATTTGTCCATCCATATGACATATAGATATACTCTGGGCCCTCTCGGTGGAATGTCATCCAATTAGCTTGCAAGCATGTGACTGGTTCACAAGGGATCACATATCACGGGAACGAGAAAAGAGTACTTATCAGTAACGAGGTTGAACTAGGTATGCACAGATACCGACGATCAAAACCTCGGATAAGTAAACTATCGTGAGACAAAGGGAAATTGGTATCGTATGTAAGTGGTTCATTCGATCGCAAAGTAATCGTAGAAATATGTGGGACCATATGAATTTCCAGATTCCTCTATTGGTTATTGATCGGAGAAGTGTCTCGATCATGTCCGCATAATTCACGAACCGTAGGGAGACACACTTAAGGATTCAATGTTGTTTAGTAGATATGGAATGTTAGTAGGGATACAGAATGTTGTTCGGAGTCTCGGATTGGATCTGGGATATCACGAGGAGATACGAAATGGTCCGGAGAATAAGATTCATATAAGGAAAGTCCAATTTCAGAGTTCGGGAAAGTTTTCGATGGTTTCATCGGAGAGGTTCTAGAAGGGTCTAGAAGGTTCACCGGTCCGGAAGGAGAATGGTACATGAATGTTTCATGGGTAAGTGGAATGATTGGATCATATCCTAGGTCACTTGGTGTGTGCATTTGCAAGAGAGAATTAAAGCTCTAAATTGAAAGTCAAACGGGAAGTTTGAAAAGTCAAACTGGAACAATGGTTTCCTAGTGGGAGAGGAAACAAGTCCTTCTCTTAATCCAACTTGGGTTTGGGTTTGGATTCAAACTCACCCCTCCCAAGGCTGCCCCCTCTCATAAATAGAGGGGGAGGGCTGCCCCGAAGCACACAAGCCCTAGCCCCTCTCCACCCGAGCCGCTGCCGCCGACCTGCTGCCGCCAGCACCGCCGCTGCCTTGCGTTGCCGCCAGTCTGTCGCTGCCACCATAGCCGCCGCCGACACCTCCTCATCCTCCTAGACATCTAAACCCTAGATCTCCGGGAAACCCTAATCCACGATAACTCGCGCCGGCTTAGGCGAAGCCCTGCGGGATCTTCCCTCTACTTCCGACACCACGCCGTCATGCTACCGGAATCGCGAGGGGAGAACTACAACCTCCGCTGCCTACTGGAACAAGGGAGAGGAAGGTCTTCATCGAAATCTGAGCGATGTGACCCGGTGGAAGCGCTGCCGGAACGCAGCGCCGGAAGGATCGTCTACGTGATCTTGAGATCGGCAAGTGTACGACTACATCACCCACAAAAATCTGCTCTCATTAACCGCTTTGGAATCTTCAAGGGTGAGTGATTCTATCGACTCGTTACTACAATCTAGTAGATAGATCTTGGCTTGTTTGTGTGCATGCGGTAGAATTTTTTTGTTTTCCATGCTACTAACCCCTACAATAATCTCAATATCCATCGGATCCCCGCAAACACAACATGCATGATTACAAATAGATTAGATCTTGATCATGAACGGAGCTCACAAGATCTATACATGAAAGCACAAAGGAGGAGATACAACCATCTAGCTACTACATGGACCCATAGTCCAAGGTGGAACTACTCACGCATCATACCAGAGAGAAGGCCTCCGAGATGATCTCCCCTCCGGCAGGGTGCCAGGAAGAACTTCAGATCCCCTCGATCTAGGGACGATGGTGGCGACGGCTACAGATGGTTTCGTGGATATTTGATCGGGTACCCAGGGTTTCTGCATCAGGGGCTTCTTATAGGCGAAGGGGGAGGCCTAGGAGGCGGCCACGATAGCCAAACCCTAGCCAGGCGCGGGGTTGGGACCACCCGCACCTGGAGTGGGTCTGGCCCCCTGGCTGGCCCCTCAGGCTCCCCTCCGGACTTCTTCTTCCCCACAGAAAGTAATTGACTTTGACGTTTGTCCCGTCCAATTCCGAGAATATTTCTTTACTAACTTTTCTGAAACCAAAAACAAAAGAAAACAAGCATCTGGAACTGTTGCAACTTGTTAGTAGGTTAGTACCAGAAAACATGTAAAAAGCACCTCAAAGTGTGGACAAGTAAAGCAAAGTAGATACTAATCAAGCATGGAGCATCAAAAATTATAGATACGTTTCCAACGTATCAATCACAAGAAAGCAAGAACTACTAAGCATCCATAAATAACATACACCTTACATGAACAGATTAAGCATGCTCACCATGATGAGTATATGTACAAAAATGAAAACAAATAGAGTTCGTTACCAGCCTCTTACCATACCTCAAGTTGTCTTAATCTTCATTATTGCCCTTCACTTGTGTGGCTTGAATAATAACATGAAACCAAACTCCACTGAGGATGGCTGAAACCTGCAATGAACTCACAAAACCAAAGAAGAACAATAAATATTTTTGGTGTTTTCGACTTTTTTAAAACAAGCAAACAAAGCAAAATCTTTTTAGATTTTTCTTTAAGGCAAACCAAAGCTAGAAAACAAAGAAACAAACCAAGAGGAACAATGATTTTTTTTGGTATTTTTGTGTTTTGAGAAAGCAGAAACAAAAACCAAAAAGAAAGCAAAACAATGGATATACAAAGAACCGAAGAAACATGATATATAGATGAGTGTGATGTCGGTATACCTCCCCCAAGCTTAGGGTTTTGGCCTATGTGGGGCTCAATAGCGCGGGTAGTAACCCCAAGCTGGTGGGTCATCATAGGAATGAACATAGTCAGGCGCTTGCGATGAAGAAGAAGACGTGCCCCAATCATAAGAGGGCTGCCGGTATGAAGACTCTCCCAAGTTGGAGGGCTGAACCGAATCATCTTCGGCATCCTCTCCAACATTCTCCTCTTGCTGGAAGAGCTCCGCCATGTATGTGTCAAACTCCTCCTCCGTGAGCGACCATCCCTGCCTGTTATCAAAATTAAACAAAGCAGGTGCAGACAAATAAACTACTTTCTTAGTCCTACCCCCTCTCCAACTATGCTTGATAAAGGATAACTCATACGGTATATTCTCACAGTAGCCCCTAAAGAAACAAAATTATGCTGAACCATGGAATCAAGATCAAGCCTCTCTATGGGGAACCGATAATCTGAATGGTGGGGCTCTAAACCATGGAAAGCTAGCAACCTAGAGGCGACGATACCTCCACAAATTCCACCCTTCTCGCGGTTAGTGGTAAGACGGTAAGCTATCAAAGCACCCAGGTTATAAGACCTATCCCTATTCAAAGCAGCTAAGATAAAAGCTAGATCAAAAGAAGATAACTTTCTAGCAATCTTTCTAGCAAGAACACACTTGGTAATGAAATAGGAAAAATATCTAATGGATGGGAACTGAATGTTCCAAATTTTACCACTTTCCTCCGAGAAGTCGAAACCTTGGAAAATTTCAGCGTATAAATCCATAAGTGACTTAGGCCTCTCCTTGATCTTCTCACAAGATCCCCAATGAGGTACTCTAATTGCTGCACAGAAATTAGCAAAAGGCAGGTCAACATCTATATTGTATATTTTATAATGGACCATAGGGTTAGATGAAGACCAAGTAAACTGGAAGTCCTACACCACAGCCATGGTTAGCTTGACATACTAAAATGGTTCCCCTTCAATAAAGTGTTCCAAACCTGCATTGGTAATCATAGTTTGGAAATCCTGGAGGATTCTCGCGGCTCTCTTAAATTTAGAGCATGGATATATGGAAGGGAAGACTCCTTCCTCACGATGAACTTTCATTGGCTCAGGTACCATCATATCATATTGATTCAGCGGGTATGCACACATCTTCCTTTCTGAAAATTTTAGACAAAAATCAAACCAAGTGATTTCCAAGTTGATAAATGATGAGAAACTACTATAGGAACTTGCTAGAGGGCTACACATGCATCAAAATGTAATCCCTAAGCATAGAACAAGCATGCAAGCTCACACAACCTGACACCTACAGCAGCAAAATACTCAAGATATAATCTACCAATCACAAATCTAATTGGACAAGCGGAGCAGGCACATACCAAGGAGCAATTCCTCCAAAAATCAGCAGCAAAGATGGGCTGAGCAAGGAGATCGAAAATCGGGAGCAAGAACAGCAGGAACTCGAGGTTGAGAAAGTTTTCCGGTGTTTTTTGGGAGAGAGAAAGAAGATGGCTGCGAGGAGACACTTTGGAGGGCCACAGGTGGGCCACAACCATGCCAGGCGCGCCCCTGGGGATGGCCGCGCCACCAGGGAGTGTGCTGGCCTGGGGGGTCCCCCTGGCTCAATCCAGGTGTCCCTCTACCCCTTTTTTCGAGGAAAAAAATATTATGAATTTTCTAGGATTTTTATTTGGCCAATTTTCAGGGTATGAAAATTGATTTTCTCGTAGAAAAGATTTTTTATAAGAAACAGAAGCAAACAAAAACCAAACTACAGAAGTTCTAAGACACTCTAACAAGCAAACACCTAGCAAAACCAAAGCTAACAAGACAAGCAAAGACTATGAAGGAGAAAAGTAAAAGTGAACAAGTATAACCACAGTGAAAGCATTATTTTGTTCATTAAAATCCTTTTGTTAACAAGGTTGATAAAGTCTTGTTACCAAAACAATCTTATATGAAACAAAACTTTGCATTCCACAAGGTGATTATGTTACCTCAAACCTGATAGTAATGGTCCCAATCATAATAGTTTCAAAACTTTCTTGTGGAATGGGACAATTTATTTCTCCAGCCTTGATGCTCTCAATATTTTCAACGGAGTTCAGGCAATAGCTTTTAGCAGCCTTCTTGGGGAAATAGACAGTATGCTCTTTGTCATTAATATTAAATGTTACTTTTCCTTGATTGCAATTGATGACAACACCTGCAGTATTAAGAAAAGGTCTCCCAAGAATAATAGACATATTATCATCTTCATGCATTTCAAGCACAACAAAATCAGTTAAAACCAAGCAATTATGATCCACTTGAACAGGAACATCCTCACATATACCAACAGGAATAGTATTTGACTTATCAGCCATTTGCAAAGATATATCAGTTGGTATCAACTTTTCTAGCTGGAGTCTCTTGTAGAGAGAAAAAGGTATAACACTAACTCGAGCTCCTAAATCACATAAAGCAGTTCTAACATAATTGTTCTTAATAGAGCAAGGAATAGTTGGTATACCTGGATCACCAAGTTTCTTTGGAACCTCACCATTGAAGGAATAATTAGCAAGCAAAGTAGAAATATCCTCGTTAGGAATCTTCCTTTTATTAGAGACAATATCCTTCATATACTTTGAATAAGGAGGCAACTTAATAGCATCAGTCAAAGGAATGTGCAAAAATAAAGGTTTCATCCACTCACAAAACTTGTTGTAGTGTTCTTCCTCCTTTGACTTGTGTTTCTTATTTGGAAAAGGCATAGGTTTCTGCACCCAAGGTTCTCTCTCACTACCATGTTTATTAGCAATGAAATCTTTCTTAGTGTACCTAGTGTTCTTAGTGTGCTTCTCAGGTTCTTCCTCAACTTCCTCCTTATCAGGAGCATCATTTTTATCATTACCACTCTTAGTTTCAGCATCAGAGACAGATATACTATTAGGATCTACAGCAGGTTCAAGTGGTTCCTCAACTATTTTATGTTTCTTTTTCTTTCTCTTACGAGGACTACCACTACTTTCACCTTGTTGAGAATCCTGCTCAATTATTTTAGGGTGTCCTTCAAGATATAAAGGATCTTGAGTAGCTATACCACTCCTAGTTCTAATTCCATAAGCATGTTTATCTCCTGAGGCATTAACTAGCATATCCTTTTGTACCTTAGAAAGTTGATCAATTTGGGTTTGAACCATTTGAAAGTGTTTACAAAGCATTTTAATATCATTAGCAGTTCTTTCCACAATATCTTTCAACTCATTAATAGCTCTAGAGTTTTCTAATAAATGATTCTGAACTTGTTTATTAAAATTACCTTATTTAACAATAAATGTGTCAAGTTCCTCTAAGCATTGATTAGGAGGCTTACCATAGAAAATATCACCTTCATCAAAGTGGAGAGAATGTACCTCGATAGTAGATGAATGGGGAATTGGCTTACATAATTCTTCTATAGGAGGTAGATTCTTCACATCTTCAGCTCTAATACCTTTCTCCTTAAGACATTTGTTAGCTTCTTTCATCACTTCATCATTTAATGCAATTACTCCCCTCTTCTTTGGTGTTGGTGTTGGAACTGGTTCAGGCACTACTGGTTCAAGAGTAATGGCCTCAGGTGTATTTAGCTCAGTTGATGTTCAATCATCATAATTCTTGCTTCTTTTAGCCATTAATTCTTCAGCATCTGTAGGAGTTCTTTTCCTGAAAACACAATCAACAAAGCTATCTAGGTATGTCCTAGAATCATCAGTTAGTCCACTATAATAAATATCAAGAAGCTCATTTTTAGGTAATGTACATCCAGGATGTGCATGAATCAAGGCATGGAACCTTGTCCATGACTCAGGCAACTTCTCTTCTTCTCCCTGTTTAAAATCAAAAAGTATTTACAAAGCAGCATGTCTAGCACTGGGAGGAAAATATTTCTGGAAGAAAGAAGCAATCAAGCAATCAGGGCTATCAATGTAACCATAAGGTAATCTATTAAACCAAGCCTTAGCTTCTCCTTTTAGTGAAAAAGGGAAGATCTTAGTAACAAAGTACTTGTGCATCTTAAAATCATCAGTGAATAAGGCACTCATAGTGGAAAACTCATTCATATGTGCCACAATACTCTCATTTTCAGTCCCACACAAAGGTTCTTTCTCAACAATGTCTAAATAGGATAAATCAAGAGAGAAATCATAATCTTTATCTTCAATATCTATGGGAGAGGTGGCAACCTTAGGATCAGAGGATAGTTTGGGAATAATGGTGCGTCTCGCAAGGAGACTCTTAATAGCACTAGAACCATGTGTGTTTTAACACTCTTCAATAAATTCATTAGTAAACTCAATGTAACCATCATTAATATCATATCTCTCTCTAGACTCAGGTGAGCTAACAGGTGTAACAGTGCCTTCACTAGGAGTTTTAGTATATCCTAGACTAGACATAGTAGCATCTAGGAAAAGACCTAATGAACCACTCGCATCAAGAACAGGAGAAGTAACATCATGGGTATCAAAAGCAGTTTCAGATTCAGCAGTAGTAGCAGTGTGTGTAGCATGAGTATGTGGTGGTGGAGTAACAAGCTTACTTATAACAGACGGTGAATCAAGAACGACAAAGGTGTTTAGGACTGTACCTCCTCTTGTAGTGGATGGTAAAATATGAAACTTTCCATCACGAGACTTACCCATGATGAACGGAGTAGTAGTGAACAATAGTAGATCCAAGTGAACTTATAAATAAAGCTATGCTCCCCGGCAACGGCGCCAGAAAATAGTCTTGATGACCCACAAGTATAGGGGATCACAACAGTTTTCGAGGGTAGTATTACCCAATTTATTGATTCGACACGAGGGAAGCCAAAGAATACTTGCAAGCCTTAACAACTGAGTTGTCAATTCAGATGCACCTAAAAATAGTTCTTGCTCACAGAAGTTTATCAATAGCAACAATTTTGTAGTAGCAATAGCAAAGTAACAGCAGCAATAAAACAGGAGCAATAGTAACAGTAGTAGCAAACAGTAGGATATGAGAGCGGTAGGGATAGGGATGGATGGACGGGCGTTGCATGGACAAGTCTAAACATGTAACTCCAAGATCTAGGGAAATTGCAGATAAATAAGAATAAGCATCCAAGTACTAAACAATCATAGGAATGTGCTTCATATATAGTCATGCATGCTCGCAATGAGAACTTGCACAACATCTTTTGTCCTGCCAGCCCGTTGCATCGGGGCCTCAAGGGAACTACTGGCAATTAAGGTGCTCCTTTTAATAGAGCACCGAAGCAAAGCATTAACACTCCGTGAAAACATGTGATCCTCACATCACAGCCATCCTCTCCGGTTGTCCCAATTTCTGTCACTTCAGGGCCTTTGGATCCGGACAATGATATGTGTACACAACTTGCATATAAGATCACAAACAATACTATCCTAATGATTCAATAATAAGTTCAGATCTGAGATCATGGCACTCGGGCCCTAGTGACAAGCATTAAGCACAACAAGTTGCAACAAAGTCAAATAGCACTAATAGAGATACTAGGCACCATGCCTTAACAATCTTATTCGATTACATGATAGAACTCATCCAATCCCTACCATCCCCATAGCCTACAGCGGGGGATTACTCACTCATGGATGAGGGAAACATTGATGGTTGATGGAGAGGCATTGGTGATGACGATGGCGATGATCCTCTATAGAGGGAGTGACCTTCAAATAAGGTAGGGTCCCCTGTGTTTACAATGCTAGTCCCTGGATCAATAGCTAGCATCCACAGTTAAGATGTAATATCAAGAAACAAGGGTCATAATATAACTTTATAACCAGGAATAACATAATTTTATTACATCAAACATAGCTCATCTGGCTATTACATTATATTGCAGCGAAATAACTATAAGTATGGGTCCTTCATCTTCAAGATGCCACAGGCAGACATGCTGGTTGTAGACTTTGTAATCCTAATCATTCAATCTTCACTAAAGCAATCAAACCTGCAACATTTCAAGTTACAGCCACAAGGGTCAATACATTTGAATTATATTGGCAAGTTTCACTACTATGTAGAATATGAGTGGATCCTATCATTACATGCAAATTTGGCTAAGTAGGGTTTTAGGCTCATTTGCATAAAGCAATATTTTATCCTATCTTCTCAAAATGGTTTTTGGTCTTTGAACAAATCTTTGAAACTCCTTGGTAAAGACCAAGTGTTTAGGTTATTATCAAACTCCTTGAATCCCTTGGTAACCCCAAGTGTTCAAGTTTTTAACACAAAATCTCTTGAGCTCCTTGGTAACCCCAAGTGCATCAAGCTTTATTAAACCTCTTGAACTCCTTGGTACCCCCAAGTGTTCAAGTTTTTATTTTTAGAAGTTGGAATGTCGAGATCTCCCATAGTTCAAACTTTAGTTGCTCAGTATTGTCCATAACCGGGGACACGGCTAAGTACTTAGGTTTTATTTTCTTCTGCAGAAGTAGTACACTTTACCCACATGTCACAATCCCATCTTGTTGCCACCAGTGGCCACTGGATTAGTGCTCACCAAGATGGAGTACTGGCAGATTGAGAATGTGACGAAGTCTTTCCAATAGGTCCTCCCATACATCATTGCTAGCTTGTCTTCAGTACCCATGTAGGATTCTAGGTCCCCATGTCCAGTAAACTAAAGACAATGCATGGGTCTTCCTAATGTAGTTGACTAAGCCAGAGCCATAATAGCATGTGGTTGCACACGAAAGCCACAAATGGAGAAACATGTTCAATCTCTAAGTTTCCTGGGTGGTTTTCTTTTGGAGCACAACACAAAGAGATTGCCATAGACATGGTTCCTTTTGTTGCCACCTTCTCCAAAACTCAAAGTAACCTTGGCCACCCAGGTGGTTCATTGAGTCCTTGTTTTATTATATAAAACACAAGTCCTTTTCTCAACTTTGTAAAATCTCAACATGTATCTCTTTTCAAAAGTATAGCATGGCTAAGCATGTATCAACTACAATGTTTTCACTAAGGAATGTATAGGGTATCCTATTAGGATTTAGCATAGCATAAGTATAAAATTATTTTCATGCATGTTTCAAAATCCACTAAGTATAATGAAAATAGTAGGACTTTAGATGATAGTGTAACTTGCCTTTTTGGTAGGGAATGGTGGTTCACTCCTTGATCTTGCTAGTCTCACACTTTCTAGCTTCACTACAATCAATCAAGCAAACACAATATCAACTAGCATTCCAAACCAATAATCAATCAACACTTCACACACATAAAACAATGGGATCTAGGTTTTGCATGGAAACATGCATAAGATAGTTTTATTTGCAAGGAGTGGTCTCCACTAGGCTTCTAACTTTATAAGGCTCAAGGTGGTCATTTTCCAAAGTGGCCAAGTCATTTGTAAAAAGGTTTTGTCCATAAACCATTTTTAAATCCATTCATCATTTTATGTGGTGAAAAATATTTTTTTATCAAAGCAAAAACTTTAGGTTGTCCACCAAATAAGTTTGTTTCACAAAACTTGGTGTTTAGGGTCAGTAGGTTTGATCCAAAACATTTTCCCAAAGTTTTTACTCCAAAATCATTTTCATAGCAAAACCATTATTTTTATTTGGTTAGAAATGGACTAAATCAATTAATCCATTCAAAACTTTATCAAATCCATTTTCCAAACCATGGGTTGGTCCCTAGGGTCAGTAAGTTCACAACAAAACATTTTGCTAAGGTTTTAACCCTAAAATAATTTTTGAACAATTTTTCTAATCTAAACAAGCACACAAAAGTTTCTGCAAAAACAAGCAAACTAATAGATACTATTTACTAAACTAAGGGCATGGTTGGCTAGAGCTTGTTCCACTGATTCCAACGATATTAATATTGTAAATTTTGGATGTGTGGATCCAAAGTTACAAAGGTTTGAAAATCAGAATCTAATCAGATTTCAAAATCAGTTCTAACCAAAGTCTGGCCACGCGTCGCGTTGTCATTCGCTGGTACCGGTTCGGCCGGATCGCGTAGTTGCAGCCATTGGATCTAATCAGATCGTGCAGCACAGGATGCGTACCCCTTCGCTGTTAAGTGATTCTATCGTATTCGTTCGATCCAGATCCTATGGTGCTGGTTGGTTTGACCAAATGCGAGCGGCACCGACGGTGGCTAGCGGCGCATTGCCAAAGCGGTGGCGCTTACTGATTTACAGAAAGGAGGATGGGAAAGTGCTCACCAGAATCGCAGGGCTATGGTGATGCTCAAGGTACTGTTGGCTTGACAAGGGGCGCATGAGGACAGGAGGAATTCCTCGCCGGAGTTAGGTCTGGCGACGGTTGTACGCGGTCGAGGTCGAGGACGGTGCTACGGTTCACGAGAGGGAAAACAAGAAGCATGGTTAGACGCGTACGACCAAGGAGATGACGCGTGCGTGAACGAGAGGAAGAGGGGCGGCCGGAAACTACCTGTGGGGCTCGTCGGAGTCGGAGCGGACGGCGGCGTCGTTCAGAGCTTGTTGCAGACGTCGCTCTGGGGCGCCCGCGGTCGTATGGGTGGTACGGGAAGAAGCGTCAGGAAGTGGGGAGTCTCCTAGTGTGCTCAGGGAGGCACGGGGCGGTGTTGAGTCGCCGAAATCGGCACCGGACCTCGTTGGAGCAGAGGGTGGTGTTGGGTGAAATTCGGCAGCCTGAGGGCGTGTCGAGGTGGGGCAACAGAGGGGAAAGGAGGAGAAGACGCTGGCGTTTTAACGTGCATGGTCAAGGCGAGTAATGGTGGCCGCGTTAAGACGAATTAAGGCCGTGGAATCACTGCAGGAAACGGCGACGAGGGGAGGAAGAACAGGTCACGCGGGTGAGGAGGATGAACAGGAGAGGTGGGGTCCAGTCGTCAGGGAGAAAAGGAGTGAGGGAAGGGTCCATCGGCCAGTCTCTTTGCGGGTCTGGGAGTGAGTGGAAAAGAAAACGCTTCGGGGAGGGGGAGCTGGGCTGGTTGGGCCTTGCTGGGCTGCTGGGTTGGGTCAGGTCCAAAATCTATTTTTTTCTTTCCTGAACCTTTTTCTATTTCTATTTCCAATTCTGTTTTGAAATTTCAAACAACCAAACAACACTCAAATCAATTCAAACAACCACCACACTTTGTTATTTTGAAATTGGTTCTGTTCAGTAACATAAACCAAATTTCCAAAACAAATAATAATTTTTTAATAATAAAGTCCATTATTAATTAAATAAATGGACCTTGATTTAATAAAACAAAATAGAATTTGATTTATTTAAAACTCCATTTTTAAATCTGATTATTTTCAAAACCAAATCAGTAGGTTTTATTTGAGAATATAAAATACTTGGAAAACTTATTTTAAACAAATAAACAAGTTTTGATGGTTTAGAAATAATAAAACCTTTATTAATAACACTGGGATATTAAATCCTAAATGTTTTATTTTAAATAAACCTCTACTATTTTAATCAAAGCAAAATCTTTTGTTTCAAAAACTTGGCCAAGGTTTAATTTGGCTTTATAAAATAACCTTATTAAATTCCTTTTCATTTGAAAACCAAATCCTTTTATAAAATATTTCCAAAAAAGAAATAAAATATTTTTATTTTTCCTTTGTTAAATATTTATCTTTTTAATCCCTTTAGGATTACTTTGTTCAAAATAGGTTTGAAGATTCCCATTGGAATTCAAAAAGTTTCTTCTGGCCCTGAAAATCAACAAGGTTTTATTTTATTCAATTCTTTTTCACATTACAAGATTTGGAAAATCTTGGGATGTGACATCCTCCCCAAATTCCCCCGTCCCAGCAGGGTTCCAGAACGTATTTTATGGTTCCGAATCGCGGCTTCTGGTGGTGGCGGCGCATTGGAACTCTTTCTGGAAAACGTCGACCCTCCTCCCCCCCCCCCCCCGTGGTTTTTATGTCAGGAGGATTCTTATAGGCGAAGAGGGAGGCCAAGGGGGTGCCTGAGGCGGCCGCACCCCCCAGGCGCCGTGGATCTTCTGGTGAAATATAATTTTTGGCATATTTTCCGGGATTCTTCCTGATAGTTCATTTTCTGCATAAAAAAAGACACCAAGGTAATTCTGCTAAAAACAACGTTAGTCCGTGTTAGTTGTATCCAAATCACACAAGTTTAGAGGAGAAACAATAGCAAAAGTGTTTGGGAAAGTAGATACGTTTTAGACGTATCAACGTGTCGTGATGACTTCGCGTTGTCCTTAGAATTGTTCACTTTGATAATAACAGTTTGGTTGCCATAATTCAAAAGGAATGTCAGCACAGGTTTTTCAACCATAGGCAAGTCCATCAAGAGCTCACGCAGCCATTCTGACTCAATAGTGGCCGTGTCTAAATCAGTAAGTTCTACTTCCAAAGTTGACCTCGTCAATATGGTATGTCTACAAGACCTCCATGAAACTACGCCACCTCCAAGGGTAAACACATAACCACTTGTGTTATAGAGTTCATCAACATCAGAGATCCAATTCGAAACACTATACCCTTCAAGCACAGTAGGGTGCCCTGAATAATGAATCCCATAGCTCATTGTACCACATAGATCATGCATGACCCTTTTAAGTGCATGCCAATGATCAATACCCGGGTTATACATGAACCTACTAAACTTTATCATAGCAAAAGAGATATTGGGTCTCATAGCTCTTGCTAAGTACATGAGAGAACCAACATTTTGTGAATATTTCAACTGATTTGTTGGTTCCTTCTTATTCTTTCATAATGTCAAACTCGGATCATAAGGTGTTGGATAATTCTTGCCATCAATAAAGCCAAATCGCTTCAAGACCTTCTCAACATAACGAGATTGCATTAAAGTAATCCCATTCTCGTTCTTAATAAGCTTGATGTTCAGAGTCACATCAGCCTCTCCTAGATTTTCATGTCAAAACTCTTTAATGGGAAATACTTGACTTCATTTATCACTTTCATGTTTGTACCAAAGATCATAATGTCATCCACGTTGATACATCCATTTTGCATCACTATTCTTTATCACAATTTACTGCTATTCATTGATATATTTCATATTAAGAGGTGTTACTTATGTTGTTTCATCTATTTTTGCATGTTGGATGACTTTTGAAGGATGAACTCCTAGAGTCAGGATTCTGATGAAAAAACGGTGTTTGGATGCAATTTTCGCCAAGATCAGAAAATACCGGAAAATACACAAAAAATCCTATTTTTCCAGAAGACGAAGGAAGCCAGAAGGGGAGGCGGAGATGGGCCACAGGGGCCCACACCCCTCCTGCGCGGGCCACCCTAGGCCGTGCCACCCTGGCCCGCCTGTTGCTCCGCCCTTTCGCCTATATGTTCTCCTCGAAACCTTAATACATGGTGGAGCGACCATAGAAAGATTCCGCTACCTCTGCAGGGTGGAAACTACTAAGAGAGAAAGATCTCTCGGGCAGACAGATTTCTGTCGGGGAAATTCCTTCCTGGAGAGGGGAGATTGTTGCCATCAACACCGTCATCAAGCTAGACTTCATCAGGATCATCATCATCATCCTCACCATCACCTACACTAGCACCATCATCACCATTCCATCCTGCTATAACAATTGTGTTGAATCTTGCATAGTTCTTAGGATAAACTTTCCTGGTGTTGATTACTTTAGTAGTTGATGCTTGTGAGTGGAACCATTGAATTATTGTCTATGTTCAGATTGTGATTCATCATCATATCTCTAATCTTGATCCATATGATGTCTCGTGAGTAGTTCATTTAGTTCTTGAGGACATGTGAGAAGTCATGTTGTTAGTAGTGGAATTGTGTTGAGGTATTATTCAATGGTTTGATATTTAAGTCGTGGTGCTATTATTCTAGTGGTGTCATGTGAACATCGACTACATGATACTTCACCATTTATAGGCCTAGGGGAATACATTATGTATTTGGCTACTAATTATGGGGTTGCCGGAGTGACATAAACCTGAACCCCCGTTAGTAAACCTTTGCACAAAGGAGTGTAGGATCTTAGAGTTTAATGATGTGGTTAGGTTTTTATCTTCATTACTTTCTTGTAGTTGGGGATGCTTGGAAGGGGTTTAATCACAAGTATGTATTAATCCAAGTAAGGTCGGTACATTAGCACAGGTTCACCCACACAACACTTATCCAACCAAAGCAGATTAATCAACTATATGAAGAGAAATCACTTGACAGTATTCTCATGTGTCCTCGAGAACGTTTGGTCCTCATAAGTATTACACCCGGCTTGTCCTTTTCTAAGAAAGGATTGGGCCACTTGCTGCAATTATTTATTGTCTTTATTTACTTGCACTTTATTTCTTGGCTTTATCAAAAAACCCTAAAAATCCGTTTGCTAAGTATTTATAGAGAATTCCTGCTCCAAACCACTAGTTAACACCTTCTGCTCCTCGTTGGGATTGACACTCCTATTTATTGAAAGTACTACGATACACCACTTATACTTGTGGGTCATCAAGACTATTTTCTGGCGTCGTTGCCGGGGAGTGAAGCGCTATTGAAGAACGGAACTGGTAAAGGAAACTTCTACTGTGAGTATTATTTTTTATTTTTGTTTGTTACTTTGTTTCCAATATGGACAACCCACTTGGTTTCCTATTTGGGAAAGCTACTACCAATGCTAGGGTAGTATATGAAGCACCACCTGCTGAGATAGATCCTTGTAAGATACCTACAAGAATTTTTTATCGTGTTATGGATAATTATTATTTTGGGAATGGAACTGTCCATCCTGGTGATCACTTGTTTTTTATCCATAAATTATGCGGGTTGTTTAAGTGTGCATGTATCACACTGGAACAAGTCAAGAAAAAGTTACTCTCTATATCATTGAAAGGAAGAGCTGAAGAATGGTATAAGCTGCTAAAGAATTGGCAATCTATGGAATGGAAGGAAATAGTACCTCTCTTTTATTCTAAATTCTATCATCCCAGTGAGATTCATAAGGATAGGAATCAAATATATAACTTTTGCCGGCTCAGGAAAAAAACCTAAGCGTACCACCGCTACTCTGTGGAGTGGTAAGCAATCACCGATACGTAAATATGAGCCTCTACGAAAGTACCAAAGGTTCCTCCCAAGAGAGCTTATGACTATACTCGAGAGGAGAATGTGGCGATCGTCGAGGTGGAAACGACAGAGTTTTTTGCTAAATTGAAGAGGCCGAAAGAGCCAGGCTTCTCTAGCACCAACCTAAGCCAAAGTTGGTATCAGACTATAAGCGCTATATTCTCAAGTCACATGCGGCACAGAAGCTGTTGAAGAGCAGTAGTGCAAGCGGGAAATCAGTTCCCCAGCTCGGAGAACAAAAAAATCGTGCCCCCCGCTCAAGGTGATTTCCCATACTAATATGGGATCGAGCAAATATGCGGTCGAAGAGCAGTATGATCCAGAGTTAGTTGCCCTATAAGGAGAAGCTACCGCTGCTCAAGGTATGCGTATTGCTAAGTACTTATCTCAGTTAGAGTACTTCCCCACGATTGAAGTAGCATACAAATACCAATACGGGAATTCTCTCGTCAAACCTGAGGAGGTCAAGAATCTACCAACAAAAATGCGAAGATTTTATAACTGGTATATGGATGCCTCAAAGGTTGGGACAAACTGGATAATGTTGGGAGTTAAAAAAGAGCATTACGGGAAAGGAGATGACGTGATAATGATTCAACTTGTTGAACTATTTCAGTTATTCAATCAAGACGCCATCGACAAATCGATTATCGGTGCCTATTGTCTATAAGTACTAATTTTGTAATTAAGTCTCTAGCTTGCTCACCTTGTTTATTGCATGTATAATCATACTCACTATATTATGCAGAATGAAGATTCTCGAATGCATAAGAGGACAAATCTATGACATTGAGTTCATTGACCCATATTGGGTTCATGAAGCTAATCTTAAAGAAAGAACCAAGGATACAGAGGATAATATTGTATGTGCGTTAAGGTTTCAAGAAATTAAAAGAGAAATATTATTTCCTTACAATTTCGGGTGAGTGTTATTGTCTTATACACATTCCATTTCACTTACTCGATGTTAAGTTTATAATTGATGAGTTATACGTGCGCAGCTTTCACTATATTTTGCTAATCATTCAACCTGACAAAGGGCTGGTACAAGTCATGGACTCGAAACATAAACCCCTTGAGTAGTGAGTGGACATGCAGATGATACTCCAACGATAATTTTAATCATTATGGCACTATATCGGCAACTTTCATGAATTTCCTAATATCAATTAATTAATAACTTCTTTTATTCGTTTTCTTCGCCCTGCAGCGCTTCACCAACAAGGTTAGGGGTGTTTGGAAAGATGAGCTTACATTTGGACCACTAGATGTAAGTACTACTAGCTAGATCCGCGTATCTCTTTGATTCTAGTTTCGATACCATTATCATGCTTGATTATTATTTTGATTGAACTCTGTTCTCTAAATTGCCTGACGCAGGGACTCGAGAATAATTTATGTGGATACTATGTTTGCGAGTTTATCCGTTAGACGTGCTATGAAAAGGGAAGAAATTTAGAGCAACTTCGCGTATGTAAACAATATATGTTGACTCCTTCTTTATGTGTTTTTTATTACCATCAATTGTGTTTAGTTTCATTTATATATGTTGACTCCTTTAAATTAGATCGAACGGCTGCGGGACGGTCTTCTGCCAAAGGATCGCCTACGAGCAATTCAAGAGAAATTGGCGGGATTCTTAGATGCAGAGGTCCTAAACCCAAAAGGGAAATACTATATGAAGTTCAATATAAGGCAAGAAGGATCGTAAAAAGAGATTATTTTGTATATCGATATATATATATATGTTTATGATATATATATATATATATATATATGCTCGTGTATCGATGTAATATGTTCGACACTTCGATCTCTATATTTATGATAATGTTGTGTAATATAATAGTTCATTCATTGATGAGTATAAAACATAATATAAAAAGGAAAACAATAAAAGAAAAATATATAAATAAATTCTCTGCCGCGGCAAAAAAATATGGCAAAAATAAATTCTCTACCACGGTACAAAAAAATGCTAAATTGCTACCGCCACAGAGACAGATTTATTCCGGCTCGTAACGGATGCTCCTCCCCCTCGCGCTAGGCAGCGGCCATGCCACTTTTGTCCTGGTTCGTAGCCCAACTGAAACTAAAGACTAAGGGTTTTAGTCCCGATTGTCCCGTCCTAGTTAGACAACCGGGATTAAAGCCCCTTATAAACCGGGACAAGAGCCCCGTTCTCCATTAGTGTGACTCTAGTCGACTTTTTTTTGTTTCTGCTTCAACTACGCACGGGGGATAGACGGCGACGACCAGTTGCTGTGCTCCCGAAATATTCATCGGAACCGATAAAGAAAATCTCGCTGCGTTCGAATCACGGGGCACTGTTTCCGCTCGAACTCAATCAGAAACGCGTGTTTCCACGAGTCTCGAGTTCGTCTCGATTCAAGGCAATAGCAATAAGCAACTCAGTCTGGCCCAGGCGGGGCTATTCCACAAGCCAGTTAATCAGCTGACAAGTGCGGTGCAAATTCATCAAGGCAAAGATCTACAAAGGTTCTACGTGTCGCGAAGGCGTCTGATTCGGCAAACCACCAGATTGTCGAACCGCCTAAAAACGAGCCAGGACGGATACCCGTGAGGTCTACCAAGTCACGATGCAGCGGTGAAGACATGCAAGCGTCGATCTGTACAAACAATCAGTTTGGATCAAGCTAGCTCACGTGCAAAGGCGCCAGGGAAAGAATAAAGATGCATTGCAGAATTTGACCAAGTCCCGATGCAGCGGTGGGAGACATGCAAGCGTCAATCTGTACAAACAATCAGTTTGGATCAAGCTAGCTCACCGTGCAAAGCCACAGAAAGAACAGAACAGAAAAAAGACAGGCCACAGGCCACAGACAAACAATCAGTTTGGATCAAGCGTTCTAACAATCAGTTTCAGCACTGCCGTTGCGCATCGAATTCGGTCACAGGCAAGAACAGAAAAAAGACAGGCCACGGATGAGCTGCTTGTTAGAAACCGTGTTGTACACATACGTGAGGTCCTGTACCCATACATATTGTAATTGTATTGTACCCTGTCGAAGTATATAAATAGAGGAGAGGTAGAGGCCTAGACCCTACGAAAACCCTAAACATATTATGAAACTTGGTATCAGAGCCAATTCCGCCACCGCCGCGAAATCCGTCCGTCGCCGCCGCGAGATCTCTCCACCGTAGCCGCGATGACGACTTCCGCTCTCTCCATCTCGGAGTCCATCGGGCCAATCGCCTCATTGTCGACCAGCTCCGCCACCGTCGAGTCACAGCTAGTGTTCTTGGCGGTCTCCGTCCGCATGGAGGCGGGCAACTTTGCCCTATGGAAGGGACTCCTCCTTCCCAACCTCGTCGGTGCCGGCCTTCAACATCATCTCGACGAGAACGTCGTGGTGCCCAAGAAGACCGTCACCCAAGGATAGGGGGACAAGGACATCATCGTCGTGAACCTGGAGTACGCGCGCTGGTGGTCTGCCTATCAGAAGGTCATCGCACTAGTGGAAACGAGGTCTTTTGTTGATCCCGAAAAAGGGCTTTAACACCGCTTCTTCTACGAACCGGTGTTAAAGGGGGGCCGTACCAGCGTGGCCCCTGCGGCAAAAAAGGAGCCCCCCCTTTAACACCGGTTCATGCCACGAACCGGTGTTAAAGGTCCTACAAAATGTGCCAGCGCCCTTTAACACCGGTTCGTGGCATGAACCGGTGTTAAAGGGGGGGGGCTATATAAGACACCACCCCAGCCCACACACACCCCACTCTTCCATTCTTTCACATTTTGGAGCCTAGCAAGAGGGTGTGAAGAGTGCTAGTTTGTGTTTTTTTCATATGCACAAGAGGTGTTCGGTGAAATGCCCGAGAGCTCAAAATAAGTTTTCTTGTTGCTCTTTCTGTCTCGGTCGAGGTCGGCAACTATAGTTTCATGTGTCATTGATGTACTATATATATAAATGGTCATCTCCCTATTATTTTTTGATATATACTACATATTAATGCAGATGAACCGGCAATGGATGTACGGTGACCGCACTTCCGAGTACATTACGGGCCTCCAAAATTTCATCGTTGTGGCTAATGCAAACCGTGGTCACAATGGTTTTATGTGTTGTCCGTGTGTTCACTGTCAGAACAAGAAAGACTACTCAAATACCAGAACCATTCACGCCCACCGCTTGATCCGGTTTCATGCCCAGCTATAATTGTTGGACCAAGCACGGAGAAAAAGGGGTTGTGATGGAAGACAACGAAGAAGAAGAGGATGATGACAACTATCATAATATGTATCCTGAATATGATGATAATGCAACGGAGGTAGATAATGAAGATCAAGAGGGAGCAGATGGGCCCGCTGATGACGATCTTGGTCGGGCCATTACTGATGCAAAGGAAGAATGTGAAACTGAAAAGGAGAAGGAGAAGCTGGAGCAGATGTTAAAGGATCACAAAACATTGTTGTATCCAACTTGCGAAGATGTCCACAAAAAGCTAGGTGCCACACTGAATTTGCTGCAATGGAAGGCAGAGAATGGTGTGACTGACAGCGCATTTTCAAAGTTGTTGGTAAAAATGAAGAATCTTCTTCCAAGAAATAATGAGTTGCCAGACAGTACATACCAAGCAAAGAAGGTTGTCTGCCCTCTAGGATTAGACGTGCGGAAGATACATGCCTGCATTAATGACTGCATCCTCTACCGCGGTGAGAAGTACGAGAATTTGGATACATGCCCGGTATGCACTGCACTGCGGTATAAGATCAGACGAGATGATCCTGGCGATGTTGAGGGCGAGGCCCCTAGGAAGAAGGTTCCCGCCAAGGTTATGTGGTATGCTCCTATAATACCACGGTTAAAACGTCTCTTCAGAAATAAAGAGCATGCCAAGTTGTTGCGATGGCACATGGAAGACCGTAAGAAAGACGCGATGTTGAGACACCCCGCTGATGGGTCACAGTGGAGAAAAGTCGAGCGAGAGTACCCGGACTTCGCACGTGACGCAAGGAACTTAAGGTTTGGTCTAAGTACAGACGGCATGAATCCTTTTGGTGAGCTGCAGTCACAGCACCTGGCCTGTGACCCTATGTATCTATAACCTTCCTCCTTGGTTGTGTATGAAGAGGAAGTTCATTATGATGCCAGTGCTCATCCAAGGCCCGAGGCAACCCGGCAACGACATTGATGTGTACCTAAGGCCATTAGTTGAAGAACTTTTACAGCTGTGGGCCAAACCAGATGTACGTATGTGGGATGAGCACAAAGGGGAGCCATTTGACCTACGAGCATTGCTTTTCGTAACCATCAATGATTGGCCTGCTCTTAGTAACATTTCAGGCGTATAAACAAGAGATACAATGCATGCACACACTGTTTAGATGATACTGAAAGTGTATATTTGGATAAATGTAAGAAGGTTGTGTACCTAGGGTATCGCCGATTTCTTCCGAACTCGCATCCAAAGAAGAAAGAAAGGCAAGCATTTCAAGCGTCTGGCGTAACCCCGGAGGAAGCCCGTCCTCTGCAGGTGAGGAGGTATTTGGTATGGTCAAGGACCTAGAAGTAATCTTTGGAAAAGGTCCCGCAGTCTATCTGTTCGAATGACGATGCGGACACGCGCCCATGTGGAAGAAGCAATCTATATTTTGGGACCTACCCTATTGGAAAGTCTTAGAGGTCCGCTCTTCAATCGACGTGATGCACGCGTGACGAAGAATGTTTGCGTGAACCTGCTAGGCTTTCTAGGAGTGTATGGGAAGACAAAAGATACACGGAAGCACGGGACCAGCAACGTCTGAAGGCCCCTGAAGAGCCTATGCATCCTGAGAACGAGAAGGGTAAACGATGCCACTTAACTCCTGCCAGCTACGCTCTTACCAAAGCAGAGAAGGAAATCTTTTTTGAATGTCTGAGCAGTATCAAGGTCCCGTCGGCTTCTCGTCGAATATAAAGGGAATAATAAATATGGCGGAGAAAAATTCCAAAACCTGAAGTCTCATGACGCCACGTGATTATGACACAATTGCTTCCGATTGCATTGAGGGCTTCTACGAAAATGTTCGAGTACCCATTGTGAAGCTATGTGCATTCCTCAATGCAATATCTCGAAGGTAATCGATCCGAAAGCCTACCGTGGTTACAAACAGATGTGGCCCAATGTCTTGTCGACTTTGAGTTGGTGTTCCCACCATCCTTCTTCAATATTATGACGCATCTCTGGTTCACCTAGTAGAAGAGATTGCCATTCTCGGTCCTGTATTTCTACACAATATGTTCCCCTTTGAGAGGTACATGGAGTCTTAAAGAAATATGTTCATAACCGTGCTAGGCGTAAGGAAGCATCTCCAAGGGCTATGTAACAGAGGAGGTCATTGAGTTCTGTGTTGATTTTATTCCTGACTTTAAGGCGATTGGTGTTCTAGAATCACGACATGAGGGGAGATTGCGTGGAAAAGGCACCCTAGGATGTAAAGCAATGATATGTAGGGACGGGCATTCTCTCAATCAAGCACACTACGGTTTTACAAAGATCTATCTTGGTTGCCCGTATATCAATGAACACAAGAATTTAATACGCCTCAAACACCGGGCGGTCGATGAATGGATTATAAGTGAACACATGGCGAGTTTTGGCTGGCTGCAAAGACTTCTCACGAATAACACCACTGTTGGGGATCAGCTATACTTGTTGGCGGACACCATCTTCGACAGTATGTACTTTCCAAGGGTACGAGATAAATGGGAATACATTTTACGATAGGCCAAGATAAAAGAGCACCAACCAAAACAGTGGTGTCCGCTTCGATGCAGCAGAAGACAATGGGCAAAAGACCACGTATTATGGGTTCATAGAGGAGATATGGGAACTTGACTATGGACCTAATTTTAAGGTCCCCTTGTTTCGATGCAAATGGGTCAAGCTAACAGGAGGGGTTGAGGTAGACAAGAAGTACAGAATGACAACGGTGGATCTCAACAATCTTATGAAGGTAGACAAGAACTTAGATTTAACCATTCGTCCTAGCCAATGATGTGGCTTAGGTTTTCTATGTGAAGGACATGTCCTCCGGACCAAAAAAAGAAAAATATGCAAACGAATACATCATATGATGAGCCAAAGCGTCACATAGTTCTTTCAGGAAAAGAAACATCGTGGGAATCAAGGACAAGAGTACATGTCAAGATTATAATAAGTTTGATGAAATTCCGCCCTTCACGGTGAAAACTGACCCAAGCATTCCGTTAAGTAAAGAAGATGCTCCATGGTTACGTGCAAGCGATCATAAGGAAGGACATATGCCAAGAAGTTCATGCTCATATTATGTAACTCTAGTTCATGTTTTTAATATTAATACATGTCTTGAGTGTTAGTCATGTTTTGTGGATGGACCGGGACTATGAGAAGAAGTTGTCCCGATTCGTACTTACCATTAAGATCTGATCTCCAAACGCGCGCGGTCACATATTAGGGAGTGCCTCTATGACCAGTTTCTTGGAGATGCCGGAGGACTAGGCTCCGTCGGCATCTCCCTGAAACTGGCCGTAGTGGTGTCCCTGCTCTCGAAAACCATCTTGCAGCTTTGTAACTTCTCTAACTAGATCAATACACCTGGGAGCTAACTAATTTCACATATTAGGGAGTGCCTCTATGACCAGTTTCTCGGAGATGCCGGAGGACTGGGCTCCGTCGGCATCTCCCTGAAACTGGCCATAGTGGTGTCCCTGCTCTCGAAAGGAGGTAAGGCATAGCCTCAAACTGGCTGGAGGACTGGACTCACAAGGATGCCTATTTATAGTACAAGCAGCTCGACATAGTGTCGACACTTACGAAATAATGTCGACACTCACCCCTATTATTAGTGCTGACTCGTGTTTTGTCCCGGTTGGTGTCTCCAACCGGGACTAAAGGTTCATCTTTAGTCCCGGTTGGTGTCTCCAACCGGGACTAAAGGTTCATCTTTAGTCTCGGTTGGTGACACCATCCGGGACAAGGTACACACCGCACGACATAATGTCGACACTCACTCCTATTATTAGTGCTGACTCGTGTTTTGTCCCGGTTGGTGTCTCCAACCGGGACTAAAGGTTCATCCCGCCATTTTTTCTCGTCATTTTTCTTCCCGCCAGTTCTTCTTCCCGCCATTTTTGTTCCCGCCAGTTCTTCCCTCCAGTTCTTCCCGCTAGTTCACTATATATATGTAGGGGGTTGGCCTCCATTGTCATTGCACATCTCTAGACTCATATCTGAAACCTCATCACTCTTTCCCATGGCTTCCACCGTAGCACTAACCCCCAGGGAGGCGGAGGCGCTTTGCGCCTCGAACTACCCCTGCCCGCCGGGCTACTGTGTCCCCGTCGGCTGGATCTTTGGCGTCGGGCGTGCAGTTCCTCCTGTCCCTCTAGGTGTGGCGCGCCGGATGGCCATCACAAACCACTACTACTTCGAGCTCACGCCGGAGCAGCGGAGGAATCCCAGATGGCATCCCGACTATTTCCCTACTTGGGAAGCCTTCTTCGTGGATCGGCGTGAGAGGGCGCTCTCCAGGCACGAGGAGGACGGCCCACCTCCTCCTAACTTCAACGAGGCCGGCCGTCGGCTATGGTGGCGCGATCGGACTCTTCAGAGCGTCATGGCCTATGACACTGCCCCCGACTCTAACCCCCGTCTGAGCTACCCTCAAGTCCAGCCCACGCGTACTCTCCAGAGGTTCAATTACGGCGACGACTTCTGACGACGATGGCGGGGAGTATTACAGGTGTAGGCAGGAGCATGACTGAATCACTCCAACATTCCGAAACAAGTTCGGCCGATTGTTACTTAATCTGGCCATGTATCTTAATTTTCAGTTCTTTTATGTATCTTAATTTTCAGTTCCAGTTCGGCTTTATGTAACTTACTATTAGTTGCATTCTCATTCGAGGTTGACAATATGCTATTTTATCAAAAAACAATGCAAGTTGAGCGAGGCTTGGCCCCGAGATAAGAATCATCATGCCCGTTGTTCGACAAAGTTTGTCGATAGTTTAAAACAGGGATAAAAAAATAAAAAAAGATCGAAACAGTGCGAAACCTTCGCATGGTGTTATACTATGTGACATAGTTAGAAGGAAAAATCTCAAACTTGGTATATTAATTATGTCTCAAAAAAACCTTCACAAAATGACCTATCTCATTAGAGGTTTCTTGGCTTTCGGGTCAAATGACCAATGTTATGGCTAGAATCAAGGCATAGTTTGTGATAATATGGCCATATTGTGCATACATGTGCATCATGGCATGGCAAACAATGTTGCAAGAGAAAGTTTTCCTTTTTATCGCACCAAAAAGGCATTTTCCATTTTCCGAGCATAAAAAACGGACGGTTTTGTGAAGCAACCACCAAATGGCTAATTCAAAAAACCACCAATACATTTTACAAAAATACTAGACCACCTTATATGCACAATGTACCAACAGGGGGATCTGAAACCTTTCCGTCCACCTCTGGTGAAAAAGAAAAATCCCTACCGAATCGGCAGGAAGTGGGTCAGATATGAACTACAGGTACATGATACGATGCTCATGATTTTTTATAAAAATCATTTTTAGGTTCACAATATGCTATTTTATCAAAAAAAAACAATGCAAGTTGAGTGAGGCTTGGTGAGATTCAAGTGTATACAAAAGATGCGACATTTAAATATCCAATCAATTCAAAAATGTTAATACAAAAGATGCGGCATTAAAATATGATTTGATCTAATAAAATAGAGTTAGATTTATTTTTAGATGCTTAATATTTCTCATGTTCAAAGTTTTAGGATTTAACAATTTATTTTTGTTTGAATTGAATAATCAAAATTTATATGTAAGTGTTTTAATTATTTTAAAAAATTTCATGTAAAGTAAATATAAAATGATTTACATGAATGGATAGATATTATTTTTCTGAAAATTATGATATATTATTCATATTTTTCTGAGTTGAAATGAAAAAGATGTGAATTTTCTAAATTCATATCATATTTTTTGAATTAAAAATGCCCCTTTAATGCATGAAATAAATGCCCCCCCTTTAACACCGGTTGCCCCCCCTTTAACACCGGTTCGTGGCTGGAACCGGTGTTAAAGGGGGGTAATAAATGCGCGCGGGAAACGGAATCCCCCCTTTAACACCGGTTCGTGGCACGAACCGGTGTTAAAGGGGGGTTATTAAATTCGCCTTCCCCTTCCTTTCTTCGTGCCACGAACCAGAGTAGATCGAACACCGCCGGCCGCAGAGAGAAGCGCCGCCACCGCCGAACGCCACCGCCCTTGGAGCTCGCGCGTCTCGCCGCCGCCGCCCTCGGAGTTCGTCCGTCTCGCCGCCGCCGCCTCCATTTCCGTATGACCTCTCCCGCCCCCCTGACCACCACCTCTTCCCCGTGCAGGATCAGCCGACCGCGCCTCGCCGGAGCACCGCCGATGCCGCCCGTCTCCACCGCGCCGACGCCGCCTGTCTTCACCGCGCCGACGACCGCGCCTCGCCGGAGCACCGCCCGACGCTGCATGTCTCCACCAGACGCCGCCTGCCTCAGCGCAGCAGCCGCCGCCGCCGCTCCGCGCCCGCCATCGCCACTAGCACTGCCGCCTGACGACGAGCTCCGCCTCCACCAACCGACGCCTGAGTGGGCGGCCTGCCCAGAATTTTTTATACCGGTATTCAAAAGTATAATAATAATTTATTATTGTATAAAATAAATTTTAAACAAGAATGAGACATGAGCAACTGTTTACATGTATGGTATATTTTGAGAAATCCTTTCAATGGTATTTCTGCTTGAGAAACATATGAATTTACCAAAGCAGTATTGACTATGTAACTACATACAAATTTCTAACTATGAAAACTTAAAGAGTAGAACAAACATCAGATGGGCTTTCTACAAAAAAATACATGCAAAATGATTATTTTGAAAAACAACAAAGTGGCAAAATTGGGGGTCGAACCTTGAATCACAAATAATATACCTATGGATTCACAATTGTGTGTAGATCATCAATATGCAAATGGTTAAGCCAAATAATATAAGGTTTTTCAGCACTTAAATAAATGGTATAATGGCTTATTTAGAGTAATAAATTCATAATAAAATAAATAATGTTCAGAAAATTACAAATAATATGTCCCTGGAATCACAACCCCATGGGGATTATATATCTGATTTTAGTTTGATTTTTAGACAACAGAAACTATTTAAATGATTTAAAATCTATTAAACACTATTTAAATCATAAGAAAAGATTTGTAACTCTGATTAGGGTGAATCCAACGCTTACTGGTTCGTATTAATGTCCTCTATCCATAACAAATACTCCATTGCATTAATTGGCCTCTTGCATGCATCATATACTTCAGTATTGTTTAGAGAACTAAAGTAACAACCATTGTGACTTATTAAATTGCCATGCATGCATTTGTTGCATTTGTTTGATCTCTATGTGCTATTGTTTATGTTGTATGAAATTGTTTGCTCGATAGATTGCGAGGAGTGCAACGTGTGTGATTGCTGACTCATCCTGATTAAAACTTGTTTGCTCGATAAATTGTACTACATGCATAGATTAAAACTTGTATACAAATTGGACCTCTGACTCATCCTGATTAGGGTTTCGACCCCTCGGAACTCGTTTAAAATGATCAAGCATCCTTAGGGTTTTAATTTCATTTGTGTATTTATTTGTGTATTTTTGTATGAATAATTGGTATATTTGTGTATGAATCCAAGTCCACTTGAATGTTTACACTCTTACTCTAGATAATATTATTGTTTTAGAAACTATGGATCACTTAGTAGAAACCTTGAAGAAGAAGAAATAATGGGAAACATTATTGATGAGGACACCTCACAATATCTGAACTTGGAGGGACATGATGACGACAGCTCAAGTACTAGTCATGGAGAAGATGAAGACTCCAGTGAACGTAATTTAATGGTTATAAAGTCCGGCGAGGTATATGCATTGATTAAGCCTCTGCTGACTTCCACCAACAATCTTCTTCTACATGTATTAATTAAGGCTTCTTTCTTCTTTTAGCCCTCTGGATCGACCAGCCAGCAACCATCTTCTTCTACGAAAAAAAGCAAGCGAGGCGCGAGCCAGCGGTTGAAAGATCGTGCAAAGTTCACGATTGAAGCAGTCCATGTTGATGGCAGGCCGATGGAGCCCAAGAAGGTCGCAGACAAATTTGTACGTCAGGCTGGAGTTCTTGTTAGGGACCAAATCCCAATCATAATTGAAAATTGGAATAAGCCAAAGAAGGGCGACGGTACCTTTGTCGATGATGAGATCCCAAGAAATGCTTTGGAATTCGTTGTTGGTCAATTTCACCCTTCCGCCAGAGGAGGATGAAAACAACGCGGTTATAAAGGAAATTGGCAAAGAGTGGACTCTAAAGAAGATGGTGACGCTTTCCATAGAATGGAAGACAAAATTGAACAAATTTGTCAAAGCTCGCGAGACTCCAAATTTCGAAGACGCATATTATGCGAAGATAAGACCTCACTGGGACGAATTTGAGACATATAAAAAAGTGCTATAGCTAAAAAGAGGTCAGAAACCAATACGCTTAATGCCCTGAAGAAGGAATATCACCAGAGGACGGGGTCAGGTGGCTACATATCTCAGAGGCCTAAGTGGGAGGAAGCTGAGAAGGCCTCATGAGAGAGGGATCACACCCTGCAGATGGGTGGGACCTATGTGCAAAGACTTGGTTCTACGGAATCGGGGCAAGGTTGGACCTAGAAACAGGATTGTGTATCTTCCCAACCCTCCTTGCCAAACCCGTCACTGAACTCATCACGGCATACGAGGAAACATCCGCCAGGACGTTCCATCCCGACAGAGAGAATGACCAGCTCACACGCGCCATCGGTAAAAAAGAACACCCTGGACATGCACGAGGCACAGGGGGTATGACGTGGAAGGATGGGTTTGCCGACTGGAGCGACTCTTACAGATGGCGCGGCAGAAAAGAAAAAGAGTATAGAGCGGATGACACAGATAGAACATGCACTTGCGGCGCTGCAGGCGCAAGTGAATGCACAATGAAACCATCAAGCTACCGCCCATCTCAGCGACGAAGAGCCTGCATTGGAAGCTGCCGCCCGGACTCTGCAGCGAAGCGTGGGTTCCACGGAGAACGCAGCTTCGTACGCTTGAAATGGCGGGTCCTCGATACCCCGTGGATGAGATCACGGAGAGGGAACACGCTGAGCTGCATGTGAGATTAATGGGCTTATCCATTAAGGTGGCTGTCGGCTATGCCTTACCTCCTGTAGCTGGTGGAACTTACCACTTCCGACCGATTCCAGATGGCTATGCTATTGTCGGGGTGGATGAGGTTGTGAAGGAATATGAGGAAGCACAGCTTGACCATGCTACAGGTGAAGGGGAAACTCAACTCAAATTTGCAGTGAAAACAACCATTCTTTGGAAGAAGGAACACATTGTGCTTCCAAATTGAGGTCACTTGGCACCCCGCCGTCTCCATAGCGTCGCGATCTGAGCCTTCAGCTATCTCTGCTGGCAGCCATCTCCGGCGCTTCAGCCATCTCTCCTCTGTAGCCATCTCCGCCCAGCCATCTCCGGTGCTTCAGCCATCTCCTCAACAGAAGCGGAAGAGCACTGCCACGAAGAGCATCGATGCATCGCCACAAAGAAATCCGTGAGAAACCGTCGCCAAAGAGTTCAAAAACTACGTCCAGCCTTCCGCCAAGCCATTGCCGGTTTTACCGTGGAATCGCAGCGACGAGGAGACCAATAGGATCTCGGAAGAACAGGTCAAGAAATTCTTTGCACCTAGACGGGCCGAGCCAAAGGAGAAAATAGATCCGGCGGTGGTGGAGAAGTTTTACAAAAATCTTTTGAAACCTGAAACCCCACTTGTGCCGGACTACGAGCGCCAGATTTTGAAGGCGGATGCAAGGCGTCGTAGGGAGACTGAAAGTAGCAGTCGTGAGGCACCCCAGAAAACAGTTCCCATGCTCGGAGAGCAGGAAAACCAATCATGCGCCCCGCTCCAAATGTTCGACACACGAGACGCTCCTCCCGTAAATGATTACGAGGCAGAGCTACAAAGAAAGGCCAATGAGATGGGGATGACTTACATTGCATACTTGAATGTCATGGGAGACAACTTGCCCAAATGCGATGCCAACCCCATACAGCCATGGAAGTATGGGAAGAATCTCGTCAAGAAAGAGGAGCTCAAGAATCTACCAACAAAGATACGAAAATTGCACAAGTGGTACCTTGATTTCTGCAAGACGAGAAAGGTAGAATGGATCACGGCGCATATAAGAGATGAGATTTTCTTCTGCGGAGACGATGCGATCGACTTCAACATTCAAGACTTGCATTTTCTATTCAATCAGAAGGAACTCGACAAAGTTGCCATCAGCCTTTATTGTGTGTAAGTACTATTTCTGTAATTTATATCTCATCTCATTCACTTCATTAATTGCATGTATATATATATGCTCACCATATATGTATATACTATTATGCAGGAAAAAGGTTATGGAATGCAGGAAAGGAGGCCCTTTTGACATTGGGTTCGTTGACCCAAATAGAGTTCATGAAGAAGTGGTAAAAACCAAACCCGGGCAAACAGAAGATTACTTGCTAACGTCTTTACTGAGGCAACAAACCAAAAGGGAAATACTATTGCCTTACAACTTCTCGTGAGTACTGTTACCCTCTCTCTTGTACACATTCTATTTCAGCTTACTCGATGTTAAGTGTAACTGATGATGAGTTATCGTGCGTCGTTCCACTTTATTCTGCTAGTCATTCAACCCGACTCAGAAAAGTCCTTGTCATGGACTCGTTCTGAAAAGAAAAAGAGATATGGGCAGACTTTAGAGAGATGCTCCGAGGTAATTTCAATCATATTATCGCACTAGATCGGCAACTTTTGACAACAAGTAATTAATTACTCCTTTATCTATTTTCTTTGCTGGGCAGGGGTTTGGAAAGGTTCACGGGCAGGGCCGTGGGTGAATGGTCGGAAGAACTAAAATTTGTAGACCAAAATGTAAGTAATACTAGCTAGCTTCCAATTCCATTATATCATGCTTTATTGATTATTATTTTGATTGAACTCTCTATTCTCGTAAAGTGCGCGCATCAGGGACACGGCAATAACTTATGTGGGTACTATGTTTGCGAGTTCATTCGCAACACGATATGTGCGACGGGCCAAGCTGCACTAGAACAACTTAGAGTAAGTAAACAAAGTCCACAACATTATTTTATTACCATCAATTGTGTTGAGTTTTATTCTTATATATATATATTGACGGCCCATTCTTCATATATATTCAGATCGAACGGATGCGGGACCAACTCCTACCATTTGAACGCATACGAGCCATTCAAGAGGAATTGGCGGGGTTCATACTTGATGAGGTCGTCACGCCTGGCGGAGAACTCTTTAGATATCCACCAAAATGAACGATGACGATGTATGTGCCGATGACGATGTATGTGCCGATGACGATGTTTGTGTATAATAATAGTTGCTTAATTATTCATGTACTCGTATGTACCGATGACGATTTATGTGTATACCGCTCCCGATCGATTCCCCCTCGCTCCTCCCCCCCCCTCCTGCAGAAATACGCCCAGAACAAGGCAGAGGCAGAAGTCTACCGTGGCAGAGATTTAGGCCGCTCGTCATGGCGCAGTTCTCGCCATGCAGAAAACGACCTAAATCTACGCCGAACCGGTGTTAAAGGGGGGGCTGAGGCATGCGGCAGCCCCACGTGCGCCACCCTATAACACCGGTTCGTATAAGAACCGGTGTTAAAGGGGCCCCCTCTAACACCAAACCCTCAACAGCGGTTGAGGAACCGCTGTTAGAGGGCCCTCCCAACCGGAGTTAAAGGGGGGCTCTGCACTAGTGTCGGCTATCTCCTCGGCTCCATGGAGCCTGACATATCCAACTAGATCCTCGGTTGCAAGATCGCTGCTGCGGTGTGCAGTAGCATCCACACCATGAACGGTGCCTAGAGTCGCGCTAATGTGCGACACATCCGTCGTCAATTGTCCTAGACTCGTAAGGAGGATCTCTTTGCTTCCGCGTACATGCACAAGATGAAGTCTTTTGCAGATGCTATGGCCACCGCCAGGTCGCCGGTCACCAACGACGAGCTCGTCGATTACATTGTCATCAGGCTCGGGGTCTGCGTACAACTCCATCGCAGCTACGCTCACCTTCGGCAACAAATCAATTCCGTACGACGAGTTCTACTCATCCATCCTGTCATACGAGTCCCTCCAGGCTCAGCAGGCTCAGGCCGAGGGCGGGTGGTCCTCTTCGGCCAACATGGAGCAGCGTGGCTATGGAGCCCCTTACGGCTCCCCATACGGCAACCCTGGCCGCCAGCGTGCGCTAGAGCATCCTCCTCTGAATCAGTGGGGGGTAGGGGAAATCGTCCTCCTCGCAATGGTGGCCATCAAGGGCAGGGACGCCCCTACGGCGGCAACTACTATGGAGGCAACGACGGTGGAGTAGGCCGCCAAGATGTCCGCAACGGTCGCAACGGCCGGAAGTCGAGGCCGCACTGCCAGCTATCTGGCTACTGGGGTCACGAAGCGCACAAGTGTCGTAGCCGCTTCGACCAGGACTATCATGCAGATAACTTACACGTGTGTAACACCATCGCCGCGAACTCCAACTCGATCCCTCCTTGGCTCATGGACTCCGGGGCTACGGATCATCTGACGAGCGACCTCGAGCGCCTCCACGCCCACGAGAGTTATGGAGGAAAAGATCAGGTTCAGGTGGCCAATGGTGCAGGTTTATCTATTTCTCATATTGGTCATTCGACTTTAACAGTTTATTCTCTTAAATTGAACAATATTCTCCATGTTTCTAATCTCAGCAAAAATATCCTCTCCGTTTATCGTCTTGTTTGGGATAATGACGTGTTTGTTGAGTTTCACCGTCACTTTTTATTTGTTAAGGACAAGGTAACGAGGCGAATCCTGCTGGCCAGTAGAAGTCGGGGAGGTATCTACCCTATCCCGTTTTCTCGCGTGTCGTCGTCATCTTGCCATGTCTCCGCTAGTTCTGTCACGTCATCTCAATGGCATCGGCGTCTTGGTCATCCTACAAATAATATAGTTCAGTCTATACTTAAAACTCATGAACTTTTGTGTACTTCAGACAATTCGCCCCTGGTTTGTGATGCATGTCAGCGTGCCAAGAGCCACCAATTATCTTATAGTGCTTATTCTCGTGTTTCTACTGCCCCTCTTGAACTTGTTCATTCTAATGTTTGGGGTAAAGCACATACATCCTCCGGGAGGTACCAATACTATGTTAGTTTCATAGATGATTATTCTTGTTTCACTAGGATTTATCTTCTTAAGAACAAGTCTGATGTTGAGCAAGTGTTTTACAATTTCCAGGCTTATGTTGAGCGGCCTTCTTGACACTAAAATCAAGGCTATTTAGTCCGATTGGGGGGTGAGTACCATCGTCTCAATAGCTACTTTCAGCGCACGGGTGTTGTTCAGCGTGTTTCGTGTCCACATACGTCTTAGCAGAACGGGATCACTGAGCGTAAACATCATCATTTGGTTGAGATAGGGCTTGCCCTGCTTGCTCACTCCTCGCATCCCCTTCACTATTTTTGGGACAAAGCGTTCTTGACGGCTTGCTATTTGATAAATCGCATGCCTACTCCGGTTCTTAATACGGAAACACCAATCTCTCGCTTGCTTCGTGTTCAGCCGAACTACGATTTTCTTCGTGTCTTTTGATGCACATGTTGGCTGAGTCTCCACAAATATAACTCTCACAAATTAGACTTTTGTTCTAAGACGTGTGTTTTTCTTGGCTATAGCTCTATGCATAAGGGGTACAAGTGTTTAGATCGTACTACGGGTAGAATTTACATCTCACGTGATGTCGTTTTCGATGAGTCCTTGTTCCCTTGTGCTACACCCGATGTGTCAGTTGCTGTGCCCACTCTTGCAGAAACTACCATGTTTCCTTCTAATGAACAGGTTACGAGTGTACCTATGCGAAATTATGACTTGACTTACCTATCTACTGATCCGTCTGTGGTAGGCGAAGTTCCTCCTGTGCAGGTGATCGACATTCCTGATACGGCCAGCCCTCAAATGATCGACGTGCATGGCATGCATGCCTTGGGGCACGCACTATCTCCCGCGTCGCCAGCTCGCGCGCCTCCTAGCGTCGCGGCCTCCCTAGAGCTGGGCCAGCCCACGACGTCGCCTGCACCCGCATCGCTGCCCGTGCTTACGTCTTCCGCACCGCCTGTGTTTTTGGCCCAGCCTGTCTCGCCTCCTGCCGTGTCTTCACCGGCCGCGGCACCTCTGGCCGGATCACTCAACATTCTTGCCTCTTCGGGTGGTCAACCGATGGTGACACGTCACTGTGACGCTACTCGGAAATAGAAGGAGTAAACGGACGGTACCGTCCATTATGATCCTTGTCAACAAGCATTCTTTGCTGCCCTGTCGTCTCATCGTGATTCCCTTCACGAACCTGCGTGGCGCGCGGCCATGACGGATGAGATCGCTGATCTTCGTGCGACACAGACATGGGCTCTTGTTCCTCGTCTTTCTAGGGGTGAACATTGTTGGCAGCAAGTGGATCTTCAAGACTAAACATCGGCCTGATGGTAGCATCGACAAGCACAAGGCGTGTTTGGTTGCTCGCAGTTTTACCCAGCAACATAGTGGTGCGCCATGTGTATGTTTTCGTACCTGTGGTGCGCCACTGTGTGGTGTCCTATGGGTAAGTATGCTGCATATTTTCCCAACTCCGCCCCTACCCCACGCCAGCCCTGATCGCCTTTTTAGCCTTGCAAAAATAAAAAAAATAAAAAATATTTCAAATTTAAAAATCCTTTCACATCTAGATAGGTAATGTGTAGTTTGTAGAAAAATTAACAAGCATGAATTTTGATTTTTTTTTGCAAAAAAAGTCATGCCACGGTAAAACGGGTATAACTTTTGCGTACGAGGTAAAAACACGTTTAATATATCAAAATGACGAGAACAAAATTTCGCATCCCCTCGCAATAACATATAAATGCTAGGAGGAACCAACGAGGAGGGCAGCCCACAATAATCTAGACAATAGGAACATACCTTGATGACAATACAAGCAGACAAGCAGGAATAGGGTTTCCTCTACGAGGGCCTGAAACTGGGTAAATCACCTTCTTTGTTTGTCTGTTAAGCCGAAGAAATTACCAACGCTCTCTTTTCCATAAAACCCTAAGTCCATAACCATGGACATTGCCACGATCACCCCTCTTCAATTGGCGTTGTCTGTGAGAAATCTAGGCGCTGGAGTCATGAATTCGGCGGCTCCCTCTTCACCAAGCAAGAACTCGACGATTGGGATAGGTGAGATCCGCTATGATTCCATCGATCTCGATCCACGCCCGTCCACCCATCTTCCGGCCTCCAACAACTTCGACCGGAAGACATATATAATGATCGGATGCTTCCGCTTCCGCTTCCGCTTCCGCATCGGGTCGGTGGAAACTTTCCGCCTCTCGGATCCGATTTACTCGGGTTCGTCGGTAGCAATCGCAGTGCCTACGAAAACACCGGCATCTACCATCAGCTCTATTGGAGGGGCAATCTCGCCCTAGCAAAATATCATGAATAATCACGACTACGTCACGGACTGGGAGAATCTCCCCGATCTAAGCAAAAGTGTCTCTATCGGGTCCAATAGCGAGCTCACATCGGCTCCAGCACTCCACACCGTGGACCCGAACTCGGTCATCATCTTTCTGCAAGCATCGACTCGGGATCAAGAAGACTATTTTAACTCTGCCGCAAACTGTTTTGACCGCAGACCGTTTTAACCGTGCTGCGGAATATTTTGACTCTACTAGTCGACTATTTTGATTCTGCTTCAACTACACACGGGGGCTAGACGGCGACGACCAGTTGTTGTGTGCTCCCGAAATATTCATCGAAACCGATAAAGAAAATCTGGCTGCGTTCGAATCACGGGGCACTGTTTCCGCTCGAACTCAATCAGAAACGCGTGTTTCCACGAGTCTCGAGTTCGTCTCGATTCAAGGCAGTAGCAACAAGCAACTCAGGCTGGCCCAGACGGGGCTATTCAACAAGCCAGTTAATCAGACAAGTGCGGTGCAAATTCATCAAGGCAAAGATCTACAAAGGTTCTACGTGTCGCGAAGGTGTCTGATTCGGCAAACCACCAGATTGTCGAACCGCCTAAGAGCAAATACAATAAGCCTAATCAGCAGGCTATAAGAGTTGCCATGTCATTTAAAAGTCTAGGTGGAAGAGAGAGAAATTTGGAGGGAGAAGAAAGTGAATGCTTTATCTAGCGCCGGCTGTAGCGCAGCTATCAAGAAAAAGAAGATTTGCATGCAGCTAGGCCCAATAGCATGCATGCATTGTATAATAAATTTAATTAAAACACATCTAATAGCCATCTAATAGCTAGTCTATTGTATGGGTGGGTTTTATATTGACTTTAAGTTAATATGACAAAACTATAGAACCAACAACAGACTATACTATTAAACTTTCTCTAAAAACGAGCCAGGACGGATACCCGTGAGGACCAAGTCCCGATGCAGCGGTGGAGACATGGTACAAACAATCAGTTTGGATCAAGCTACTAGCTCACGTGCAAAGCCAGAGAAAGAATAAAAATGCATGGCAGAATTTGAACCAATTTCCGATGCAACGGTGGAGACATGCAAGCGTCAATATGTACAAACAATCAATTTGGATCAAGCTAACTCACGTGCAAAGCCAGGGAAAGAATAAAGATGCATGGCAGAATTTGAGTCGGATCAGAACTTGGCGATTGAGCATTTATTTTTAGAAAAAAAAGGTAGCACTAGTCCAACGGGGGAAGAGCACCCCCTTGCAGCCAGCCAGCAGTTGATCGAAGTTTCGAGACAAAGAAAAAAGATTACATGCAAGGGACTTCACGCCCTCACGCGGACAAATTCAAGAAAAAAAAATGTCAGAAGCAGCAGCAGCGGGTCCAACTCCCAATCATGAGTCCATATCAATTCCGAATGCAAGCAAAGCAGATCAACGCTCAGCTTATCAACAACTTCTATACAAAGGATCTCTAGCTACATGAAATAACATGTCATGTCAGAAGCTAGCTACGTACGTATCCGGCTGGCGCGATCGCTCCGTATTCGAGCGGCTCGATTTCAGCACTGCCGCTGCGCATCGAATTCGGCCACGGACAAGAGAAGAAATAACAGAAAAAAGACAGGCCACGGATGAGCTGTTTGTTAGAAACCGTGTTGTATACGTACATGAGGTTCTATACCCGTATGTATTGTAATTGTGTTGAACACTGTCAAAGTATATAAATAGAGGAGAGGTGGAGGTCTAGACCCAACGAAAACCCTAAACCTATTCTCAAACTTGGTATCACAGCCAATACCGCTGCCGCTGCGAGTCCGCTCCGCCCACTGCCGTGAGATCCGCTCGCTGCCGCCGCGACGACGTCTTCCGCTCTCTCCATCTCGGAGTCCATCAGGGCGATCGCCTCATCGTCGACCAGCTCCGCCACCGTTAGGTCACATGTGGTGTTTCCGGCGGTCTCCGTCCGCCTAGAGGTGGGCAACTGTAGAGGACTAAACCCAATAAGGTACAAGTCTCTGTGTTTACAGTGCTAGTCTCTGGATCAAATAGCTAGCACACACAGTGAAGATGTAATATCAAGAAAACAAAGGTCATGTTACATCTTATATCCAGAAATAAAATAGTTCATTACAACTTACATAGCTCATATGGCTATCTTATTACAAAGAAGCAGATATAACTATAAAGCATGGGGTCCTTCATCTTCATGTGCCACAGGCAAACATGTTGGTTGCATACTTGTAATCACTAGTCACCAAACTTCACTATCATCAAATAATCTTGCAACATGATAAGTTATATCCACAAGGGTCAATACATTTGAATTGTATTGGCAAGTGATACCATATTGATACAGAGAACCTAGCATCTACATGAATATATGGCTAAGTGGAGTTTTGGCTGACCTTTGCATAAAGTAAGTTTTTCCTATCCTTTGAAAATAGTGTTTCTCTTTTTCAACAACACTTCAGCAAACATGGCATACTGGATACCCTCCAAGTGCTTTTCTTGTTCACCCAACAAGTTTTAACTTAGAGAAATTAGAATGATGAGATTCTTGATTCTTCTTAATTGTCTTGATGCTCAAAAATTGTTCATGACCGGGGAACACGGCTAAGTACTTAGGTTTACCCTCTCGAGAGGTGGTGCACTTTCCCCACAAGACTCGACATGCATCGATACAAGACTTTTCAAAAGCAATCCCTTAGATCACCACAGACACGTTCCATCCTATCATCACTACCACCTTTTGTTTGTCTGACTGAGTTCTTGCAACTTAGTTGGTCAAGGCAGAGCCCATATGCCATATGGATGCACTAGAAGCTTTCGCGACAAGAATGTCTCCAATCTCTTTATTTCTGGGTGGCCATCCACAAGTGAGATACACCAGGGTAAACCATAGAAATGGGCTCTGGGTAACCACTCAACACAATCCATACAAGTCCCATTTCCACCCAGATGTTTCATTAACATCAGTTGTTTTCATTAGTCCAAAAATACTCATATTTTCATAAGACATCATATCATGATTTCCACCCATGAATCTAGATAGCAAGACTAAGCATTCTAATCTTACGATGTCTCTTATCTTTAGGAAATACTACCAAGGTAGATACTATGGGATTATAATAGCATAGTAATTTAAATAATAGTCCTATCATGCACACTACAAAAACACTACTAATGCAATATTGAAAAGATGGGACTTTTAATGACCAAAGTATCACTTGCCTTTATAAGATAGTATTTAGGTACTCTCCTTGATCTTGCAATAGCACACTCCTCAAATTCTACAACAATACAATCAAGCAAAAAGCACACACTCAAATCTATAACACCAAATAACAAAACAAATAAAAAAGAAAGCATGCAAGCATACAACAAGATCATTTTATTTGAGAAATTGTTATAGCAAGGTTTTGAACACTACAAACATCTACTGGTCCTTTCAAAAAGGTGGAATTCCAATTGGAACCAAGTTAGTGCAATTTGGTTATTTAAATTATTTTTATCTTACTAGAAAAGCTTTTATTCAAAGGAATATTTTTTAGTGCCAACAAATTATATTTTTAATTTCAAATGTTAGTGTTTATGGTCAGAGGGTTCAAAATACAACCATTTGCAAAAGGATTCACTCAAAAATAATTTTCTCAACAATTCTTATACTCAAAATACTCCACAAAAGGTTCTGCCTAAAACTCAATTTTTACAGAAGCTATTGAACAAAAGGAGGTCATATTAGTGTAGTTTACATTTTTCTGAATCCATAGACACCAAATTTGTGTTTTTCTGATTTGTAGATCAAAAGTTATGAATTTTACAAGTTTAAACATCTAATAGATAATTTCTGGATTTTAAATAAAAAACCAGCCACGTGGCGCAACCTTACTGGTTGGTAACGCTTCGCGCGGATCAAGCGTTTGAGCCGTTGGATCTAAACAAGATCATGCGGCTCAGATCAAATGATACCCCTTCGCTAAACGATCTAATCTCAGCCCTAGGTTGCAGATCCAATGGGTCTCAACGCTTGGCCACGAACGGGCGGCGCTGGCAGCGGTGTGCGGCGGCGGCGCGTCGGGTGAGCAGTGCTCCGGAGATTCTAGGGGGTAAGGGGAGGGTGTAGGGTGGTTACCAGGGTCGCGAGGTCTAGGTGATCTTAGGGGTGGTCTTGGTCGAGGCAAGGGCGCACGGGTCCTTCCTGGATTCCTCGCTGGAGTCAAGGCCGTCATCGATGGCTTGCAGATGATGATGGAGCCGAGCACCTAGGGAAAGACAAATCGAATGGAGTGGTTTAACGGTTGAGCCCGAGGATGGCGAAGATCACAGGGAAGGAAAGAGGGCAAGGGGAGGTCGTTGCTCACCAAAATCGTCGTCGGTGCTCGTTGGTGGCCGCGGTGGTGCGAGCAAGAATACGAGCAGCCTGGTGGCTCTCTGGGTATGGGGCTTGAGGGTAAACGGAGAGGAGGGAGAGGGTACTAAGAAGAGGGGGTAGAGGAGGGCAATCACGCAGTGAATCAATGGAATTTAAGCGAATTCAATCGGGGAAAACGGCAGAGGGGAGCGGTCTGTGTGCGTTGATTGAGGACGACGACGCCAACATGGAGGTGGGGTCGCCTTGTCAGTGAGGGGGTGCAGGGAGTGTGCGGTGCAAAAAGAAAACAGAGGGGGAGAGGGGAGCCGGGTGGGCTTAGTGGGCTGGGGGTGTTGGGCCTAGGGGTTTGGCTGTTGTTCTCTTTTTTTATTCCTGTTCCTTTTTCTTTTTTTTCTTTTTTTTGTTTTTATTCAAATCAATTGATTCAAACTCCAATTTGATTTCAAATTTTCACCAAACCATTTCAGAAGATTTTACACAAAATATAAGTTGGTTATTTAGTCCAACTAGAGAATTTTAAATATTTTCATCACTTATTATTCATTTAAAATTTGAATGTGGTACATTGGCATTATTTAATAAAATTTGAATATGGTACTTAAGCCATATAATTTTATTAAATAAACCTTTATCCTTTTATATTATTTAAATATACTTTTATTCCATTCACTTATGGATTTTAGCCATGGCTTAAATTGACTTTGCAATATGTCTTATTTATTTATTTTCTTCTTGTCTTATATAATTCATATCTTTTTATCCATGGCTCCAAATAGAGTGAAAACGATTCCGATGGTTTTGTAATATTGTTGTTTACCATTATTGATTATTTAGGAATGTTGTTACTAAATTTTTTATATGGAACAAAGCCATAGTCTTGTATTGAACTTGATGGTCATTTATCTTATTAGGGTTTAGGTTTTAGGTTTATATTTTCCAAGTGCTCAATATCAAGATACACTCCATGCATGAATGCATTTGATCTGTTAGAAAATTTGTTTGTTACTTTCTCATTCAAACTTTTGTTCAAGTAACGTTTTTATGTTTCCATTTAGAAGCAAAAAGTTTCTTTTCCCCCTAAATTTCATCATTTATTATTTTATTTGTTTATTTTTAACATTTCAAAATTTGCAAAATTTTGGGATGTGATAGACTACCACCCTTAAAAGGAATCTCATCCCGAGATTCAGGAAGGCTAGAAACAACAAGTTGGTTTCAGGACAACTAGGGTACTACCACCCTTAAAAGGATTTATCTAGATTGCATCTTGGCTTACTTGGTGTCTCGATGTAATTTTTCTGGGCGGTTGTTTGCATAGTGCCCCTTATTACCACATTTGAAACAAGTGACAAGGTTGAGCTCCTTCCCAGGTTTGCTTGTCTTGTTGTTCTCTTTCTGTAGACAATCAGATGCATAATGGCCCAACTCCTTGCAATTGTAGCACATCACCTAGCTAATATCTTTCTTTATCCTTTGTATCACTATCTCTTGTTTGTTTTCCTGGCCCTTCTTATTTTCTGGGCATTCATTAGCATAGTGTCCCATCTCCTTGCAATTGAAACATTGTGTCTGGCTAATGTCTTTCTTGCTGGGGTTGGGGCGATTCTTCTTGTTCTTGGGTTTCTCCAAGGCTAGGAGGTCTCTTAGTTCATGTTCTTCATATTTCACCACAAATTTAGGAAACCTTTCTCGGTTATTAGAACGGTTCCGAGGATAACATCCACGTTTCCTCTTTTGCTCACCAAAGTTAGTTACATTGTATGGGGGTGCATCCTGAGATTTGACTTTGTCTTCATCATTCGTGGTGGAAGTTGTACCTTCATGAGTGTTTCCAAATACTTGATGCATTCCATCCTTAGCTTGGTGTTTCATCAGTTAAACCATAGGATAGATGTGGCATTGGATAGGGACATGATCAGTTCCTTCACATAGGAAGCATGTAACTTGAGATGTGGGGCATTGTCCAGCTAGATGATCCCCATTACAATTAGGACACTGGTCAATATTCTCTTTATAAGTGTGTCCTATGTCTCCACATATTTTGCAGGCTTGTGTTCTTTACCTAATATCATCCTTTAAATAATTGTTGTCATAATTTCTTTGGGAAGGGTTGTTTATCGTGTTGATCATCTGATTGGTCATCCTTTTCAACAATTGGGATTGGGATCCCAAGAACTTTAGCATGGTCTGGTCTAACTCAGTGTTGTTGTAGTTGTTGGCTAAAAACTGGGTTTTCACTTGATTCAACTTAGTTTGGGTTGCTAGCAGTTGTACTGTCATGTGCATCTTGAGGTTGTTGTTTTCACCATCCTTGATGTTGGAGTTGTGGTCTCTTGGATAAGTCATCTGCTTGGGTTGGGTTGGAATTAGAATAGGCAAAGGATTTCTAGGGAAAGAATTCTACTCATACACAACAAATCACACAAAGTAATATAAAAGAAATAACAATCATGCATTCCACTCAAACAACAAGGTTCAAGTATATCTTAGTTAAACAAAATATTATTGCCATACCACATAGGTTGGTATGATCAATAAATGATCAGCAAATCGATTTAAATGAAACACTAGTATGGTGGTCCAACTATAGGGTTTCACTTCCACAAGAACAAAAACAAGATAACCTAGTAAAACCATAATAGTTAAGTTCTCATCCTATGGTCTTTCCTAAGTTCTCTAATATTTTCCTTCTGAGACTTCTTCACTTGAATTCTGTTGATGATGGAGGTAGGTAGATCCAGTATGTTGACATAGTCGAGAAGTCTAATTCCAAGCAGGTGGTCTTGAAGTCCTTAGTGATGTCAAGGCTGAAGTCCTTTTTGATGTTGATGCCTTTTAGTGAAACTGAAATTGAAGTCCTTTGAGATGTTTAAGCTGAATTCCTTGATGATGTTGAAGTTGAAGTCCTTAGCCATCAAGTTGAAAAAAGGAGAGATGTAAAAACAAAACAGAATACTGAGGAAAGAGTTTACAAGATTGTTTGTAAATAACTTGCACAAATGCAACTCTTATTTTTCTAAGGGGTTTTGTCCAATCCTAGGGTTACAAATCTACAGGCAACACAGTGCTCTGATACCATCTGTAGAGAACTGAACCCAATAAGATACAAGTCCCTGTGTTTACAGTGCTAGTCCCTGGATCGAATAGCTAGCACCCACAGTGAAGATGTAATATCAAGAAACAAAGGTCATGTTACATCTCATATCTAGAAATAAAATAGTTCATTACAACTTATATAGCTCATATGGCTATCTTATTACAAAGTAGTAGATATAACTATAAAGCATGGAGTCCTTCATCTTCATGTGCCACAGGCAAATATGTTGGTTGCAGACTTGTAATCACTACTCACCAAACTTCACTATCATCAAATAATCCTAGAACATGATCAGTTACAGCCACAAGGGTCAATACATTTGAATTGTATTAGCAAGTGATACCATATTTATACAGAGAACCTAGCATCTACATGAATATATGGCTAAGTGGAGTTTTGGCTAGCCTTTGCATAAAGTAAGTTTTCCCTATCCTTTGAAAATAGTTTTTCTCTTTTTCAACAACACTTCAGCAAACATGGCATACTGGATACCCTCTAGGTGCTTTCCTTGTTCACCCAACAAGTTTTAACTTAGAGAAATTAGAATGATGAGATTCTTGATTCTGCTTCATTGTCTTGATGCTCAAAAATTGTTCATGACCGGGGAACACGGCTAAGTACTTAGGTTTACCCTCTCGAGAGGTGGTGCACTTTCCCCACAAGACTCGACATGCATCGATACAAGACTTTTCAAAAGCAATCCCTCATATCACCACAGACGCGTTCCATCCTATCGTTACTACCACCTTCTGTCCGTTTGACTGAGTTCTTGCAACTTAGTTGGTCAAGGCAGAGCCCATATGCCATGTGGATGCACTAGAAGCTTTCACGACAAGAATGTCTCCAATCTCTTTATTCCTGGGTGGCCATCCACAAGTGAGATACACCAGGGTAAACCATAGAAATGGGCTCTAGGTAACCACTCAACACAATCCATACAAGTCCCATTTCCACCCAGATGTTTCATTAACATCAGTTGTTTTCATTAGTCCAAAAATACTCATATTTTCATAAGACATCATATCATGATTTCCACCCACAAATCTAGATAGCAAGACTAAGCATTCTAATCTTACGATGTCTCCTATCTTTAGGAAATACTACCAAGGTAGATACTATGGGATTAGCATAGCATAGTAATTTAAATAATAGTCCTATCATGCACACTACAAAAACACTACTAATGCAATATTGAAAAGATAGGAATTTTGATGACAAAAGTATCACTTGCCTTTATATTAGAATATTTAGGTACTCTCCTTGATCTTGCAATAGCACACTCCTCAAATTCTACAACAATACGATCAAGCAAAAAGCACAGACTCAAATCTACAACACCAAATAACAAAACAAATAAAAAGGAAAGCATGCAAGCATACAACAAGATCATTTTATTTGAGAAATTGTTATAGCAAGGTTTTGAACACTACAAACATATACTGGTCCTTTTAAAAAGGTGGAATTTCAATTGGAACCAAGTTAGTACAATTTGGTTATTTAAATTATTTTTATTTTAAGAAAAGCTTTTATTCAAAGGAATATTTTTTTAGTGCCAACAAATTATATTTTTAATTTCAAATGTTAGTGTTTATGGTCCGAGGGTTAAAAACACAACCATTTGCAAAAGGATTCACTCAAAAATAATTTTCTCAACAATTCTTATACTCAAAATACTCCAAAAACGGTTTTGCCTAATATTAGTTTTTACTGAAGCTATTGAACAAAAGGAGGTTACAGTAGTGTAGTTTACATTTTTCTAAATACATAGACACCAAATTTGTATTTTTCTGATTTGTAGATCAATAGTTATGAATTTTACAAGTTTAAACATCTAATAGATAATTTCTGGATTTTAAATCAAAAACCGAGCCACGTGGCGCAACCTTACTGGTTGGTACCGCTTCGCGCGGATCAGGCGCGTGTGCTATTGGATCTAAACAAGATCATGCGGCTCAGATCAAACGATACCCCTGCGGTGACCCAGCATACCACTTCATGATGTAGTACACTATAGTCGTTGACATAACACTAATGAAACACCATTCACTAGTATTACATTCCTCAGAGTGGTACAACAGAAACACAACAGGTCCAAGACATGACTATAGGCTACAACTCAACTCTTTACACAAGATCCAGAGAACACTCTAGGTTAAAGAGAGAGAAAGAAACTTCTTACAAATAAGAATCAGAAATAAATACTCAAAAACTATCATACTATTAAGACTAGTATTTTAACTAATGGTCTGGCATTGCTGCTATCGCAATACACTACAGAAATAGGTTCTATGGCTAGAGATTATGTTCCTATCTAATCAGTAACTTCGTCTTCACTTGAGTTGGTGTATATGTTGACCTTCTTGACTTCATTGAAGAGCTTTAGCTTTTGATGATGATTCCCGGAGCATAACTTGATGTAGACATCGTCTTAATGGCTTCAGAATCTAGCAAGGGTTAAGAAGATACGTTGAGTACGAGCATACTCAGCAAGTTCACTAGAAAAGAAGTGTTTGATGCACTATATCTACAGCCACAGACCGTAGGTCGTAGGCAATGCAATTTTTCATAAACATTTCTTCAAAGGTTGCTTTTATTCTGAAAAGCTATGTTTGTCAGCCTTTCATGGAGTTCCTTTCCCACCGCGTTCGTAGCTCCTTCCCGGAATAGGGAGTAACCAGTTACAGTTCTTACACTCTGCAGAGGTGCGTTACTTTACCCATGAGAGACCTTAGCCTTGTTGCATAACCAAGTCATGACAGTGTCCATACTTCCTTGGTATGGGGCCCAGTCTAAGATCCAAGCTAATCACTTCCCTCTCCGTGACCTCATATGTCTGCACGATCCTTCGGGTCCAGCCCACCTCCGTTAAGCCCCCTTTTGGGCAGGCTAAAATCCTGATGAGTTCCCGAAGACTCTATGACCTGGTGTTGCCCTGGCAAGTGACATATTAAATGGTCCATCCACTAAACACCATCCATAGATAATCTAGACACCAAAAGTGTGGGGCGTAAGGGTGCCCACCCATATGTTGGATCCGCACAAGGAATCACAATGTCACGTTAAGGTCGTCTTGCCTTCATACGAGAGAAAAAGGATACAGCTGACTTCTCTGTCCCATTCCAAATCTCATAGTTAACGCGTAATATACGGCGCTAGAATCACTGGCGACATTGGTTGTTAAGTCCTAGATAATATGTTCCTTTACCACCGGAACTTTCATAGTAGGTTATTACCTCATGGTAAATAACATATAATCTTATTATTATGAAAATTGTGATTTCTGACCTTTTTCAAATGCAGGTGATGACAACACTGGATTTGCAAAATACTTTACTGAAAATAATCAAAGGACATGAGCAAGTGTAAACTTGCCTGCTGTGATTGCAAGATTATGTACTCACGGTCTTCGAGACGATATAAGATCCAATATCTGAAAACTGCGTCATTGGTCCGGTAAGGACTAATGTTTAAAGTAGCAAGATGCAGTTATGCATAAGTAATGATATGCATTTTGTAAAACTCCCAAAGTGAATCCCCAATGCTTTGAGTGAAGTGAATTTAGGTGATTCTTTTAAGAGTTGGTTTATCTTTAAGATTAACTTTCTAAGTGATGACCTTTATACGGAACTCAAGGGTTAACAATTCAACATATACAAGTAAAGTATAAAATAATGTGATTATGGTTAATGGTCATTTGGTGACTATTGATAAACATCCTTGGGTTTGAGTTGTGAATGATTGAAGATCTTACTATAAGTTTACTGTTTGAAGTGGCAAAAAGAATAACATTTGAAGAAAAGATTTCCTTTCTAAGGTTTAAACAATCTTCATTGTTAATAGAACATGATCAATGTCTTTTGGTGTTTCATTTATTAGTTTGGACTTGAGATACTTTATGTATTAAGTTAAATACACCAAAGTTAACTATCAAAACATAAGTGATTTATTAGATATGATGTTTATAAGCCTTGAGACTAAAGTTAACTTTAAAAGGTTAAGTAAACTTATGATGTAATATATTTTAATTATTCCCAAGTTTTAGATTTATGATAGGTATAACTAAGGTGTGGAATTATTCACTTTATATTTAAGTGAATGATTAGATTAAATTTTCTTTGCTTATTCAGAAAATAATATGTATTTATTTAATGGAAGTATAATTAAATGATCTTAGTAATTTGTTAGAATTTGAAATTATGTTAATAATGGTTGAGATATAATGATTATTCATCATATTATATATATATGAGTGATACCCAATGTTTATTTAAAAGGATTTTTAATAAGATTTTTAAAAGAATTAACAAATTAAGTAATAGATAAGGATTTATTATTTTAAAATATTAAAAACTTTTCTAATAATATATTTAATATTTTTTTAGTGTAATATATTTATTCAAGATCATAAGAATGATTTTTATTTATTTTTAAGTATTATTTTTATGTTTATAAAATTCCATAAAAGATTAAATATATTTAAATATTTACTTCAAATTTTTTATTTATAGAAGAGTTGAGTTAGTATTTTTTAGAAAAAAGTAGGTTTATTTTTATATACAAAAATGATTTTTATTAATTAATTTTTTAGGATATTTTCTTATATTGTTATAATTTATTGAGAATTCTGGTGACTTTAACATTTAATAGTATTTTATTTAACTTAAACAATTATTTATATATTTTTCTTAGGTAGATATTATTTTTGTGAACATTTTGATATATTATATGTATTTTTAGGATCTTTCTATATTTTTCTAGGATATAAATTATGTTCAGGGGTAGTTTGGTCATTTAGTGATTTGATAAATATCTTATTTTACCTTTGGAATTGGGCCAGGCTCACCAACGGGCCCATCTGGTCTCAATTTGGCCCAACTGGCTCAGGGTCAAACCCCACCCCGGCCCAGCCACCCCACTACTCCTCACATCTCACATTTGCGTTTCTTCCTCCTCCTCCAGGTTGCTGGCGACGCTGATGTCGTAGCCTGCTCGATTCCACCGAGGCGGGCCATTATGGTCGCCGCCGATGGTCGCCGGGGCTTCGCCTCCCTCGGGATGACCTGACTCTCCAATTGGATTTATCCTTAAGGCCCTCTCGAGCTTGCCCCTTCCATTTCTATGCATCTAGGGTTTAGGTATCCTAGTTTCGTCGAGCTCTAGTGATGGTTTGATGTTGTCCTGGTGGTGGATTGAGGTTGGTGAAGATGGGGTATGTTCTTGGGTTGATGTAGATTGGCGCAGGTCGCAGGTTGCAGCTCGGCGCAGGCTCAGGTGTCACCTATGCCGCTGTGTCGTGGTCTTTTCGACTACGACCTCCCCGCTGGTCTGCTTCCTCTTCAAATTCTAGCGAGGACCATCGGGTATGTTCTTCCTCCACCTTCTTCTACTCCCTTCCCTTCTATTCTGATTGAGTCCAATTAGGGTTCTTCTTATTCTGGATTTTAGTCTGTAGCTTGCGGTGACCTATATGATACTAAGGTTGAACATTTTTTGTTCAATTAGGTTTGAACCTGGGCCCCCAATGATATTACTGATCCTTTGTTAGTGACCTATCTTGATCTGTTATCATCTCCAGTTTCTCCTAGTATCCTTGGCTCTACTGTAATCTTGATACCATGGTGAAGTTGGGATTTGAACAGTGCATAAAATTTATAGATGAACATCTAGCTCTAGTAGACGATTTAATATCGAGCATCTACTCTACATGCTATTGAGTGTCACCGATTGTTGACAGGTGTTGAGAAATACAGGTTCCATTGATTCCTTGTAGGTAAAATGCATTTATTTAAGCATGCACAATTGGAGTTACTTGGAGAAATTAACACTTGCTGGATTTGGTACAGTATACCAAGTGGTTCATGAACTTTTATTTAAGTGATATGTATATACATCAATAAGCATGGTGCCTAGTTTGAATGCCTTTTCTAATTTAGCCAAACCTTGTGGTTGTTATCAATGTATCTACCACTGTGATGCCTCCCTTTGGAGTGTACACAATGGTAGCTATCCCTGGTAGTTGGCTGTTGGGTTATCTATCTGGAACCATAATTAGATGCCACTGATGGTAAGGCTGAGGTGTTATATTGTGTCACACACATAATATGAGGGTTATCCTTAGCTGATTATAAGCTAAGTCAAATGATTTTAGAGATGAAATGATTCCTAGATTGGTGACTAGGAAGATGATTGGATTTAATTTGGTATCAATCACATTTGGGATGAGGTTGCCATTAGCATATGCTGTCAACATGACAGTAGAGGTCTAATTGTTTCCTAACTATTCTAGTTAGGAAGATGATGCAAGGATTAGCTTGTGTGATTATAGATGATATATAAGCATGGTATTTGTTGATGTTGCTAGTGTAAATTCTTTAGTGATCTTTGTTGCTTGGAATTTTCTGCTGTGGTGCCTCAGTTGAGTGTGCACAGCAGGCATTCATAGCAACATGATCTGCTGCTTGATTTTACTCACCAAAGATGAAACTTTGGCTGCCAATGATGCAAAGGCTAAGGCATAATATTTGGTTAAAATGGCCTTTTTATGTCTCTATGATGATTTTGCAAAGCAATACTTTGCAGTACCGAGAGTACCACTCCATCCAATCCTCCTAGATGAAAATCTAGTTGAAGGGTAGATGGAGCTGATTGATGTGTATTGTTTCCCTCGTGTTCCCAGATCTGTATCCAATATATATGAACTAATGTTGCATGCTGATCTAGTGGTTTATTTTGATAATTCTTACCTGCTGTTGGTGAGTAGACATATAGGCTTGTAATGGGGCTATTGATGATCTTGTCGTAGTTTTGGTGTTGCTTCAGATCACCTACTGCAACTTGTTCTTGTAACCTTCATCTCCTAGCTCCTTTTGGCTGCTTGCTTGATCTACTCCTCCTTGTCCTAACTATTGGATGGCTTCTTGAAGCAACCATAGTGCAAGTGATGTGGTAGTGATCTGGTGGTTCTTGCGGTATGATGAGAACAGTCTGTTCTTGGGGTGTGATAAACATAAAAAGAGTAAGAAGATGGTTTTGGCTGTGTGGTGTAACTGTACTTGTGGTGAAAGAATGAGTAGTGAGAGGGGGTGCTACGGTTGGTTCACCCCTTTGTGGACATGGATTGCTTTCTTGTATCCTTCCTGGGATTGCTGCTGTGTTGACAGCAGTTATCTGCATGTTGGTGTGCAAGCTGCTTACAAGTGGGACCTAAGGTCCAAGTTATAATTATGTAGATATTTTTTGGTGGATATGATCAAGTAAAAGTGAGCTTTCCTGTTTGGCTGGATCCTCTTCTTTATCCATGGTGAAACTTGCTTCTCTCCTGACTTGGTGAAATTTGCCCCTGCCTATGATGCATAAGCCTGAGGCAAAAATCTGGATAAGAACAGATTTCACATTGGCCCCTCTTATTTAATACTACTCAATGATGAGGCAAAGCAATGCATTACATTGCTAAACCTAAGAGTACCATAACCCCATAACCCCTTGTTTTGCATTTCTTTTGTTTGTTGTTTGTGCTTGAAGGGAACATGATTAGGAATATAAAGAGTGGACTTAGATGATGAAGAAAATGAAGATGACTTTAGTTTTAAATTTTACTTTATTCTTTTGTAATTCACTTTTTCTTTAGTGAAATGTAAAGAATTGTAATAAAGGAATTATTTTTAATTATTCATTCTTATTTTGTGAAGAATATTGTATTGTTTATTTTACTCAATAAAATACACGAGTTTTCTTTTTCTTTGATAATACATTTGCAAAGACAATGTAATATTCATATCTGCTTGTAATAAGAATCTTTTTAGTTCTTTATTTATGTATTTCATTTTTTTTATATTTATTTGTTTTATAATAGTGCACTTTTATTCTTTTATTCATTATTGTAATTCTTCATTTGTTTGGAACTTAATAAGAATAGTGAAATGTTTGTATTATTGTAATAAAATGATTCCTCTCTATTTCATTATCTTATTATCCCTTTGGTTCATAATTGTAAAGATAATATAATAATATGTAATGTAAATAAAATTATCAATTCTTGTTTATTATGTCATTATTGTAATATCATATTACATTACTTATTTACTCATTTCATTTTATTTAAATTTCCACTATCTTTTATATTTGAATAAAATATTCTACCTTGTTTATAAATAAGAGTTCACCTTTTATTTTCCATTTACCATTTAGTTTCCATTTGTTATTCCATTTCAAATTCTTTTAGAATTCGAATTCACCAATTGAATATTCAAATTTGAATTTCCTTCCCCTCAAACACAAAAGTACAATAGAGGTCATGTCGAAATCCACCGCACCTATCCTGGTGTTTCCATCAGAACAAGAGAGATCTCGATCCCTCTACAGCTTCTTTAGTTTTGCACGAAAATTCCCTAGATTTTCTTATGCATGAATGCAATGAACAAACATGTGTCCTGTCTATTTCGAGGTGCTAATCCTGGGATTTTACAGACTCTCCCCCTTAAAATAAACTTCGTCCTGGAAGTTCGTATACTCTCATGTTTCAGAATAAGGAATTGCCATTATATTGATCACGACACTTCTCAACTCTATGATAACCTCAAATGGGAATAATTGTAGTATCCCATATCCATACCTTTTTATTGAATTCTTACTATTCTTGTCAATCCCAACTTGTTGTCTTCAATACCCCAAAGTTCCTTTTACTTTCCCCCTTTAGAGATATGTCCTTATTATAACTCCTTAATCTGGGGTCTCTTCTTTAGTTCCTTATTCTGATTAGGTATCCTAATCCAATTCTTTTACTTGATCATAAAACTTCCTTGCTATACTATATAAGGTCTAGGAAGTCTTACTAAATTAAGGTTTTAACTCTATTAAACAATAACTATGGTCAAAAGACTAACTTTTGATTTGTGATGGTACGGTTTATATTGGTAGTCCTTCTGAAGATTCGATTTGAACTCATTTAGTCCATACCCATTGGAATTTCTTATTTCTCTATCCATGACCAATTGGATGTGTTTTATTCCCTCTCAAGGATCACTTAAGAGTTGTTTCCTTTAGAATTAGTCTGTTGGGACTATTCTATTTTATTACTTCAAGCTTTTACCCTCTCAAGCTTTAGACAATCTATTATTATTACCTTAAGTACTTCTTCAACTTCCTTATATTAATTGCCTTAAGGTTTGAGTCCTATTACCTTAAAATAAATTTCGATCTTTCATCCCGACTTACTTCAGAGAGTACTTTTCTAATGATTTCCTATTAACCTTATAAAAATAAAGCTTATTGTTGTTGTAGGTTAGTCCTTCTTCTCCAACCTTTATTCGGAAAATCAGATAATGATACTTTCATTTCTAATGTTTTACTCTCCCCCTTAGGGTTTACTAATAGTCTTCAAATTGTCTATACAGTAACCATTGACTTCATAATTAGAATGTTGGTCTCTATTTAGATTATACACTACCTAGTTAGGACCTTATAAAAGATTGTACGGTGTATCCACACAATTGTGGATCTCCGAAGTGAATCTTTCAGCATTATTTGTCTTACTTTTAATTTGGGCATTTTCGCTTTGATAGGTCTGACTTTGCGAAGCGCCTCGAAAGACGGTCACTTAAATTTTATACTCCTTTAGGTCTTACTTAGCTTAGGACAAGTTTTATGCTCTTTATGCAACCATTAATATGATCTGGTTAACTATGTCAATCAACCCCAGCTGCGGATAGGATACCAACGGTCAAGCAGAATACCGACTGCGGATCAAATACCAGCTGCGGATCATCATATGCTATAGGGATTACCCTACGGTTTATGACCTAATACTAGTATTCTCTCTGAACTGTCAGAGCTTGAATACCATTTTTGGTTCCAAAAATTCTTCTTTGCACCTATTCATGATATTTCCATGAACTTGGTACTACTACTTCATTAACTTTTTAGCAATATTACCTATTTTGGGTGAACTTAAGTTCATTACTTCTTGTTGCTCCATACATTATCTTCACTAATCTTCCTTCTCATTGTTGGCTAATAATGATCTGAACTTGATCCATCCATCAAATTGTACTGATACTCCTTACACTTGGCTTCATTCTTCATGTAAGTCTTCATCTTGGTCTTTGAAAATCATCACTCCCTTACACGAATTCCCATTCCTATTTAGGTCTATAACATCAAGTAGTAACTAGATGTTGCAACATGCATTTGCACATCAAGTCAAACTTCATGTACAGATCTAGTCAATCAAGAAGATCCAAGAAAAACCAATAAATCCAAATGTGGTACATATAACACACAATATATGACACCTCTTCGTATAATAGTAGTTGAGTATAATATCTCTAGAATTCAGGCTTAGTTGTGTAGTATATGACACCTCTTCGTATAGGTTTACATCGTGATACTTAGCACATAGGGTCAAACTATTTCTTTTTTTTCAATTTTTACCCGAATTGCTCAATTGCAACAGGATAATTCTAAACAAAGTGATCTCAATTTGATTTTGACTAACCTTTTGTCTCACTTTTTAAATGATTAATTATAACCAACCTCTCTTTATTAGTAAACTAACCTCACATGATCACTTCAAACAACTAATCAGATCCGATTTACTAACTTAAACCAAAGATTATTAAAAATTTCTAGCACATATGACTTCTTTCATAGTTCTACCATGTTATTATCTTATTACTACTTTAGAATAATTTACTAATTACTTGTCATATTTATACCTATATCATGGTTTCAGAGCTAATCTCACCATGATCTTGTTATGTGTTACCTATTCATTATGATTTAAGAGCTAATCTAACCATGATGACTTTGTTTCTCATCACACTATCATTAAGTATTAACATAATTTCACTTCATCACGTAGAATTCTCAAGTGAATCCCACATGATTACTCCTCACTATATCAACATTTATCCTAATGTTATTCATCATGTTGTCTTTGGTTTTTAACTAACCATAAGATTCCATTGTCTTACATGAATTCTAGGTTTAGGCGACACCATTAAGACTACTTCAATTTATGTCTTGCACTTGATCCTAATCTACTGTGGCCAATTGACTTTCCTACAATATCTTGGTGGGTTATGTTTCCTTCGGAAGACACTAAATAGCATTATACTGAGAAGAGATAATATAATTACTCCTAAGAAAGAATGACTTAAGCATATGACTTAGGTGTGATAAGGTTATCCTCAAGTGGATACTCATCACAAGTCATATGACTATTTGGTTTAGATAAGATGGCTCCTATAGTCACTATCCAACCTACAGATCTTCCTAAAAGGGTTTTAATCTTAAGGTCAAAGCATATGCTCTGATACCAACTACGGTGACCCAGCATACCACTGCATGATGTAGTACACTATAGTCGTTAACATAACACTAATGAAACACCTTTCACTAGTATTACATCCCTCGGAGTGGTACAACAGAAACACAGCATGTCCAAGACATGACTATAGGTTACAACTCAACTCTTTACACAATATCCAGAGAACACTCTAGGTTAAAGAGAGAGAAAGAAACTTCTTACAAAGAAGAATCAGAAATAAATAACTCAAAAACTATCATACTATTAAGACTAGTATTTTAACTAATGGTCTGGCATTGCTGCTATCGCAATACAACAGAAATAGGTTCTATGGCTAGAGATTATGTTTCTATCTAATCAGTAACTTCGTCTTCACTTGAGTTGGTGTATATGTTGACCTTCTTGACTTCATTGAAGAGATTTAGCTTTTGATGATGATTCCCGGAGCACATAACTTGATGTAGACGTCGTCTTAATGGCTTCAGAATCTAGCAAGGGTTAATAAGATACGTTGAGTACGAGCGTACTCACCAAGTTCACTAGAAAAGAAGTGTTTGATGCACTATATCTACAGCCACAGACCGTAGGTCGTAGGTAATGCAAGTTTTCATAAACATTTCTTCAAAGGTTTCTTTTATTCTGAAAAGCTATGTCTGTCAGCCTTCACGGGTTTACCAGAACTTTCATGGAGTTCCTTTCCCGCCGCATTCGTAGCTCCTTCCCGGAACAGGGAGTAACAAGTTACAGTTCTTACACTCTGTAGAGGTGCGTTACTTTACCCATGAGAGACCTTAGCCTTGTTGCACAACCAAGTCATGACCTTGTCCATACTTCCTTGGTGTGGGGCCCAGTCTAAGATCAAAGCCAATCACTTCCCTCTCCGTGACCTCATATGTCTGCACGATCCTTCGGGGCCGGCTCACCTCTGTTAAGCCCCCTTTTGGGTAGGCTAAAACCCTGATGCGTTCCCGAAGACTCTATGACCTGGTGTTGCCCTGGCAAGTGCCATATTAAATGGTCCATCCACTAAACACCATCCATAGATAATCTAGACACCAAAAGTGTGGGGTGTAAGGGTGACCACCCATATGTTGGATCCGCAAAAGGAATCACAACGTCACGTTAAGGTCGTCTTGCCTCCATACGAGAGGAAAAGGATACAACTGAATTCTTCGTCCCATTCCAAATCTCATGGTTAACGCGTAATATACGGTGCTAGAATCACTGGCGACATTGGTTGTTAAGTCCTAGATAATATGTTCCTTTACCACCGGAACTTTCATAGTAGGTTATTACCTCATGGTAAATAACCTATAATCTTATTATTATGCAAATTGTGATTTCTGACCTTTTTCAAATGCAGGTGATGACAACACTGGATTTGCAAAATACTTTACTAAAAATAATCAAAGGACATGAGCAAGTGTGAACTTGCCTGCTGTGATTGCAAGATTATGTACTCACGGTCTTCGAGACGATATAAGATCCAATATCTGAAAACTGCGTCATTGGTCCGGTAAGGACTAATGTTTAAAGTAGCAAGATGCAGTTATGCATAAGTAATGATATGCATTTTGTAAAACTCCCAAAGTGAATCCCCAATGCTTTGAGTGAAGTGAATTTAGGTGATTCTTTTAAGAGTTGGTTTATCTTTAAGATTAACTTTCTAAGTGATGACCTTTATACGGAACTCAAGGGTTAACAATTCAACATATACAAGTAAAGTATAAAATAATGTGATTATGGTTAATGGTCATTTGGTGACTATTGATAAACATCCTTGGGTTTGAGTTGTGAATGATTGAAGATCTTACTATAAGTTTACTGTTTGAAGTGGCAAAAAGAATAACATTTGAAGAAAAGATTTCCTTTCTAAGGTTTAAACAATCTTCATTGTTAATAGAACATGATCAATGTCTTTTGGTGTTTCATTTATTAGTTTGGACTTGAGATACTTTATGTATTAAGTTAAATACACCAAAGTTAACAATAAAAACATAAGTGATTTATTAGATATGATGTTTATAAGCCTTGAGACTAAAGTTAACTTTAAAAGGTTAAGTAAACTTATGATGTAATATATTTTAATTATTCCCAAGTTTTAGATTTATGATAGGTATAACTAAGGTGTGGAATTATTCACTTTATATTTAAGTGAATGATTAGATTAAATTTGCTTTGCTTATTAAGAAAATAATATGTATTTATTTAATGAAAGTATAATTAAATAATCTTAGTAATTTGTTAGAATTTGAAATTATGTTAATAATGGTTGAGATATAATGATTATTCATCATATTATATATATATGAGTGATACCCAATGTTTATTTAAAAGGATTTTTAATAAGATTTTTAAAAGAATTAACAAATTAAGTAATAGATAAGGATTTATTATTTTAAAATATTAAAAACTTTTCTAATAATATATTTAATATTTTTTTAGTGTAATATATTTATTCAAGATCTTAAGAATGATTTTTATTTATTTTAAGTATTATTTTTATGCTTATAAAATTCCATAAAATATTAAATGTATTTAAATATTTACTTCAAATTTTTTATTTATAGAAGAGTTGAGTTAGTATTTTTAGGAAAAAGTAGGTTTATTTTTATATACAAAAATGATTTTTATTGATTAATTTTTTTAGGATATTTTCTTATATTGTTATAATTTATTGAGAACTCTGGTGACTTTAACATTTAATAGTATTTTATTTAACTTAAACAATTCGTTTTATATTTTTCTTAGGTAGATATTATTTTTTGAACATTTTTATATATTATATGTATTTTTAGGATCTTTCTATATTTTTCTAGGATATAAATTATGTTTAGGGGTCGTTTGATCATTTAGTGATTTGATAAATATCTTATTTTCTTATTTTACCTTTGGAATTGGGACAGGCTCACCAACGGGCCCATCTGGACTCAATTTGGCCCAACTGGCTCAGGGTCAAACCCCACCCCGGCCTAGCCACCCCACTACTCCTCACATCTCACATTTGCGTTTCTTCCTCCTCACAGTTCTTTGGCACTCGATGTAATCCTGGGCAGCGTGCCGTTGTGGTCGCCGCCGATGGTCACCGGGGCTTCGCCTCCCTCAGGCTGACCTGACTCTCCAATTGGATTTATCCTTAAGGCCCTCTCGATCTTGCCTCTTCCAATGCTATGCGTCTAGGGTTTCGGTATCCTAATTTCGTCGAGCTCTAGGGATGGTTTAATGTTGTCCTGGTGGTGGATTGAGGTTGGTGAAGATGGGGTATGTTCTTGGGTCGATGTAGATTGGCGCAGGACGCAGGTTGCAGCTCGGCGCAGGCTCAGGTGTCGCATGTGCCGCTGTGTCGTGGTCTTTGCCACTACGACCTCCCCGCTGGTCTGCTTCCTCTTCAAATTCTAGCGAGGACCACCGGGTATGTTCTTCCTCCACCTTTTTCTACTCCCTTCCCTTCTATTCTAATTGAGTCCAATTAGGGTTCTTCTTATTCTAGATTTTAGTCTGTAGCTTATGGTGACCTATCTGATACTAAGGTTGAACATTTCTTGTTCAATTAGGTTTGAACCTGGGCCCCCAATGATATTACTGATCCTTTGTTAGTGACCGATCTTGATCTGTTGTCATGTCCAGTTTATCCTGGTATCCTTGGCTCTACTATAATCTTGATACCATGGTGAAGTTGGTATTTGAACAGTGCATAAAATTTATAGATGAACATCTAGCTCTAGTAGATGATTTTATATCGAGCATCTACTCTACATGCTATTGAGTGTCACTGGTTGTTGACAGGTGTTGAGAAATACAGGTTCCATTGATTCCTTGTAGGTAAAATGCATTTATTTAAGCATGCACAATTGGAGTTACTTGGAGAAATTAACACTTGTTGGTTTTGGTACAGTATAGCAAGTGGTTCATGAACTTTTATTTAAGTGATATGTATATACATCAATAAGCATGGTGCCTAGTTTGAATGCCTTTTCTAATTTAGCCAAACCTTGTGGTTGCTATCAATGTATCTACCACTGTGATGCCTCCCTTTGGAGTGTACACAATGGTAGCTACCCTGGTAGTTGGCTGTTGGGTTATCTATCTGGAACCATACTTAGATGCCACTGATGGTAAGGCTGAGGTGTGATATTGTGTCACACACATAATATGGTGGTTATCCTTAGCTGATTATAAGCTAAGTCAAATGATTTTAGAGATGAAATGATTCCTAGATTGGTGACTAGGAAGATGATTGGATATAATTTGGTACCAGTCACATTTGGGATGAGGTTTCCATTAGCATATGTTGTCAACATGACAGTAGAGGTCTAATTGTTTCCTAACTATTCTAGTTAGGAAAAAGATGCAAGGATTATCTTGTGTGATTATAGATGATATATAAGCATGGTATTTGCTGATGTTGCTAGTGTAAATTCTTTAGTGATCTTTGTTGCTTGGAATTTTCTGTTGTGGTGCCTCAGTTGAGTGTGCACAGCAGGCATGCATAGCAACATGATCTGCTGCTTGATTTTACTCACCAAAGATGAAACTTTGGCTGCCAATGATGCAAAGGCTGAGGCATAATATTTGGTTAAAATAAACAGATGCTATGATTTGGCCTTTTATGTCTCTATGATGATTTTGCAAAGCAATACTTTGCAGTACTGAGAGTACCACTCCATCCAATCCTCCTAGATGAAAATCTAGTTGAAGGGTAGATGGAGCTGATTGATGTGTATTGTTTCCCTCGTGTTCCTAGATCTGTATACAAGATATATGAACTGATGCTGCATGATCTAGTGGTTTCTTATGATAATTCTTACCAGTTGTTGGTGAGTAGAATATAGGCTTGTAATGGGGTTGCTGATGATCTTGTGGTAGTTTTGGTGTTGCTTTAGATCACCTGCTGTAACTTGTTCTTGTAACCTTCATCTCCTAGCTCCTTTTGGTTGCTTGCTTGATCTACTCCTCCTTGTCCTAACTATTGGATGGCTTCTTGAAGCAACCATAGTGCAAGTGATGTGGTAGTGATCTGGTGGTTCTTGTGGTGTGATGAGAACAGTCTGTTCTTGGGGTGTGATAAACAGAAAAATAGTAAGAAGATGGTTGTGGCTGTGTGGTGTAACTGTACTTGTGGTGAAAGAATGAGTAGTGAGAGGTGGTGCTACGGCTGGTTCACCCCTTTGTGTACATGGATTGCTTTCTTGTCTCCTTCCTGGGATTGCTGTTGTGTTGACAACTGTTATCTGCATGTTGATGTGCAAGCTGCTTACTAGTGGGACCTAAGGTCTAAGTTTCAATGATGTAGATATTTTCTGGTGGATATGATCAAGTAAAAGTGAGCTTTACTGTTTGGCTGGATCCTCTTCTTTATCCATGGTGAAACTTGCCTCTCTCCTGACTTGGTGAAATTTGCCCCTACCTATGATGCATAAGCCTGAGGCAAAAATCTGGATAAGAACAGATTTCACGTTGGCCCCTCTTATTTAATACTACTCAATGATGAGGCAAAGCAATGCATTACATTGCTAAACCTGAGAGTACCATAACCCCATAACCCCTTGTTTTGCATTTCTTTTGTTTGTTGTTTGTGCTTGCAGGGAACAGGATTAGGTATATAAAGAGTGGACTTAGATGATGAAGAAAATGAAGATGACTTTAGTTTTAAATTTTACTTTATTCTTTTGTAATTCACTTTTTCTTTAGTGAAATGTAAAGCATTGTAATAAAGGAATTATTTGTATTTATTCATTCTTCTTTTGTGAAGAATATTGTATTGTTTATTTTACTCAATAAAATACACTAGTTTTCTTTTTCTTTGATAATACATTTGCAAAGACAATGTAATATTCATATCTGCTTGTAATAAGAATCTTTTTAGTTCTTTATTTATGTATTTCATTTTTTATATTTATTTGTTTTATAATAGTGCACTTTTATTATTGTAATTCTTCATTTGTTTGGAACTTAATAAGAATAGTGAAATGTTTGTATTATTGTAATAAAATGATTCCTCTCTATTTCATTATCTTATTATCCCTTTGGTTCATAATTGTAAAGATAATATAATAATATGTAATGTAAATAAAATTATCAATTCTTGTTTATTATGTCATTATTGTAATATCTTTACTATTAATTTCAAAAGCGTGGTGAATGCCTGGTGTCACACATGCAAAAATTACAGAAAGTGCCACCGCACCAAACCTACCATGCGATGATTAACAAACTCCTTATTTTGCTCAACACATCCCTTAACAACCAAGGCGCAGACCTGTGTTCAATAAAGACGCACACCCTATTAGCATGGCATGTAGATCGATTGATTTGAGGTTGCGGGACAATAGAACCATCTTATGTAAACCTACATATCCGGATTTCGTGTTATATGTGGTCGATCTCTTAACCATCGTGGTTAACTTGAATAAAATCATGCTTTATTCTCACCTAACGAAACCAACTCCAGTTCGCATTGCAATCAAATAGGAGACACCACAGGTATCCAATCACCTCGATCTTGAACAGAAAAAATTCAGCTCATCTGCCAACCCTCTGGCCTCTTCCCATCCACGCTGCCACGCCTCTAGAGATGTGCTCCAGCGCCACCAAATCGGCCGCTCGCGAGGATGGCGCCCCCCACAGACATCTCGCCATCCACTTCGGAGTAGGCCATGGCCTAACCCAAGGCGCCATAAGGCAGGGGACTGATGGAAGAATGGTTGTTCCGGTCTTCCAGTGGCGCCACCGGCCCTATCCATTGTAAGTCATCGCTATGTCCACTCTTGACTTCCATGGCACTTTATCCGGCATCTATTGTGCTGCCACTTGGGCCGGGGAGGGAAGGGTTAGGGTTGTACACTCATGGAAAACGGAGAGAATGGGCTCCACACGTGCTCGACGAAATGTGCAGCCATTTATGACGACTCTGTTACTGATGGGATACGGGTAGGCTACACTAGCGCAAATTAAAATTTTCTACCACGTAAACCAGGATTACTGTTGTCATAGATCACGGGATTACCACTAGACGCGCGGTTGCGGAACTTAATAAAGTGCGTCGAGGAAGTGTAGATGTTCTACGTCTCCTCCTCGTCCTTGTCCCACGAGCAGCTCCCCTTGCGTGGCTCGTCCAAGTGCCACAGATGCAGCACCTCCGAGGTATCCACACGTGCGGGGTGGAAGCGTCAGACGCCGGACTGCTAGGTCCGTGCGTGCAACGCAGGCGTGAGGAGTGGTGGTTGGGTGGAATGGTCTAGACCTGGTCAGCTCGCCCCACCCTCTCTTATATAGGCGTCCCTAGTCATATTACATTACTTATTTACTCATTTCATTTTATTTAAATTTCCACTATCTTTTATATTTGAATAAAATATTCTACCTTGTTTATAAATAAGAGTTCACCTTTTATTTTCCATTTATCATTTAGTTTCCATTTGTTATTTCATTTAAAATTTATTTAGAATTCAAATTCACCAATTGAATATTCAAATTTGAATTTCCTTCCCCTCAGACACAAAAGTACATTAGAGGTCATGTCGAAATCCACCGCACCTGTCCTGGTGTTTCCATCAGAACAAGAGAGATCTCGATCCCTCTACAGCTTCTTTAGTTTTGCACGAAAATTCCCCGAATTTTCTTATGCATGAATGCAATGCACAAACATGTGTCCTGTCTATTTTAAGGTGCTAATCCTGGGATGTTACAACCCCTTCGCTAAACGATCTAATCTCATCCCTAGGTTTGCAGATCCAACGGATCTCAACGCTTGGCCTCGAACGGGCGGCGCTGGTAGCGGTGTGCGGCGGTGGCGCGTCGGGTGAGCAGTGCTCCAAAAATTCTAGGGGGTAAAGGGAGGGTGTAGGGTGGTTACCAGGGTCGCGAGGTCAAGACGAGCTCAGGGATGGTCTTGGTCGAGGCAGGGGCGCACAGGTCTGTCTTGGATTCCTCGCCGGAGTCGAGGCCGTCGTCGGTGGCTTGCAGATGATGACGGAGTCGAGCACCTGGGGCACGACAAATCGAATGGAGTGGTTTAACAGTTTGTCACATGCCAAATTTTAAATTTGGTTATGCATATCACTCATCTCATACTGCATTCATGAAATTTTTTTAAATTCAAAACACTGCATTCAAACCTAGACAAGGTCACTCAAGTGCTCCTACAAAGAGGACTAGTTGGACCCTTGAAGTCACTACTTTGAATTAGGCAATTTGTTGCTGAAAATGATCCTTTGATTTTTAGAAAATTTTGAAAACAGAAATCAATTCATTTGGTTTAGCTAATAAAAAGCTATGAAAGAAACAAGAAAAGCAAAAAGAATAAAAGGTAAGAACAAAAAAAAGGAGAAGAACTAACCTACCCGGCCCACCTACCCAGCCCTGTGTGCCCATGGCATGTCGGCCCATCACGACCACTGCAGCCGCTCCCCTCCATGATGTCGCCGACGCCCCGGGCCCACCCGGTCGTCTCCCTCCTCGAGCTGGAGGCTGGGACGAACACGGGAACCACCCGAGAGAATCTGCCCCGATTTCCGCGCGAGTCCGTTTGTCCCTCGCCCCAATCTCTTCCCCATATATAGCCCGTCGCCCCCTCTTCGAAACCCCTTTGGAACCCTAGTAATCCACGCCTCCTACCCCTCGGGATTTCTCACCGGAGTCCCACGCCGCCGACGCCATTGGAGCTTCCAGTAGAGGTCTGGGTCGACGGAGTCGAGCCGCCCCCTCCCCCTTGCTTCCCCGTGCTCCTCCCCTCTCTTCGGCGCCTCGTACTGACCCTCCCCCTTCGTTGCAGAGCCTCGGGAGCACCCGTACGCCACCGCCGGAGCACCGACGCCCTCGCCCGCCTCCGGCTGCCCTTCGCCGCCGCTCGAGGACGCAAGGGAATGCCCCGACCTCGCCATCGATCTCGCCAAGACGCCCCGCGCCCCGTAGACGCCGTGACCTCGCCAGGGACCGCCGGAGCTCTCGCCACCGCCACCGTCTGCATCGACCGCTGCCGCCAGCCGCCGCTCGTCGCCAAGGTAAGGTCGCGAGCACCCCCGGCCGTCCACCCTTTGATCTGCGGTCGAGATTAGACGGGCCGGCCGAACCGGTACCGGCCAGTACCAGTGCGCCGCGTGGCAGCCGCGTGGATCCCGCGTAGACGCCATGTCGCAGCCGCGTCAGCGCTGACTCGTCAGTCGCGTTGACTGCGCAGTAAAAGTTTTAAATGAATTTGGAAATTGCAGAAAATAGCTGAAACTTGTAAAATTCATAGAAATTAATCTACTGGGCCAAAAATTGCAAATAAAATATGTGTAGATTCAGTAAGTCGTGTAGAATCTTGCTGTACCTTTGTTTGACACTTTTACATCAAGATTTTGTCCAGATTAATTATATGAGTTAATGGACTTTTTAGAGTAATTAATTCGTAGAAAACGATCTGTAACTCCAAAAATTGCAAATAATATATCCCTGGATTCAGTAGAACAAGGGGAATCTCAAAGTGAATTAAAAAGTTAGGCTTACAGTAAAAACTTTTGCAGAAACTATTTAATGACTTTCTGCAGTATTTTAATTACTCAGGGAGTTTTATAAATCCTTTTTGAGAAATTCCAATTGGTATTGTTCCTATTAAGTAATGCCTACACAGCAGAATTTTCCTAAGATTTTACAAATAGTATGTTAGCAGTAGTGAATTTTTTAGTTTCTAGCTCTACTATTGAGCGAAATAAATTGCATACTAGTTTTCCTTGCACTAAAAAAATATTTTCCATGCATGCATTCAGTAGCTTTACTGAATAAGATTATGTGGTGCTGCTGTAGCATCAATCCACTTGTCATGCATGCATCTTGCATCATCTTTGTTTGCATATGCTTGTGGATGGTTTGTTTATGATTGCAATTGTATCGTGTAGATTGTGACGAGTGCAACGCTTGCTTGTGTGTGGATTGTTCTTCCGACCGCTATAACCAAGGCAAGTAGATGCTACTTTGTTCATGATGATGTCCTACTATTTTCAATGCATTGTCGTGTATTTTGTAGTTGCATGTGTAGGATGATACTATCGCTATGCTATGTCCTATTATGTGGTAGGGTTTTCCTTGTAGATGAACCACCGTTGGTAGATGTGCTTAGCCATGCTATGATGAACGAGGGCTGGGTTACATCACTGAAAGTTGTTTCTAAATGTGTTGGTTTGCAAAAACTAAAACAACTTAATCAATGAATCTCCTGGGTGTGATGGGATTGATAATTTTTGGTGGTATCATTGCGGAAAGGCACCCAGGTATCAAGAGAAAATGACTGACTTCTTTATTTTGTAGCTTACATGTACAACCATGTGTCAATAATGAAATGGGCGGTTGGTTGGACTTAGTAGGTTGTGGTAACTCGAACCCGCATATCTAGAGATGTAGAACTTTGGTAGGTTGGACCGGTGCGCGTCGGGATTGGGGAGCTACTTCCCGAACAGTCTCTTCTTGGACTTCTCCCTATCATCACCCAAAATGAGAGTGATGGTACGAGCTGGACTGGCCAAGTCACATGGGTAAAGTGTACTAACCCCTGCAGGGTGTATAATCTAATCGATTAGCCGTGTCCCCGGTTATGGACATCTGAGTTGCTTGATATTGATTCCATGACATGTTTCTCGCTCATTCTAATTTCATAATTGTTTTAATGTTGTTGGGTTAACTTAATTGGGATCTTTTCAAAGAAAATCAAAAATTGTTTACGAAAGTAGGACAAAGGTTTTTTTTGCAAATGCAAGCTAGCCACAGCTCCACTTGCCAAATATGCATGTAGATGTTAGCACTATTATCTCCTTTAATAGCTCTACTTGCCATACATTCCATGTATTGACCCTTCGGGGCTGCTACGTTTCATGTTGCAGGATATTCCGATTCTGAGTAATCGATATAGGCCACGGTACTCCACTCGGCACTTGTTCACTTGTGGGCAATTTGAAGAATGGAGGATTTACTTTATTTATGTTGCTACCTGAATAATTTGAGCTAGCCTTGAGCTAAGCTTTTATTGTAATAATGGTACTCTGGATCTTCATTATTTATGATACACGGATATTTTGCTATGTTATTCATCTTATTCTATTGTGGGCCAATGAACCGATCCAGGGATTGGCATGTCACATAGAAGCCACGGTCTTTTCAGAACCGTGGTGTTACAAGATGGTATCAGAGCCCGTGTGTCGACTATAGGATCGTGACCTAGGTTTGGATTAGGAAGCCATAGAATTATTAAAGCTTACATTAACTCTGTCTTTCATCTTATGCCTTTCACTCTCGTAAATTCTTACCGTATGCTATTCTCACACTTTCCTCTTTTAATTGATAGATGGGAGAAGTCAGGACTGAGTATGCAACCATGGAGTCACCAAGACCCTTTGCAAGACAGTTAGCATAGCTCTCGCAATCATTGGGATTGCCACTGCCCATGTTCAAGGGAAGAAGGCTGTACACCTATGGATATGGCGAGGATGAGTGGGAGATCACCACCTTCATCTTCAGGGATGCCGCCTTGCCAAACCCTGTGCATCTGATCTACACCAAGACATACTGCAACTGGGGACTTGGAATAAACTTGGCCATGCATGAAGCCCTGTCTCGCCAGTGCCATCTTGTCCGACACCTACGTCCAGCAGACTCACCCTACCGTGACTATGGGAGGCGTGATGAAGATGGGAACATTGTGGTTACCCCGAGCGACAGGAACAACATGCCGCCCCGTCGGAGGCACATAGAGGACATGGAAAGGGAGAATGGAGCTCTAGCTGAGAAAGTGATGATGGTAAAAGAGATAGCAGATTTTGCTAGCAATGGTATGGTGGTCCAAGGACTGGAGATAGAGACCTTGCATGAAACTGTGGGAGTTCTGGAGAATGCCCTGAGGAGGCAGGGATGCAACCATAGCTCAGCTTAATGGAACTATGCAGGAGAACAACCAGAACATACAACAGTTGCAGGGGACCGTCTAGGAAAGGGATCAAACTATTGAAGATATGGCAGCCTAGATTGCCGCTCTCCAAGCACAGTTGAATCCACCTTCTGAAGATGACAATGGATATGGTGGCAACAATGATGATGATGATGACAGTGGGAACGATGATGATGATGAGGACGAGGATGATGATGATGGAGACGATGATGGTGGAGGAGATGAAGCTGTTGCAGTTGCAACAGAGAGTGAAGAAGAAGAGGAGGATCCAGAAGAGGTGGAGTTTGAGATTTCAAGTGATGACTCAGTGGAGGAGTACACTCCTCCGCCATGGTTGGATCGTGGACAGAAGCGCCAACGCATGAGTGCAAAGACCTATCGCAACCTCTTCAACAAGTAGATAGAAGTCCACCAATTAGTCATCGTTAGGTAAAAATCGTTAGGATTAGTCTCGATCGATGTAATGTTTAATTACTGTTATTTTAAGAGTGTTTAGTTCCTTATTTGTGTACTCCAATATCCTAGGATTATTTGTGCGAATTTTATGAAAGAGTTATGGCAAGTTTGGTTATTATCTATGTTATTTTCGTTGCAGTTTTCTGCTGATATAGCAGTACTGTATGATTTTTCATATTTTACTGGTATCTGGGAAAAATCTGAAAAAAATAGGTCTGGTGCGAAACTCTCTGTACTTTATGCACAAAAATCAGCTAAAATTTCTGACGAGTTTAAGTCAGGTAGAAAAATTTGTGAACACTGCTGGACTGTTCTGGCAGATTGCTGTTTTTAATGCTTTGTTGATCAACTGTTTAGATAACCATTGCCAACTCTTCTAAAACTATTTCAGTAGATATACACTGCTAGGATAACCCCTGGGATGTTGCTGGATCACTTGTTTATTGATGTGTTGCTTGCTTGAGATTGTCTGTTATTGCTTTGTTGTTGTTTGATCATAATGCATGGGTAGAATCCTGTTTTCGTAGTTGATTCTTTCTAAGCTTACCTGTGCTGAACCGCAGATGCCTCCCCGCTGTCAACCCACTGAGTTGGAGCAGCTCATGGCAGCTCGGGCACAGCTGACCCAAGTTATGACCCAGTTCATGGAAGCTCAGAACAACAACAACAACAACAACAATGGGAACAACCAGCCTCATGGAGATGCTCTCACCAGGTTTCTGAGACTAAGGCCAGCTAAGTTATCCACTGCAACGGAACCAATGGTTGCTCTCGACTGGTTGCGTTCAGTCAACAAGGATCTGGTAACTGTTGGATGCACTGATGCTGAGAAGGTGAGGTTTGCCGCTCACCTACTGGAGGGACCAGCCGCTTCTTGGTGGGACACTTTTCAGATCACCCACCCGCTGGACACTGTGACTTGGGCAATGTTTGAGGAAGGTTTCAAGACCAACCACATGTCTTCAGAAGTTCTGAGCCTGAAGAGGAAGGAGTTTCGCAACTTGCGCCAAACCAACCGCACCGTGGCTGAGTACATTGAGGAGTTCAACAACCTGTCCCGTTATGCACCTGAGGATGTTGACACTGATGCAAAAAGGAGGGAGAGATTCCTGGATGGCCTCAGAGATGAGCTTTCAGTGCAGCTACTGGTGGTTTATTGCCCCACTTTCCAGGAGCTTATGGACAAGGCCAGGATCTTGGAAGGGAAGCACAAGCAGGTGGAAAGCCGCAAGAGGAAGAGCAACAATCACCACTCTGGTTCTCACCACAAGTCTCGCACTTCTTATGATGGATACTCCAAGCATGGAGGGAGTGACCATGGACACCATGGGAGCCATGACCGCCACCACCATGGAGGCGATGGACATCGCCATGATAACCACAATAGCAACCATCACAGCCACAAGGGAGGACACACTCACCATTCTGGAGGACACAGTGGACATGACCACAACCGTGATCGCAGCTTTGTGAAGAAGGATCTGAGTGAGGTGACATGCTTCAAGTGTGGCCAGAAGGGACATTATGCTGACAACTATCCGGAGAGGAAGGGACTGAAGCCAACCAAAAACCAGAAGGCCACAGTGAACCACATGAATGTGGAGGAGATCCCAGATGAGCCTGACCTTGTGATTGGTAAGTTTCCAATCAACACTCACCCTGCACTTATACTTTTCGATACTGGTGCATCGCATTCATTCATATCAAGGGCATTTGTGGATAAGTATAAGTTACCTACGGAGTCTATGAAAGAGTCTATTAGAGTGAGTTCACCTGGAGGGGATATGATAGCTAGCGCGGGATGCCACGACTTAACTGTGAGGATTGGAGCACACAATTTCATTGCACATCTGGTAGTATTGGAATCTCAAGGTATAGATGTTATACTGGGTATGGATTGGATGTCTATGCATGGGGGACATATAGATTATGCACAGCGAGCTGTTTCACTCAAAACCCCGGATGGTAAGAGAATTAGGTTCAAGTCGGTTGTGCGACCGGGAAGGTGTAAGCTGAATTCTCTTAAGGGGGTTAGCATGGATACTATGCCTGTGATTAAGGGTTACCCTGATGTGTTTCCGGAAGAGCTGCCAGGGATGCCACCTGACAGGGAAGTGGAGTTTCTCATTGATCTGATGCCGGGAACAGGACCTATAGCAAAGAGACCATACAAGATGGATGTGGATGAACTGAAGGAACTAAAGAAACAGCTAAAGGAGCAGTTGGACAAGGGGTTCATTCAGCCTAGTTCGTCGTCATGGGGTGCACCTGTTCTGTTTGTGGAGAAGAAAGACAGCAGCAAGAGATTAGTGGTGGACTATCGCTCGCTGAATGAAGTGACCATCAAGAACAAATACCCCCTGCTGAACATAAATGATTTGTTTGATCAACTGGAAGGAGCAAAGGTGTTTAGCAAAATTGATCTGCGATCGGGCTACTTCCAATTGAAGATCCGGGAGGAGGACATACCAAAAACCGCTTTCACTACTAGGTATGGCTTATATGAGTATACAGTTATGTCTTTTGGACTAACGAATGCCCCGGTATATTTCATGACCATGATGAACAAGGTATTTATGGAGTACTTGGACAAGTTCGTGGTGGTGTTTATTGATGACATACTGATATATTCCAAGGATGATGTTGAGCATGAGAAACATCTGCGACTGATTATGGAGAAGCTGAGGGAACACAAGTTGTATGCCAAGTTCAGCAAGTGTGAATTCTGGCTTAACACTGTTGGATTTCTTGGGCACGTGGTGTCAGGAGAAGGAGTCGCTGTGGATCCAAGCAAAGTGACTGCAGTAACTGAGTGGGAAGCACCCAAGAATGTGGGTGATATTCATAGCTTTTTGGGACTTGCTGGATATTACAGGAGGTTCATTGAAAACTTCTCCACGATTGCTAAGCCGATGACAGAACTTCTGAAGAAGGAGAGGAAGTTTGAATGGACGGATGTAGGGGTTCGTAGCATGGAAAACAAAAATTTTCTATCGCATACAAACAAACAAGCCAAGATCTATGTACTAGATTGTAGCAACGAGTCGATAGAGGAACTCACCCTCGAAGATTCCAAAGCGGTTAACGAGAGCAGATTCTCGTGGGTGATGTAGTCGTACTCTTTCCGATCTCAAGATCGCGTAGACGATCCTTCCAGCGCCACGTTCCAGCAGCGCTCCCGCAGTCGGTCACACGTTCGGTACTCGACGAAGACCTTCCTCTCCTTGTTCCAGCAGAAGCGGAGGTTGTAGTACTCTCCTCGCGATTCCTAAAGACAACGGCGTGGTACCGGAAGTAGAGGGAAATCATGAGGCTTCGCCTTAAGCCGGTGCGAGTATGGTGGAGCTTATGAGAGAGGCTATTAGTGGTCTAGTAATTAGACACACCAATTAGAAGGCTCTAAACCAATTAGAAGGCTCTAAACCGCTGGCTAAAGCAATTAGAAGCTCTAAACCAAAACGGCTCTAAACCGGAGATCTAGAGGTGGAAACTTGTGTGTATTAGGAGGGAGCCCTGCCCCTCCTTATATAGGTGGGAGGGCCGGCCAAGGGAGGAGAGTCCTCCCAAGTCGGCTTGGTGGGCGCGGCCAAGGAGGAACCCTCCTCCACCCGGCCTCCACCAATCCTCCTCTCTTCCCACTTCCCAAAATTGCTTGACTTTCAAACTAGCCGTTTGACTTTTCAATTTAGGATTTAAATAAACCCTTTATTTTGGACAGCAAGAACACCTAGTACATGATGCAATCATTCCAACTTACAATGACACATTCATGTACCCTTCCCCGAGCGGGACATTCCGAACCTTCTAGAACATTCCGATGAAAACACTAACCATTCCCCAACTCAAACGGGACTTTCCTTATATGAATCTTATTCTCCACCATTCCGGATCTCCTCGTGATATCCCGGATCCCATCCGAGACTCAACAACATTCGGTCTCTTTCTCATAATACCATAACTACTCAAACAACGTCAATCCTTAAGTGTGTCTCCCTACGGTTCGTGAATTATGCGGACATGATCGAGACACTTCCTAACAATAACCAATAGAGGAATCTGGAAATTCATATGGCTCCCACATATTTCTCATTTATTACTGCGATCGAATGAACCACTTACATACGATACCAATTTCCCTTTGTCTCACGATATGTTACTTATCCGAGGTTATGATCGCTTGTATCTCGCATACCTAGTTCAACCTCGTTCGATAAGTACTCTTTTCTCGTTCCGTGATATGTGATCCCTTGTGAGCCAGTCACATGCTTGCAAGCTAATTGGATGACATTTCACCGAGAGGGCCCAGTATATCTATCCGTCATGTGGATGGACAAATCCCACTCTTGATCCATGTGTTTCAACCAATACTTTCCAACACTCAATGCCACTTTTATAGCCACCTCATTACGGTGTGGTGTTTGATGACATCAAAGCATCCATCCGGTAAAGGTGATATGCATGATCTCATGGTCGAAGGAATTAGGTTACTATGTATCAGAAAGCATATAGCAATTGAACTATTGAAATGACTTGATCTTTATGCTACGCTTATCTATAGGAGTATGTCCATCACATCATTCTCCTAATGATATGACCCTGTTGTTAATAACATCTCTATGTTCATGATCAGGAAACAATGATCATATATTAACCAACAAGCTAGTTTAACAAGAGGCTTTACTAGGGACTCTTATTTTAGTTTACAAATCACACAAGTATTAATGTTTCCGGTTAATACAATTATAGCATGGTATGTAAACATTTATCATAAGTGTGAAGATATGATAATAACCACTTTATTATTGCCTCTTGGGCATATCTCCAACAGTCTCCCACTTGCACTAGAGTCAATAATCTAGTTTCAAACCTTTGTGTATTCAACACCTATGGCTTTCCGGTGTTGTATGTACACGATTGCTAGTGGTCAACTGATCTTCGGATCTGACACTTCCAGGTCCGTGTGTAATTGCATGTCTTTGCGTCTCTACGCATCACTCATTCTCTAATGAGATGGCTTTGTATGATTTGGTCTTTCGGTGTGACCTTTAGTTCTTTGGGGTTAAAACATGTTTGATAATATTGTCGCACAATATATCTTCATAGTATTATCCCGCTGTGAACTACACCTAGTTTGATAACAAACTACTTGACACAAATGCCCTCTTTTGTTGCTATAATAGCAGTCATATACTTAGCCTTTTGTTGAAGTATCTGTCACAATGTCTTAACTTTGGAACTCATCCAAATCCATTATGGAACTCACTTTCCATTATATTGTGCCACCCTTAATTTAGATTGAGATAAACTTAATTTATACTTTGTGACAAAACTAGTATCAATGTAGTATTTTTACAATGAACTAACCATCTATTTGTCACTTCTACAAATAATATACTCTTAGTTCTTCCAAAAGATCATAAGAATATCCTTACTATCGTCCAATGATCATCTTATGAATCATTCTGGTATATGCTCATAATATTTATAGCATAGGACATATCTGGATTTGTACATATCACAAGATGATTGATATAAATACTCTTTGTGATTTCATACATCAAGTATCAATCTATACTTGAATCTTTGTTTCACTTACCAAGTGCCAATACACTTGAATATATCATCAACATTGAACTCTTTCAATCCTTTCTGTGCGACAAGAACCTTTCTTGTAGTTTCTATATTGAATTCATTCAATATCTCGTCTATGTACTTCTGGCACAACCATATTAGCGTCTATTGATGCCAAATATTTGGGTTTTGCCTAAGTCTTTCATCGGGATGAAATTCTTAATATGTGTTAATAAAAGATACATTATTTCCAATCAACAATATGTCTTCCACATAATGTATTAGAAACATGTCTTAGCGCTCCCACTTAATTTCTTGCAAATGCAAGCATCTTCATTGTCTCCGATGAAATTAAACTCTTTTAACAGTTTCATCATAGTGAAGATTCCAACTCCGCTATGCTTACTTCAACCATTGAAGTTTGCATATGCTTTTAGCATCCTTTGAATTAACAAAACCCTTTGGACCGTGTCATGCACACGTCCTAGGTAACCATTCTATTAGAAGAACTTGTTTTGTTTATTCTACTACCACATAACAAATTATATGTAGTGGTTGCTACATTAATCCGTCTAGACTAAAATCGCTATGAAAGATCAAATCTTGTCATATACAACCTTTGAACATTGTTGTGAACTCTTTCCCAACATGTCGACTATTTCATAGATGTGAAACATCCATGTCTACTTCTTTATAGATCCAAACACAACTGCAAGGTCTTACACCTTTTTCGAGGGTCCTTCAAGTTCAAAACTTGATTTCTCGTGTATGGAACTATCACGGATTATATGGCTTCAAGCCATTTGGCCCAGACTCGAGGCCCATCATCGCTTCTTTGCATGTAGTAGGTTCATTATTCTCAAATAATGATTCAACCCTCAAATCTTGGTATTTGATTGTTTACTTGACCTACTTGGTTCAATAGAAACTTAGACCTTCGTGACCACAACCTTTGAGGCACGTGAGCCATGAGCATTATTCTTGCCTCGACACTTTTCGGTCTTTGCTGAACTCTGCACATATAGCTAAGGTTCCTTTAACCTTATCAAAGTTCTATCGTCCTCCCACTTAACTTTTCACGAAAAATTCCTTCTCAAAGAAACTTGACGTTCTAAGCGACAAACACTTTTGTCTCCGGTGTTTATGGAGGAATACTTAACATTTATACAAAGACAGGTTCATCCGACTTTGGTTGCACATCTTTCTTATGCATAGCATACCAATGTTTAAGAAAGGACTACTTGGGTTTTATCCCAAACCATAACTTTATATGGTGTCATTTCAGCGGATTATGATGAAGCTCTTTTCAGTGGAAAAACGGTAATCTCTAAAGCTTTTAATCTTTAAAATATAATGGCAGTTTTATGAATTATACCTTTGATCTTACCATGTCAAACAAGGTTTAATTACATATCTCGAATGCTCCATACTCTTATGGTGTTTCGGGAAATGCAAATCCACGGAACTATTCCATAAATCTTAGGTATTATGCTAAACTTGTAACTTAAATATCTTCCTTTATGATCTTATCATAAACTATTCATATTCTTGTTACAATGATTTTGCACTTCATCTTGAAAGTCTTTGAACTTTTCAAGTGTTTCATACTTTATCCTTATTAAGTAAATATTCATATATTCACTCAAATTTTCGGAGAAAGCATATGAAGTTGAAATTCATCGCTCTTGACTACACATAATGGACTTTGTACAACAATATGTACAAGTTCAAATAAGCTAGTCATTCGTTCCCTTTTGGCCTATGAACGAAGTTTTAATTATCTCTAGGAAAGTTTCATAAACGTCATTTGATCAAAAATCAAAAGACTCCAAAATTCCATCCACATGGAGTTTCTTCATGTTTTCTTTCCAATATAATTTAAACGGCGATGTCACTTCCTAAGTGATCTTTCAATCAATTTGTCTTTCGACAATTTTAGCACTAGTTTTATGGATGTGATTTCTCCAACGAGATTTGTGAATCATCCATCTTTTATGGATTACGGCAATTATTTGAACAACCCTTTTGTTCTCATAATACGATAAAACAAATCTGAAGGCAAGCTTTGATGTTTAATGAGCAACACAATAACCCTTTATTTGTTTTCGATGAACATCATCACATATTCTTTTGCTAGTTACTTAGGCCATTGTAGTTCATGAATTGTGTTGTTTCGTATGACGATTCACACCAACAAATTCAGTATCAAATACTTAAGAACCACATTGTTTAATAAGCAAAGAATATAGCCATAACACGTATATCATCTATATACTTAAACTGAACAATTCTAGTCTTTTCTTTTCTGCCATATACTTATGAGATTCTCTTCAAGATTTCCTTTTACATTTGAAAGAATCTATCAACATCAATAGTGGAGTCATACATATGACACATAGTCCAAAGCGTGTATAGTTAAATACCAATGTCTTTGAACTTGCACTTTGAAGTAGATCACCATTATCAAATATTTGGTGTTCTTTCAAATTCCTTTCTTTAGTAATCTCTTGGTGTAGTAAACATTTTACCTACATCAAATATTCACCCTCATCATGGACTTATCCATGATCTAGATACTTTTAGCTTGTAACGGTGAATCGCGAGTATAATGTTGCTCTCCAAAACCTTTTGGAAGATTAGGACAACTAGTGTCTCCAACCTTTTGCAAATTCTCATCAAATATGAGAACATGACTTTTGCCATATTATACTCTATCATGTTGTAACCAAAACTTCATTTCAGATATCACAATATCTTCCACACATCATGGTTTCTAAAACAACTCTTTCAGATCCTAGATAACCTTGATATTAAGACAATCCTTTGAATATCAAGAATCATGGAGACAAACATGATACTCAAACACTAACACTTGGAATTGTCACTCTTGTTTTAATACTAATTATTAAACTTTATGGAGTAACCGGAAATTACTGAAAGTTTGCAATAGGACTTTTAAACTTTAGATTAACACTTCAAAACAATACGATACCAGTTCGTAAAGTAACTAACCAGAATTCTATAGTTCTATCATCTCAATTATAACTAAGCGTAAGGTGGTAAACGGATGCCAATGACTACAACAACTATGCAAATTCACTTTGATTTAGTTTATGATAAATTGAGTTCTAATTAATAATTAAATTAATCTAGGTGAACTCCCACCAAAACAACATCCCTCACATTGTTTTAGTGATCACACGAACCAAATCCACCACATCAAAACCGATCATCACGAGTTGATGTAGCTTCAATGGCGAACAATCAACATGTTCATCATATCTACTATATGACTCATGCTTTACCTTTCGGTGATCCGTGTTCCTGAGACCATGTCTGTACATGCTAGGCTCGTCAAGATCAAACCTTAGCTACCGCATAAGCAAATCTGGCTTGCTTACGTTGTATTCACCATGAATCAAAGACACCCGATCATCACGTGGTGCTTCAAGCGACAAGCTTTGGCAACGGTGCATACTAAGGGTGAACACTTTAGAACTTGAAATTTATGTGCATGAGGGATCATCTTATAATGCTACCGTCGTCTACTAAGCAATACAAGATGCATAAAGGATTAACATCACATGCAATTCATAATATGTGATATGATATGGCCTTTCTTCTTGCTTCCGATCTCCATCTTCAAGCACGAACATGATCTCCATCATCACCGCATAACATCAAGGTCAATGACGCTTCTTCATGGTTGTCGTCCACCAGCTTCAATTATTACAACTATTTTGAATAGACACGCAGGTCTTAACAGAAATTAAAGACAACCATATGGTCCTGCCGGTTGCCAACTTACAATAAGGAACATTGCATACATCAAATATAATCACAATCATGGCCATATCACATCATCAGACACCCTCGCAAAACAAAGTTAGACGCCTCTACTTTCTTTGCATATTTTACGTGGTTTGGGGCTTTCAATAAGTGTCGTTCTAACTTACGAACAAGAACCACAACATTGATACTAGCATTGTTGATCACCCGTTGTAAATTGGATCTTTACTATGCTAGGAGAAACAGCACCATAAAGCCACTTATGCAATACAAGTTGCATGTCAAGCGTGGAGCAAGTCTCATGAACGATGTCATGTAAGGTTAGCCCGGGCCGCTTCATCCCAACATACCGCTAGATGCAAAGTACACAAAAAGCAATCTACAATAAAAGCATCAATGCCCACAATGACTATTGTGTTCTACTCGTGCAACAGATCTACATATAGACACGGCTCTGATACCCTTTGTGGGGTTCGTAGCATGGAAAACAAATTTTTCTATCGCATACAAACAAACAAGCCAAGATCTATCTACTAGATTGTAGCAACGAGTCGATAGAGGAACTCACCCTCGAAGATTCCAAAGCGGTTAACGAGCAGATTCTCGTGGGTGATGTAGTCGACTCTTCCGATCTCAAGATCGCGTGACGATCCTTCCAGCGGTGCTCCAGCTTGATCGGTCACACGCTCGTAAATTTTCGACGAAGACCTTCCTCTCCCTTGTTCCAGCAATGAGCGGAGGTTGTAGTACTCTCCTCGCGATTCCGGCAAAGACAACGGCGTGGTACCTAAGTAGAGGGAAATCCGCAGGCTTCGCTTAAGCGGTGCAGTATGGTGGAGCTTATGAGAGAGGCTATTAGTGGTCTAGTAATTAGACACACCAATTAGAAGGCTCTAAACCAATTAGAAGGCTCTAAACATTGGCTAAAGCAATTAGAAGCTCTAAACCAAAACGGCTCTAAACCGGAGATCTAGAGGTGGAAACTTGTGTGTATTAGGAGGGAGCCCTGCCCCTCCTTATATAGGTGGGAGGGCCGGCCAAGGGGAGGAGAGTCCCTCCCCAAGTCGGCTTGGTGGGGCGCCGGCCAAGGGAGGAACCCTCCTCCAATTCGGCCTCCACCAATCCTCCTCTCTTCCCACTTCCCAAAATTGCCGTTTGACTTTCAAACTAGCCGTTTGACTTTTCAATTTAGGATTTAAATAAACCCTTTATTTTGGACAGCAAGAACACCTAGTACATGATGCAATCATTCCAACTTACAATGACACATTCATGTACCCTTCCCCCCCCGGAGCGCCGGACATTCCGGAACCTTCTAGAACATTCCCGATGAAAACACCGTAACCATTCCCCAACTCCGAAACGGGACTTTCCTTATATGAATCTTATTCTCCGGACCATTCCGGATCTCCTCGTGATATCCCGGATCCCATCCGAGACTCCGAACAACATTCGGTCTCTTTCTCATAATACCATAACTACTCAAACAACGTCGAATCCTTAAGTGTGTCTCCCTACGGTTCGTGAATTATGCGGACATGATCGAGACACTTCTCCGAACAATAACCAATAGAGGAATCTGGAAATTCATATGGCTCCCACATATTTCTACGATTACTTTGCGATCGAATGAACCACTTACATACGATACCAATTTCCCTTTGTCTCACGATATGTTACTTATCCGAGGTTATGATCGTCGGTATCTCTGCATACCTAGTTCAACCTCATTACTGATAAGTACTCTTTTCTCGTTCCCGTGATATGTGATCCCTTGTGAGCCAGACACATGCTTGCAAGCTAATTGGATGACATTTCACCGAGAGGGCCCAGAGTATATCTATCCGTCATGTGGATGGACAAATCCCACTCTTGATCCATGTGTTTCAACCAATACTTTCCGAACACTCAATGCCACTTTTATAGCCACCCTGTTACGGTGTGGTGTTTGATGACATCAAAGCATCCATCCGGTAAAGGTGATATGCATGATCTCATGGTCGAAGGAATTAGGTTACTATGTATCAGAAAGCATATAGCAATTGAACTATTGAAATGACTTGATCTTTATGCTACGCTTATCTATAGGAGTATGTCCATCACATCATTCTCCTAATGATATGACCCTGTTGTTAATAACATCTCTATGTTCATGATCAGGAAACAATGATCATATATTAACCAACAAGCTAGTTTAACAAGAGGCTTTACTAGGGACTCTTATTTTAGTTTACAAATCACACAAGTATTAATGTTTCCGGTTAATACAATTATAGCATGGTATGTAAACATTTATCATAAGTGTGAAGATATGATAATAACCACTTTATTATTGCCTCTTGGGCATATCTCCAACAACGGATGCATGTGAAGCCAGCTTCCAGGAACTGAAGCGTCGACTAGTGACTGCACCTGTTCTGTGTTTACCAGATCTTCAGAAGGATTTCTAAGTGTACTGTGATGCTTCTCGACAGGGACTTGGGAGTGTGCTGATGCAAGATGGGAGAGTGGTGTCATATGCCTCGCGGCAACTTAAACACCATGAGAGGAATTATCCCACACACGACTTGGAGTTAGCGTCAGTGGTTCATGCGCTCAAGGTATGGAGGCACTACTTGATGGGAAAACACTGTGATGTGTACACCGACCACAAGAGCCTGAAGTACATATTTACACAGAAGGAACTGAATATGAGGCAAAGGAGATGGTTGGAACTTATCAAGGATTATGATATGAATCTGCAATACCACCCAGGAAAGGCAAATGTAGTAGCAGATGCTCTGAGCCGGAAGGTTTATGCCAATGGGTTGACAATTGGTGAATTGCCCGAGGATTTTTGCAAGCAATTCAAGGACCTTAGACTAGAGGTAGTGTCTGAAGGATACTTGGCAACAATGGAAGTCCAACCAACGCTACTGGACAGGATCAGGAAGGCTCAAGTGGGAGACAAAGAGATTGATGAAGTAAAGGAAAAGATGAAGGAGGACCAAGCAAAAGAATTCCGCGAGGATGAGCAAGGAACCTTGTGGTATGGAGATCGTTTGTGCGTCCCCAACGATCCGGAGATAAGGAAGTTGATTCTGCAAGAAGCTCATGACTCGCCGTATTCCATACATCCGGGCAATACAAAGATGTATATGGATTTGAAGAGCAGATTTTGGTGGAATAACATGAAGGGAGACATCGCCAAGCATATTGCCCTATGTGATGTGTGTAGCCGAGTGAAGGCGGAGCACCGTGGTTGCAGGACTACTGCAGCCATTGCCTGTGCCGGATTGGAAGTGGGATAGAGTGGGAATGGATTTTATCACAGGACTGCCCAGGACCAGGTCAGGATATGACTCCATTTGGGTAGTGGTCGACCATTTGACCAAGGTAGCCCACTTTATACCGGTGAAGACGACCTATACGAGTGCAAAGTTGGCCAAGATTTATATGGACAGGATTGTGTGCCTACATGGAGTTCCTAAGAGTATTGTATCTGATAGAGGCACCCAATTTACCTCACACTTCTGGCGCCAGCTGCACAAGTCACTTGGGACTAGGTTGGAGTTTAGCAGATTCCACCCCTGCATCGATGGATGACCGAGAGGGTGAATCAGATTTTGGAAGATATGCTGAGAGCTTGCACTTTGGCTCATGGTTCTAGTTGGGATGAGAATTTTCCGTATGCAGAGTTTTCCTACAACAACAGCTATCAGACCAGCATTAAGACGTCACCGTTCGATGTGCTATATGGGAAACGGTGCCGGACGCCATTGCTATGTGATGGAGTAGGAGAACGTCAGTTGTTTGGACCTGATTTGATCAAGGACGCTGAGGAGAAGGTCGCCTTGATTAGGGACAGCCTGAAGGTAGCGCAATCAAGGCAGAAGAGCTACGCTGACACCAAGCGCAAGGAAGTGGTGTATGAGATAGGTGATAGAGCATACCTCAGAGTGTTGCCACTACGTGGAATCAAGAGATTTGGAATCAAGGGTAAGCTGGCACCTCGGTTTATTGGACCATATCGGGTCTTAGCACGCAAAGGAGAAGTTGCTTATTAGTTGGGTTGCGAGCTCATGGCTGTCCACAATGTGTTCCACGTGTCCCAGCTGAAGAAGTGCCATCCGGAGATGGTGGATACACCATTGAGAGACACTGTGCCACTAGAGGAGGTACAGCTTGAGAATGACTTGACCTATGAGGAGAAGCCGGTCAAGATTCTGGAGACAGCGGAGAGGATTACCCGTACCAAGACAATCAGGTTTTGCAAGGTGCAATGGAGCCACCAACCCGAAGAGGAAGCCACTTGGGAGCGAGAGGATGACATCCGAGAGGACTACCCGCACCTATTTGCTAGCCGCGCCGAATCTCGGGGACGAGATTCATCTTAAGGGGGTTAGTCTTGTCACATCCCAAATTTTAAATTTGTTTATGCATATCACTCATGTCATACTGCATTCATGAAATTTTTTTAAATTCAAAACACTACATTCAAACCTAGACAAGATCACTCAAGTGCTCCTACAAAGAGGACTAGTTGGACCCTTGAAGTCACTACTTTGAATTAGGCAATTTGTTGCTGAAAATGATCCTTTGATTTTTAGAAATTTTTGAAAAAAGAAATCAATTCATTTGGTTTAGCTAATAAAAAGCTATGAAAGAAACAAGAAAAGCAAAAAGAATAAAAGGTAAGAACAAAAAAAAGGAGAAGAACTAACCTACACGGCCCACCTACCCAGCCCACAGCTAACAGCCACCACCCACGTGGCCTTGGCCGCCATGGTGACCCATGCCGACCACCGCTGCACCGCCCCCTCCATGCCGACGCCCGGCCCACCCTGGTCGTCTCCTCCTCGAGCTGAGGTGGGACGAACAGGAACCACCGAGAGAATCTGCCGATTTCATGTGAGTCCGTTTGTCCCTCGCCCCAATCTCTTCCCCATATATAGCCCGTCGCCCCCTCTTCGAAACCCCTTTGGAACCCTAGTAATCCACGCCTCCTACCCCTCGGGATTTCTCACCGGAGTCCCACGCCGCCGACGCCATTGGAGCTTCGGTGGAGGTGCAGGTCGACAGTCGAGCCGCCCCCCCTTGCTTCCCCGTGCTCCTCCCCTCTCTTCGGCGCCTCGTACTGACCCTCCCCCTTCGTTGCAGAGCCTCGGGAGCACCCGTACGCCACCGCCGGAGCACCGACGCCCTCGCCCGCCTCCGGCTGTCCTTCGCCGCCGCTCGAGGACGCAAGGGAACGCCCCGACCTCGCCATCGATCTCGCCGAGACGCCCCGCGCCCTGTAGACGCCTCGACCTTGCCAGGGACCGCCGGAGCTCTCGCCGCCGCCATCGTCTGCACCGACCGCCGCCGCCAGCCGCCGCTTGTGGCCAAGGTAAGGTCGCGAGCACCCCGGCCGTCCATCCTTTGATCTGCGGTCGAGATTAGACAGGCCGGCCGAACCGGTACCGGCCAGTACCAGTGCGCCACGTGGCAGCCGCATGGATCCCGCGTGACGCAGCCGTCGCGTCAGCGTCAGCTTGACTCGTCGATCGCGTTGAAGTGATAAAAGTTTTAAATGAATTTGGAAATTGCAGAAAATAGCTGAAATTTGTAAAATTCATAGAAATTAATCTACTGGGCCAAAAATTGCAAATAAAATATGTGTAGATTCAGTAAGTCGTGTAGAATCTTGATGTACCTTTGTTTCACACTTTTACATCAAGATTTTGTCCAGATTAATTAAATGAGTTAATGGACTTTTTAGAGTAATTAATTCGTAGAAAAAGATCTGTAACTCCAAAAATTGCAAATAATATATCCCTGGATTCAGTAGAACAAGGGGAATCTCAAAGTGAATTAAAAAGTTAGGCTTACAGTAAAAACTTATGCAGAAACGATTTAATGGCTTTCTGCAGTATTTTAATTACTTAGGGAGTTTTATAAATCCTTTTTGAGAAATTCCAATTGGTACTGTTCCTATTCAGTAATGCCTACACAGTAGAATGTTCCCAAGATTTTACAAACAGTATGTCAGCAGTAGTGAATTTTTTAGTTTCTAGCTCTACTATTGAGCGAAATAAATTGCATACTAGTTTTCCTTGCACTAAAAAATATTTTCCATGCATGCATTCAGTAGCTTTACTGAATAAGATTATGTGGTGCTACTGTAGCATCAATCCAATTGTCATGCATGCATCTTGCATCATCTTTGTTTGCATATGCTTGTGGATGGTTTATTTATGATTGCAATTGTATCGTGTAGATTGTGACGAGTGCAACGCTTGCTCGTGTGTGGACTGTTCTTCCGACCGCTACAAACAAGGCAAGTAGATGCTACTTTGTTCATGATGATGTCCTACTATTTTCAACGCATTGTCGTGTATTTTGTAGTTGCATGTGTAGGATGATACTATCGCTATGCTATGTCCTATTATGTGGTAGGGTTTTTCCTTGTAGATGAACCACCGTTGGTAGATGTGCTTAGCCATGCTATGATGAACGAGGACTGGGTTACATCACGGAAAGTTGTTTCTAAATGTGTTGGTTTGCGAAAACTAAAACAACTTAATCAATGAATCTCCTGGGTGTGATGGGATTGATAATTTTTGGTGGTATCATTGCGGAAAGGCACCCAGGTATCAAGAGAAAATGACTGACTTCTTTATTTTGTAGCTTACGTGTACAACCATGTGCCAATAATGAAATGGGCGGTTGGTTGGACTTAGTAGGTTGTGGTAACTCGAACCCGCGTATCCAGAGATGTAGAATTTTGGTAGGTTGGACCGGTGCGCGTCGGGATTGGGGAGCTACTTCCCGAACAGTCTCTTCTTGGACTTCTCCCTATCATCACCCAAAATGAGAGTGATGGTACGAGCTGGGCTGGCCAAGTCACATGGATAAAGTGTACTAACCCCTGCAGGGTGTATAATCTAATCGATTAGCCGTGTCCCCGGTTATGGACATCTGAGTTGCTTGATATTGATTCCATGACATGTTTCTCGCTCATTCTAATTTCATAATTGTTTTAATGTTGTTGGGTTAACTTAATTGGGATCTTTTCAAAGAAAATCAAAAATTGTTTACGAAAGTAGGACAAAGGTCTTTTTTGCAAATGCAAGCTAGCCACAACTCCACTTGCCAAATATGCATGCAGATGTTAGCACTATTGTCTCCTTTAATAGCTCTACTTGTCATACATTCCATGTATTGACCCTTCGGGGCTGCTACGTTTCATGTTGCAGGATATTCCGATTCTGAGTAATCGATATAGGCCACGGTACTCCACTCGGCACTTGTTCACTTGTGGGCAATTTGAAGAATGGAGGATTTACTTTATTTATGTTGCTACCTGAATAATTTGAGCTAGCCTTGAGCTAAGCTTTTATTGTAATAATGGTACTCTGGATCTTCGTTATTTATGATACACGGATATTTTGCTATGTTATTCATCTTATTCTATTGTGGGCCAATGAACCGATCCAGGGATTAGCATGTCACATAGAAGCCACGGTCTTTTCAGAACCGTGGTGTTACACGGTTGCACCCGAGGATGGCGAAGATCACAGGGAAGTGATGCGGCTCAGATCACTGTAGAGCTTCATTGGGAGACCCCAAGAGGAAGGTCAGATGAGTACAACAGCAAGTTTTTCCCTTAGTAAGAAACCAAGGTTATCAAACCAGTAGGAGGAAGAAAACGACTCAAAGGTGTTGCTAGCAATTGGAAACCTGCACAACACAAACTCAAGACTTTGCCCCAACGAACAGTGAGGTTGTCAATCTCACCGGTTTGCTGAAAACAAAGGATTAACTGTATGGTGTGGAAGGTAATGGTGGTTTGCAGAAATTAAACAGTAACAATGGAAGATGTATCAATGGTAAAGATTGGACTGGGGTCCATAGTTCACTAGAGTTGTTCTCCTTAAGATAAACAAACAAGACATGTTGGGTAAACAAATTACAGCGGGCCAATTGACAGGATAGAGCATGGCATAACAATGCAATACTAGACATTCATGATCCTATGAGATTTGATTGGGAAATACAACAAGATACATAGACCGCCATCCAACTGCATCTATGACTAGTAATCCACCTTTAGGTTATCATCCGAACCCCCTCCACTATTAAGTTGCAAGCAACGGATAACTGCTTTAAGCAAAGTGTGTAAGGTAAACAATCCACTTGTTCCATGAACAAGAGACCGTTGTTTTCTTCCTAGTAGAAACAGCACATCTACAACCTTAAAGATTTCTGTCACTTCCCCAGATTAAATAGAGGCATGAACCCACTATCGAGCATAAATACTCCCTCTTGGAGTCACTAGCATCTACTTGGCCAAGATAGCTACTAGAAACGGAGAGCATGCAAGATCTCAAACAACACAGACATGATAGAATCAATAAGATAGAACCATTAATCAATCTGACATAGTAATCTCAATATCCATCGGATCCCCACAAACACAACATGCATGATTACAAATAGATGATTTTGATCATGAACGGAGCTCACAAGATCTAAACATGGTAGCACAAAGGACGAGAAACAACCATCTAGCTACTATATGGACCCGTAGTCCAAGGTGGAACTACTCACGCTTCATACCGGAGGCTGGCATGATGATGAAGAAGGCCTCCGGGATGATCTTCCCTCTAGCAGGGTGCCGGGAAGAGCTTTAGATCCCCCTGGTCTAGGGACGATGGTGGTGGCGGCTACGGACTATTTCGTGGAAGATTGATCAGGTACTTAGGGTTTTAGTATCAGGGGCTTATTATAGGCGAAGAGGCGAGGCAGGGGGCAACCAGGGTGGCCGCACCCCCCAGGCGTGGGCCAGGCCTGGCCGCACGGCCAGGCGTGTGGCCCCCTGGTGGCTCTTCTCCGTCTCGTCTTCTGGCTCCGTGTTCCCCACGGTAAAATATTGACTTTGGCTTTTGTCCCGTCCAATTCCGAGAATATTGATTTTCTGCCTTTTCTAGAACCAAAAAGCGAAGAAAAGCAGCAATGGCAGCACTGTGGCATCTTGTTAATAGGTTAGTCCCAGAAAAAATATAAAAATACCTCAAAGTGTAGATAAAGCAAAGCAAAGTAGATACTAAACAAGCATGGAACATCAAAAATTATAGATACGTTTCCGACGCATCAAGCATCCCCAAGCTTAACTCCTGCTCGTCCTCGAGTAGGTAAGTGATAAAAAGAATAATTTTTGAGGTGACATGCACCATCAAAATCAAGATCAAACCATTTGCAAGCATTGAAAGCTGGGATCAAAGAACTCTGAACATGAGCATGAAAGAAGAAGTTCTAACAATAAGACAAAGTAAATATGCATGCAACATGAAAGGTTACAAACAAAGATCATGAATAACAATGCATTGAAAGATGTTTGTTTTTGTTTCACATATAGAAAACATAGCATAGTGGCATTCAGCTTGTCCCTCATGGAGTAGCAAATAAATGCATAGGACACCATCAAATCTCATAAGAGTGACTAGATACAGATAGCTAATGAGAAAGCAATATCAACAATATGAATCAATAAATAAGTTTTGGGACAATGCACATAGAACTAAGAATGGCAACTATGCTCTCTTAATTGGTGCCTAAGGATAGAAGGTGGAGACTCAATATAATAGTGGAAGAAAGGCCCTTCATAAAAAGGGAAGCAGGGATTTCAAGTCTCATAAAGAGCTTCCAAAAATTATGGTACTTGTTAGCTTTCATCTCTCATTGCCCATATCATAAGCATCTTGAAGTGATTAAGGTTAAAGTGAACAAACTATGGAGTATATGCTTGACAAAGTATAAGTTGGCAATCTCATGTCCCTTGAATACGAGGGTCGCTCCTCATGCTACTCAACTTTAGTCACCTATTAGTTCTTGTCATAGTAAGTACATGTGTATCATAGAGAACCGCCAACGGGGTACCCCTTGCATATGATACATGAGCTATCCCATAATCAAAATGACAAGGCAAGTAGACAATGAGCATCTTAGCAATCTTCTTATTTACCATGGGAAAATAGTGCTTTTTTCTCTCTTTTCTCTTTTCAATATGTCTCTTTTTTTATAAGAAGAAAGCTTCATAGATTGCTCACTATGGTGATGCTGCAAGTTTCCACCATGATTAGGCATGGCTTAGGCTAGTGGCCCAAGCGTTTCTCTAACACATATACATAACTCCATGGACTTACAAGCTCCCTTTTTATTTTACACCGACGACATCCATAAACAAAAGAGCATGATATCAACTGTGTATAATGTACAAGTGCAATGTTGAAAGCGTTCCCCATGACAGCATGGTTCTGATAATTCCAATGTGTAAGTGCAAGCATATACAACATAGATGATACAATGGTTTAAGTTTATTTAGGGGCAAGAAAAATAAAGTGTGTCATCAAGTTTGTGAGAGCTTTAATCACTAAGTTTCACATAACAAAATAATTTTTTAATTGGAAGATAGATAAAACAAGAATATGCTTGGAATGCTGTAATACACCATGCATAGAAATTTATAGTGGACACTTTGGAATAACTTGGTTTCTTGGGAGTTGGATGCATGAGTAGAGTTTACTCATACAAGTGGAGGCTAGCAAAAGACTGGGAGCGACCAACTAAGAGAGCAATAATGGCCATAATCATGCAGAGCGACAAAACATTACTAATCAAAGCATAAAATGATACCACAAGTCAAAAACTAAATGATCATAGAGGCTAAGGTGACTTTTTCATAGTCATAACATGGTGTGAGCATGTTCCAAGTCAACCCAAATAAAGCATCAAAGGAGAATATCACAATACTATGCTTTTGTATGCTATACAACACATGATTCCTTCAAGGAACATTAAGCAATCCTAATTGTTTGGAATAATTCATGCTACAACTATAATCACTAAGCATAAGGTCAAAACAACATCTAGCATGACATGATAAAGTCTAAGTCACATTCAAAGCAAGCTCCTCTTGTACTACTCAAGCAAGAACTTTCTACTCCTCTCCAACACCAATCAACTTATTTGAAACAACACAGCGAGAACGGGGGTCCAAACTACTTTATTCACCTGTGGTCATCGAGCTCATGGCAGCCTAGGTGAGGGGATCTGCCCTCCATCACCTTGTGGTGAGTATTGTTCGGGCGAGTAGCAGTGCCAACAAGGCCTAGATCAGGCCCGGCTAGGCTCGGATCAGGCCCAGATTTGGTCCCATCGGAAGCGCCGCCACGTACTGTAGCCAGAACACCACTCCGCCGGCGAGCTGCACCCGAGTCGCTCCCACCATTGTCACTGCCATAGATACCATACCGTTGTGCACCGCCGCAGCAGCTCCTCCCAAGCTCGGCGTCGACCGTCGCCTGCAGAAGCCACCGTCGCCAGCCGCTCCCTCCCGCAAAGAAGCTTTGGCGTCGGGCAGGATAGGGCGTGCCGTCGCCGGCACGAGTGGCGCTCGGCGGCGGCGTGGGGAGCAGGGGAGTGAGAGGTGGGTGGTGGCGGGGGTAAGGGGCCGCCTCGGTCGCCCAAGCGGGGGGCGACACGAGACGTTTCTTTTTTTTCTGTTGCTCCCATACTAATTGATAGCGATCCATAGCGCTAAGCACTTCTCAAACATTACCTCCACGGTTCCAACTTTTCAAGGGGGCTTAAGTGCAATTGTGTAACGGTTATTGACTTTGTGGACTCTGCACGAATCTCTAACAATTATGAGACACCGGGGGGAGGGGGGGGGGGCCTAACGTACGTGTAGTAAGTCCGCTAGGCTCGTTTATGTTTTTTTGAGCTTATTATCAATGTAACCAGCTAGCGAGGTGTCTCCGTGTAACATGGCCCAAATTCAAACACGAGCTGCCCCGCAGACGGTCGAATTATGAACATATATATACAACGCACGAATTTAACAGATCCAAGGGCTAATTAATCATCGACGGAGCACTAATTAAGTAGCAAACCCCGGCCCCAAATAATTAGTTGACTCTCTTTGGGTATAAAGTTTCCATAATCGTTGCACTGCGTCGATCGTCATCCTTAGCTAGCTAAGGCTCACATCAAGAAATGGTTTACCTCAGCCACATGCTCTCCGGCGGCGTCGTCACCGGCGCCACTGCTGGCATATGTTTAATCCTCCCGACCGCCTTCCTCTTGGCAATATTCGTCGGCCGTAAAGTCGCCCTGCTCCGGAAGTTTGCCAAGGGCACCCGGCGGCGCGGGCTGTCCATCCACGTGACAGACAGGGCCGTGGCGCAGCGTGCTCTGGTGCAGCACAGCGCCGCGTTCCTCGACCGCCCCGTCGGCGCCGTGCCGAGCACCATCCTCACGCGCAACAGCCACTACAACATCCTCTCGGCCCCGTACGGCCCCTACTGGCGCGCCGTCCGCCGCAACCTGGCCGCCGACGTCCTGCACCCGTCCCGCCTCCGCCTGCTCGACGGCACCCGTGCCCGCGTGCTCGGGGACCTGCTGCGCGCCCTCCGGTCAGGCGCTCCCGCTGGCGAGAGCCTCTACTTCGCCGTCTACTCCATCCTCGCCGAGATGTGCTTCGGCGCGGACGTCGTCTCCAAGCTCGGCGTGACGCGCCTCCGCGCCATGCACAAGTTCCAGCGGGACATCCTCCTCGCGTTACCCTCCTTCGGGATGTTGCTGAGGTACCCTCGGATAGGCAAGTTCCTCTACCGCTCGAGGTGGCGCCAGCTGCTCGCGCTCCGTCGGCAACAGGAACAATCGTTCCTGCCGCTCGTCGCCGAGGTCAGGAATAATAACCGCCGCGATGCCACCGGCAGCTTCAAGTGTTACGTCCAGTCCCTCCTGGACCTACGAATCCATGAAGATGGCGGCCGGCCCGTCACGGATGGGGAGCTCGTCAGCCTTATCTCGGAGTTCCTCGGCGCCGGCACAGAGTCCACGGCTGCCGCGCTGGAGTGGACCATGGCGAACCTCGTCAAACGCCCCGATCTGCAGCGGAAGCTCCGCATCGATGTCGACGCCATTGCATTTGCATGCGGAGACCGCGTCATCCAAGAGGCGGAGGAGCTCTCGCGCATGCCTTATCTCAAGGCCGTCGTGCTCGAGAGCCTGCGGCGCCACCCGCCCGTGCCGTTCGTGCTGCGACACGTACAGGGCGACGACGCCGCGACGGCTCTGGCCATGCGCTGCGGCGCGCTGGACCACGGCGCCACGGTGAATTTTCTGGTGGGGAAGATCGGCCGCGACGGCGCGGTGTGGTCTGACCCGACGGAGTTCACGCCGGAGCGGTTCATGCCCGGCGGGGAAGGCGTGAGCGCGGACCGAAGCTGCACAAGGGAGCTGAAGATGATGCCTTTCGGAGCTGGGAGGCGCGCGTGCCCGGGGCTCGCCATGGCGATGCTGCACCTGGAGTACTTCGTGGCCAACCTGGTGAGGGAGTTCGAGTGGTGGGAGGCTGACGGCGACGACAGAGTTGACCTGGCCGAGTTCCGTGGATTCTTCTTCACCATCATGAACCGACCGCTCCGTGCGCGTCTCGTGCTCCGTACCGCAGCAGGTGCAGCTGTTTAGAGCTGCCTCTTAAATTTCTGCCCCGTAAAAGTTAAGTACAGGGTCTTGTACTTGATTTTGCTCTGAAATTCCCCACTGATTTCATCGTCCGTCTAGCAAACCCCGTATCCGAGCCCCATATATTTAAAATTTAAATTTCGCGCAAGATAAAAGCAGATTGTTCATAGATAGGCTTCGATTCATCATAGATACAGGCAAAATTGCGCGATCTAGCGGTAGATCGCGACTTGTTAAGCTAACCCTAATCTAAAACTGCACAAAGAACCTCACCGGAGACCTCCTTGTCGGCGAGGTTGTCGCTGTTGCAATGGCGGCGACGCCTAGTCATCGTCGATGACGATGACGGCGCGGCGGCAACCGCCTTCTTCATCTCCTCGACGACGGCGATGGCGAGCGCCTCCTCCTCCTTATCCGCGCTGCCGCCACAGCCGTGACCTCTGCTGAGGCCTCGGCCGCCTGGCCGAGATAGCTTGCGATGAGGACCCATGCTTCCTCGGCGTGAGCTCCTCGCGGCGCTTGGCGTGGGAGGAGCACAGTGGCTTGGCGGCGGCGGCTCATGGCGGCGGCGTGGATTCGTGAACGGAGGCGGTGGAATTGCTCGCCGGAGTTGGCGCGTGGCGGAGCTAGGGTTGCAGTGAGGTTGGACCCTCACTGCACCCTCACCCCTACTTATCTGGGCGGGTGGATGATTTGCCCCGCCGTATCCGGCGATCTGGCCGGCCTGTTTACGAGGCGTGCTAGGCGGCAAAACACCGGCACCCGTATCTCGGGAAATTTCTGAGGTCTTAGGTGTTTGTAGACTTGCTCTTAACCGTGGGTTTGCAAAGGCTTTTAGGCTTTTTTGGGCGTGCGAGGTCTTCTCGGGCACATCGTGTCCTCCAAAAATCTCCGAAATCCCCGTATTTGTTATAAACCTACATGTTTTTGCTAAAAAGGCCTGATTTTGCTATATGTAGCAAAAAAAAATGGTTCGTCCATGAGATAAAAAACACACAAATCTCGTCGGTGTGAGTAATAGGAAAAGCATGGCAGTTGCGACGATTATGCGGGATGAAGTGGAGGCGGGAGTGGAATTGGAGAGGTTACCGGGGTGGGGGCCATGTCGCGGAGGCGCCGCTGTCCATGAACCAGTCCACGCCACCACCATACGCGCCCGCCGTGGGGGCGGACAAGAGGGCGATCAGCAAGGCGGGGTCCCACTAGGCCGTGCTCGGGGGCGCGTAGTAAGCGGAGGAGGCGGTAGCGGCGTGGCGGGCGGCGGGCTGGGGCACCGCTGCGTAGAGCGCATGGTGCAGGGCCGGGCGCTGCCCCATGGTGCCCGGGTATGGGGCGCGCGGCACGAGCATGGTGTAGGCGTGGACGACCCTGGTCCAGGGGTTATGACCTGCGATCCATGGCGGCGTGGGGGCGATCTGCTGCGATGGACGAGGAGTGGTGGCGGTGTCACCGTCATGGCCACCACCGTTGCCGCCACCGTTGCGACGTCGACGACCGTTACGTCCTCCGTTGCGTCCTCCGTTGCCACCACCGTTGCCGCCACCGTGGGAAGGTGGTATGGCGTGTGGCGGGCGAGTAAAGCCCGGGCGGACCCGGCCTTGAAGGCGGGGCGAAGCGCGTGGCGGCGAGGCAGGTCCACCGGAGTAGCGCCGAAGGCGGTGTGGGCCGCCCGAGCCCGAAGGTGCTTGATCCAGCGCTCCTCGAGACGGAGATAGGCCACGGCCTGCTCGAACGTCGGCGTGGTGAGGAGCGTGAGGTTGGAGGCGGCGTTGCTAAGGTCCTCGCCGAGGCCGGCCAACAGCGTGGAGAGCATGATCTTCTCATCGATTGGGAACTCCAAGTCGCGAAGCTCGTCGGAGAGGCTCTTGAGACGGAGGCAGTAGTCGTCGAGGGAGAGGTCGTTCTGGTGGGTGCCGAAGAACTCCTGTTGGAGGAACGTGACGCGCTGGATCTTGTTGTCAGTGAAGAGGCCGGTGATCTTGGTCCAGACGGTATGCGCGGAGTCGCCGTCGCAGACGACGGTGTGAAAAATCTCGTTGGAGATGGTCTGGAAAAACCAGCGGATGATGGTCGCGTCGATGGCCAACCAGTCGGGGTCGTGCGGCATGGCGAGGAGGTCGATGGTGCCGTCGACATGATCGAGGAGATCATACTCGCGGAAGAGGAGGCCGAAGTACGTCTTCCACGGGAAGAAGTTTGTAGCGGTGTGAGAGAGCTTCACTGGCACGCGCTCGAGGATGGGGACGTCGCGGATAACGGCGACAGAGAGGCTGGTGAAGGGGTTGCTGCTCCCGGAGACGGTGTCGTTGAAGGGGTTCCTGGAGTACGGGGAGTTGAGATCGGCCATGACGGCGTCGGGGGCGGAAGCTGTAGTGGTAGGGAGGGGTGAAAGCGATGGAGGGGAGGAGGAGGGGCCGACGGCGCACTGGGAGGCGACGGCTGGAGAGGAGAGGGAGGAGGCCGGCGGCGGTTAGGGTTTGGGGAGGAGGGGTCGGCGGCGCCAGGGAGGAGGCGGCGGCTAGGATAGGAAGATCGGAGGGACCTCTGATACCATGTAGAATAGTATGGCACAATGCACAAGCCCAATAGGGTCGGCTGCTCTCATATATATAGACATAATTACAGGTACAACCCTAAAATACACCGGGACCTATATCTATACAATATATATCTCAACAGATGTGACGGTTTTCGGTGTGCACTCTGGAGCGAGCGTCGCTTGGGTGCCCGGCTGTGTGTGTCTTGTGTTCTAGTTTGCCGGCATCTTGTATGTCTTGTGTGTTTTAGGTGTGGCTTGTCGTTGTTCAGTTTTTCGCCCGGTTTTCCTTAATTAACCGAGAATTCTGTGTCTGTTGACCGTTTTCTACCTATTCAATGAATTTAGCAGATCTGCTAACATTAAAAAAAAAATTCGTACTAAGGCCCCATAGAACCAGCGTACCAGAGCAGCAACCATCACAGAAGATGAAAACCGTAGATTGGAGGAGACTGACCTCAGACCACACCGACAAATACGGAAACGATCGGATCCCAAGAGATTCGCCGGACACGCAACTCCACGCGTCCTCTGTCGGTGCTAGATGCACCATCGAAACAAGGATAGGACAGTGATCGGAGTACCTTATTCTGACTTCAGGACACAGCAGCCACCTCAACATCTCAAAAAAAGACATAAAAAAAAGTCTAAGCAAAAACAAAAATCCTCCCGCCGGACGAGAGGCCGTGGTCAGCCACACCTCCAAAGGCTTGAGGCAACGGTAGGCCACAATACAAAGTGTTTTGCATTTCGATTTTGAAACGCTTGTCGGATAATTATGTCCAGATTTTTTAAAACTTGTAGATACGTTTTTTATTTTTATTTTTAAAATGAAGAAATCACTCGAGGCTGATCGGACCCAAAATATACACTTTTGGGAGACTGTCGTTTGGGTATAAAATGTCCATGGCCTCTTGCAGTACTGCATCGGGGCATCCTTAGCTGGACTACATTCTCCTCCCTCTCCGCGGCGGCATCATGGCGCCCACCGGAATATGTGTCCTCCTCCTGACCGCCATCATCATCCTGGTCATATTCAGCCGCCGTAAAGTCGTCACCCTCGTGACCGCCCTGCTGCGAAACTTGGCGGCCGGAGTTGTGGGCACCGGCCGGCGGCGGCGCGCGCTGTCCATCCAGGTGACAGACAGGGCCGTGGCACACCGTGCTCTGGTGCAGCACAGCGCCGCATTCCTCGACCGTCCCGTCAGCGCCGTGCCGAGCACCATCCTCACCCGCAACAGACACTTCAACATCGTCTCGGCGCCGTACGGCCCCTACTGGCGCGCCGCCCGCCGCAACCTTGCCTCCAACCTTCTGCACCCGTCCCGCCTCGGCCTGCTCGACGACACCCGTGCCCGCGTGCTCGCGGACCTGCTGCGCGCCCTCCGGTCAGGCGCCCCGGCCGGCGAGAGCCTCCACTTCGCCATGTTCAATATCGCCGCCGAGATGTGTTTCGGCGCGGACGTGGTCTCCAAGCTCGGGCCGACACGCCTCCGTGCCATGCAGAAGTTCAACCGCGATCTGCTCCTGGCGATTCCTTCCTTTGGGGTGCTGGTGAGCTACCCTAGGATCGGCAAGCTCCTCTACCGGTCAAGGTGGCGCCAGCTTCTCGCGCTCCGTCGGCAACAGGAAGAATCGTACATGGCGCTCATCGCCGAGGTCAGGAGTAGCCCTCCTCACACCAGTACCACCGGCTTCAAGTGTTACGTCGAGTCCCTCCTGGAGCTACGAATCCATGAAGACGACGGCCGGCCCTTCACCGGCGGCGAGCTCGTGAGCCTTATCTCGGAGTTCCTCGGCGGCGGCACAGAGTCCACGGGTGCCTCGCTGGAGTGGACCATGGCGAACCTCGTCAGACGCCCCGAACTGCAACAAAAGCTCCGCGCCGAGGTCGACGCCGCCATTGTCTGCAGCAGCAGCAGAGAGAGTATCCAATTGCAAGAGGCGGAGCTGTCGCGCATGCCCTATCTCAAGGCCACCGTGCTGGAGAGCCTGCGGCGCCACCCGCCGGTAGCTACCGTGGTGCGCCACGTGCAGGGAGAAGAGGCCGCGGAGGTGCTCGGCGCTCCATCCGTGGCAGACGGGGGCGCCACCGTGGAATTCGTCATCGGGGAGATCAGCCTCGACGCGGCGACCTGGCCGGATCCAATGGACTTCGTGCCGGAGCGGTTCATGGCCGGCGGGGACGGCGAGGGCGCGGACCTGACTTGCACGAGGCAGCTCAGAATGATGCCGTTCGGGGCCGGGAGGCGCGCGTGCCCAGGGATAGCGCCGGCGATGCTGCACCTCGAGTACTTCGTGGCGCACCTGGTGAGGGAGTTCGAGTGGTGGGAGGCCGACGGCGACGACAGGGTTGACTTCACCGTGCTCCGCGGCTTCGTCTTGAACACGATGAACCACCCGCTTCGCGCGCGCCTCGTGCCTCGCCAACAAACTTCAGCCCTAGTGCTGCACGCGAGCTAGCCATCATATGCTCTCACATGATCATCCGAACGATCAGCTAGCTTCTGATGAGAGAATAATATCCACTTCTTCAGTCTTACATAAAGTGGCCTCTTTTTCAGTCTTAGAAAGTGGACGGAGAATAATCCAACCGTCCTAGCGCCTCTCTATCACTAGTACGACCTTACTGGTGGCGTACAAAGTTATGTGTATTCTATCAGTATGCGTGGACCGGTTGCTCGAGACGCGACCAACTACTGGTGGAATACCACTAACAGGGTACGCCACCAGTAACAACCTTACTGGTGAAGTACCATGGTTTTAGTATGACATCGGTATATCCACCTACCACCCGACCTATCCCCTCCCACCGACATCCCCTTCTCCTTTTTCCATCCCCTTTCTTCTCTCCATCTCTCACTCCCGTGCACCGCCCTCCCTAGTCCCACCGCCTCCTCCCCTTCTCCCTCTCGCACCATGCCCCATCATCTCCCTTCTCCTCCTCCTCTGTCGCGCCTGTCCCGGAGCCCTTCCCGCCCGTACCACCGATTGCTGCATCGTCTGCGCCTCCGACCATCGTCCATCCCCACCTTGTCCGTACCACCCTACTGTATAGCTATAGCATAAAAAGCATTCTAATTAGTGCAATGTATATTTTAGGCTAAAAAGAAAGGCTGCAATGTTCGTGAAACTAACGCTATTATCATTGATGCCCCATCCTAATGACGAGGTGAACCAACCTATAGCCAAGAAAGATGCGAAACTGAGGGACCTTACTAGAGGTTAGAGTCATTGACATTATCTTAATGTTAGAGTCATTCGCTCATGCCACTACAGCTTAATTTATAATATTTTCTTTCTAGGTCAGTGGATGAAGGAGGGTGAGGACTTCGACGATCACTGCGTGTTTGGAAACGATGTAGAATTGTTCTGACCAAGATGCATAGCATATAGACATTTCACGACACAAGCCACATGTACCACATTGTTTGCAAGATGAGAATGTTAAATGTCATTACTGGGATGGCCAAGATGGTAAACATTTGAGATTTAACTCTTGAAATCTTCTTATGTACATTGAAGTATGGTCAATAACTAACTTTATTCTTCACTTTCAGTATTTTTGAACTATGGCTGGAGGGTTTTCGTTTTTATTTGCCTTTTTTCAGTGACTTTTTTGGGATGTTGAGGCGGTGGCTGCATTCTGAAGTCAGAATAAGGTCCTCTCTGCCTTATATTCGCTCCGATGGTGCGTCTAGCATCGACGGAGGGTGCGTGAAGTCGTGTGTCCGACGAATCTTTTGGGATCCGATCGTTTTCTATATTTATCTGTGGGGTTTGAGGCCAGTTTCTTCTAATCTACGGTTGTCATCTTCGACGATGGTTGTTGCTCTAGTGCGCTGGTCTTATGGGGCCTTAGCACGACCACTTCACGTCTGTCTACTACAACACGCTCAACTATGACAAACTTTGCCCGGCTTTCGTAATGGAGGGACGAGGACTGCTGCGCGACTTTCGGCTCGTGCTAGTGTCTGTAGTCGTCGCTAGGTGGTCCAACGACCTATTTATAATTTATGTTTCTTTTATGACTCTTTGTACTATTGCTGATGATGATTATTAATAGATCGGTGAAATTTTACAAAATAAAACAACCTTAATGGTTCGGGCACTGAGAATTTAGTGCGCTAGCAACATCAATTAAATATCTCGATATCACGAAAAACCCAAACTTCCCATATATTTTGGTTTGGTCATCTCCTCCCAACCATGACCGGCCCTGAGGGGGTCTGGAGGAGCGGCCGCTTCGGGCCAAAAAAATTGAGGGCCCTCTGCAGATATGTGCTTCGTATATGGCATAGTATAGATTGTACAAAAAAACAATACAACTCAAGGTTTTTGCCGGGGCCTATTTCCAATAATTCCATTGAGGTAGACTGAACCGTTTGATTTCCTAGTGGATTAGACTAACGTTTGATTACACGAGTCAACTAGTCCAACATACAGGACTAGCTGCATCGATCCTTCTAAAAAAAGGCCGACTGTCCTTTCCAAAAAAAAGCCGATCGCATTGATCTAGCTACTCACGAGTCATGACTCCCGTTCGGCATCGGTAACTATTCGTTTCGACTTTCGTCTATCGATCGATCATAGGCACGTTGTCGCTCACCCGTTGTCCGTCGCCCATTGCATGTTCATCAGTCGTCAATTGGCCATTGCCTATTCCAGACGGTCGTTGAATCAAGAGATCACGTCCGATCCAATCCCAACCTACACGAAAGTCAGAAGGTATCAGACATTTATTTCTAACCAAACTTGGGTCGGTTAGTTTATGCCCCAAATTCCTAATTCTAGTTCTAATTAGTAGTTCTTCTTTTTTCTATGTGGTTATTTGGATGTGGAGCCTGATTCCGGTGCTAAGAAAAGAAAAAGGAGGAAGCAAGAACAACAGTTGATATAGTTTCAAAAAGGATCGCTTCGTAAACTTTTGAAGAGTAACATGAGTACTTCGAGAAATCCAGATAAGTTGGCACTGGTTCTTGTGGGGAAGTAAAAAAACTGTGTACTTGGGCCGGTTTGGGCTCGAAATGAGGGCCAGTGTGTAGTATATTTACCTGGTCTGGTTGGGCTCGGGCCCATAAAAGCCTAAGTCCGTCTAAGAAAAAGCCCCAGCCTCCGCCCTCCGCCGAGTATCCGCACCACTTCGCCACGATGGCCGCCGGACAGCCGTCGCTCGCCGGCGTCGGCGACCGGGGCTCCTCCTCCTCCCACCCGCCCCCACCGCCACCTCCCAAGATCCTCCTCGCGAAGCCGCCGCTGCCGCCCCCCTCGTCTTCCGGCGCCGACGACGAGGGCGGCGGTCGCGCGCGCCAGGCGCCGCAGCCTGGCTCGCTGAGCCTCGTCTCCGACGCATGGGAGGTCCACACAGACAAGATCCTACCGGTGCGTGCAAAACCCTCAGTTTCCCCTTCTTTTATGTGTGCTGTCTCTTGGTTTATACTGGTTAACTGAAGAACGATGGTGATTTATATATATGCTCTTCTGTGGTTCTGCAAGCTATGGACAATTCTTGGAATTAGCTTACTCTTCTGTGGTTAATGCAAGAGTGTGAGTTAGCTTCATATTGCTCGTTGCTTGATGTACTTGACTACTTGTTACTTCCCTGCATTAGGTTGTACTGTAGTGTTCACTTCATGGTTATTGTGATGAGGAGACTTAGATCTTTGTACTGCAATTTTCCATGCTGTACGTCGTTCATTAAAACATGTTCTTGTCAAAAAAACAATCTATGTATAGTGTACATATTGGTGGAATTATTCGTCGAGCTATACCTTGAAGCAGAAAAGCTATCAAAAATATTTTGTGCAAGATAAGACTTATGGTACTGCTGAAATGTAAATTATCAGTTGTTAACCGCCACCCATGAGAATTTTGGACTCATGTTTTTCACTTCCTTTTTGCAGTATTTGACAGAGAACAACGATTTCATGGTGATCGGGATTATTGGTCCACCTGGTGTGGGCAAGTCAACCATCATGAACGCGCTTTACGGATATGATGGAAGCTCACCTGGTACTATATTCATTGACATATATGGTTTAGTTTTACTTATACTATGGTGCGTTTTACACCATGGAGCAATCATTCAGTCTTACATTTGTTGTTGTTGTTGTTGTTGTTGTGGCGTTTATTGACTTGCAACCATTATTTGCGATGGAATTTTAGTTTATAATTTAGTACTCCCTCGTCCCTATTTAGATGGCGTCCTTGTTTTTCGTGATTTTTCTTTGACCAAAGAATTAACTAGTAATATATTACTCCCTCCGACCCATATTAGTTGACTCCAATTTGGATGTATCTATCACAAAAACATGTCTAGATACATCCAAATTGAAGTCAACTAATATAGGTCGGAGGGAGTAGATATTTTTTATCAAAATTATATCATTCAAATTTGTTTGAATAAGAGTCCAATGGTATATTTTGTATAGTATGTAACAAATATTTTGTTAGTTAAATTAACGGTTAAAGTTAGACATTGGAATGTGCGTGCGGCACTTCCTTTGGGACAGAGGGAGTATAAACATATTTGCTAATGTTTGCATTGTAATACCTAATCTGTTATGCCCTCTGTTCCCAAATTCTTGTATTTTGGAACGGAGGTTTGATGTGAACCACGTAAAATATTTTGGAACGGAGGTTTGATGTGAACCACTCAAATATTTTGGAACAGATGGGGTATCAAATTTCTATGCTTGAGAATTTTCAAAAGATTTTCCTTGTCAATGGGGGCGCTGGGAGACATTGCAAAGATACTATTAGCAGTTTGTTCCGTACCAAACTTGAGCAAACCAAAATTCATTTAGGCAATTGTTCTTTGTAGGAATGCATCCTCCTTTTGCTAGGCAAACTGAGGAAATCAGAGCAATGGCAAAGCACTGTACTGCAGGTGTTGACTTCAGGATTTCTCATGAACGTGTTATACTCCTTGACACTCAGGTAAGATGAAGTTATTTTACTCTCTCTAATGGTGCTTCGCAAATACGAGAACTGTCAAGCTAAACATCTTGCTGCTAATATTCCTGAATGCAACCCCATTGTCCTGCAGCCTGTATACAGTCCATCCATCCTAATTGATATGATGAGGCCTGATGGTTCATCCACACTTCCTGTTCTTAACGGTGATCCATTACCAGCAGACCTGGCCAATGAGCTAATGGGAATCCAGGTAAATGCTTTACTTGAATTCTTACACTTGATTGTGTTACTGCTAGCTTTACCTTGGCAATACCCAGTAATTGATCAATATTTTTCTGTTGTTCTGCAAGGAGTTTCTGTAGCTTGGTGTTTTCTTGGCATCTGTCTGTAATATTTTGTTGGTCGTGTCAGAAGGGATCGATGATTGTGCCATGTGGGAGCTCATGCTTACAGTAAGTGGTCTGGCTGTAATTTCTCTGTGCAGACACTTCTTTTTATAATTAGAATCATGTGTTCACCTGGTAGTCTAAACTGTCAGTTTTGTACAGAAAATCCTTTCCTATTGAGCCTATTCTAGTAATCTATGTTGAACAACGGAACAAATTACTTTGGTAGGTTCATAATTGAGTATATGAGTTATAATCTAGTTTTAAGGAATCTATAAGCGGTACTAATCTTGATCTTTGATTCGTGCAACCTTCTGACTTTACTGAAGCAGATATATTTGCAGGGCTCGTATTCTCTTTGGCATTTAGTTTTTCCGTGTTTTCCTCCATTTATATGCATGCAATGGTACCAATGTTTCTTTCTATTTTCTCTAACTTCTAAAATGGAAAAGCTTGCTTTATGTCGGTTACATGCTACCACATCTTATTTTGTCCTATTTAATTTGAAATTTCGTAGTGTATCTCATTGTGCTTGTTTCATTTATCACACTTTGAGCATATTATCCGTAGTTGACCATTACACACTTTTCTTGCTCAACATTAGGAGAGTGGAATAAATTAAACAGAGTTAGATACCAGTGTTGTTTGCCAATATTGCAGAGACTGAAATGCTGTAAAATATTTTTTACAGGTTGATTTACTGAAGAATAACATACCTGACCCATCATTGTTGACCTCATCATCTTCCCCAGACAAGGAAAATAAAAATGATAACCAAGCAGGTAGCGAAGATTACATGGCCGATCTCTGTTTTGTGCATACCAGGTGAGCATTATAAACTGTTACTTGCCTTAAGGGGAGTGTATTTTTCCTGCTATCAGATACCCGTTTAATTTTTTGTGAATGAATAGACCTTTCTTATTTCCCGTCTCTAGAATAATGAGATCATATGAGCACATATCGCTTCCATACTTCATTAATCCCACTGGCCGTTTAATATAAGTAATTCGATCGGCGTGGTTTTCTAATTGAACAGGTTGCGGGAGAACGACTTTTCTCCTTCGAAGCTCATGCTTCTAAGGAAGACTCTTGAAAAGCACTTTGAGTCATCCTCGTTTAACATTGGCAGTAGCTCTAGTGCGACACCTGAAGTTACTGATTGCTCGCTTCCTTCAAGCACGAAAGCTGAAGATCTGAGCTCCAGCCAGCAGGATGTATTCCTTCTTCCATCAAGAGCACACGATAACTCAACGCAGTTCGAGTATGGGACATACTCCTCCATGTTAGGGATGCTTCGTGATCAGGTAATGTCTGCTAGTCTGCTGCCTTTTTTGTTGTATCTGCTGCTAGGCAAGTTGGATATTTTACATATTTTAACGAACTTGGTAGTTTGAGTGTTAGAATGAAAAATAAGCTGTACTTCAAATCTTACACTTTCCACATGACAAAAACGGATCTTTCCGCTTACCCACATCCAGATTTGTACACTTGAGCCTTGATTGAAGCCATTGATTAGAACAAAAGAATTATCAAGATATGGCAGCTTCTGTTTTTTATTTACCTGCAGCATTTATTGTCGGCGTTGTTACTAAGGCTGTTGCGTACGTATCTGCCGTCGTTGCAGGTCCTGTCGAGGCCGTCGAGGCCCTTCTCGAAGAACCTCACGGAGCGCGACTGGCTGAGGAGCTCGGCGAAGATATGGGACATGGTGAAGAGGTCTCCCGTGGTCTCGGAGTACTGCAAGGCGCTCCAGAACTCAGGACTATTCAGAAAGTAACCCCGCCTGTTTGTATTCTTTGACTGGCCTGAACAGCTGTTAGATTAGAAAATGGATCCAGTCTGTTGTAATGGATGGACCCTTTGGGGTTTTTCTCTCTTATAAAGTTTTGACAATCTGGAAATTTCTGGGAGAAGAAATTCCAAGCTTAATGCTGTTATTATGTTTTGGTTTATGATGGGGATGTGGGATTTATGGATAGGGATGTGCAGTAGGCTGTGACTGTAAGAGGGCTATCTTATCTATGCAACTGACTGTATCCGTGAGCTGGGTGTTTACCCAAAAAAAAAAAAAAAGGTTTGGTAGCTCAACAGCACCTGTGTCATGTGAGCTGTTTTCCCACCATCTTAGCTGAGGAACTAGAGCAGCTTTCGTGCACGCCTCGTGCTTTCTTTGCTTACCTAACTTGTCTGCTTTTCCTACTGGCCGTCCAATCGATTAACGAAATCGCAGGGTCTAGACTATCCATAATAAATACATAAGGACAGTAGCCAGATCCAAATTAATAGAGTAGCTTTATTTTTGTCTATATATTTGGATTATATTTGGATGTATCTAGTAATGACTAGATACATTCTGCAGTAATCTAGATAAATCCGAGGTCAATAATTTGGATAGGAGGGAGTAAGCACTCTTTTTCTTTCAGGATACCTAAGGTTTTTTATAAGACTGACTTGCTTGCCTGCTTAATATATGGTTGTTCAAGAAAAAAATATGCCAATTTTTGAGGGGTGGATCTGAGAAACGGGGCCAGCAGCAAGTGAGGGACTGCTCAATCAACGGAGTCGGTCAACCCAACCCTGAGAAAACGGAACAGCGATCAGCCACCAAGGTCGTGTTGTTGTTGTCAGCCTCGTCGTCACTCATCAGTCGCCGCCCTCCATTCTCTTCTCGTCCCGCAGCCGGAAAGGAAGACAAGGATAGAAAAGGCATTGGAGGGAGGGAGGGAGGGAGCACCATGGCCGGCTCTCATCTCGTCCACCCAGGTCAGTAAAGCTTCCTGCTCTTCTTCTTCTTCTTCTTCTTCTTCTTCTTCTTCTTCTTCTTCTTCTTCTTCTTCTTCTTCTCCAGCCTCCTTCCAAACAGCTCAATCCGAGCAGCAGAGCCGATCCAGTGAGTCAGGCATGGAGTTGCTAATTTCACCTTGTCCAGTTACCACCGTCTCTGCGGTTTCAGGATTGGCCATCGTCATCATGGGAGTCAGCGGCTGCGGCAAATCGTAAGATTCTTCCTTCCTACCTGATGCAAAACCATTCCTCCCCTCCCCTCCCCGATTGCTCTCTCAAGAACAGAGCATGAGAGTTGACTGGTTTAGCTGATTCCCTCTGCTTGGGCAACCTGGACGAACTTTGCTAGCGTCTACTTATGAGACCATGGCAATGCCGCTCCTTCTAATCGACGACGAATCCCATATCGCAGGACCGTCGCGGCGAGGCTCGCCGCAGCGCTGGGCTGCAGCTTCGTTGAAGCAGACGACTACCACTCCCAGGCGAACAAAGGTACTGAATGTTCTTCTGTGACTTGTTTGATTTGCCATCTCCCAAGTTTCACCTTAAAACCAGTTCTGAACTTGTCTGCTCTTTTCCCTGTCCATGGCAAACAAATACTACAGAGAAGATGAGCAAGGGCATCCCGCTGACCGACGCGGACCGCGCCCCGTGGCTGGAGTCCCTCCGGGACACCATCAGGGACCGGCTGGACCGCGGCGAGGACGTCGCCGTCAGCTGTTCGGCGCTGAGGCTGAAATACAGGGAGATCCTCCGTGAAGGCGACATCGGCTACAAAGCAGGAGATTACGCAACCTGCAGGGTCAAGTTTGTGTGCCTGGAGGCGTCAGCAGAGCTGATCGCCGAGAGGGTGCAGAGGAGGGCCATGGAAGGGGGGCACTTCATGCCGGCCAGCCTGGTGCAGAGCCAGCTCGACCTGCTGGAGATCGACGAGGCCGAGGGGATCACCGTCGTCGATGCCACGGTGCGCCCCAACACCATCGTCGAAAGCACCATTGCCCAGTTCAGGCAGGAGCTCGCGTCGACAGCATTGCTGACGGCTTAGCATTCCAGTCGTTTCTCCGTTTCTGAATCCGATTTTACCGGTGTTTGCACCGAATCCAGTTTCACCAGTGTTGACTGCTACTGTTCTAACCTGCAAGTCTCTGGCTCGATGAAGCTGCAGGAGCAAACACATGGTTTGTGATGCAAATCCAACTTGATCCAAGCGCACTCATCTATTATTATTTGGCCATGGACAAACAAACAAACAAACAAACACAGCATAAAACCATTCAAAAAACCACAAATTGTGAGAGAACAAGTTGCACTTGTAGCAGTACAGGTGTACTTGCTTGCCTCTTTCTTTGCTTGCCTCTTTCTTTTTCCCAGGTATACTGGAATTCCGATCACCGCCTCACCGCCCAGGTTGCATAAACTCCTCGAAATATGTTTTCGTCCCGCTTTATAAATAAAGGACAACCATCCAAATTTAATATAGGTGCCAAAGCATAAAAGGGCAAACGCCAACCATAAAAGGCGGTGCCTCCTACCAGTACGGTTTGCCTCAATCTCAAGGAAGTCCCCTAGCTACTGAGCCCGCCAGGTATGCCCAGGAGCCTCGCAGACAATGCTCTGGAGAAACTGGGTAGCGGGACAGGTGAACATAATATGGATCCCTGTTTCCAGGGTCCCACAAAGCGACATAGGCCGTTTCCTGGACCTTGTCTCTTCGCCACGTCCATGCCAGAGGGGAGACGGTCCCGTAGAAGTTGCCATACAAATATCTTAATATTTAAGGGCATAGGGATTTCTAGAGGGGAGTTGTCCATGGCAAGGTGGGCCTTTGGAAGAGGTCCCTATATTTCGAGCTAACCAAGAAAGTCCCCACCATGGTCAATCTATACACTGTCAGGTGCATCCGAGAAAGCCAGAGGTAGGGATCCTCGTAGGCCAGAAAGGTCGTGGCCTCAGCTACCCCAAAGTTACGCCAGAGCGGGATGTTCCAGGTACCCTCACGGTAAGCCTCGGCCACCAAAAGCAACAGGTCCGAGCAAATAGCAAAGAGGAAGAGGATTTAGTTCTAAGCGAAGGCTGAGATCCATAGATCAAGCCAAAACAAGGTACCTTCTCCATTGCCGATGGAGAAGGAGATCCCACGTCGAATTTCCTGCTTGATATCCTAAATGGCCATCCAGAACTAGGACCCCTACCCCCTCTCACACGCCAGGAGCAGCCAGCCACAGAGATATTTGGCTTTTATCAGATGTAGCCAGAGACCTCCATCCTCGAAGAGGATACACCACACCTATTTCAGCATGAGGGCGACGTTGAACCGATGGGAGTCCAATATGCCTATGCCCCTAAGGTCCTAGGGGGTGCAGATGTCAGCCCATTTCACCATGTGGTATTTTTGGTGCCCGTCCCTGTCCATCCAAAAGAACCGAGACAACTCCTTGGAAAAGTCGGCATAGGTTCCTTTAGGTAGAAGGTACATGCCCATAATGTACATGGGAAGGCTGGAGATACATGAGTCAATAAAAATCTTCTTGCTACCATTTGTCGTGATTTGATCTCTCCAGAGCTCAGCCTTAGACCTCACTATCATCATTAGGGGGCAAGGTCCTTGATAAACACTCGGGTGTCCCGAATAGGTATCCAAAAGTAAGTGGTGGGGAAGTCAGCTAGCCTATAGTTGAGGTTGTTAGCAATCCGTTGTCGATCCTCATCGGAGTATCCCAAGAACATCACCTCGCTCTTGTCGAAGTTGATCTTAAGTCCTGTTATGGATTCAAAGCATAAGAGAAGGAACTTGTGATCGATGATGTCAAGTTCTAAGCCCTGGACCATGATCATGATGTCGTCGGCATATTGGAGGTGGGTACCCCCTCCTCCAGGGATGAGATGCCCTACCACGCCACTCCCCGGAGATATGGCCGGTAATTTTGGCTTTATCCAAAATCTCTGCAATGGCATCTACAGCGGAGTTAAAGAGAAGGTGAGATATAGGGTCTCCTTGTCTCACTCCACAGGTTGACCGAAAGTATGAGCCAACCTCCCTATTAATGTTGTGGCGATGTTTCCTCTCATGACGAACTGCATGATCCACTCTGTCATCAAAGCCCCTCATCTCTAACACCTGGCGAAGGAAGGCACAGTCCAAGCGATCATAGGCCTTCTGAAAGTCTAGTTTCAGGAACACGCCCTTGTGGTGACGAACCTTCATCTCATGAATGATCTTATGGAGTACTAGAACTCCGTCATGGATTAGTCTACCTTTTAGGAAGGCAAACTGGAGAGGGTGGGCGACACACTCCATCACCAGAGGAAGCATGGAAGCGTAGAACTTCGCAAAAATCCTTTGGATGACATTTATCACCATAATTTACCTTGATCCTAGTGATCGCACACACAGAGCACAAAGAGAAGGCAACATCCCACTCGATAGAAACAAACACTGTATCCAGCTGTTTATTGGTCAAGGTGTATCTAGCGCTCACCCATCCGATCTCTCTAAGAGAGAGATTCACGATGCAGTTATTAAACATACGCATTCTTGAGACATCCACAATGGCAGAGCTCTTGTCCTCAGGTGACCGAATGAGATTAAAATCCCCATCAGCTACTACCGGGATCTCACTCAGCTCGACCTTCTACTTGATATCAAGGGAAGCTTACAAGTAAACCTTGATAGATAGTGACGAGGGGCATTAAGACCTTAATCAAATAGCTCTTTGTGGTTGGATACCTTTACTTCAAAAACTAGCTACATTTTGTGCATGTGCTCTTGCAGTCATCAAGGAACACTTGAAGATCCTTGCATGTCTTTCCGGCCTGTATGCGCGAAATGCAAAGCCGCGACGCAGTGGATCGGCACCAGGGCACCGCAAGAGCAAGCGGAGACAGCGGCTGATCAGGATCTCTGTATTTGGCATGCCTTCTTTGGTATGGCATGATCGCAGAATGACGTCAGTATCGAATATCTTTGCCAAGATTTTTCAAGGTCATGCTCCTCCGGTGGACTATGTGATCAATTTACACCACTACAACAAGGGATACTACTTGGCATATGATATGTATCCAAGATGGTCAATATTTGTGAAAACTATCTCAAACCTTGTCGTGGGCAAGAATTCTAACTTCGCCAAATAGCAAGAAGATTGCAAGAAGGATGTCGAGCGAGCATTTGGTGTGCCCCAAGCTCGATTTGCTGTTGTATTGTACCCCGCTCTGAGCTGATCGAAACCTCAGATGTAGGAGGTGATGAATGCATGTGTGATCTTGCACAACAAGGTCATTAAAAGTGAACAGAATGAGACGATATTTGACACTGAACCATAATTTAGACAGGATGCTCTCGCAGCCGGTATTGCTTATACTTAAACAAGAAAAAGCGATGCATATATAGCAAATCGCAACACAATATTTTAAATCACCCGTGTACCTCGTACCTTGTACACTAGTGGCAGCAAGCTGGGGAGCAAATGAGTAGTGCGTGTGGAGCTAGCAGTGGAGACGTGAAAAATGTGGACATGATTTGCTTAGAAAGGCAAGTGGACACAAATCGGCAAGGGACCACTCACGGAAAGGATCGAGCGGCAGATGCACGCACGGCGACGAACGACGCACGCCGCTGTAGCTAGCTAGCCACCGTTTCCATCTCCTTGCATCGTCAGTGCTTGCTCGGCTACGACTGATCCAACGATATAAGCAATAATCCAAGCCCCGCCGGCGAACCACCGTCGCGCGTCCCACCATGCCGTCGGTCAAGATCGTCGAGGTCGCGCGCGTCGCGGTGCCCGCAGCAACCGCCGCAGCTGCTCTGGATCCGTCGTCGTCGCTGCTCTGCCTGTCCGCGCTGGACGCGCCGTGGCTCGCCTTCCCGCTGCTCCAGAGGGTGTTCATCTTCGACGACGCCGCCCACCACCCGGCGGTCCCGGCGCCCTTCGCGTCCCGCGTCGCCTCCCTCCGCGCCTCGCTCGCCGCCACGCTCGCGCGCTTCCCCCCGCTCGCCGGGACGATCGTCTTCCTGCCGTCCACGGGCGACGCCGCCATCGACTGCTCCGGGTCCGGGCCAGGCGTGCGTTTCCTCGTCGCCGAGGCGGACGACGCGGACGCCGCGAGGCTGGCCGGAGACGCCGACCACGACGTGGACACCTTCAGGCGGCTCGTCCCGCCGCTCGACTCGGCCGTGCTCCCCGCGGAGGCGCTCGCGGTCCAGGCCACGCGGCTGCGCGGAGGCGTAGCGGTCGGTGTCGCGCTGCACCACGCCGTGGTCGACGGTCGCTCGGTGTGGAGGTTCCTGGAGGCTTGGGCGGCGGCGTGCCGCGGTGACACGGCAGACACCACGACCACGGCGCCGTCGTTCGACCGCACGGCGGTCACGCTCCCAGGAGGCCAGGAGCTCGCCAGGAGTACGCTGCGGAAGTACATGCCCGATCTCCCGCGGGTATATATTATGCTCCCGCTCCCGGACCGGACATAAGATTTTCTCCTGTATCTAAAAAAAGCCATTTGCAGGTGCCGCAGTCGCCCGTCGGCCCGATCTTCCCTCGCCGGACGTTCACCGTGACCCAGACACAGATCAGCCGGCTGAAGCAGCGCGTCGCCGACGACCTGACGAGACGGGCTGGCGCTTCAGACGTCGAGCCGCCGTCGAGCTTCGTGGCAGTCGCGGCGCTCTCCTGGGCGTCGTACATCCGGTCGAAGCACCCGGTGGCCATCTCCGCCGACCACGACGTGTACGTCTTCTTCTTCGTGGACTGCCGCGGGCGGCGCGGCTTCGACCCGCCGGTGAGCCAGAGCTACTTCGGGTCGTGCCTCACGGGGTGCCTCGCCAAGGCGGTGGCGCGGGACCTCCTAGGGGAGGATGGCGTCGCCGCGGCCGCCGTGGCCGTGCAGAAGGAGGTCCGGCGGGTGGCGGACGACCCGCTCGCCTTGTGGGACTGGATGAGCCTGAGCTCGTCGCTGCCCCTCGACCGGGTCTTGAACATGTCAGGCTCGACGCGGTTCCAGGCGTACGAGGCGGCCGACTTCGGGTGGGGTGCGCCGAGCAGGACGGAGCTGGTCAGCATGGAGAATCCAGGGCAGGTGGTGCTCGTCGCCGCCAAAGGCGGCGGCGTGCAGGCGTCCGCCGTCATGCACGCGGACCACATGGACACCTTCAGCTCTCACTTTGGGAATTTCTTGAGTTGAATGTCTTGTCTATATATGCTACTTCCTCCGTTTTAAAATATAAAATATTTTAGGTTTGTGAAGAAAATGTATCTAGACTTGTTTTAGTATATAGGTTTAATCATGTTTGGAGTGAATCTAAAACTAAAACAAGTCTAGATACATTTATTTCACAAAGCTAAAACATCTTATGTTTTAAAACGGAGAGAGTATATATATATATATGGACATATATATTGAACAATCTAGCACGTCCGGATTGCTATAGACTATCAATCACTGGCAATATATATACATGGGACGGGATATACATGACTAGATGAAGATGCACGCTTCACCGCGCCACCTGCATTTCGTTGACATGGTAAACTTGCATGTGTTTTTCCTTGCCACGAACATTTAAGCTAATACCAAGAAATTTCGTGGAAGACTGCGTGGTGAACTATGATCGGGGACATTTTATCCTTCCTGGGCTCAACCGCATGATCTTGTCATTTCTAATAAGGAATAGCAACACTTATTATTATTTCTCTCATTTCTTAGGAATAATAACCTAAAAAATGAACAACAATCGATGTTGTTGCATGACACTTGAAAGTTTAATCGAAAGCCAAATCTGGTAGCAGCGTGACGAACATAAGGTGCATGCAGTTTTAGGAAGAATAAAACTTCACTCATTAGGTTCCACTCAAGTCTGCAGCTAAAGCATGTCAAATGACCTGCCATGGACGTACAGGTTATCTTTTGACGTATGCATTCATCCCGACAACATGTCAGCTGTAGGCATTTTCTCACCAAACTTAACACCTAATCGTCGCAAATCTTTTGATGTTCTTCTCTAGCAATTGCAAAACAACTTTATTTGAAGCCGGTGATCTATCTACCTGAAAACATAAAATTAAATGTCAAGTACACGACCCCTCTTAGTAACAACTGTTCCCATGGTTATCTGTTCTTCACCTTTTCTTGTTGCTTTGGGCAGAGCGCAAGAAATACATCATCAGCAGGGTTTTGTTATCATCATGGCTGAAAGATCTTCTGTAGAGGTTTCTGATGGTAAACATGAGTAAGAAAACATCGTTTCAATAAAAAGGGCTTCTATAGCTGGCAAGACAGCTCCTGATAGGACATCTTGTCTAGGTTGTACCGAATCATAAGATCATGTTATAAAATTAAAATTGATAATAGGAAAATAATAACATAAGAATTTCGATCTAAAATAACATAAGAATTTAACTCATTTGTTTCTGTAGATTCCACGGTAGGGGTGACGAGCATGTGGCCCATACAATAGGTCGCTGTCAGGAACATGTTTCCTCCCACCACTCAAAAGGCACGACACGAACTGAAAATCAGCCGCACCAAAATGGAATGACACCAAGATGCACACAAAAGGCACCACGGCCAAGAAACACCCCAAGGCATCTCACCTCCATGAACACAAGAAGCACATCGCTCCAATCCTCAACCACCCAATGAAGGAAAAACCAATGGGGACGAAGAAAGACAACCTCCAGACACCAACTCTGTAAAGAAAGGAGCACCAGCCAAAACAAACACTATCAAGAATGAGAAAGAATAATTAAGACCTAGAAAGAACACAACAACAACATCACCTAAGAAGAATATTGTTAAATACATATTAAGCCATATAGATCCAAAATCTTCTTGCTTGCACTAAGTTCATCCTATTACTTAAGATTTATGTGTGTCATCAGATGAAGCTCTGCCACTACAGGAAAACATTGAGTTCATGTTGTGACAATAAGTAGATATTCCAAGGAACTTATTTTGGGCAGTTCAACTATATCATAGTTTAGTTCAGTTTCTTAAGTTACCTCTAGCTATTATATACATAGATACAGAAGCTATTGATGATTTAAGTTATGAACAAACACCTAACTTGATTAGATTTTCTTGTAGATTCCTTGTTAGAGAAGATTTTGTTGTCATTTAGGATGTTGGAAGCATTGTAAGCTGAGCCACAGGCTATCTGTAACATTTTTGTGATATTTACCAACAAAGGAAGTTTTTAGCTAATTCTTGTTCTCTATAATGCTAATATAATTTTAATGCCATTTTCCATGAAGTCCCTACACTCTTACCTGACATTTAAGTTAGATTTCGTTTTAGCATTGAGGAAACATGGAAGATTTACATCCGACTTCATTCAAACCAGAGATAATTTATGCCCCGGCTGCAGTAGACTATCAACTTACACTGAAATTGTTTGCTAGGTAAAATTATATACAAAAACATAAGGCTGGCTTATTTAAAGCTCCTACATGGCCACTCTACTTTATAAACTGTCTATTCTAGAGCATCAACATGCATACTTCATCGCTAGTGGTAGTACCAAGCTATTATACTATGCTGGAAATTTGATCGCTACACTTTATTAGGACCAGTAGACCACCTTGTTCTTTCTTCCGTTCTTCCCTGATGTTGGTTGTGTGGCTGACGGGGTATTCTCTAGATGAAGTCTTCTAGGCCTGCATAACTGCACAATCATAGAGGGTAATTAGTGTTAGACTTAGGATCATTGGAAAAGACATGCACGGTCACATGAATTTTAAAACTATTCTATTTTTTTATCTTTCGAGGAACAAAGAGAGATGATTCAAGACCACAACAACTTCTGATCTTTGACTAAACTAAAAACAGTGGGAATCTGAAACAATTTTATTTGCATTGGTCTCTATCTACTGTATAATTATTTGTCAGGTTGCCAACAGTTTTAGTTTTTATGAGGCCTGTCAACCTGATGTGAAGAAGACATTCACTCCATGTGTTCCACACATCTATTATAGAACACGACATTCCTTCTAAATAAACAGTGAGGCCTAGCCTGGAGATTATACCGCGTGAGATCATTTTGCGAGATAGACGTAGAACATGTAGTCCCACCAAAATAAATAGTGGTTAGCTTGGTGCATAAAAAACAGTTACAAAAGATAGCCGCTACTAAATCCTCAAAATGTTGAGGCAAAATTTATATGAGATTGATATTGTCTAAGGGATATAACATAGGTAAACGTCTATTATTCCTATGGTGTGTTGTGTTTGGGTTGTTTTCGGTTCTCGCCATTGTGCGCGGTCTCAGGACCAGTGTGGACGTCGGAGCGGCGGCTCCGGGAGCTTTCTGTTTTGAGTGCTGCCACTTCTTGCTGGGCAGGAGTGTCGTCGGCTCGTGTGGTGCGCGGCCTCAAGGCCGGTGTGTGGTGTTTGGGTTGTACGGTTCTCGCCAGTTTCCCTTATAAACTGGCCAAATTTCTCTCTACTTAATGAAAAGGCAAAGCTCCTGCTGGTTGTTCCAAAAAAATATGTAGGCTTGTATATTATCATGTGAAGGGTGAGCGATGGAACATAGGTATACATGAATTGGAGCCAGCAATTATTTCTCAGGTATCCTCTTACTCCCTCCATTCTATAATAGAAGCCGTACAATTTTTTTGAAAACTCAAACGATGTAAGCTTTGACCAAGTTCATCGTTTGACTTTTGAAAAGAAATTATAGGGCTTATTTTATGGAATGGAGAGAGTATTACTAAAGAAAATGATAGATGGATGAGACAGCAAACCTTATGTCAATGCAAAATATCCCGTGATAACAATTCCATACTCGCCTCCATGTTTCTAGTTTGCAATATATGGTATTTCCTTCTTTTTGTGTATTTTGCATCTGGGAATTTTCCTGGCATGTTTTCTATGGCTCAAACGTGAATCTAGATGTAAAACACGTACAAAGTTTAGAATCAAACATCTAATTCGAAATAAAAGCTTAGACCGAGACATCAATAGCTTTTTCCTAAGAGTATGGATCCTTTCCTGAAAATCAGATTTGCAACGTTTTGAATAATGAGAAACCTTGTTTGTGCTCGTCATATATTACCCTAGGCCCTAATTCTTGATTTCACACCCAGCCCCATCCATATTGTAGGCGTCATACCTCTACTAATAATTTTACAATGATGTGTTCAGAATTATGTAGCAGATTAGAATTGTTGTAACTATGTATGGGCAACAATGAGGAAAGAGCGAAACAAAGATAAACTAATATGCTATCCTTTTATCCATTTTTTTATCCACATACTCTTAACAATTATAGCATTCAGTGTGCAGGCTTTGAGCATTCTACCAGACCAAAATCTACAATCCCTATAGAAAAATAAAGCCATAAGCATAATTAGAGATGAACACATGCTTACATGTCCTCTTGTGTTATCCAGTCCTTTGTACTACACGGGAAACAGGGTCGAACAAAGTGCCTCTTACATTGTCTGCTCTTGTAAAGACAGTAGGGCACCTGTAATCGTACACAGGCTGCAAATTGTGAAACATGTACCATCGGTAAGCATCACCTCAAATCCTGGTACATGTATAATAAGAAGGCAAAATTAACTTGTCTGTTGATATGATTCCCCACAGAAGCAGCAGGACCAGCAGCTCTCCGACAAGGTACGGAGCGCTCGCGCAAATAAGACTTGGTATTATAATTCATGCTGCTTGGTATGTACCAGTATAAAAAAGGTGACACTTCAGGACGCATCATCTCGTCTAGGAGGCGTGTAGCTGAACTGGAATACAATCAATTCAAGAAGAGAAGAGTACAACAATGCGCCCACTCTGCTCCATCATCTGTGCAAGAAGACATAATAGATAGGACATCGGTAGCATCAGAGGCGCTGAATAATCCAACTGCTTTGGTACTTCCATGTATCCTGTCATGTATATCACAATGAAGAAGAAAATACTGAAGTATAAGGGAGAGGCAAAATGACATCATGATTACCCAGATTATGTTTTTTTATCAAATCAAAATCCGCACAAGGATCTTGCTGTGATAGGTAGAAATGTTTTATGAGAGCAGACTTATCAGGAATGAAGCTAATACACCAAATATAGTACTTTAATGTGTGGCGCGACAATTGCAATCTAAGTATAGTATTCGCCCATGTACCAATAATGGAGTGGTCAAAGTTAACAGGGTGTATTATATGATTAGCTAGTGCAAGCAAAGTATATCTATCAGAACAGAGTGCAACCAAATGATTTAAACAAAATGGTGGCTCCTCGTTTGGACTTATACTCGTTTAAAGTATTTCTGTCACATAACATACCACTTGTGGTTGGGGATATGACTGAATAGTTTTTTAAAAAATTAAAAGCAAATAGCTCTAAACATTGAGTACTCCATGTCTAGTTTAGTACACAAAATAAGGGCCATGTAAGCATGCTAACACATCTCAAGGAACCGACTAATGTGTAAAAAAAATCTAAACCACTATTGATATAGTCATCAGATTCACTTACATAACCTATTGTATTACTCAACAACAGTACCATCGGCGGTTTATCTAACTCTGTTTTGGTTTTCTCCCACTCTTCAAGATGGAAAGGACAAAGAAGAACCTATGTTACTTGGTGTACCCGTAATCTCCTGCACGAACAGAGGCAGCCAAAAAATGGGCGTTCCCATTAGTTGTTCACATCAAAGGCTAATCAGCTCGAGAGAATCAGTGAACGAAACAAAAAAAAAGCAGTAAGTGGCAATTGCTACTTACTGATGCCCTGCAGGAGAGCGGCCAGCTCTACCTGGAGCAATCAAACACCAACGACACAAAAAAGAATAAAGCCGCATATTCATCTTCTTCCCCACCAGCTCCTTAGCTCGCCGCACCACCGCTGCCGCCATTTTCTGTGCTCGATGTGCCTGAGCAGGAGGCGAATGGAAGTGTAGTAGTGCTAATGGGAGGCTGGGGAGATATGTAAGCACAAGGTGGGCGACGGAGTAGGGTGAGGGATGTGGCGTCGCAAGACCGTTAAGAACAGAATAGATCCGGCTGGAGCGTCCGGCCGCCATGCATCTAGACAGAGAGGATAGAGCAGGCAGGAAGGATGGCCTCCACGCCGCTTCTTTTTCCCTGTGTTGCCTCTGACGCCATCTTCCCAACTCGCCTCTCAGCCCGTAAACAACCTGAATTTATTGATATGGGATGAGATCATAGGATTCACAAAAACCAAAGCAAGGAAATCAAATTGAGAAGGGTAACTATTAACCTTGGCGCTGAACCTCAGTTGAGGAAGTCCATAGGATCGGTCGACCCCGTTTGGGACCGCGATAGTGCCTCGCATCGGCATCTCCGGTAGCATCCCCCTTCGGGCATATAGTGGAAGAAAATGGGGAATGATGACCCGCCGGCTAGCTCTCGTGTGCTCCCTCTCTATTTCCACGCTCGCCCGTGGGAGCCGTCGCCTCACCGAGATTGTTGAAGGAGGCCGCCCCGAGATGCGCCGTTGACCGCATCATCCTCACTGTGTGGTCCACATCCTCTGTTCCAAGTAGACAGCCCGCCAAAGCCCTAGATCGAGCGAATCAATCTCGTCTTCCCAAGCTCCGGCAGACGCTGCCGTAGACCGATTCATTATCGTCCGGTCATCCTGACCTTGCCAAGCACTCGAGCCGCAATAGGGCGAGTCGCCGGTTTGTTTGCCATTTTCCCGTTTCTCTTGTGAGGCCGTCGTGCACCCCCACCGGCGAACCGTGCATGGCTGCAATGACTTCCTCCGGAGATCCAGACCAAATCAACCTAGCGGTCAAAGCCAAAGGAATCCACCCACCACCCACGAGGCCACGACATGCGCTAGCCAGCTGCGTTCAATGGAGCGACTCGGCCGGTGGCGTGGAGGGGAGGGTGGAGCAGTGGCACGAGGTCGCCCGGGGAGAGTTGAGCAGTGGTGGAGAAGACCGGTGGTGGTCGCCGTAGAAGAAAGGGGATTAGGGAAGAGCCAACGCGTGGGAAAGTGAGTCACCGCATCGATCGCCCATCCGCATGTCGACACGCACACGCAGAGACAGAAGAGAGCAGGCCCACACGCAGGCTCACATGAACGGCAACACGCCCCGCGAGCGCTCCCAGATCATACGCAGGTCACCACGCTTAAGCTTTTAAAGAATATTATCACCCACAAGAAAACCCACCCAAGTGGTTGACAGACCGGGCCCTAAAGAAGAGGTCCACATGTCAGCGAGGGAAGAAACACAACACGCATGGTCCGGCCTGTCCAGCCTAGCGGCGACATGCAGAGAGAAAGGACGCACATGCAGAGAGAAAGGACACACACGCTGCTGCTCAAAACGCAAACGCCGTCCTTTATCACCCACAAGAAAACCCACCTAAGTGGTTGACAGACCGAGCCCTAAAGAAGAGGTCCACATGTCGGCGAGGGAAGAAACACAACACGCACGGTCCGGCCTGTCCAAGCCTAGTAGCGACACAACCACGCGGCCCACATACAGAGAGAAATGACGCACACGCTGCTGCTCAAAACGCTGAGAATCCATCCTTTATCTCACGCTTAAGTCAGAGAATAATACTACCATCCGACTTCAAAATATAGGATGTTTAGCCTTTTTTGAAACATATGCTTTAGGTTCACTTATTTTGATCTAAACCTATACTGCTCCCTCCGACCCATATTAATTGACTTGAATTTGTCAAAATTTAAATGAACCTATATACTAAATAGTGTCTAAATTCATTCAAATCTAGACAAATGTGAGTCAATTAATATGGGCCGGAGGGAGTATAAAAATGTTTAGATACGTGCGTTTATGTTGTGGTGTTTTATGTTTTTATCAGACGTAAAAAACGTTTAAATGTATTTTTGGGCATCTTCCAACAATAACCCGTCGTGTTTTATTGGTGTTTTTTTTTCAAAGCCTTGGGAATCTTCATTTTTGTAATCTTCATTATGGGTTGCAACAGAGTTACAATAATGGTGAGGGTGAATTTACAAACCGATTTTCCCAAGTGGAGAAAAAGGAAAAAGAACAAAGAAAAACCGCCCTTGTAGCTCTAAACTATACTGAATCCGAGAGTTTGTCTACCCAAGTAATTGTGGTTTGAGCTTAGGCTCCTTGCATGCCCAAAAAGCTAGTTCGTCTGCAATGTTCTTGAGCAGTGGCCTTCTCAAAATTTGTTTGTCATTGAGCACTCTATTATTTCTTGCCTTCCCTAAGTGTAAGAGGCATACAACCACACAAATTGGCCAAGTATCGTTGTCTACACACAGCGCAAACTGTTGCAAATAATTTATCCTTGTGGCAGTTGGCAAGTGGCAACACCCCTAATCTGTTCCATACCCAAGCTGCCTGACGGCAATGCCGTGCAATGTGTTTGACAGATTCAAGAGCTGGACATTGATCACAGCCAGCATGGGGCACCATTTTTGACGATCTTATTATCCCTTGTGTTGAGCCTCCCTTTATAAGCTAGCCAAAGAAAGATTTTGTGTCGATGTGGGGTGATCCTGTGCCACACCCATATGTCAGGTGTCACACCCATATTCATTTTTGTTTCCTTCATATCTACAAAAATGGAAGATTTATCGTGCAATAATTTAAATGTGGTCATATAAAACTTGCATAAAACAAAGAATAACATCTGCTTTAATCGTGTAAAACCCGGTGAAAAGAGAACACATTTTAGAAAGTAGAAATTTATTATTTTGCATTGGTGCTAAGAATGAAGTTCGAAAATTTTAGGAAGATCGTGTGGTCGCATCGTACCCCTGGATGCTATTGTGTGGAATGTGATACCGCTATGGGCGCGTTTGGTAGGCTGCATACCCTCCGGGCATGCCAGCGGGAGGAAAAATTGGGTTGTTTGGTTACCTGCAGGAGGCATTGGGCTGCGTCAGCGCGAACCGTAAAACAGCGCGGGGCCAGGCCCAAATGCTACGCTCGAATCGACCGTTTCCAACGAGCCACCCTCGTTGTGCACCCGGTGGATGCAAAAGTGGCACTCCCATGCATGAGCTCGGTCGACGATGGAGCGGGCGGGAGATTACCGCTGGCCTAGAAAAGGGGCGGGATCCTTTCCCCCACCTCCCGCCAAGATACACCCTACCCGCTCACTTCCGAAACTAGATCCACCTTTCCCCCTTCTCCTTCCCCTAATCAAATCCGGCCACCGGCAACGATAGCAACAACGCCCCCGGCAAGACAACACCGGCAGGGCGGCCGCCATGCTGAGCTGGAATGACGGCGACAACTCCTACCAATCATATCTAGGGGTAAGTCCACTTTCCCTCTATTCGTTCATAGGGTTAGGGTTATGTAGAAAGTTAGGAATCCTCGATTTACAATCAGATGAACTCGATTTGGTGTGCTAGGACATCACGGACATGGACTATGCTCCTGACTCCTACGAAGATCCCAGCTTCTGTGGAATAGTTAAAGATTGTCTCGGGTCTGTCGCTTCCACAAACTTGAGCCTGTCAGGCGTGTTGTATTTTAAGAAACCAACATGCCGCAGATTCTACCTCTGCCAAGTTTAGAACGTAAGTGCTTAGCTCCTTGTATCGTCATTCACTTGTCTGGCAAGCAGTAGGTCTGTGCCAATGAATTTCTGACATGCAGGAGGTCAAAAACTGTGGGTTTGTGTCTTGGGTGGATAATGAATGGCCAGATGCTACGAAGAATGCACTTGCGAAACTATGGGGGATGTATGATGATACAGACAGTGTAAGAATCAATGAGAAGGTTGAGAATGCGAAGTTGGTGAAGCAATTGTTTGATGACAAGAACAGGCTTGAAAAAAGTACTCAAGTCTGTTGGTCGATATGAAGAAATTCATCAAAGAAACAGAGAAGAATGCGTTGAGAGGAGAAATTCTCTCGGATAAATGACAACAATGAATCATTGAGGAATGAGGTTGAGACGCTGAAGACCGTGTAGAAATCCTAGGCTGATGTAATCAAAGAGAAGCAGAAGCAATGAGATGAGGACTGGAAGATCTTCAAGGAGGAAAGAAGAAACTATTGTACGCGTTGTATGAACTGTTCAAAGCCAATGACGCTAACAAGGATAAGCTAAAGAAGATCAAGAAAATCTGTGATGATTGACTCTTTTGTTGCACCTTGTTATACTGCTGAGGGTGAACTGGGGGTGGTGGTGATGGTATGGTGGAACCCACTTTTGATGTGGTGGTAGGTTAACACTATGGTGGTATGTTAAACTGTGATTCCCTTTTGGCGACGATCATGCTTGTTAAGACTAATTCGTACTTGTGTTGTTCCTGCTAAGGGTTTTCATTTGTTCATGGTCAATCGTGATCCCCTTTTGCTTGTGATGTTTGGAATAAATCTAAGATCGTGGCAATGTCGCTTCTTCTGATCGACGATGAATCCCATATCGCAGGACCGTCGCTCATCGAGGCAGACGACTATCACTCCCAGGCGAACAAAGGTAGTACAGTGTTTCTCAATGTTTTGTTGTTCCTTTTGTGATTTGCTACCCACTGAAGTTAAACCACTTCGTCTGCTCTTTTCCCTGTCCATGGCAAACAAATACTACAGCCAAGATGAGCAAGGGCGTCCCGCTGACCGACGCGGACCGCGCCCCGTGGCTGGAGTCGCTGCGCGGCGCCATCAAGGACCGGCTGGACTGCGGCGAGGACGTCGCCGTAAGCTGCTCGGCGTTACAGCTAAAGTACAGGGAGATCCTCCGGGAGGGGGACGGTGGCTATATCCAAGGGAGCTATGCAACCTGCAGGGTGAAGTTTGTGGGCCTGGAGGCGTCAGCAGAGGTGATCGCAGCAAGGGTGCAGAGGAGGGCCAAGGAAGGAGGGCACTTCATGCCGGCCAGCCTGGTGCAGAGCCAGCTCGACCTTCTCGAGATCGACAAGGCCGAGGGGATCACCGTGGTCGACGCCACTGTGCGCCCCAACGCCATCGTCGAAGCCACCATCTCCCAGTTCAGGGAGGAGCTCGCGTCAACAGCATTGCCGACAGCTTAGCATTCCAGTTGGTCTGTTTCTGAACCCAATTTCATCGCTGTACACTGCACAGGCAGTCGGTCCACATCCATGATCCAACCATCGTGTACTACAACTTTGCAAACAGACAACATAATCAACTTCAACATTACCCAGTTCATTCATTTAAAATCACAAACATCCATGGTGATGGAACAGGCATGCCTCGCAAGCAATCTCTCAGCAACGATTAAGACCGTGGAAAGAAGAAAAGAGTTAAAAAAAACTGAACCTAGCTAAAGAGCAGCGGCGAACTGCTGCTATTAATCTAACCTGCAAGCCTATACAAACCAAACTTGCTAACATAGCGGCTCTCGAAACGGCTTAGATGTGGTTTTGATCATGGGAACTGCTGCCGGTTGTAGGTGTCCTCGTGGACGAACACTGGTTCGCTGCTCTGCTGCGGGATCACGGGTTGGCCCATGGCGATGCCTTGGTTCTGCTGCGGCCCCCAGGCTGGTGGCCCTTTCGACGATGTCAGTGCGACGTAGTACACTATCGCCAGGGCCACGCTGGCAAGGGAGAGCACCGCTCCTCCTGAGAAGACCCCTGGCTTCACGACGTAGCAGAAGCTGCCGAAGTACATGTTCTCCTGACCTCTTTGGTCGTTCAGTGCGGCTCCGGTCAGCAGCAGAAGGAACGCGATTATGAAAGTGACCCTGCAGAATGTAGCAATCCCCATGTTGATGTTATGACAAATAGTTGTTCAAGTCCTCACAAATAGCAGCAAAAAGTTTGCATGCAGAGCAGGGAAACAAGCAGCAAAATTATGTGGAGGTGAATGATACCTTAGGAAAATGTTCTAAGGAAAATGAGTAAAATAGGACAGGAAAATGCTATCACAACAAACAATCATCAATAGGACAGTAAATTAGGAAAATGCTATCACAACAAACAATCATCAATAGTACAGGAAAATGTTCTAAGGAAAATGAGTAAAATGTTATTCCACTGAGTCCTCATATGGACCATATTCATGTGTGACATGATCTTTCTAAATAAATACAACGTGCATGCCTAAAACCAGTGTGCTGACTCCTAAATCATCTTATGGGTTTTAATAAAGGTTGCAGATCTAGGACATCGACCATACATAACCAATCTTTCTACTGAACTATTCCTAACATGAAATCGAGAATAGCCAAACGTTAGTCAAGAGCTCAAAACGACATCAACATGAACAGAGCAACTGGCCTTGAAAGAAGTGAGAAGCCAACCCATCGCACAGATTTAAGGCCGCTTATTTAGTTGAACACTTGTTTCAACAAAATGTAGCACGAAGTGTAGGTTAATCTTGACATAACGGTCTTCAGAATTTCTAATTAATGGTTTGGTAAGCAAAATTTAATATAACATTATTTCAAATTCTTCAAAAATATGGTAGCAGAGAACAAAAACAGATAACAAACCTATCGGGCAGAACATTACCATGACACGATGAATGAGATGAGAGCCACGCTCCAGTTAGTGTCCGAGGGGACCGGATGCCTCTTGCAGCAGATGCAACCAGCGACCGTGTTAATGATAGACTGTGCGACCATAAGAGCGACGGCGGACATCAAGCCAAGGCCCAAGGCTGGGCTCCTCGGGTATATGCACCCGCTTGGAGAATCCATGGAATCTGTTTGCACATCTGAAACCTGCACGAATCAAGCAGCACATCATACTTGGGCACCGTATCAAGACATGATTATACCGCGAGCCTGCAACGCCATCTGCAGATCACACGCACATTGCATCGAGCCGATTTGTAACGCCTAGCTTGCTCACTGCTTGGCGGCATAGCTTGTCACAGGATAGCATACACCGGCGTAAGTTTACAGTCAGTCTGCGTTGCATCCGAACATACACGGATACACAGGTGGTTCCGTACGGTTACGGTGTTGTCAGACATATGAATCAAGGAACAGAGTTTCACCTATGCAGCTGTGAGGTACTCGTACATGGACAGAAGAACTTGAACAAATCCTGATCACCATGTTTCACGGGAGGGATCGGTGCAGGCATATTAAGCCAGATCGACAAACACCGGCTCTGCCTCACATATGATCTTCACGGAAGATCCGGGGCAGCTAGAAGATGATGGTGCTGCTGGGTCCTCGCAACGGCGCATTTTTTTTTTTAGCTCCCACATCGCCGCGGAGTACTAGCTTCTTCACCTACTGCTACTAGCCGTGAAATCGTCAACTTGCGAATGCAGAGCATTAAGATTGATGGCAAACTCTGAGATACCAGCTTCAGCGAGGCTGGCATTTACTTACCCATGGCGGACAGGCAGCGACGACTACACGCTGGATGGGGAAAAGAAGAAGAAGGAATGGGAAGGTTGGGGGAAGCTGTCGGCACCAAGAACGCGGAAGGTGGGTGGGCGGGCGGGCGAGATCTGGCAACGCGCGCGTGGTCATCCTAACAGAGCGTAACCGCAGCCAGCACAGGCCCGGATGCCACGGCGGTTGGGGGGCACCGGTGAGGGATTGATATGGATGGGATGCGGACGTACCTTGACGCGGGTGCCCTCGGCGGCGAACCCGAGCGCGGCCGAGAGGACGCCGAGGAAGCCCACGACGGCGCACACCACGACCACCTTCCTCTCCATCCCCTCTCTCCTCCACCAACACCAGCCTCTTCAGCCTGCCTCACGCCTCGCCGCTCGATCTGACGCGTGGCTCCCTCTCGCTTCGAGCAGCACCACCACTGCGGGCTGCGGCGGCGACGGTAGCTCCGACTTCCAGCAAAGGCAAATTCCGAGCCTTTCTTTATTCCTTCCGCTTTGGTCTAGCATCTCCTTCTTTTACCCCGTTGCTTTGGAGTACTAGTACTATGCAGCATATGGCCCCGCTGCGGGTGGGGCCGTGGTGAGGTCGGGCCCGCGCGTCGGTGGGCGGCTGGTGGGACGCGCGCGGGTGGCTGGCGGGTAGCGTCGGTTGCTTGTTCGAGGCGCGCAGAGTGGGCAGGCAGGCACGGGCGGTCGGTCGGATCTGATTCTCAGCCTCAGCCTCAGCCTCAGCCCGGTGGGTGCATGTGGCACACGGTGGACCCCGTAACCTACGTGGAGATTATCTGGGACCCACGGTCAGTCGGCGTGGACGTGGGCGGGATCTGCATTGCGAGCTCAACTAACTGAGTCGTACTACTACTAGTAGTAGTGTAGAAACTCGAGGAACGCGTGAAGGCGATGACCAAACCAACCAAGCTGCCTAACCAAAACCCATTTCCATGGATTCTATGGTCGAACCGTCGGGAGAGAGACGCGCACGGAAAGGGCGCCAGAAATTTCCAAGCGACCCAAGTTTTCTCCTTTGACTGCTTGCACCCCATCATTTTCATTTTATTTTTTTTAAAGTAGAAAAACACAATATATCTGCTTGCACCCCATCATAATTGTTCAATCACTTCCATCGAATCTGACTCCCCGCTATAATGTTGTTGCACCCTAGCCTCACGGCCAAAGACAAACCTTCACGCATTACAATGGCCTCCGCAGAAGCACCAGAAGATAAGTTTGGGAGATAAACAATCGTTGCTGCAACGAACCGTCCTTGAAAGTCCCGCAGCACTGCTTCCACCGAACTGTCGACATTTACTCACGCTGAGAATGGTGCGGGTTCGTATGGTTATTTTGGGGTGGATTTACCTCCGGATGTTGAATGGACGGATTGAAATGGGTTCTACGAACATTTGGTGTGGACTGGAGCGGGTCAAAGCAATAATCGGTGTGGTCTGGTGCGGAACTCGCCGCGCTGCACTGGCGCCCGTCGCCGACCTCGCCACGCTGCACCGGTGCCGCCACCGCCAGATACCCACCAGAACACGCGGAGGTTGCCGTGCCCATGCATGTTGTTCTTGGACTACGTCCCCAATCGAGGTGGGCGACATCGGCGGGCGGCCGCCCGCCGCCGTCGCCGGAGAAATGTGAAGGCCGCCGCGTCCTGCTGTAGTGCTTTTCCTGGACTGCGTCCCTGTCAAAGTGGGCAATGAATTTTTTTTACCGCCGGCGCCGTCCTGCATTCCCTCAAGGAACCCAGCGACTCGCACAACAGACAGCCATGTCGTTAGCGGCGCTGCTGCTGCTCTCGTCCTCAACAAGTTGAAGTGAAGTGAAGTGTCATGTGCCCATGTATGCTGCTGCTACCATGATGGCTTATTTCCTGTCTCGTACATGTAGATGCCTGCATAGTGTACTTCCGATCGGCCCCGTGGTTTTTATGTGGGTTGTCAAAATGGTTTCAAACCGCAAACAATAAACGGATTGGTGCGGATCACTCCCCATTCTCAGCCTCATTTACCCTAACTTGCTTAGGATCTATTTTCATTCTTACTTATTAAAGGGAGTATAGTCAAACGGAAAATCGTTTTGGAGGACCGAGCTCCACTTACTCCGTTTTTTAATTTGTCAAAACCATCAAATGTTTTTTTAAACAGGTAGCTAAGATCTACCCGAAAATAGGAAATACGAGTCTGCAAACTTTTAATAGAAAATATCTTGTATTTTGAAGCGAACACGATAAATTTTGGAATAATGGAGGCCCATTCAAAATTGCACCGTCCACTCGTCCATATCTGAAATATTATCTTTTCTGCTCAGGCCAAAACACAAAGTATTTTCACATGTTTTTTTTTTTGCATGAATCGTGTTATAAATCATTATCTACATCCCATATTTTTTAGATTTTTTTGAATCTTTAAATTTGAACTTTTAAAAAATAGTCCACCAGGAAGGACAAGCTCCAAATTGATGCTCTCGTAGTTTAATTGCTTCATACCGACGTATTTGTACAAGAGCGATGCTTCACTACGATAGAAGACATATCAACTTTCCATGGAAAGTAAATTACATATAACTACCACAATTCAGGTTGGGATAACAGTTTAGTACGGGCTTTGCTAATTCTTTCACGAATCTATCAATCATGGGGCAGATCTTTAAGTGGTCCTTAATTTGTAGACCGAGGAGGAAAGGTGGTTTCAGTATTAAAACCTGAAGTTGTTTACTATTTGCCTTATCTCTACTACTTTTTTTTTTGAATTGCTTATCTCTACTTACTTATAAAGGAGCAAACATAAACTTCGCTACATGCATCCCACCGAGGTACCTTAACCACACGATCAGACCTTCTTAATACAATCAAACGGCTTCCACTAGCCTAATCTTCTTCCTTGGTGCACATGGCGAATAGGTTTGGCAGACTGAAACTCTGTCCGCACGGAAAACCCGCCCCGCATATACCATAGTACCATCGCGTAATAAACGCCAACAATCAAGGAAACCGATCATCACACCACGATCTCCTCTTCCTGAACCTTGCCCTCTGCCCTCTTGAATCGCCAACAATCCTGATGTCGCCCGGTAGCAGCGTAACCTCCCATGATGGCCTCCCAGGATGGTGCCATCGCCGCCTTCCTGGACAGCGAACCCTTCCCTCTTGCCTCGCCACCAATCTCGACATCGCCCTTGCCGCCTTCCTGTACGGCGCCCTCGCCGCCCTCTTGCGTCGCCACCAATCCTGATATCTATCAGCAAGCAGCGTAACCTCCATGGAAGGTTCCCTTGTTTCCTTCCTATACGACGCCCTTGTCGCCTTCCTGTACGGCGCCCTCGACGCCCTCTTGCGTTACCACCAATCCTGATTATCGATCGTCAAGCAGCGTCACCTCACTGGACCATGCCTTTGTCGTCTTCCTGTATGGCGCCCTTGCTGCCTTCCTGGACGGCGAACTCTGCCTCTTGTCCAACAATCCTAATGCCGCCCGACAAATAAACAGCGTAACCTCCCTGGACGGTGCGCCATCGTCGCCTTCCCGGAAGGCAACCTCGACGCCCGGAATAGCACCTTCGCATTTCTAGACGTCTAAATCGTTGCTCGATGGCACCTTCGACTTCCTGCATCGCACTTTCGGGTGTGCTGCCCCCCCCCCCCCCCCCCCCTTCGTCGCATCATGCACCGCCTCCACCTTCGCCATCATGTTAGTTTGTGACAGTCAATCTTTCAGTCAATACTTCTTGCTTGCATGCTTGACCAACATAACTAGATATATTCAACATACCCTTCTTATTCAAACCCTCACATATCATTCCATGCTATAGATGTTCTTATTTAACATTACCATGGCCATATTCAAAGAGATTTTCAAATAAAAAAACTTCAGTTCGTACTTTGCAAATAAACAACACCACATAGCTTTTCAAATGAGCAACACCAGTTGGTGTTTTGCAAATAAAAACCATGTGGTACATGCAAATTAAACCACAAATTAGAGTTCAAGTATTAGAAAATGGCTCGCATAGCAGGTTGCCAGAATGTAAAGAAATTAGTTCTTGCAAGAATTAGGGAAGAACAGAAGATGTGGCTATTAAGATGGGCTTACTTTACTATCCATCCAAATCCTCCTTAATGAAAGCACATTCTCTACATAATCCATCTGTTATGAGATCCTTAGCTATCTCTGTCCCACATACCCTGATTAGAACATTCTTTTTATCATGGAGGACCACAATAAAGTAAGCAGTTTCACACTTTCTCTGCATAGTTGTATGAAAGAAATCATTAGATTTTCTCTAAAAGATATCACCATGTTATTTCTCTACCATATTTCCGTTATCTGCAAGCGAATGCATGAGTACTACAAGACATTAAGCACATAATGGCACAACAAATGGATTGTCCAAACGGATTTCAAGTTATCGGCAACTACATGATGCATATTAGACATTAGTGCGGTCTAAGAGGGTAAGTTCCTTTAACCAACCTATCAATTACTTCACAAAAATGGATCAATAGGTATAAGCAGAATCCAAAAACTGGTTGTCGAGGGTCAGCTAATTGAGCATAAGATGAGAGGTGTCAACAAAGAAACATTAAATATGTACAAATGCCACTTACAAGACTATTTGTAAATGGCAAGAACATAAATGTTAGCATAACTTAGAATGTTAGTACAATGAAGTCCTAGAATGAGTATGATCCATCTAAATATATAAATATGAATTTCCCACTATATAAAATATTATTTTGGTTATTTGCCCAGCATTCAGCAGCCTCACCTGAGCTGATCTGGCACGGCTAAAAGTAGTACTCCCTCCGTCCCTCCGTCCTGAAAAGGATGTCATAGATTTGTCTAAATTTGAATGTATCCAGACACTATAGTATATAGATTCATCCAAATTTAGATAATTTTGCGACATTCTTTTTAGGATGGATGGAGTAGTATAAATATACCTTGGCAACAAAAGAGAAGCACCAACAGCACTGTAATAATTGAAAGTTGTCAGTACTATTAGTAACCTTGTATTTGATGCTGGAGTTTATCTTTATATGCCACGTTAACTATAGTACTAAGACTCAGTTACTCTAGCACGTCCAAAATATAATATGCATATCATGAATCGTTTTTGCCTTAACACTGACTCTTGGAGATTTGAAACTATAGTTCAAATATGATTGATATTTTCAGCCCAGCGTGCCATTTTTTGTCGATATTATGCATCTGATCATATCGGATACAGATCATGCGGTATTTCAAATGTTTGGGCAAGTAATAAGAGGTTTAGTTGCTTGAGAACCAAAACGAACTCAGTCAAATGGAAATGAACTTCTAATGAGCAATGATTATGCCGCCAAATGGGCTTACCTATGTCTAGTATCAAGTCACATGTTCCTTTTGTACAATCGTTTCGCCAATCTACTCCAACTCGGTGCAAAATTGGTGTTTCTTTCTAAAGAAACCAATGCGATAACATCGGTCAATCAGCGACATATATTGCAAGGTGGGTACAACCACTACCATTGCATACCAAAGAAAGATATCAGCTACACGGCATCACAACATGAAGAAAGGAAAGATTCTTTGAAGAATTGAAGAGAAACATACATTTCCAGGTCCTAGTAGCAAATTCAACTTCATAACCATTGGTGATCTTGCAGTTTACATCAGAACTAGAGAAACACTCTTTGTTGAACTATGAAAGACATGATATGGTGAAGAATCTTATCGGGGATGCTGTGATCCTGTCGCTGGTGTAATCCTCAAAACTTTTGTGTTTCATGTGCTTGTTGGACATATTATCAGGACAAAAATAAACACTCTGAACACCATGGCGCGTCTTGCTTCAATGCTGAGAGTCAACAATGGAGAAGAGGATGAAGATGTGGATATCAGGGGGTATTGATTGTGGGGGGGGGGGGGAATCTTGAAGGAACTTTATACATGTCTCTATTTCACTTTCTATGGCTTAGAACCTTTTGGATGGTTGGTGCCTTATGTATGTTGGTATGAAGAATTCACGTAGTTTGGTGAAAACTTCAGTGTTTACGATTTATTCTTAGCCCTATTGAACCTTGTTTTCCTTTGTTGTAAGACTTTGTTTTTTTATCGTTGTGATAATGAAACCCGGCTCCAGTAATTCCTATGGAAAAAATAGGACAAATCATTACAAATCGCACTAATATACATTTGGCACGTTTTTTATTGCAGATCTTACTGGTAGGACCCATTTATAAGGGTCGAGTTGGTAGCATAGGTGGGATATGAACTGAGGTGGACATCAGGTGTGGACATTAGGCCCACCTGCCAACCTCCCATCATCTTCCCCCTCTATCTTCTTCCTCCTCACCTCTCTCCCAGTAGGTCCTACGCCTCCCTCCCACGGAATTAGGTCGGCCCGCCAAGAACCGCTACCCCGACCCCAACGCCAACGACGATGCAGGGAGGCAACTATAGAATGACTAGCACATGCAGAACAACCTAGTAAGGTCCTGCTCACCAAGTGTTATAGTTACCGTGTAAAGAATAGTGCTAGGAGATTTTTATGTGTAGATATATTCCTTTCTTGCAATTGATTCTTATAAACTCTGGCATTTACTGTGTATGAAGAGTTTGTTATGTAAGCTCAGTGTTTTCCTATGTTGAATATATGAGTTCTGATATTAATCTAAGGTCAGTCAATTCCATGACCTACATATTCTGTCATTGCACGCATTTTACAAGTAAACTCACAGTTGACATTAAAACACATAAATAGAATGAAAATAGAAAATTAAAGTAATGACAAACAGATAAAAATGAAAACATGAAGTAAATTAATGAAAAAGGAAGTATAAAAAAGAAAATAAGGAACAAAGAAAATAGCAGCAAAAACAGGAAAGCGAAAAAGGTAAAAGAAACAAAACTGAAAAGAAGAAGAAACCTGAAATAAAAATACAAAAGAAAAAAGCCCATGTATTGGAACGGCCCATGCGGGGAGCGAGCGCTCGTCCTGCTCGCTATGAGGGCTTGTATATCCGACCCATCTCTCGCCGAGTTCGCTCACTTTTCCTCACACGCGCGGCACCTCTCTCTCTCGGTCTCTCCCTCTCCCTCTCCGGCGGCGGCGAACCCGATCACGAGGTACTCTCCATCTCCGCCCCCATCTTCCTCTCTAGGTACCTGAGTTCCTCCCACGGATCGCGCGCGCGCGTTCGAACGAATTTTGCTGCCTTTTTTTTTCTTCTTCTTCCATGGTTAGGGCTCGGTGATCATCGCGGAAAATCGCGTGATCCGTAAGAAGAGATGAACATGGTGATTTTACAAGTCGATTAGATCTAACCTGTGTCCCCCTACGATTCGTGGCTATTGACGTTATCGATCGCGTGATGAGGATCGTTTCCAAAAGAGGGTCCTTTTGATTTTTGGGGAATTCGGGCTGCGGTTTCTGGATGCCCTATCTATCCGTCTGGTTCCCGCCTCTGATGGACCGCGAGTTTTCGTTGGGGCGCGTAGAATCGTCCATCTTATACCTGCCATCGCTGGGATTGGATCGCCCCGCTTGGCTCGTTCCGTTGCCGACGCACAGATGGATGGGTCAGGATTTATTGCCGGCGGTTCGGTGGGTTGTTTCAGAAACGAATGCCGTTTCTGATAATTGCACCAATCTGTTGGGCAACAGACAATGGATGGTATATTTGTACACTAGCGCATATCTGGTCATTGCACTTGTGCATGTAGTATAATTTTGTCAACCATGGATGATACAATGCCGGTGTGGATCCGCGTGTGGTTTTGATAGTCCAATACCATATGTATAGGCTTTTGCACCTGTACATGTATGGTTTTTATTTCAAGCTGGTGGCATTGGATCTGTGAGTATATGAATGCTATCTAGTCTATGCAAGATGGTGACTTGAGATGGTGAAAAAAGCACATGATCTCTAACTTCTGCTGGGCGACAAACAGTGGGTGGTCGTTTTTCTAGCCTGACAAGTTTTGTGATGATTCTACAGGTGTCAATAATTTCTGTATAACACCTCATTGGACTTACAGTATCTATCCTGTTTCGGTGTTTGTGCAGCAACAATGGCGGGGAAATGCATTGTCGGTGCCCTGTTTGGATCTCTGGGCGTTGCGTATGTCTGCGACACCCTTGTTTCTGACAAGAAGATCTTTGGAGGTGAGTGTCATCCGAGATAAGGTACCCTGTAGGATTGCCTGTGCTTAAGCTGTAGTAACTCTAGCTGAAACTGCTTCTTCCTTTGGAAACAGGCACCGTTTGCAAGATTGCCACTGACAAGGAGTGGCAGCAGGCCACTGAGAACAGGTTCCAGGCCTGGCCTCGCACCGCTGGACCGCCGGTCATCATGAACCCCATCAGCCGCCAGAACTTCATCGTCAAGGACTGAACAGGCGGCACAAGCTGGATCCGCGTCTTGCTTCCACCCATGGAGCCAAAAGTTTTCTTTTCTAGGTTTTTGAAGTCCTAATAAAAGGGACTGAAATCAGGGTACACCTTTTGTTTTGCGGTTTTCACTGTCCGTGCGCAACTTTGGGCGCGTACTGCTTCACTCGTCTTTTGATGAACTCCGGTCCTTGGTGAAATTGTCCACCAGGAAGTAAATAATTGCATTGCTTTCCCATTATCATCTTGTGGTGCAGTGTTTTTCTTCCTAATTTTAAGATGCCTCAAGTTCATGTTGTGAAGTTATGCAGCATTTTGTTTGTGTGCCGCCATGGCAGGGCATTATTTTTGCTGGATTGCTGTTGCATCTGATTATGCTGTTAACCGTCGATCACAAACTATTTTTGACAGCAGTACATTCACTGCGGTTAATTCTAGATTTTTTGTTATGTCCTGTAGAGATTTTGGTGATATCTGGGTTCCAAGAGTCTTGTAATGCATCAATGCAAAATGAAGCCCAAACAATGGTCTTGTGATTTGTTTACAACATTGTTCAGCAGCCGTTCTTCCTTTTCAGCCAGAACTATATGAGCAACTGAACCTTTGCACTTTGTAGGGCCAGAACAATAACAAAGTTACAAAGCCACGATTACTGAATCTTAAACTTGGTAGGGCGTAAGTGTAAGATAAAATTGTAATGAGATTAGTAAAGAACTACTGTTGTTAGCATTATCAATACATAGGACGTCAAAATAATGTCTCCAACATGAAGAGAATCTGATGCTCTTAATACGATGGAATAATAATGGTCAAAATCATGTTTTCGCAACCAGATATTTTCTGTAAACTCAAGAGCATACATAGATGAAGCGGATTAATTGTTGGTAACATAAACATCTGATTTCGAAATTTGTTATTGTCCATATGGGAAGCACAGGAGGAAAAAACGACAACAAAAAGGAAAGAAAAACCATGGAACAAGTTGCCATATTAGTGTCAACATCTGTTCTCCAAATTTGTTATTGTCCAGATGGGAAGCACATGTAAGGAGCTACAAATGATAACAAAAAGAAAAAAAAGGAAAAAACACAGAACTGGATACTGCAGTTCCCGTGTCAATGTCAACAAATTTGGTTATGTGGCACTATCAAACACTGGCAAAATATCTTCTACGAAAGTGAGCAGATCCTACTTCCATTGACAGAGAAAAGATAGAACAGGGATTAGACAGGGACAGCAAATAAAAGTTCAGATGCAGCACGTGACACAGCGAAGTTGAAAGCGCACAAATAGCATCCAGCATAACAAGTCGCCCCAAGTTCTCGAAGCAGAAAAGACAACCTTGCATCTTCACATCAACATTTAACATATAGTCTATGGCTACTAGAATGCTAATGAAATTGACTGAATCTACTGGTTCTTCTTTGATTAAATGCCGAGGAACCTCTTCCGTGCAGCTAAGACATCGAATGGTGCTCCCTAGAAAACCAATTCAGAAGTAGAGCAGTTCCAAGCATGCCAGTGCAACTGGAGGCCATTATAAACTTGAGACTTGAAGTAATTATCGTACATCCTTAAAAGTTACAAGCAGAAGTAAAGATGAGTTGCACGGTTAGACCTACCCATATGCAGTGTAAAATGACAGCTGCAACCCATAGTTTTCATGTTATTTCACCATTTGCAGCAGCATATCTTGACTGGTCATGATGTACTCATACATTACAAACATTTTTCAAGTTTTACAACTTACAACAACGAGCGTGTGGGTCACTGGCATCCCTCTTCTTAGGCAAGGGATCTCCCAAACCAGACCAAAATTTAGGGCACCGGCTACCAACACCCTCATTCGACATGATCATCTACTACAGCTTGGTTGTTCAAGAACAATGCGTCCCTTTTCTTGGGGAAACCAGGGGGCTCCATACCTGGGCCTCTATACTTGAGCTCTGGAGTGGCTCTAAGCCCAGGCTCGGCCGAAACAGGTCGATAGGGAATACCGGCTGCCCCTGCATACCTAGTAGGGGACACATACCTTCTTGGTGCACTTCTCAACGCTCCGCCGCGTAGGTCAACACCCCTGGAAGCATCAGCATAGCCTCGGTCAGTAGATCTTGTGGTGGCATCCACATAGCTTCTATCGCCAGTTCTAGTTGCGCCATCTGCATAGCTTCGATCAGCAGCTCTTGTTGTGCTATCTGCGAATGCTCGTTCACTGCCTGGATGATTCAAAATGCTCCCTGTAGGAGCTGAGACTGACGTGTTAAAGGTCTCCTCCGGTGTCCACCCCAATGAATCCTTCTTCTTCACATACACTTGCCAGATGCCAATCAGGAAAAGGAGGAAGAGCAGCGCCGGGCCACTCCACACAACAGCATTGCTCTCCGGCTTGTACACCGGGAAGTTGGATCGATAGATGCCAATGTAACCATCCCCAAGCCCCAAGATCACAAGCTTCTCCCGGTCCGCAGCAATAAGAGGCTTCCCAGCTGGCGTGGCTGTCTGCACGGCACTAGCACCCGCAAACATGGACTTGATATCCCTGATGGCTGTGTTGAACAGCGGCCGTGGCGCCCCAACCCTTCCATAGTACTGAGAGGATGTGTTGTACACCATGATCTTTTCCTGGCTGGCCACCAAGAGATAACCTTTGATCGTCTGTATCGCAACAGGGCTGTCAACCTCGGCCTTCTTGACAGCCCGGACTCGGCACTTGAGGTTGGCGACATCACCCAGCAGCAGGACGTGCACAAGATCACCGGCATCCGTGAAGCCATAGGCCTTGAAGCGTTCCGACGGGTCGAAGGAGTAGGCCTTGGGGAGGGAGCCGTTGAGCGCTTCGGCAAGGCCCTCGCAGGGCGTCTCACGGACTGACATGGAGCGGAGGTCAAGGGACGCGGCGCCGGCATTGGTGAGGAATAGGAGGCGATGCTTCACGAATGCGAGCGGCGTGGACGAGGCGATGGCGGTGCCATAGAGCGTGCCGTTCTCAGTGAAGACGCGGATGCGGCGGCCGGCGTCGCAGGAGAGCACGTAGCGGGACCGCCCGGCGTGGTGCGCCTCGAGGTGGAGCACGGGCGAGCCATCGAGGCCGCGCACGAGGAGGCGGGAGGAGGCCACGGCGAGGGTGAGCCAGTCGTCGCCGTGCGGGGACGACTCGGTGAGCCGGTGCGCGGCGATGGAGCCGTCGGCGTGGCCCGCGAAGAGGAGGCAGTCGGTGCGGCGAGGGGAGAGGTAGGCGAGCAGGGCGGTGACCGGCGACTCGCCGTCGGGCGCGCCGGGTACTCCCAGCTCGAGCAGCGCGTCCCCCGCCGCGGAGAAGACGAAGACGCGGCCGCGGGAGTCGCCGACGGCGAAGTACTTGGTGAGGCCGTCGGCGTCCTCGAAGGGCAGCGCGGCCTGCGCCGCCGCGTGCGCGCCGTCCCCGAGCCGCACGGCCGCCACGAAGTTGAACCTCTCGGACCAGACCGGGCGGCGCTTGGTGACCGCCACTCCCTGCGGGGCCCGCCGGTCCCCTCCCCCCGCCCCAGGAGGCGCGCCGTCCGCGGCCGAGGAGATCGGCTGCGGAGGCGGCAGCGGCTCTGGCTCCGCGGATCTGGCGAGCGCGGACTCCAGCGCGCGGACAGACCTGGCGAGCGATTCCGCGACCTCCTCGAGCCTCTCCAGCATCCCGGCCAGCTCGTCGGCCGCCGTCGCCGTCTCCGCCGCCCCAACCATCTCCTCCGACTCGGTGGCAGCGGCGCCGGCGACGGCGAGAAGGAGGAGGAGGAGCGCGGCTGTGGTGCGGTGGGCCATGGCAGTCAGCGGGGGCGAGTAGGGTTTAGAGTTGGCGTAGCAGTAGGGAGGTTGGGATAGCAGCTCGGAGTCGGAGCAGAGGTGGATCTGCTCTTGGGTGAAGTGAACAGAACACCAGAGGAGGAGATGGCGCGGTAGGGCCCACCCGTCAGTCAGCGGGGCCATTCCTGGCGGGCCCGGTCGCCAGGTGGAGACAACGCGTTATGGAACCCACGTGTCAGTCGGTGGTCTCGCATCCTTTCTTGTTTTTGTTTGTGTACGCAGGTGCAGTGAAGGGAGGATAGGACCGTTGACCTGGAAACTTGGTGGGACCTGGGTGTCAGATTCACGGCATGCCTGCCTAATTCTTGCTAATTACTCCAATTTCACTTTATTAAATTTACCCATGTGCTCAGCTGCGTGCATCCAGTAACTTGATTTATTGTCATGGGTAGGGATGAAAATATAGGAACTACCTATATATGTTTGTAGTTTCACATCTTGTATCGCGGGAATATTTTAGTCCTACATCTCGTAAAATGAACAATACTAGTTCCACAATTTGTACGTGAAAAGCACTTTAATCCAATTTAATCGCAGGAGAGCATTTTAGTGTCGCAATTTTCTAAAATAATCTCTATGTATTTTTCTCTAGTATTTATGTCTTTGTTGCGAGCTACTAACTACCATTGAGTTGCTAGATACCCGTACAAGCCACTACGCCAAAGATGATGTTTACTCGTTTGGGGAACCGTAATTATATTTATACAACATAAAGCGCGCGCGCACACACACACATGTAAAAAATGCTCACATCCACGGTTAGCACTCTTTTTTTGCATCTTTTTCATAAAATTATTTTAGATTGAAAAATTGCATAATTTTTTTGTCAACACTCAAGCACATAAATGCACAAATTATTTCGGATTAAAAATTACTGTGTAGATGACACCTAACTCAGCCTAAAAAATAATATATATAATTTTCTTAGTAGTGCGGTGAGATCCATTCCCACTACTGGATGTAAATATTTTTATATTTATTTTCTTATTTGTAAAACGGTGGGGGCCGCTTGTCAGGTTACACGAAGGTCGCAAGCGGTAGAGAGAAAAAATACATAGGGATCATTTTTCAAAAATTCGATGTCACGTGTCGGTTCGAGAATGAGTTTTGGCCTACGGTTCGACAATCTTGGTTAAAATCGCAATTTTTTTATCAAATTGGACTAAAATGCTCTTGAGTTGCAAATTGTGGGACTAATCTTGCTCACTTCGCAAGATATGTGGGACTAAAATGTTCAGGCAATGAGTTATGGGACTAAAAATATATATACCTGAAAATATAATAGAAAGTTTTTGACTTTTTTCATAGAAAACGAAAATGGAATAAAAATACAAATTGGAAATGGTATTTTGTGAGAAAACATAAATGGAAATTTGTACGCGGAAACGGAAACTTGGACAGCGTGTTTTGGTAGAATAGATGTGGAAACTAATTTTTTATTTTTGGCTAATGCGAAACCTTCCCTTTTAGTATTTGTTTTTTTTTTGTAGGGAATTTAGAGAACTTTACTCATCAATGACAGAACCCGATCGGTCAGTACCACCAGGAAGTCTGGAATACAATGAAGCCAGCTATTCATACTCGTGAAAGTGCAAGCTAACTTAACACAAAGATGAGCTGAATGATTTGCTGATCTTGGGACATGCTGAAGAATAAAAGAAGTAAAATTTAAAGCTAGCTCTCCCATATCCTCTAATCCATTAGGCCCAATATTAGACCTTTTCAAGCCAAACTAGCTAATGCGGAACAAGTTTATCAGTTTGCTTAAGTTGATTGGACATTTAAGGAGTCTGTTGCTTTTGGTAATCATCTGTTTTTCACTTCGTGTCCGCGTCGTATCTATTATGGATATATTTCCGACAGCATTAGTTTCTGTATTTGTTTCCATGGTCTTTCTATTCATTTTCGTTTCCAAAAAAATAAAAGTAAATGTGGCACCGCTCAGTTTTATCTTTTTATCTCTGGCCGTGAGATAAAGAAGAGTATATCCCTCGGTTAGGCTCAGTTTACATCTGCTGAATGAAAAGTCGAGTTTTCAACCTTGAATTTGTAACAGAGTCTATCTTTTATTTAAAATTATTACTTGGACGAGAACAAATCCTGAACTCCTGAAAAGTGCACATCCCGCCTGACCTGAGAAAACGATGACTTGAAGACTGGTCGCACAAATAATGTTTGGGATATTTTTGTTTGCAACTTCACATCTTATAACATAGAGTAGAGTATATCTATACACCTGTTTTTCTAAGTTTGGAAAACTTCAAGACGCCTCTAGGTAAGTGTTGTGAAAAGGAACATTTTTTTTATCCAAAACAACATCCCTCCGTCCTAAAAAGGATGTCTCAAGTTTGTTTGAATTTGGATGTATCTATATACTAAATAGTGTCTAGATACATTCAAGTTTAGACAAACTTGAGACATCCGATTTTAGAACGGAGGAAGTACATACTTTTAGACTAAAATTTGTTTCAAATTTTATCTAACAATTCCACATGTCCAATGAAATTCCAAAGATTCAAAACTTGAAAGTGGGCAAAGCACCTATACAGGTGGTGCATGCACAAAACCTATTTATTTTCCCAGAGTTCGATCCCCTTTTCCGTTCGGTTCATGTACAACATGGTCGATGTATTAAGTTAGACGGCATAAAATTCCAAAAAAAAAACCATTGTTCACATCCCAAAAGTTAAATACAACTCAGAATCATCTTCCAGATCAGTTAGTTCGGCAGGCGGGTCGTTATCCGGCTTATTTATAATTCGTATTACAAAATCCGCAATATTTCAGGCTCTCAGCATGCTTTTATTCACCTAACAAAATTTTGCTCTTCTTAGCGAACATTCTTGACTCTACAGTGGCTGTGGCCTGCTCTGCACTATGTAGATATCTTTGCTAACCATGCATCCTTCCACATCCTGGGCACTCTCGAACTTCTGCTCCAGGTACTGGCCAATGGCAGCCAGCCGCTGACCGAACTGCTTCCTGAAGGTCGAGTCTACGGACAACGGCTTCTTGCTGTAATCCACGATGAGGCGGACCACCTCCCCGTCGGCAGGGCCAGAGTTAAGCACCAGCATCTCCTCGCTGAAGTTCGCAAAGGCTAGAGTGGTGACGTTGGTGTCGAACTTGTCGCAGGAGAGCCTCCATGGGGTGCCACGGGTCCCCGAGGCGAGGGTTTCGCCCAGACCAGGGGCAACCTCGGCTTCGACGACCTTAGTGTCGTGGTCGGAGGGGCTGACAGTGTGGAGCACGAACGACAGCTCTGGCTCCAGCATTTCCTGGACCAGAATGGCCATCTTGGCATCCCTCTGAGGCACGCCAGCCACTCGACGGCTAAGGATAGCTCTCCTTGTGTATAGTGATGCCCAAACCCGTGCAACCGCAGATCCAAAGGCAGTTATGTTCGAGAGACTGACGTTAGGAATGGATTCGTAGAGCCCGGCAGCTGACATACCAGCCAAATCCTCCACATTAGCACTAGACCTGACAATTAGCCGAGCATCCTCGGCAAAGATTGTTTTCAAAGATTTGATGGTTTCTTCGGTTGGTGAAAGTAGTGAAACTGTTGCTTGTAGCTCCGATGATAGGCCATCAAGTTCACCATTTTCTATTCCAGCTGTCTCGATCCTCTCTAGAAGGCTGGTATATGATTCCAGTGATCCAGTTTTCTGGAGCGCATCCTCCATTGATCCAAATGGAATCACCGCACCGCAAGGAACATTGAATGCTGCCGGAATTCCTTGATCATTGTAAACTAACCAATGATAAAAGGCAAAAAATATTAGATCATAAAATATTTACACAGAAGTAACTGGAAGAAAACGCTTCTGTTACATGAGTTATGATATGTTAGGCAGAAATCTTAACTACATTTTTTCACTTAACAAACCGTAAGCAGAATCTTCATCATAAAAATGTCTACAATACATATTGGATGATCAACCATCAGCGTGTCGAGATTCTACAATTTATACTTATGAACAATTTTACAGAACAATGCCACTTGCAGAAAAAGACCCAGGATGTAGTTTGGTTGAATATGAAAAATATGATTCGGTTTATATTACTCCCTCCGACCCATATTAGTTGACTCAAATTTATCTAGATTCGGATGTATCTAGCACTAAAACATGTCTAGATACATGCGAATCTAGACAAATCCAAGTCAACTAATATGGTTGAGGGAATACTATTTTCTGTTAATCAGAAATTTATTGAACCCAGCTTTTCAAGTAACTTCATTGAATCTTTACTCGACAATAAGAAAATTTTAAGAGCATCTCACTCTTTTTAAAATGCCCTGATTTTAAAATGATAACACACTTAACTTCCTAAGCCTCTTAGTAACTATGACCTTGCAAAAATCGTTAGTTTCGACAGAAAATATTAGAAAACAAATTTACACATAACTTCAATGAGTGTTACTGAAAAAATATTACCTTCATTTGACAGAGAGGCCAGCACGGAAAGAGTTCCACAAGATTTAGCTTTAGCACCTGATGATTCAATTGATGCCTCTGAAAGCTCCAGAACACTGGAATTGACATTTTCTCCTGAAGTGTAGCTTTTAGGCTGCATTGTTGTCCCATTGAGGATAAAAAGAAGTACGAGTAAACTCAAAAAACATGCAGGATACTAGGAACATCTAGCATAAAATGGTAAACAGGAGACATGCATTTCTGTAATATGTGTATTAATGATATTGAATAATACCATACCTCAGATATGTACGACGACTTGTCCGTAACCAATGGTAAAGAGAACTCATTTGAGGGTTTCTCTGTACCGGATGGTTCTGATGATACCTCACTGGCATTTTCAGCTGAAACTACTGACAAGTCAACATCATTGGATGATGCTCCCAGCCTGTAATAAATCAAAGTGATTTTTTCTCTAGTTTCCACACAGAAAAGTTATGAACCTATACTGGTACCATCTCGATTAAATTCTTGTAGGAGACCAGAAAAAAAACATGTATATGAAAACAGTGCATAACCTGACATGTTTTCCCTCGAGCAACCTCAGATCTGCAATTCTTTCATCATCTTCACAAGTTACAAATACAACTTTTTCCTGGAAATGTGTCAGCAGTTGCAATATTTCAGAACTGGCACCAGTAAGGGACAAGAACATAGGTTAAGTAAGACTAACTTGACGAGCTCTAACACCAAGATGTGATAAGTGAGGTAACTCCTGTAGAAGAATAACACCCACTATATTATCACCAGCAGCTTTGACCTGTCAAACAAAGAAAAAACCCTGTCCATGTGAGTGATTTGTGGAGACAAGATCAGTAGATCAACCATTTGATGTTCCAAGAGTACCTCTTCATCTCCATCAGCCTTATTTACAAGTAGAACCACAGGTCCTTTGATGGATGAAGGCAATGATCCAGGAATGATTCTTTCTACCTAAACGATTGCAATAAAAGCATGAGTTTTGACTGCAATACAACTAGAAAGGATATCAAGGATTCCATAATAGGCTGATAAGATAATACTCCGGTACATTTTACCACTAGAAACAGTTTCCTACCAAACAGTTCGAATGATCAGATTCAAAACCAAAGTTTCAATGTCGCCAGTTGCCACAGGCCAATTTTTATATCTTTTAGACTGGTTAATAAACTCCAGGCCAGACCATATTTCAGTTTGGACTGAGCCCATACAGAATTCATCTATCTGACATGAAGTCATGTAGAAAATCATGTAGCCTATGCTCACACAAATATATCTCACATGGCCCAGGCCCAAGCATAATTAAATAACGCATGAAGTCTACGAAATTTACACATTTTTTTATGAAATCAAACAAATATATTATGTATAACAGAAAGCAAGTATAACAAATACAAAACAAATAGAATAAATCTTTATATGCGACTCTAAAGTAGAGGCACTAAAGTTAGGGTAAATCTTTTTTTTATGCCAATGGCGAAAATGGAAACCACTGAAGCTTCACATTGCATCAGGCTACAATGTTCACATCAAGGTTGTTCATAGCACAATTGACATCTTCAAGTGACAAGGATTGCAATATGTAACAACAGGATTAACTACCTGCTAGAGTTTCAAGATAAGAGTTACAGAGACCAGGACCGGCCTTAACAGTGACACTGGTATCTTTTTTTTCAAAACGGTAGCATTTTGCTAAGTGAGAACATTTGTCAACATGGTAGCAAAACATATGGAAGTTCATCACAAGTCTCTTCCTGCTTTACTGCTTAGTTCCAAATGATACCTGTATCAAAGCTCCACGGGCCACTCCAGGAACAAGAACATCCCAGCCAGACAATCCAATTACTGCTCGAACAGCTTTCAGAAGTACAGTGCAAAGTTTGGAGACCTGAAAAATAACACTAGAAAGTATATACAAAGTTAGGATTACGCAGATTATATGCAGCAATATCTAACTGTGGTTCACTAGATAAAAAAAATTACCCAGCACGGATTTCAGCCTCAGTATATGTTCTCACACTGTTCTCTGGAATTCCAAGGGCTTTCCCAAGGACCTACGGAAACAGACATCCACATATGATCCCAGTTCAAAACATAGCCAAATAAGAAAAAAAATTCAAGTGCGATAGTCAAACATCACGTAGAAAATTCCGCCCAAACAGAAGTTATAGATGTATGTAAACCACACGATTACAAAATGTTTAAGGTGCTATTTGTGATAGTAGAGAACTTATTGCTTCAAGTAGTTATATTCATCATTCCCCATAAAAGCATATAGTCTGTAGTAAAATGAGGAATGGGATAGTCCCAGCAAAATCAAGGGGTAATAATCCCATGATGGGGCGGTTCCACAAACAAAATACTACATGAGATAACAATTTTCCTAACCTAACTTAGGCATGAGCACATGACTAACATTATCATCAGGTGGCCTGACAAGCCAATCTAGGCACAAAATGCAGTTGTTATCCATCATAGGAAGAGAACACAATAACTGACAAATTCTCACCTTGACATTTTCAGGGAATATAGAAAGAAGCGCTTCAGAATACTCTTCCGTTAATCTCCTTGCTCTATCAAGTGTAGCTTTAAGTCTTAGTGCCCAGATATACTTCCCATCTTCACTGCCTACATACATGACGTGAAATGCTTTCAGGGCACCAAAAAAATACTACGAGGTACTAAAATGACAAAGGATGAAACATTCACGATAGATGTTAACGAAGAAAGAAGCACCTTCACTTTCAGATAGACCTTTTTGCTTCCAAGAAAGAAGCTCGTTCCCTATAGCAATGCATTCCTCTGGCTTCCAACCTGAAAAGCTAACTTGGTTGATGCCAATAATGAGGGCGTCAAGGGTATCGTCCCATACACTTGTATCTCTAGCCACACATTGTGCAAGCGAAGCTGATCCACCTAAAGCTTCAAGACCATTGATGTATCTGTTAAGGCACCAGAGCAAAGAAAATAAACTCACTGCATCTCCAGAAGAAGAATCCAAGTCTATAGCTAGATCCATTATTTTGAAAACTCGAAACGAGAGCATAGCCAGATGAATTATCTCTAAACAGATTAAAAATAATTAGCAGCAGTGAAAACCGTTTTAATAATGCATATGCATCAGCATAAGTGAGCTAAACATTAATATATGGTGTTAATTACCTACCAGAGCACCTTTACTAAAATGAACCAGAACTGTTGGTGATATTAATTCTACATTGCCACCTCTCAGGCTTTGATCGCATTGGATAACAAGGTGGTGTACACAAGGTATCACTGTCCTAGCAACGGCGAGACTTATTCCTAGCGGTAATAGTGGGCTCTTATAGCTACAGTTGATGAAAAGGCACTCCCATTCTTGCTTAAGCAATAAGCTGATGGCAACCTCTTTAAGTGGTGCTTGCTAACAACCATATCTAGCTTAGAGATATGATAGTTGATCAAGTTAACCAAATCCTGAACTAACTTAAATAAGTCCACTCAATCTCCAGCGCACCCTTGAAGTATCGTATAAGTCCAGCTAAGTTAGACTGGCTGCCTGCCAGGCTGCCATGCGCTGCCATCTGCCCTAGTGCAATAAGCCGATGACGATATGTAATACCGAAACAAGCCCACACCATTTCCTATTCTCCTACCTCCTTGAAATACAGATCGTCCTCAAGCTGGAATGCAGGGTAGCAATGACAGAATTCAGAAAGTAGCTCCCAGGTATATATGCTACCGCTGGCATTATATGCTACCGGACCAGCAATTCCCAAACCTTGTCTTCTTCCTCCAGGAACACCAACTAGCGATGCTCGCTCATGCGATAGGTGTGCCTCCCCAGTGCACCTTTCTTTTGCAAGGTCAGGGTACAAGGGGCCTCAGGATGTGGCTTAGTGGAGCAGTTAGAGAGCAAGGCTTGAGAAGGTGGCATGTGGGCTACGGTTGTCAGGATGGTCATGGCAGTTTGGAGTTATGATACACGGTATAACATGTAGCTCAATGGTACAAATAGCCCTTTATTCTACAGCAATGTGAAATTGCTCCTTAAACCTGTAAGTCTTTGATAATGGGACACAGTTGTAGTTTGTAAGATTTACTATAAAATCAATGAAAGATCAACCAAAAATGTTGCACAGAAAAACCAAGTTTTCCAAGACATCATGTGTTTTTAAAAGAAAAAATCAGTTTAAACTAGTAAATCATTACCTGCTTAACAAAACAAACGAGTAATCCTCAAGACCAATCTCACAAAGGCGCCACTGCAGAAATTCACTAAGTAATTATAATTGAAAATGTATGCGGCCAATATGAAAGAAAAATTCTTGAGTTGTGCTTGATCAAATAACCTTTTGTCGCATTGCTATACCAGCATCAGTCGCATCATTTCTAAGGCCACTTTCAAGGCCCTTCATTAGAACTGATCTCAAAGACGATAATGATTGCAAGGTCTTCATCAAAACTTGAATGCTACCTTTTACATCTTTAACTTCATCCAAACTCTGAAAATACGTGATAGAAAAACTTACAAGACAATATATGAATTAGACATGACAACTGAAGCACCGGGTCCATCCAACAAATAAATTGGTAGACAATCGAACTTTCATGACATGCAGCTAGTAAGCACAGTTAACCATTGAGTACCTATATATTGTAACATCATATATTATGAACGTATTTAGATTCACAAGAACTGCAGTGCATGGTGAACTCCACTATAACAAGTGCTTCCTATACAATTGCAAAAATATAGAGATGACGTCATGCAGGACTTAGTAACATAATGAAGCAGCACAAGGGTTGTGGAGGAACAACTCCACCTTGCTGCTATAATAAAGACAGCACAAATGTTGAAGGAACCACTCCAACGTGCTGGGCTAGATATCGCTCTAGAGGCGTGGGCTAGATATCGCTCTAGGGGCGGGGGCTGTCAAGAGTTTAATCCAAAACTCTCAACATACTAGATCTAATCCAAGATCTAAAACAAGAACACAAGGTTCCATTTATTTGATAGGTAGTGGGTACATAGTCCGAGTTCCATAGATAGAGGTGAGGACCTCTATTTATAGGCCTCATGAGCCTCCACTTCTTAGTTCTACTTATAGCTAGAAGGCTCTAGAGAATACTACTTAAAACTAGGAAGTAAACACAAACAACATGGTTACAACTCACACTAGAACACTCCAGAAACTACTACAACACATATGACTAAAAGACCAAATTACCTAGAATATAGTAGAAGCGTGTAGAAACTAGTACTGGATTTTATTACTGTTTTATTCCCACTACTGTTCCTCATCATCCTCCCCTGGTTGTTTGGAACTCGACCTCGAGTTATCTTCATAGAGTGCTTGTTATGGATGATGAAGAGCTAAGTCTGCCATATTGAATGTGTTGGAGCTTCACGCAGCACTCGGCTCTGTTGTTCTGCAGCATCCATTCTCTTTTCCAATCCTTTCATTGTTGGCTGCAGCTGGGAGTTCAGCCTCGAAGGAAGTCAAGAGGCATGCACGCCGACTCAAAGCATCTGCTACCTTGTTGGTTACTCCAGACTTGTGCACCATAAGGTAGTTAAACCTCTCTAGGTATGCTGCCCATCTTGCTAACATGTGATCCACATGCTTTTGATTTCTAAAATGCTCTAAAGATTGATGGTCAGTGTAAACAATGAATTCCTTAGGTAGCAAATAGACTTCCCAAGTCTTCAAAGCCCTGAAAACAGCATACAATTCTTGCTGATAGGTACTCCACTTTTGTCTTGCTTCGCTTAGCTTCTCACTAAAGAAAGCGATGGGTTTTCGTTCTTGTGATAGAACAGCCCCAATGCCTACTCCACTTGCATCGCATTCCAGCTCAAATGTCTTAGTAAAATCAGGTAGTACCAAGACGGGAGCTTGCGAGAGCCTTTCCTTTATCTCCTTGAAACTAGCTTCAGCGGATTCATTCCATTGAAATTTTCCTTTCTTCAAGCATTCAGTGATTGGTGCCATAATGGTACTGAAATTTTTCACAAACCGCCTATAGAAAGTTGCAAGACCTTAGAGTCATCAACATGGATGCCCTTACTTGTGATGACAAACCCCAACAAAAGAAGTTGTGTTTGAAGGAAAACACATTTCTTCAAGTTGACATAAAGTTCGTTTTCCTTTAGTACCCGTAGCACCTCACGAATGTGACCCAAGTGTTCATCTTCGTCCTTGCTATATATCAGGATGTCATCAAAATAGACCACAACAAAGTGGGATAAGAAGGGTCTAAGTACCTGGTTCATCAAGTGCATAAAGGTACTTGGCGCATTTGAGAGTCCAAATGGCATGACCAACCATTCAAACAACCCTTCCTTTGTCTTGAAAGCTGTTTTCCATTCATCCCCAGGTCTGATGCGAATTTGATGATATCCGCTTTTTAAATCTAGCTTTGTGAACACCCTAGCACCACTGAGCTGATCTAACATATCATCTAGACGGGGAATAGGGAATCTGTACCTTATGGTGATCTTGTTGATAGCTCTACTATCCGTACACATGCGCCAAGATCCATCTTTCTTTGGCGTGATCAAAGCTGGTACAACACATGGACTAATACTTTCTTGTATGTGTCCTTTCTGCAATAACTCCTCCACCTTTTCCTTTAGTATATCATGCTCTTTTGGGCTCATTCGATAGTGTGGGAGATTAGGAAGACTTGCTCCTGGGATCAAGTCAATTCGATGTTGTATTCCCCTCATTGGCGGTAGGCCTTGTGGTTCTCCAAGAATGCTTTGAAATTCAGCTAGTAGGCCATGTACCTTTGCTGGAATTTCAACCGCCGGTTCCTCTTCACCTTTAACAATGAGTGCAACACACATATCTGCCTCCTTCAAGTCTGCCATAAACTCCTTAGAGGTGTGGGAGATAGTTAACATGTTTTTCCCCTCCTCCTTAGAGGCATCACCATTTGATTGGTTTGGTAGGATGATGATCTTTCTCTTGTTCCAAGTGAAGGAGTAAGAATTTTCTTTTCCTATGTGTGTTGTATCCACATCAAACTGCCAAGGTCTTCCAAGAAGAACATGGCTTGCATCCATATCAACAACATCACACATCACATTTGAGCGGTAGTACTTACCCAAAGAGAGTGGCAAGTTGCATTGTTTGGTGACCCTCATATTCATCCCTTTCTTGATCCACCCAATAGTGTAGGGACTTGGATGGTCATGTGTCTCAAGCTTTAAATGGTTCACCAAATTCTGAGAGATAAGGTTCTCACAGCTGCAACTGTCAATCACTAATTTACATACCTTGCCATTCACCGTGCATTTTCTCTCAAATATCTTCTTTCGTTGTGTGTTGTCGGGCTGTGGTGTTGAGCACAAGAGACGCTGAATCACACACACCACTTCTTCACCCTCTTCTTCACAAACATCTTGTCCTTCTATTTCCTCAGATTCATATTCTTCGTCCCCTTCACCATCATGGATTGCTGTGTTGACAAATTTCCTCAATGGACAGTTGCTAGATACATGTCCATCTTCACCGCATTTATAGCATTTTATCCCTGTCTTTGCCTTACTCTTGCCTCCGGCTTGCTTTGGGGCAGGTTGCTTAGCCTTGGGTTGGGTGATCTTTTCTTCCACCCTATGGGAATGACTCCTAGTTGAATCTTCTGTAGGAGAGTATGGGGCCTTACTTGCTTTCCTTGTCTTCACCAACCTCTCGGCCTTTAAGGCTAGAGCTTGTGCTTGGTCAATGGACCAAATCTGTTGCATCCCCAAACGATCTTGGATAATGTCATTGAGACCATTGATGTATCTTGCAACTTGTTGATCTTCAGTTTCAGTGAGGTTGCACCTCACTTGTAGCCTTAGAAACTCTTCCGTGTACTCTGAAACAGTCCTATTTCCTTGAACACAGTTCTGAAACTGAATGAATAGGATCTGATCATAATCTGCGGGCAAAAATCTCCCTTTCAAAAGATTCTTCATTTGTCGCCAAGATCTCACACGCGGTTCTCCTCTTAATCGGCGGTCTTCTTGAAGACGATGCCACCATGCACCAGCTCCTCCTTTCAGCTTGTATGCGACCAAAGAAACCCTACGGTCTTCCGGAATATTCATGACCTCAAAGAAAGTCTCGACCTCATAAAACCAATCAAGGCACCCTTCAATATCAACATTTCCATTGAAAGTGGGGATTTCAGCTTTCACCTTGTACGTATCTCTTGCATATGTAGAGTTGGGTACTCTCGGGTATGTATAGAGATCAGGTTCCTCAAGGGCATCATCATATTCTTCCTCTCCAGAAGCTTCCGTATAAGTTGTCCTTCTCGAGGTATGCTGATATGTGTGTCGTCGGGGTGTTTGGGATTGAAGATGACCTCCTCTTCTTTGTTGTTGAACATCTCTTCTCTCCTTTGATGAATCTTCTTCATCAGCAGTAGGAGGAACACCCCTTTTTATCATCTCAACGAGCTGATTGAACCTTCGGTTAAGATCTTCACGTAGCTCCTGGATTTGTTGTTCTACAACATCAACTCTCTTTCCCAAATCCTCCATTGCTTGCTGCATCTTGATCTCAATGAGAGAACCAGCAGCTAGAACGGATCAGCAGGGCTCTGATACCACCTGAAGCAGCACAAGGGTTGTGGAGGAACAACTCCACCTTGCTGCTATAATAAAGACAGCACAAATGTTGAAGGAACCACTCCAACGTGCTGGGCTAGATATCGCTCTAGAGGCGTGGGCTAGATATCGCTCTAGGGGCGGGGGCTGTCAAGAGTTTAATCCAAAACTCTCAACATACTAGATCTAATCCAAGATCTAAAACAAGAACACAAGGTTCCATTTATTTGATAGGTAGTGGGTACATAGTCCGAGTTCCATAGATAGAGGTGAGGACCTCTATTTATAGGCCTCATGAGCCTCCACTTCTTAGTTCTACTTATAGCTAGAAGGCTCTAGAGAATACTACTTAAAACTAGGAAGTAAACACAAACAACATGGTTACAACTCACACTAGAACACTCCAGAAACTACTACACCACATATGACTAAAAGACCAAATTACCTAGAATATAGTAGAAGCGTGTAGAAACTAGTACTGGATTTTATTACTGTTTTATTCCCACTACTGTTCCTCATCACATAATCTATGCTGTTTACCGTTGTTTGCTTATTCATATTAGTTATTAAACAGATCAGACAATTCAAAAAAATTAAACAGATCACAGAAGTGCCTAAATTATTGAAAATTATAAGTATCCCCTCCAGAGTACTATCTTGTATAACAGATAAAAAAATATGAAAGAAAATAAAAATGATTACTGACCTTTTTGGCATTCACAAATGATGAGAGTGCTTCCACGCCAGACTCACTCAAAGATTCCTTGATGGATTCCAGTTGTTCAAACAGACTGCAGAATTGGCCAATACCATGTCACGTTATCATACATTTAAAATGAATTTGATTTGATTATTTGCACAGAAAATCATTTGAGCTTTTCATTAACAGAGGGGCTTGTCATTGCTATAGAAAACATCTAGTGCTCAGTAGAGGGCTGATTTTGACATTGTTCAAAGAATTGTCTCTTTTAACTTCAAGGTTGGCTGAAAATCGTCTCTTTTAGCTTCAGTGTTGAGTGAAAATAAGCAATACATCCTACATGTCTACTATACGCATTTTCCAAGTAATAACATTTAGTATTCTATATTCTTGTACATCAAAACATGCCTTTTAGGAATTATGTTCAATATACAGATTGAAGTCTTCTGCCATAACTTTTTTATTTATTTAGTGCAATCTTCTGTATTTATCACTATCAAATTTCCATTTGTCTATCGGTACATCCGGGGGCAATAAGTACAGAATTAGAAATCCAAAAAAGTTAAGCAACAAGAATAGATATTCGAAACTGGTGTCAATATCTTTCAGTAGGACAGAAGTTCAGTTTCATTAACTTCTTTTAGCAAATGGATATTTTGGAAGTAGAAAATGTAAGTAGAGAGTTAGACAACCTGCCAGCATTAAAGAAGTCTTTCAGTTCACTATAGAATATTTGGAACTGTTCGACAAAAGCTCCATTGTATTCTCCAGGATTCGCCGTAATCCTAGTAAGCATGGCTTCTGTAGCAATAAGATCCTCAGGGCCAGCACTTCGATGTAGCTTGTTTTGTATAGTATGCTTGATTTCTTGCTGTTGACAGTAGAAGATCAAGTGAGTTAGCAAATAATCAGTTGGGAAGTTACACTACGCTTTCGAAAGAGATCATCACCTTGAGATCATGTGGAATGTCATTCCGATGAGCAATATCACGAATTCGTGTTAGAGGAACAGTGGCAGTAAACTCCGCCTTAAATGAAGGTAAACAGGGATGGATCTTGCGAATCACAAGCACATCCTGCCCCAATGTGTATGGAAAGATGATGGTGATCAGTATTACCAAGATGAATAATTAATGATTTTAAAAGCATTAGATTGCAGATCAAAATAAATAATCTTAAGCATGAATAATAACAGTAGCAAAGTCAAACTAGTTTATCTTAGCTAAAGGCACAGTGGTCAAAAGCAACATTACAGGTAGTCAAATACTGGTCTCTATGAAACATTTGTAATGGAATGCACAAACCTCAGGTGATATGCCTTTTGTGTAGTACATCTTTTCAATTTGACGAAAAATTTGCCTCGATATCTCAGCATGTTTGTTGGGCCGATAATGACCACCATCTTCGAAACACGATATCTGACCTGTATAAATCCACTGCAACAGAAGGAACAAATTTAAAAATATATACACGTTTTTAGCCGGTCTTGCGTTTTTGAGATCAACAATTTAAAAGGAAAATTAAAGTTTCAAGGAAATATAATGACAAATAGCATATTAAAGCACAGATGGAAAAAGTTTTATATAAATAGGAGATCATATATTTTCAGATGAACACTTCCAAAGAAAATTACTAAAATAGTTTCCTAGTTAAAATAGTGATAAGTAGCACAGTAAAGTACAACTGGAGAAACCTTTAAGTAAATAGCAGAGCATATAAGTGCATCCAATCTACTTTGATCATCAACAGGTTCTGACAAGAGTCCACGAACAAGATCCAACTGCAAGAAAAAAACTTGTTAAAAGAAGAAGTTACTACTTTCAATTTTATAAAAAAGAAAATAACATGGAGCATCAGACCTATTTCACAAGGTGAAAAACGAATAAAGACAACCTACCTTCTTCCACCAGTTCCTAGATTCTTTATCACCTTCCACAAATTTCAATGCCATTCCACCAAGCCCAGATGTATCCCACATCCTGTCGGTCGACTTATTCCCATGCTCATTTGACCTCATGAAAACAGCTTCGCTACCTTGCCATTGCCCACCAAAGTTGCTGGAGTCAGATCCTGCTAAATCACCATTCCCAGCCACTGAAACATGTGCAACCTTTTCTGGTACAACATGTCTGGGAACTCTATCAGCCTTTGATGTTCCCGGAAGACCTAGAGGCTCTTCTGTCTTATCCCAGTGACAAACTATATCAACTGCGCCATCTTTGGGCAGCTGAACGACACGGTTGTTGCCACCCTCCCATGTTTTCTCATTTCCTCCTTTCAGAACTACCACAAACTTGAACTCCACAAGTGTTCCTCCAGGGATCTCAAGCTGGCAGACCCAGCCATCCTCTGTCCAGTCCAGTTCAACATGGTTCTTCCATGACCCGAGCTCCTCTGTCGAACCAATGATACCAACATGCTCACCAAACTTAACCTGGTGCTCTATACAAACCTGGAACAGCACCGCACCCAGCTTCGAAGGATCCTTTCTGTTTTTCTCCTTTGTTCTGTAGCAGATGGTATAACATATGAGCTGAAGTCATTAATATTATATTGTCCAAAATATGGAAGTGTAAAACTGCACAGCTGCATTTGTGCAGAGGACTCTTTCAAACAAACGCCATTGTCATCAAGATAAGGTCACCCCTGAGTTACCATCAAGCATGTTCTTCCTGAACCTTTAGCATTCAGCGGTACCATATATAGTCCGATAGAGTCAGGGGCTGTTTGGTTGGGTGCCTTTTAGCTTTTGGGTTATAAGCCACGGAAGCACGTAAATAGGCGCTTTTGATTTTGGCTTTTGGATTATGCCATCATACAACTACCTCCGGTTAAAAGCCGAAAAAACAAAGCCTAGGTGATTTTGTGGATTATATATAAGCCAAAATCCAAAAGCCGGATTTAAACGCAACCAAACAGCCCCTTAGTTTGTTTGCCCCGGCCTTCCCTTTGGGTCATATGAATCACATTGTCGGGTTAGGATCAGAGCCTCCCTAGATCGTTTTTTTTTCATTGCTCCGTTATCATTGTGTAAATCATGATTGGTGTTAATTCCAATCATGACAATGAGACGGTGCAAGTAGACCTACGGTTGCAAACCGCAGCCATGATTGTCCAGCTAGCAGACTGCGATCATCCTTACTGAGCTAGGGAGACCTCCTATCATGACAACAGAATCCCGCTCGCCCCATCCGATCCCCCGCTGCGTACAACAGAGCCGCAGGCACGCGCGCATGCTCAACGAGAACGGTTGAAACAAAAAGAGAGGGCGACGAGGCATTACATCTCTGAGGCGCCGGAGCCCGCGCGGCACGAGAAGGCGCGCCTCCGTCCCCGCGGAAGGAGGGCGCCGCGCCGCAGCAGCAGGGCGCCCGCGCCCGCGGAGGGCGCAGGGACGAGGCGCCGCCTGGCGGTGGCGGCTGGGAGCGAGGGGTCGAGCGGCCGCAGGGATGCCATGGGTGTACTTCCTCCTGCGCAATCCGTCGAACAGGTGGTGGAGATGGAGAGCTGCGTCGTCGCCGGCGTGGGCGGTTCTGTTTGTTTTTAGAGGGAGGGAGGGAGGGAGGGGGGTGGCCTCGGGACGGGGCGAGGAGAGCGGAGTGTAGTGGAAGCGAAACCCAGAGAAAAAGGAGAGCGGAACGGGTGGACGTGGTTACCGTGGCCGGTGGTTTCACGGATCTCTCGCCGTGGCCGTGGCCGTGGCCGTGGGCGGTGGCCCATGCTATCCCCCCCTGCCTCCACCTCCCTATTTCGGGACTCTGAGGGCAACTCTATCCGAAAGACCTGTGACGAAATATCACAGTCAATCAAAAAGAGTAAAAAAATGAAACAAAAAAAATAAAAACGACACTGTTTATGGAAGCTGACATGGAGTATCATAATACTAGTATCATACATACAATACTAGTGTATGATACTATGTCTCTAGTACATTGTATCATGTAGTAGTATCATAGTAGTGGTATATTTATTAATTTATAGAATCTCTATGTAAAATGTGTGTACAAGATTTACTTGTCATTATGATTTCTAGTTTTACGTGCTATGATACGGTATACTCTAACCCCCTCTCTCTTTATTAATTGTGATGTCACGTCAGATTTTTGGCAAGTTGGCATGTATGATACATCTTATGATACTAGCACTAGGACCAGCCTAAAAAGAAAAAAAAGTTTAATCATACACATTTATTCAACTGCATTGCATGCTATGATGATAAGAAAGAAGAAAAAAAGGGAAATAAGCTACCATAGGGGAAAGTGCTGAATTAATAGATCATGCATTCAACACTTAGGCCAATTTGAAAATAAATATTTGTGTAGAGCACTTATAAGCAGCTAGACTATCAAATGGCTTATTTAGTCAATAGAGACCGCCGAACTGTCCGTACGTATTAATTCTATGCTTACTAGCAGAGTGCCCGTGCGTTGCTACGGTACATTAGTTTCTTTTCTTACTTACACAAATCTAATGCATGTGAATTTGTTTAAGAAAATATATTGATATACGGTTATACGCAATAAGATAAACAGTTCTCGTGAAAATAATTGAGTTTTATTTAGTTCTCTTTTCTTTTTATCCGATGGGATCGTTCTCCGGTTGAATCTGGAACAACATGAGCAATAACTTCTCATTAGTGTGATCGAGAAATTTATCTCGCTATATGTCTTTTGGAAAGCTATCTAAAATATGAATTGTTTTAGTCTTGCGCCGACGTTCCAATGGAATCTGATTCACCCTGCCTGTAAAACCCCCCTTGATCCATAACTTTCGACCTCCCCTCCGCACCCCTCCAAAAATACCCGTGCTCGCCACGAAAGATAAAGCATGGCCAAATTTAGTGAAAATACATGTGAAATTAACATGATGACCCGATGTTTTTTTAATGTGACGTGATAGACATCTATACCCTCCTTTTCTTATTCGAATCACTTTCTCCTTTATGCAATTGTACAACTATATTGATATTCCATGAAATCAGAACATACCGATGCGCCAACATTTTAGTGAATCGTACATTTCAGTGAAACTTATCATGACAAACCCCCTCCCCCCCACACACAAAAAGAAAACAGGGTTCCATGTTTAAAATGTCCTATGGACTCGATCACTTTTCACCCACCTAATTGTTTATTGAGGTAGCAAGCGGCACGAGCCATGGCTGTTATACTCTTAACAGACATAGCTTACAATTACGCAACACAAAGTCCAACACGAACGAAGAAATTAAATACCACTGAACTATGTTCTGTCTACTACCACTTGCAATTTCAGCAGTAACCGGATTGGCCCTCTCTTTGAGATGTTTTTTTCCTACAGCAGACTAAAAATTAATCAGCTGCCTGGACTATTTGATGCACGCATAGCACGGACATCCATCGAAGTGCAGCAACCTTTGCTTGTTCGGTTGTTGAATATTTCTGAACAAAATCACAGTCTGAAGGAACATCGTCCTCACGATTCCTGGTCCTCAACTTTTCTCAGTTATCTTCTCCACGGCATCGAGCTATCGCTGGGACCTGCTCCACCTCCACTACCTCCAGGTTGCGCTCTCAACGGGCCTCCTTGTTCGCACTCTGTAAAGGCTGCCCCTAGCACTCATTCTCTACCAGCCGCTGGAGGCATGTCGTGCACCAGAAACTCGTTGTCGTGCGCCACGCAGGTGCCATTCCATTTGGTAGCTAGGATAGATCCCACGGTCGTCATGTCGTTTGGCCGCCGGGATAGATCGAGACGAAGAAGACAGTGAGCGATACAGAGGAGACAGAGAGAAGGATACGGGCAAAGAGAGACAGACAGATAAAAGACTCATCGCTCCCCGCTCGGCATCTTCGGGATCTCTACCCGCTCGCCTCCGCGGCAGAGGCCGACGCGCGGATTGGTGGGCTCGAGCTCTGCGAGACCCTCCTGCCCTGCCGACGGCTTCGACCCCTTCCATCCTCTGCGACGCGCGGATCGGCTGGCTTGAGCGCGCGCCCATCCTGCTCCACCGAGTGCGCATCCTACTCCGATTCTTTCCGCCATCTCTATCCCCAGCCACGAGCTCGCTGGAGCTGGAGGGTCACGTCGGAGATATGCGTTGAATTTTCCCCTCCATTTGTTGACTGCGGCACCGCGAGAGGGCCAGGCCAGGGTCATCGGTGGCGATTATAAAAACAAACCGGTTTTTCACTTGAGGGTGGCATTGGGGGGTAATTTCCATGTTGGTGGGAGGGCAAAACCGGAAATGAAAAATCGGAACGAACTTTCTGGTGGACGAACCTACCTCTGTGTAAATTAGTAGATAGATTATTAAGAGAAGGATTTATACATGATATATTTCAAATTATTTACCGGTACGATTAAACGTACACGAAAGCTTTGGCGAAGTTGCTTCAAATATTTTTTATAGAAAAAGCAAGAAGTATAATGTTGTTTCGCGCTCAAAAAATGGAGGCGCGCGATTGAATCCAATTACCACGCTATTAGACTTAATCGAGGAGTGCAGACCACTATCAACCCCAGAGCTCCACCTCAGTATCACTACCCTCCGCCGCGCCATCTATGCACGCGTTGATCACTGAAAAATTAGGTCAAAAACAAAATTCACTATAGATGGAGACGAAAACACGAAATATTTCCACGTATATGCCTCCAACCGCCTACGCAACAACAAAATTGCCACTATCGAACATAATGACTCTGAATTTTAAAATTACGACCAGAAAAGTAAAATTATCACCTCCTTTTATTCTCAGCTTCTTGGCACAACCTTCAACCCCTCCTGGCGTTTTGACCTAGCTAGCATCTACAACCCCATAGATCATCTTCTCACTCACCTAGACGATCCTTTTACCCCAGACGAAATAGCCATTGCTTTTCTCAGACAAAACATCTCCGCTAACTTGACCAGACGGTTTCAGCCCTGGTTTCTACAGGAAATTTTGGCCTATGATCAAACCAAAGATCCTACGCTTCTTCTCTCAGTTCTATAACCTTAACTCAAACATCGAATGCATTAATTACATGATTCTAATCCCAAAAAATATAACGCTAGATCCCGACCCATCTCCCTCCAAAACCGTCCTATCAAGGCCATATCCAAACTCCTCACTAACCGACTACAAAAGCTAATCCCATCCATTGTGGACCCAAACCAAACGGGTTTCATCAGAGGACGATGCATTGCAGAGAACTTCGTCCTTGCAGCCGATATCCTCAATTGTTGCCACAAACGAAAAGCGCCAACTATCACTATCAAACTAGACTTCCGCAAGGCCTTCGACTCTGTCTGTTGGAACTCACTGCTCAAACTGTTAAAACACAGAGGGTTGCCGCCCAAATTCTGGGCTTGGATCCAACTCCTACAAACTGGAAGGACGGTAGTTCTACTTAATGGGGTACCAGTTCTCCTACACTAATTATCTTACTAGCAACACCCACAGTGGCGCTTGCACTCAAAAACATTCTTCTAAACTTTGCAGATGCCACTGGCCCATCGAATAACTTTGAAAATACCACCTTTGTACCCATGAATGTCACCAATGATCTTGCGACCTCCATCGCCTCCATCCTAGGAACGCCCATCTCCTCCTTCCCCAAACATACCTAAGCATGCCCCTCTCTTCCAGGAAACTGCCTGCAGCAGCCTTCCAACCAATTATCGATAGATGTGACCGCTACCTCGCTAGATGGTGCGCCTCCTTGATTTCTAAAGGAGGCCGCCTAGTACTACTTTCCGTTGTATTAGACTTCCTACCAACATATTTCATGTCCGCCTTTCTACTACCCGCCTCGGTCACACAAACCATAGAGGCCGCCGCCGAGCATTCTTCTAGACAGCTGAGGATTCGTGCTCAGGAGCGCAAATGTTTGGTCGCGTGGGACAAAGTATGTACACCTACTCACCTAGGAGCGATGGGAGTCAAAAATTTAAATGCACAGAATGTTTGTCTTCTTCTGAAATTTTGCTACAAATTTTTGCATTCAGACAATCTACCATGGAAGCAATGGATACAATCCAGCTCGCCATTTCCACTCGCCTCATCCACCCCTTCATACCTACCCAAGATAATCTCCAAACATATTGCATTGCTTTCCAAAAATTCCAGGTGCTCGGTGCACAATGGTAGATCAGTATATTTCTGGCATGACACATGGATCCTCACATAGCCCCTCGCCATTGCCTTCCCAGCTCTATACATACACCACACCCAACAACATGATTTCGTTTATGATGTTCTGCTTAATGGGATCGCAAGCGGGCTATAAAACCGGCTAACTAATGCAGCCACATAGTAGCTTGCCCTTCTATCTACTCTTTTGCAGGATGTGGTGCTAACATACGACAGGGATAGGACGTTGCTAGATGGATCATGCTTCTCCTCCAAAGGGGCTTATGCCTTACTACAGACGGCGCTCCTTGATCAAAATGCCTCCCACATATGGTCCACACAGGTGCTTATTAAGGTCAAGGTTTTCAGGTGGCTGCTCCATCTCGATAGGCTCAATACATGGACCAGTCTCTTCCACAAGAACATTATCCACTCCACATATTGCCCCAGGTGCCCAACTCCCGTGGAATATCGGCATCACTTGTTGAAAGAGCATGTGGCCCTCATGTGTGGTTTTGGTAATTAATGACAATCTTGCATCGCTTGGAGCATGTGTTGGCTTCAAGATAGAAGAAATGAAGAAGAAGTGTTATGCAAGCTCAAAATGTGCCATCTCTAGAAGATCTCATGTTTAATGCTTTCCATCCGCGGTGGTCATGGATCGATGAAGACAAGGTCAAAGAAGAGGTTTACCCATGGTGTATGGGGGAGCAAGTTGCAAGTCTTCATAAAGCAAGTGCGTGAAAGAAAAATCAATAAAGGTGTTACATCTTGAGAAGGACAAGATCGTCTACATCATGCTTAAGTGGATTTCTCAAAGCAAAGGTATAATCTTGATAGGTTTTCCCTTTTGCCGGTCTCATGTTGTTTGTTGGGAGACCGGGTTTAGGATAGATAGTCATACTATCAAGAGGGGCTCTCGAGTGAGTAACTCGACCATTCTGTCGAAGAGAGCTCAAACCTTGCATACTAAGCATCATATTTCTTGGTTGTTATTTGGATCTTATCCATGTGAGATTCTAGAGCTTGTGGTAATATTCATAACAAGCTCTAGTTCATCAAAAATGGATTTTACTTTTATATATTATTGCATTTTTTATCTTGGAGGTTTTTCGGTTTCTCACCAAGTAAGGTATCTCACATTATAATACTTGATATATTCTCACTTGGTGGTATCCAATATTTTCACTTGATATATTCGCGCTGGCTCCGCTCGCCCCCAATCACCTTTGCTCTTCCCCCACTCGTTAGCATTGTCATCTGCGCGCGTTTCCTGGCACTAGTTTGTCGTGGGCGGTAGTACCGGCCCAGTCCGCCTGCTTTGGCCCCAACGGGCAGAAAATGTGGCCCTCTTTATAAGTTCCCACTTTCTCCTTTTGGCTGCTTCTTTATCCCTCTTTTCTTCAAGATTTTTCCCTATTGTTTTGACTTGTTTTGAGCTTGATTTCTTTCTTCCCCTCCAATGATTCTTGCACGTATTTGAGAGGAAGTTTGAGGAGATCTAGATCTATAATTTGACGAAACCAATTCATCTCTTTGTGAGTGAATCTTTGAGATCTAGATCTTGGAGGATTTGGTGTTCTCTTTGTGTTCTTCCTCTTTTGTTCCCCCAATAGCTTCAGTAGCTTTGTTGGAACTTGAGAGTGAAGGATTAGAGCATCCTTTTGGTGTTCTTGCCATTTGCATTAGGTGCATCGGTTTGAGTTCACCTCGGAGGATTTGGTTGGTGAAATCAAATAAGCTTGTCCCTCTTGGGTTCTTGAAACCCTAGACTGTGTGTGGCCTTTGTGGTGTGTTCTTGGGGCCTCCAATTAAGTTGTTGATGATGAGGTTTCGACTCGTCAATGCCCATTGTTATGGACTTGGGTTTTGGAGAAGATGGGGATGCTGGAGATCGTGGAACGGTTAACAGACAAACAACCAGGGGACACGAGATTTACCCACGTTCAGGCCCCCGGAGGGAAAACCCTACTCCTACTTGTCTGCTCTTGATTACGGCGGAACCGAAGATTACAGGGGTGCACAGATGCGATCTGGCGTGGAGGTGTCTATGCGAAAGTATGAGGTCAGAGATCTAGGTCGTGCCCTCCTAGCCTTTACATAGACTTAGGCAGGTCCTAGGCATAGACCTAGTCGGTTACAGGTTCTAGGGTTTCACCCCTTTGAATTTCCTATCTACTCTAGTCTTGCTCTCCAAGGATCCGAAGGCGTCGTGGGCATGGGCCACCCGAAAGTCTTCATGGGCCGGCGTATATTTGCCGTGGGCCTTCCTTGGGCTGGACTAGGTATGCCAAGGTTGTGTACCCGTAGAGTATAACCATGTCAGTAGCCCCCGAGTGTTCAGTCGAATCGTAGATTCGGCTAAGGACTCTTCAATCCTTCGGGTGCAACTCTGTCTTTCAAGAGAAAAGTGTGTAGGGATTGTTGATGCGTGTGCCTGACTCTCCCGACGGATTAGGGTCAGTTAACTGTCTTAGGACAAAACAACACGATCTTCTTCAGGTTCGAGTCCCTCAACTCGAAACTGGAACATATGCTGGCGTAATTCGACTCAGGCCGCGGAGGACTTACAGGAGTGGAATTCCAGTGAATTTAACTGATGTACCCAACGCGTCCGTCAGGATTTTTCATCGCACCTGTTAGCACGGGTTTTTACTAGCAGAGCGCAGTCATGTGCGTTGCCAGGCCATAAGATGATATCTGTAGGTCTTATCTTTATGTCGCAGACACAACATCCGAATGTTTATCACCGCGGAGGTGTTTCGGGTGGCCAAGGAGGACGTTGCTCACTTAGCGTTAATTAGGGCAGAGTTGCCGAAAAGTGTTGCATGCTGATCCGAAGGATCGCACTCGAAGAATTTATAGGGTGCGCGGCCAGCGCTCCCTATGGGAGTAGCCCCCGAGTGTCTGTTCGAGTCGTAGACTCGAGCGGAGACTTTAATTCAGGTGTTGTTCAGTTGTAAGTCCTTAGGACACAAAAAAATTCGGATGCTTAAATCCATCCTCCCTATGGGAGTAGCCCCCGAGTCCGTAGTGGAGTCGTAGACTCGACGGAGGACTCGAAGTGACAGTTTGCTTTTATGCATCTTTCGGGTGCGCGGCCAGTACTCCTGATAGGAGTAGCCCCCGAGTAATTGGTCGAATCGTAGATTCGAGTGAGTACTCTTAGCTTTGAATCCGAAAAATTCCTAGCTGTTGCTAGTGTAGCTTTTGATGACGTCAGTGCTGACGATCGATGACCTCAAGTGTCTGCTGCGCCAGAGGTGACGCGACTGGACGAACATGGGTCCCACTGTCTGACCTTGAATTGACCGGTCACGCGCAGCATGGAGATAATTACGGCGTCGCCTCGATTTCCGCGCGTAGTGGACGGCGTGTTAGCGACGGTTCGTTGTGATGCTGACACGTGTATGGCCAGATCTGCCGTTGGCGTTAGGTCTTCTTGATGGACGGTTACCGTGCGTCGTCTTTGCTGTTATAATCGTTGAAGAAAGCTACAGTTTGTTTTCACCGCATCGATTCTTTTTTTCACTGCCTCCTTGTGCTCTAGGAGTTCTTGCTGCGCGCTGGAATATCGTGTCACATTTCCCTCTTCCCTTCCGCGCTCTCAACGCCGGCATCGCCGTAGCGCGATGGGGAAATCGAAGAAGTCATCCTCTGCTGTGGGTACCAGCGCCGCCGAAGAGAAGAAAGGTGCCGCCACTACCCGTGTCACCGATGGTGGCTGGCGGCGATCGGAGACGCGGGAGAGTGATCTCCGCAAGCTTCGCGAGCGGGGCCTGATTCCGCAGGATAGGGAGGCCATCAAACTCCCAGGCAACGAGGTAATCCCCCGTCCCCCCATTGGGTATCGGGTTATGTTTCTTGCCTTCGTTATTCGTGGGTTTTCCTTTCCAGTCCACAACTTCCTTTGTGGGATGCTCTTTCTCTATGGCATCCAGCTGCATCATCTTTCGCCCAATTCTCTTCTTCATATTGCTTGTTTCATCACTTTCTGCGAGTGTTGGCTCGGCATCGAGCCGCACTTTGGCCTCTTGCGGAAACTTTATTCCGTGAAGAGGCAATCTGGTTCGGATGGTGTTTATCCCATAGGGGGTTGCATCATCTCTCTCAAGTCCAATCTGCTTTTCTTTTCCTTTTCCATGTCCGAATTTGTCCAGTACTGGCGGAGGCGATGGCTTTATATCTGTGACTCCGTAGTGCCTGGGCAAGATTTTGGTCTTGTTCCTTTCGACCCCTCCCAGAAGATTGAGCCGAAAAGGTCTTGGAAAAACAAGATCTTGGATGGCGAGGTGGCGGAAATAGAGGCGCTATATCGTCGGGTGGAGGATCTCCAGTTGATTCCGGAGAAGGAAGTGAATGGTGTGGATATCATCCGCACCTTCCTCGAGCGTTGGGTGCAGCCACTCCAGGCTAGGGTGCACCCAATGTTCCTTTATGCTGGCCGTCGTGATCCGACGAGGGTTTCGGCTGAGAAAATCTCCGAGGGAGATCTTGACAGGGCCTTTCGCTTGCTGCTAAAGTTCAAGGCCGGAGAGGAAATCCCGGGGAAGTCGTTGACTCTTCCTTTTTCATCTTCGCTTCCTGTTCCAAAGGTGTAGATCCGTGCGTGTAGCGCTATTTTTCGACTCCATTGTTTTGTATTTGTTTGCTGACAAATTGTTCTTCTCTTGTGCAGAGCTTCAAAGTGCCGGGTATGTCGCCTCCATTACCCGAAGTATATCCGGATGCTCCGGACAATGATTTGGTGGATTGCATGTCCGAGCTGCCATCGGCGCGATCTCCGGCGGAAGATGCCAACGAGTCGAGTGAGGACCTCACGCGCAGGCGATCGCGGAGCTCCAGCGAGTCTTCGGATGCCTCGACTCCTCCGACTCCTAGGAATCCTCTGGGCCTTGAGCGTCACAGTGACGGGCAGGGAGGTTCTTCCTCTCCTATTCCTGCCATTCCTGTGCGGGCTGTAGCGCCAGACCCGCCAGCGAAGCGGAAGAAGGAAGAAAAGAAGGAAGAGAAAAAGGAGGAGAAGATAGAGGAGAAGAGGGTCCGAAGGACCCCTCCTGTCTTCAACCTGAGCGAGCTCGACTCATAAGTTTTCGTCTGTACTCTGTTTTCGTTGCTTTTTCCTTTGCTCTTGTACTAATTTGTTCGTGTGCAGGCATTCTTCCGACGACTCCTCTAGCGGCGATGCTCGGGAGATGATGGGGGAGTCAAAAGCCGCGTCTCCTCTTCCTCAGACGGTGGCAACTTCTGAGGGCGCTGCGCCGAAACCTACTCCGCAGGAGGTGCAGGTGGTTGCGCCTCAGAATTTCGCCAGCGGGCCTTCGACATCGCCGTTGGATCATGTAAGTTGCCTGCCACGGGGGAAGCCCCCGAGCGTTTTCGTGTGCGTCTTTTCCTTCTGCTTTCTCCTGTTGGGTGTAGCCCCCGAGTCCTTTTTCTGACTGGTGGGTCTTCTTCCCGCAGCCTTTTGTGCAGGATGCCAGGCGACTGGTGCAGGAGCACCTGGTGCTGGAGGCCAGCCTCAAGCAGCTTCAAGGTACCACCTTTGATGTTTTCTTCTTCGTGCATTCATGTCCTGTTTTCTGACGCTTGTATTATTTGAGTGCAGAGGAGCATAATATTTCCCTCCGTGAGATTGATGCTCTCAAGAAGAGCCTTGGTCAAGCGGAGAAGAAGGCCGAGGTCGCCCTTGGTGCGAAGGAGCGCCTCGAGCTGGAGCTGGCTACTGCAGCCGAGGCTAAGGAGCGTCTGCAGCGAGAGGCCACGGACCGCGAGGAGCAGCTTGCCACTGCTGCGACTGCGCGTGAAAGAGAGGTGGCAGGCAAGCTCATGGCTGCTGCCAAGGCTGTTTCGGGTGAGCATCTTATTTTTGCTTCTGTCTTTTCATTTTCTTGTCTTTCTTCTGTGTTACTTTCTTCAGTCTTCTTCTTTTTTGTCTCAGATGCCGAAGGCATCGAGTTTGACCGCAGCGCTCTGGAGCACGGGAGTGCTTTGGATGATGCTACTGCAGCGGTCGAAGATCGCTGCAGTACCATCGTCGGCTCCCTCGCCAAGGCAAAGGAGGTCCTTGGCCGATTCTACAAGGAGCTTTTCCCCAAGGGCGCGTCCCTTGATGATGTTGACGCCCTGGCGGAGGCTTTGCCAGTCGAAGCGCCTGCGGCGTATAAGCGCAAGCAGAAGGGCATCGGCGCGTCCGTCGGGCTGGCGATGGCTTTGGCGGCTGGAGTGGAGCTGGACCTTTCCCAGATCACCTCCCGGATGCCGACGACTGCGGATGGATCCGAGGTAGCCTTCGCTACCTATTCTGCTCGTTGTAAGCGATATGGGCCAAAGCTGATTGATCGCGCTGGCCGAGCACGCATCACTCTGGCAGGGGGAAGCCAAGGCGAGGCAATCCGGCTCCGAGGCTACTCAGGGTGCCGTATCTTAGGTGTTGTAGCTGTAGGATAGCTGTAGTTTTCTTTTGTTGTAATTATGTTGATGAACAAATCCTTGTGCCACGTAGTGGCCTTTTATGCACTTAATGAATTTGTTGAGATGTGTTCTCCTTCGTCTGAGTGTTCATGTCTTTTGCCTTTCTGCTGCTATAGGGTCCTTCGGGTGTTGATCCCGTTGACACCTCGCCTGACGCGGGGCTGCGGCCATTGTTGGATGATTCATCACAACTTGCTTTTCTTCGAGACCGTGTTCGCAGTCTTGAGAAGGATTTTCTTGGGGTGCGTGGTAACGCTGATGTTTGGAAGTCCAAGGCAGATCGCGGTGCAGCCAGAGAGGAGTACTTGATGGCGGAACTGCTTCGGCTGTCGGAGCAGCTTCAATGTAAGTTGTTCTTTGTTTCGAGCTGCAGCTCAGTTCTTCGGATGCGCCTGCTGGCCTTGCGTCTTATTTTGTGCGAGTGTCGCAGGTGCCAACCTTGCTCCGAGGGAGGAGAAGGAGCGTGTCGCCGTTCGGGTCAATTACTTGACTCAACAAGACATGGAGGCTGGCGGCTTCTTCTGGATGGATCGTGACCGTGCCATGGTTCTGGCGACGGTGCAGGATCGTGTGCACCAAGTTTCGCGGGTGCTTCGTCAGTGCACGCCGCCAGATCGGTGTTGCTTGTCATGTTTCCATTGGATGCCATGCCAAGAAGCCTTGCGGGTCTTCTGTCGAAGTTTCGGAGCGTGAATAATGTCAAGGAGCTGGTGCGGCAACAGCTCGTCGCAGGAGTGAAGGCTGCTTTGTCCCTTGTGAGGCTGCATCGGCCTGATGTAGATTTGTCTGCTGTGGTGGCTGGGCCGCCTCCTCGGCCGGATGGTGATGAGTGGGACATGCATCCACATTATGCGGCTGTAAGGCAGTATGCCGAACAGGTCGTAGATTTGTTTGAGCAGGGTGCTCAAGTTATTCTTCAGAATAGGTAGTACCTGTAAAAGAGATAGATGTAAAATTTGTATATTTCGGCTGGGCGTGTCGTGCCCTTTGTTATAAAGGTTTGTTTGTTGTAAGCACGCAGTGCTATGTTTGAGTACGTGTCCTTTTCGTTAGCCTGACGTTGTCAGCTACTCAGGTGTACACGTGTTATCCTCAGTCGATGAAATCGTGAGGTGGGGGGAGCCCCCGAGTGCGCTTGTAGCATGAAGTAAAGTTGCAAATAGCGAAACGAAATTTTTGGGGCGAGACACTTAGCTTTATTTATATCGTGATGAAGGAAGTACATTGTTCGGCTAAGTAGCCTTGGCTGAAAAGCCTTATTGAAAGTAAAGGGGTAGCTAGGGGTAGAATCGTCGCAAGTGTGCGATGTTCCATGGGTTGGAGTATGCGACTCCAGACTCTACGTGTTTGAGGCGATAGGCGCCACCTGGGATGACTTCGGTGATGATGTAGGGTCCTTCCCATGGTGACTCGAATTTCTTTGGTCGCTCTTGCTTGAGTTGCAAGACGAGGTCTCCTTCGACGAAGGACCTTGGGCGCAGCCGGCGGCTGTGGTAGTTTCGGAGACTCTGCTGGTACACCGCTGATCGAGCTGCTGCTACGTCTCTTGCTTCGTCGAGTGTGTCGATGGCATCTTCGAGTGCAACCGTGGATTCGGCTTCGTATGTAGCGGCGACCGGGGCCTGGTGGCGATTTTGGTAGTAGCACGGCCTCGGCTCCGTGCACCATGAAGAATGGCGTGTAGCCGGTGGAGCTGTTTGGCGTAGTCCGTAAGCTCCATAGGACGGATGGCAGCTCTTCCGTCCATGCTCCAGCTTTTCGCTCGAGTGGGCTCATGAGGCGCTTCTTGGTACCGACGCCGATTAGGCCGTTGGCCTTTTCCACCTGCCCGTTTGTTTGCGGGTGTGCCACTGAGGCGTATGTGATGTTGATTCCGAGGCCTTCGCAGAAGTCTTGGAATTCTTTGGATATGAAGTTCGATCCATTGTCGGTGATGATGCTATGCGGTACGCCGAATCTGTAGACAATGGATTCAAAAAACTTGACGGCGGTCGTTCCTTTTTGGTTAGTGACCGGCATGGCCTCGGCCCACTTGGTGAATTTGTCGACTGCGACTAGGAGGTAGACGTGCCCCCCTTTCGAGGACTTTGGCAGTTTGCCGATCATGTCGAGACCCCATTGGGCGAAGGGCCAGGCTATAGGTATGGGTCTGAGTTCTGACCCGGGTGCGTGCGTTTTGTCGGCGAACCTTTGGCACCCGTTGCATCTTCGGACGATGTCCTTTGCGTCGCTCATGGCCGTTGGCCAGTAGAATCCAACTCGTAGAGCTTTGGCGACAAGGGAGCGGCTGCCTGCATGATGGTCGCAGATGCCCTTGTGGATGTCTTGGAGGATGGCTTTCCCGTCACCGATGGTGACGCACCTTTGTAGTACGCCCATAATACTGCGCTTGTACAGCTCGCCATTGATGATGGTGAAGGCTTTTGACCGACGAGATATGCGTCGGGCATCTGTCGGGCTGTCGGGCAGTTCTCCGTTTATCAAGAACTAGAGGTATGGTCGTGTCCAAGTTTCTTCGACTGCCATGACCTGCATCAGGTTAACCATAGCGACCTCTGTGTCTAGTTTTCGGGCCCTTCGTGTCCTTCGGGCAGCGTAGCCCCCGAGTGTTCTGCTTCTTCGGGTGATCCCTTGGGGAATTTCCGCTTGATTGATGGCACGCAGATATGTTCGAGGAACACACCAGGTGGCACCTTTGCGCAAGTGGAGCCGATGTTGGCGAGCCTATCGGCCTCCTCGTTGCTTTCTCTTCCAACGTGCCAAAGCTCGCAGCCGTCAAATTCTCCTTCGAGTGCGTTGTAGAGTGCGCGGTACGCGATCATATTTTCGGCGTGTGCGTCGCACTCATTCATCGTCTGTTGGACGACAAGGTTGGAGTCACCGTAGATGACCAGGCGCGTTGCGCCGCAGATTTTTGCCATCCTCATGCCATGGATGAGGGCTTCGTATTCGGCCTCGTTGTTGGAGGCTCGGAATTTCATCCGGAGGACGATTATCCGTCGCCCTGGGAGGTCAAGATGACTGGCTCTGCTCAGCTTTCACGCTTGAGCCGCTGGCGCATCGTCCATGATCGCGACATGTGCTGGGTGTCTGGCAGCTGCAGCTCCATCCAATGTACAAGGAAGTCCGAGGACTTGAGATTTGATTACAGTCGCTTCGTAGCGATGTCGGGGTGATGATTCGATGCCCCACAGGGCCACGCGTCGTATGGCCTCTGGGTTATTAAGGATGCTGTTCAGGGGTGCCTCGTTGACGACCATCACCTGGTGCTCCTGGAAGTAATGGCTCAGCCGTCGAGCCGTCATGAACACGCCGTAGGCGAGTTTTTGGTAGTGGGGGTACCTCTGCTTTGTTGGCGTCAATACCTCGCTGAGGTAGTATATTGGACGTTGGACCCCGTGGGTCTTGCCCTCTTCGGGTCGTTCGACCACTAGCACGGTGCTGACCACCTGATGTGTGGCTGCTATGTACAGCAGCAGAGGCTCGCGCTCCTTCGGCGTGACCAGGACGGGCGAGGTGGAGAGTAGTCGTTTGAGGCTTTCGAACGCATCATTGGCTTCGGGCGTCCACTCGAATTTATCTGTCTTGCGTAGCAGCTGGTAGAATGGCAGGGCCTTCTCGCCCATGCGGCTGATGAATCAACTCAACGCCGCTATTCGTCCTGCGAGCTGCTGGACACCCTTGAGGTTTTTCGGCTTCTCCATCACCATGATGGCTCTGATTTTCTTTGGGTTCGCCTCGATCCCTCGCTGAGAGATGAAGTACCCAAGCAGTTGACCCGACGGGACGTCGAAGGCGCACTTTTCAGGGTTGAGTTTGATCCTGTAGCGATCGAGGTTGTCGAACGTCTCGCGGAGATCGTCGTTAAGTGTCCTTGCCTCCCTGGTTTTTATGACTATGTCGTCGACATAGACTTGAACGTTGCGACCGATCTGGTCCTTGAGGCATGCCTGCATGCATCGCTGGTACGTGGCACCTGCGTTCTTTAGCCCGAAGGGCATTGTGTGTAGCGGAATACTCCGAACGGCGTGATAAACGCCGTTTTCTCCTGATCTTCGACCTTGAGTCGAATCTGGTTGTAGCCTGAGTAGGCGTCGAGGAAGGAGAGTTTCTCGCAATCTGCAGTCGAATCGATGATCTGATCGATCCGAGGGAGAGGGAAAGTGGTCCTTTGGGCAATGCTTGTTTAGTGACGTGAAATCCACGCACATCCGCAGGATGTCCGTGTCCTTCTTTGGGACCATCACTGTATTTGCGAGCCACTCGCTTTCTTTGATTTCCCTGATGAAGTCTGCAGCGAGTAGTCTGTTGATCTCTTTGCCGATAGCTTCGGTCCGTGGCTCGGACAGTCTCCGGATGGACTGCTTGACGGGCTTGGTGTCTGGAAAGACGTTGAGTGCGTGCTCGGCGAATTCCCTGGGAACTCCTGGCATGTCCGCAGGACACCAGGCGAAGATTTCCTAGCGCTCACGGAGGAATTCGACGAGCGCGCCTTCCTATGCGGGGCTGAGGTTGTTGGCGATCAGCGCCGTCTTGGAGGCGTCTGTTGGGTGGACTTGCACCTTCTTCGTGTTGACGGTGGAGTCAAAAGACATGCCAGGTGTGTTTTGTCGTGCGACTGAGGGTGCCCCATTGTCCGTCGCCTCGCGGAGCCTGACGAGTTCCTCCTGCATGCCAAATGATTGGGAGATTCTGTTGAAATCTCTGTCGCACTGGTCCGATCGGGTGAAACTCCCGTGGATTGTGATGACGCCCTTCGGCCCTGGCATCTTGAGTAGCAGGTATGCATAGTGTGGGACAGCCAAGAACCTTGCGAATGCTACACGCCCGAGGATGGCGTGGTACTGTGATGGCCAGTATACCACTTCGAATTTGAGCAGTTCCAGTCGAAAGTTGTCCGGCTTGCCGAAGATGACGTCGAGCCATATTTTGTCCAGGGGGAATATGCCCTTTCCTGGAACGATGCCATGGAACATTGTGTCTGATTGTTCCAGGCTGCACTGCGGGATCCGCATTGCTGCTAGAGTGCTTGCGAACATTAGGTTGATGCCGCTGCCGCCGTCCATGAAGACGCGGCTCATCTCGAAACCTCCGATTTATGCCTCCAGCACCAGGGTAGCATGACCTGGGCGAGGGATCTGGCGAGGGTGATCCGAACGACTGAACGTGATGCAGGACTCCGATCCGCTGAGGTACTCAGGGATGGCGTGTGGAGTTGTCATGGCCAGGTTGATCTGACAGGTGATGTTCTTCTGCACCCTATTCGTGGGGCGCACCTTCTGGATCATCAGTGCTCCTTTCGGCTGGGGATACCCGTTCCCAGCGTTGTTCTATGCTGGTGCGATTGGTTGGTTCGGGCCTCCAACAGGTGGCGGTGGAGGAGCTCCGTGCGCTATTTCACCTGACGCGGGTGCGTTTCCGAACGCAGGGATTGGGGCTTGCTGCCTCATCTGCACCATGCTTTCGCTGAGCTTCTGGAACTCGCGGCAGTCTTTGAGCATGTGGCTCGCCTTCTTTTTGCCATCCTGCTTGTCGATGTAGAAGTGGATGGTGCATAGACCCGAAAGCTTTTCGTATGCTGAGGGTTCGTTATTGCGGTCGCGGCGTTGCCACGACTGTGCTGGGCGTCCCCCGTCGCGGAAGTTTCCTCCGTGGTATCCTCCGCTATTGCGGTTGGCATCGTTGCGGCAATCGATGTAGCCAGCCGCGACCATGTCGGGTCCGTCGCGATCGTCGTAGACGCGCGATCTTCTCTTGCTACGGCGCTCTCGTCGTTGACCGTAGTCGCCTTCTTCTTCCGACTGTGCTCGGTGAATGGAGTCTTCTCCGCCAGCCCACCTGTTGGCGATGTCCATGAGGTGGTCGAGTGTTTTGGGCTTGACGCGCCCAAGTTCCTCCTTGAAGTCTTGGCGCTTGACGCCGTCCCTGAAGGTGTCGATGGCCCTCTCTTCGGAGATGTGTGCTGCGGAATTTTTTGTGTTGGACCAGCGTAGTATGTACGAGCGAATGGATTCGCCCGTTCGTTGAGTGCAGGCTCGCAACTCTTCGATTGAGGCAGGCCTCTTGCTGGTGCCCTTGAAGTTTCGGATGAAGCCATAGGCTAACTCATCCCAGCTTTGGATGGACCCGGAAGATAGGTCGCCGAGCGATCCGGCTGCGCTGTCGATTGGTGAAGGCATTGCATGGCAGTCTCTTTGTTTCCACCGTGCAATTTGACGGATGATAAGTGGTCGCTGAGCCAAGCCTTTGGATCTTGAGTGTCGTTGAACTTTGGAGTGTCCGAAGGAAGCTTGAAATTTCGTGGCATCCGCGTCCGCCAGACGGATCTGCTGAAGCACCTGGCTCCGCAGAGTTCTCCTTCGTCTTCATCCATCTCAGACTCAGACGAGTATGCGCGCTTAGCTCGTGCTTTGTCGATTTTGCGCTGTGTGAGCGCGTCTCTGGCGTCGTAGTCACGGTGACGGCGCGAGCTTTTCTTCCGTCGAGGAAGGTCATGCTCCTCGTCTTCGGATGAAGGAGTGGGGCTGCGGTCGAACCTGACCGGAGCTTTCTTCTTCGGCTCCGTGGGAGCTTCCTGGTGGAGCGCAGCTCCGACGAGTCCGAGTCCGGTAAGGGCGGACTTGTGCATGGCCCTCTTCGGGTCCCCCTCTGGAGGTGGGTGGGCTGCGAGGTACGCAGTGGCTGCCATGATCGCAGCCTGCGGCGTTTTCGGGATGACGTTGCCGTCGGCATCCATCTCCATGAAGGATGTGTGGAGGGTTAGGGTCACCTCCCGGCGCTCCTTGGGGTCCATGTTTTCCATCCAAGAGCGGTGCTTGTTGCCTTGGTTGGCGTTCGAGCTGGAGTCGATGCCCATGGCGGAGAGCGCAGCTCGTCGCGCGCTGGACTCTGAGGCTGCTTGCTTGCGTTTGTCAAGCACCTCCTGCATCTTGACCTGCTTTTTGTGCTCCTCGATCAGGAGCAGGTGGTAGGCCATCAGCAGATCCCGGGAGGAGTCTGTAGGCAGGACTATGTTGCCTGCCACGGTGTTGCGGGCCTGGGACCATCCTTCTTTGCTAAGGCAGATGACATGGCCGTTGTTTTCCCCTTCGGGTGGGGGGGACTGGCTTCTTCTGTTCCCGCCGTTTCAATCTGGCGGGTTAGGCGTCGGGTTGGGCGGCGGATTGGGCGCCTGTTGATCCACATCGCTCTGGATGACTACGACGCATTGGTAGCGCTTGTAGATTGGTCCGCTGCTGCCGCAACTTTCAGATCCGGAACCGTAGGTCCCTTCATCCGATGGCGGATCGCATAGATCCGAGTTGCAGCTGATGCTGTCGTAGGAATCATCTGTTGATGATGTTGTGCGTAGCACGGGGTGTGGGGTCCACGAAGCGGGCCTGATTGATGGTAGGGGCACTCGCTCAGGGAGGCGGAGGGTGCCAGTTTGCCCCACCTGGAAGCAGAAGCTCCCGAACAGGATTTCGAGTCCGTCGCCTACGGGCTCGAAGTCCTTCATGGTGGCCGGTGAGTGGGCGGTGAAGTCGAAAGCGCCAAAGAGGAGATGACTCTCCATCGCCGCAGAGTTGTAGATCGATTGGGTTGGGACCGTCACGACCGCACAATCAGCGTCCCCAGTCCCCACGGTCGGCGCCAATTGACGAGGTTTTGACTCGTCAATGCCCATTGTTATGGACTTGGGTTTTGGAGAAGATGGGGATGCTAGAGATCGTGGAACGGTTAACAGACAAACAACCAGGGGACACGAGATTTACCCAGGTTCAGGCCCCCGGAGGGAAAACCCTACTCCTGCGTGTCTGCTCTTGATTACGGCGGAACCGAAGATTACAGGGGTGCGCAGATGCGATCTGGCATGGAGGTGTCTATGCGAAAGTATGAGGTCAGATATCTAGGTCGTGCCCTCCTAGCCTTTATATAGACTTAGGCAGGTCCCAGGCACAGACCTAGTCGATTACAGGTTCTAGGGTTTCACCCCTTTGAATTTCCTATCTACTCTAGTCTTGCTCTCCAAGGATCCGAAGGCGTCGTGGGCATGGGCCACCCGAAAGTCTTCATGGGCCGGCGTATATTTGCCGTGGGCCTTCCTTGGGCTGGACTAGGTATGCCAAGGTTGTGTACCCGTAGAGTATAACCATGTCAGTTGAGCTCTCCCCAAGTTTGTGGCCTTGATGGTGATTATTGGGAGCCTCCAATTAAGTTATGGAGATTGCCCCAATCTTGTACGGGTTTGGTGACCGCCCTCAAGTGTCCCATAGTGGATTGGGTGCTTGTCGTGTGGTGGGTTCTCGGGAGAATAGGGTGAGGTTTTTGTGGCGTTGGTGGTCTTAGTACCTGATGGCTCTTTATGATGTAGAGCTCGTTGGGGAACCCCAAGTGGAAGGTATGATGAGCACAGCAGCAAGTTTCCATCAGTTATGAAACCAAGGTTATCGAACCCGTAAGAGAAAAGGGTCAACTCCCAAGGTGTTGCTAGCAACTTGGAACCTGCTGATACGTCCAATTTGCATCACCATTCTATATCATAATTTACCTCTATTCATTGATATATGTCTTATTATGAGGTATTACTTATGTCTTTTCATCTGTTTATGCATGTTGGATGATTCTTGGAGGATGAACTGCCGGAGTCTGGATTCTGATGGAAAAGAAGGCGTTTCGGTGCAATTTCGCGAAGATCAGAAAAATACCAAAAAAATATGGGAAAATATTATTTTTCCAGAAGATTGAGGAAGCCAGAAGGAGGAGCGAAGAAGGGCCATAGGGGGCCCACACCCCCTAGGCGCGGGCCCACTCTAGGCCACGCCTAGGGCAGGTGTGGCCCACCTACCTGGCTCCCGACTCCGCTACTTCGCCTATATCTTCCCTATGGAACCCTAATACCGAGGGGGTGACCACATATAGATTTCCGCCGCCTCTACGGGGCAGAAAACACCGAGAGAGAAAGATCTCTCCGGCAGATAGATTTCTGTCAGGGAAACTCCTTCCTGGAGAGGGGAGATCGTCGCCATCAACACTGTCATCAAGCTAGGCTTCATCGGGATCATCATCATCATCCACACCATCATCTCCACCAGCACCATCATCACCACTCCATCCCGATGTAACAATTGTGTTGGATATTGCTTTAGTTCTTAGGGGAAACTTTCCCGGTGTGAATTACTATTGTAGTTGATGCTTGTGAGTGGAACCATTGGATTATTGTTTATGTTCAGATTGTTATCCATCACCATATCATCTTTGATCTTGATCCATATGATGTCTCGTGAGTAGTTCGCCTAGTTCTTGAGGACATGGGAGAAGTCATGTTGTTATTAGTGGATGTGTGTTGAGTTATTATTCAATGGTTTTGTATTTAAGTTGTGGTGCTATTCTTCTAGTGGTGTCATGTGAACGTCGACTACATGATACTTCACCATTTATGGGCCTAGGGGAATGCATTGTGTATTTGGCTACTAATTGTGGGGTTGCCAGAGTGACAGAAACCTGAGCCCCTGTTAGGACACCTTTGCACAAGGAAGTGTAGGATCTCAGAGTTTAAGGCTGTGGTTAGATTTATATCTTAATTACTTTCCTATAGTTACAGATGTTTGCAGGGGGTTTAATCACAAGTATGTATTAGTCCAAGTAAGGTCGGTACATTAGCATAGGTTCACCCACACAACACTTACAACACCAAAGAAGAGTACTCAGCTATCTGAAGTGAAAGCACTTGACAGAATTCCCATGTGTCCTCGAGAACGTTTGGTCCTTATAAGTATTTCCACCGGCTTGTCCTTTGCTAAGAAAGGATTGGGCCACTTGCTGCATTTGTTCTTTGTTACTTGCACTTTGTTTTGTTGCCTTATCAGAAAACCACTAAAAATCCGTTTGCTAAGTATTTACAGAGATTTCCTGCTCCATACCACTAGTCAACACCTTCTGCTCCTCGTTGGGATCGACACTCCTATTTATCGAAAGTACTACGATACACCCCCTATACTTGTGGGTCATCAAGACTATTTTCTGTCGCCGTTGCTGGGGAGTGAAGCGCTATTGAAGAGTGGAACTAGTAAAGGAAGTATTGCTTTTTTGTTACTGCTTGTTACTCTGTTTCCAATATGGATAACCCACTTGGTTTTCTATTTGGGAAAACTACTACCACTGCTAGGGTAGTAGATGAACCACCACCCGTTGAGATAGATCCTTTTAAGGTACCTACAAGTATTGTTGATTGTATTATGGATAATTATTATTTAGGGGATGGAACTGTCCATCCTGGTGATCACTTGATTTTTATCCATGAATTATGCGGGTTGTTTAAGTGTGCAGGTATCACAACTGAACAGGTGAAGAAGAAGTTACTCTCTATATCCTTGAAAGGGAGAGCTGAAGAATGGTATAAGCTACTGAAGAATGGACAATCCATGGAATGGGAGGAAATGACATCTCTCTTTTACTCTAAATTCTATCCTCCCAGTGAGATTCATAAGGATATAAATCTGATATATAAATTTTGGCCTTGTGATGAAGAGAGTACATCTCAAGCTTGGGGGAGATTGAAGTTACTAATGCTTAAATGTCCTAATCATGAACTCCCTAACAATATTATTATCAATAATTTTTATGCTAGGCTTTCTCTTCATGATAAAGATTTACTAGATGCTTCTTGTGCTGCATCATTCACACGTATGAGGGAAGAAGCTAAATGGGATCTACTAGACCGTATTCAAGAGAACACTGAAGCTTGGGAGAATGACAAAGGAAGAAAGTCAGGTATAAACTATGATTATGAATGCATTAAATCTTTTATGGGAACTGATGACTTTCGTGATATTAGTAATGAGTTTGGTCTTGATTCCCAAAGTATTGCCAACTATTTTAAGCCCTTTGCCTCTTACATAGAAATTCCCAAAAAGAAGTGGAATAAGTACCATGCTCCTTATAAAGATGTTGTTAGTCATGTTCCTGTTAGACGTACTGAAGTTTGTACTACTAATCATATTGTGCCTAAACCTTATGTTCAGAAAACACCTTTCCCAGCTAAGGTAAAGGAGTATTCTATGATGATTAGTGCAAATAACAAAGGTACTAAGAGAATTGTGGAGCCTGATGAGCAATTGAATGTTGAACCTGTGGTAGCTATTGTGAAAGATCTTGTCACTAGAAATATAGAGGATGGGCACGTTGTCTTCTGTGAAGATGCTTCTAATATTATCTCTCATCCTACTAAAGCTAGAAAAGCTAGTTTTCCCGTGCTTTTTGTTAAAATTGGTGATCATTGCTACTATGGTTTGTGTGATATTGGTGCTAGTTCTAGTGCTATTCCTTATGAGCTTTACAGGGAAATTATGCATGAAATTGGTCCTTGCGAGCTTGAGGTCATTGATGTGGTTATTCACCTTGCTAATAAGGAAACCATATGACCTATTGGTATTGTAAGAGATGTGGAGCTTCTTTGTGGTAAAATTAAGTATCCTGCTGATTTTCTAGTGCTTAATTCAGCAGCTAGCAAAACTTGTCCTATCATTTTTGGTAGACCTTTCTTGAACACTTGTGGAGCTGTTATAGATTGTAAGAAGGAAAAAGTTTTAACTAAGTTTGATGGAGATTCTTATGAGTTTAACTTTTCCAAATTTGCTAACGCTCCTTGTGAAAATGGTTTGCCTAATAAAGATTTAAGGATGGAACAACTTGCTTCTATTGATCCAGTTTATGACCTTGGACCTCTTTTTGGTAACTGTAAGTATGCTCATTCTAAAGATAAAGTTGTTGCCAGTGACAGTTATATTGTCAAATTTATTCAAAGTTCTACTGAAAGTTATTATGAGAGAGATAAACATGGTTTTATGCATCTCAATAATATTAAGTTTCCCCGTTTTATGTTGAAAGCTTTAAAGTTGCATCTGTTTTGTCTTCCTATGCTGGTGGCTTTTTGTTTCAACACTTTGTTTTCTCATGATACCCCCATGCATAGGAAGTGGGTTAGACTCAAATGTGTTGGTTATTTGCTTCTTGGTGCTCTCTTTCACTTCAAATATATATCTCCTTTGTGAGCATCTTTGAAAGTTTCAAGCCCAACTTAAAGGCATTAAAAAAAGTACTTGTTGGGAGATAACCCAAGAGTTTTGTCGAGTCTTGGAAGTTATTACCTCAGTAATAACCGCTCCTTATCCTTTTTGTTTTGGTTTTTGTGTCAAGTCCAACTACTTTTGTGAAGTAGAGGAGTTGTGAAAAGTGGCTGTCCTGGGATAGATTTTTGTGCTGCACCGTAAAAATTCGTGAGGGAGCTCAGTACATCGGATGGAGCTGTATTTTTCTGAGCTTGTTCTCCAAGTTGTTACCCAACTTTCATTATTTCTGCACTTTTTGATTTGAGCAACAGAAGGTTTTTGAAAAAATCAATCTTTACCTGCTGGTCTGTTTTGACAGATTTCTGTTATCATTTGCATTTGCCTCTTATTGAAGTTTTTGTTTTGATAGATTTCAGTTGAAGTGTGAACCTAAAGCTTTATTGTTTTTGCTTACACTAATGTTTACATTGAGGTTTGTGTGAGACCTTGTAGGAAAGGAAATTCCAGGAGAAGGAGAAAAGGAATCTGCAGAGTTCGTCTTTGAATAGGTAAAAGTGGTGAAAACAGAAGGTTCGTGAAAATCCAATCATTTTATATTTTTGATGTTTTTAATACATAAGGGAAGTTACGAGATGGAACAGAGGAGGAAACAGAGTCTAGGGTGGACAAACCCACCCCAAGCGCGAGGCCCAGCCTGGCCGCGCCTGGAGGGGGTGTGCCTCCCCTGAGCTCCGACTCCGCCTCGTTTCCATGTCAAAACCTTCCTTATGCTTTGAAACTTCGTAATATATAACCCCCCCCGGATTCCCCGAGGTTCTTGCATCATGTTCTCGTCATGTTTTCGTTTCAATCTGTTTCTAGCAGGAAACTTCTCAAGTTTAGAGCACCATGGTCTCTGCCAACGACAAAGGCAATAAGCCCGAGGAAGACGGTCCTCGCAAACCCAAGGAGGAAGAGATTTTGGTAGGTTATGAAGGAGACATGTAGGATGACAAGCAACCGGACACCCGCACTACCGTCGCAAGGATTGGATTGGTGGCAAAACCTACCAAGCTTAAGAGGATAGCACGGATGTCTATAGGAGGGAAATCTCGACATCATACCCTCTCTCCACGGTCACCTCCTCCAAGTACCAAGAAACCCTTCCACACTCTTATACATGAGCGTCAATAAAAACATGTGCCCAAAGGGAACTTGCCCTCGATGTGGGATATGCCTCGTTCTAACCATGCAGGGGAGGAGCACACTAAGAAAGAAGCGTGGGGAAAGAATAGTAAGGACTGGAACTCTCGGTCCGATATGATCATGAACCGCATCGAGCAAAATTCGGAGTTGATTCGTACTCTAACCTTTGAGGAGTTGAGGAAGCTGATTGAAGAGCTTATCAAGAGAACACCACCACCACTGAAGGAGTAATTCGTCATCAGGTTTGGCATCCCCTTGGCTTGTTCCAAGCTTGTGGGAGTGCTGCGGTATCACCACCATTATCTTTTATGTTTTACCTTTTTAGTGGATTCATATCTTTGGTAGAGAGGTTATCTTATAGTTTGGTTTGCATGTGGAAGTATCTCCCCTTTAGTTGATTATCTATGTATCCCTTGGTGTGAGTGCCTTTATTGGAATATTAATGAGAAGTCTCATGTTTTACTTTTTGCACTTCTTATTTTAGTTTGCAATCTCTGTTATATGTTGGATCTTGTTGATCAGTATTGGCATCACTTTGGGATCATCAAGTGGATCTAAATTGGTTTTGGCAAACCGAGTTCTGGTTAGTAGCAATACTTTTGTATGTTTGAAAGAAAAGATAAAGAGCTTACAGGTATTTTGTATCATTTATTTTCTTTCTTGTTGGCTCATGAGCTTAGTATTCTTTATTTAACATCTTTTGTGTCTTCAAGAAAGATTGCATGTTTGGCTTTATTACTTGTATTTTTGCTTGTTTCTTTCAACTCTCTTGCTTGCTACCCAGCCTTGCTAGCCAAAAACCTGTTTTAAGAAGGCATACTTCTCATGTTTCCAATCCCTTTGAACCAAAACCTTTGCCATTTGTGTCCACCATATCTACCTAGTAGCATTATTGCTATTCCAAGCAAATTCTCAAGATTCGTCTACCTTTCGAATTAAAAAGTATTTTATTATGTGAAAACTAGTTAGTAAAGCTCTCACGAACTTGATGGCACACCTTATTTTCTTGCCCCTAATAGACTTGAACCATTGTGCCATAGAAGTTGTATATGCTTGCATCTATACGGTGGAATTAGCAGAACCGTGCTGTCACGGGGAACGTTTTCAACATTGCACTTGTACTTTGTACCCAGTTGATATCGTGCTCTTTTGTCTATGGATGTCAACGGTGTGAAATAAAGAGGGAACTTGTAAGTCCATGGAGTATGTATTTTGTGTTAGAGAAACACATGGGCCGCTAGCCTAAGCCATGCCTAATCATGGTGGAAACTTGCAGCATCACCATAGTGAGCTATCTATGAAGCATCCTCAGTAAAAAGCTATGTATATAGTAAATAAAAAGATCGCTGAGATGCTCATTGTCTGCTTGCCTTGTCATTTTGGTTATGGGAAAGCTCTTGTACCATGTGCAAGGGGTACCCCGTTAGTGGTTCTCAATAATATGCAAGTACTTACAATGACAAGAACTTACCGGTGACTGAAGTTGAGTAGCATGAGGAGTGGCCCTCATATTCAAGGGACATGAGATTGCCAACTTATATTTCGTCAAGCATATACTCCATCCTTGTGCACTTTAACCTTAATCATCTCAAGATGCCTATGATAGGGGCAATGAGGGCTCAAAACTAGTAAGTATCATAATCTTTTGGAAGCTCTGTATGACTTGTAATCCCTGCTACCCTCTATGAAGGGACCTTTCTCCTATTTTCCAAGTTGAGTCAGTAAACCTACTTCCTCTCTATCTCCAGCAAGCATTTGAGTTGTTGTGTTTCAAGTATTCATATGGTGATTTATTCAATCATGTTCTTTATCTTCCTTGTTTGCACAAAACTCTTATCTATTGAGTATTACTTTGAAAGCCTTCATTGAAAACCTTTTTGAGCAAAGAGTGCTCCTGTTATAAAACTTCTACAAATAGCTTTTTGTGAAACTGTTTGCCAGCTGTTCTCTGACCAGGAACAAGAGTTTGCCAATTCCCATTATGATTTATCTTTATGCATCTCTATTGTGACTCTTGTACTTGTTGCAAGCTAAGTTATATAATGGTGAGATGCTTTCTTCTATGAGTTGTGTAATGGTAAGTGTGATGCTTCTTGTCCGTATTCTTTTATCGACACTTCACTCCATAAACCTGTGGACATGTTTCATGAGCTCACTTTTCGCTTGGGGACAAGCGAAGGTTTAAGCTTGGGGGAGTTGATACGTCCAATTTGCATCACCATTCTATATCATAATTTACCTCTATTCATTGATATATGTATTATTATGAGGTATTACTTATGTCTTTTTCATCTGTTTATGCATGTTGGATGATTCTTGGAGGATGAACTGCCGGAGTCTGGATTCTGATGGAAAAGAAGGCGTTTCGGTGCAATTTCGCGAAGATCGGAAAAATACGAAAAAAATATGGGAAAATATTATTTTTCCAGAAGATTGAGGAAGCCAGAAGGATGAGCGAAGAAGGGACGCAGGGGGCCCACACCCCCTAGGCGCGAGCCCACCCTGGGCCACGCCTAGGGCAGGTGTGGCCCACCTTCCTGGCTCCCGACTCCGCTCCTTCGCCTATATCTTCCCTATGGAACCCTAATACTAAGGGGGCGACCATAAATAGATTTCCGCCGCCTCTACGGGGCGGAAAACACCGAGAGAGAAAGATCTCTCCGGCAGACAGATTTCTGTCGGGGAAACTCCTTCCCGGAGAGGGGAGATCGTCGCCATCAACACCGTCATCAAGATAGGTTCATCGGGATCATCATCATCATCCACACCATCATCTACACCAACACCATCATCACCACTTCGTCCCGCTGTAAAAATTGTGTTGGATATTACTTTAGTTCTTAGGGAAAACTTTTCCGGTGTTAATTACTATTGTAGTTGATGCTTGTGAGTGGAACCATTGGATTATTGTTTATGTTCAGATTGTTATCCATCACCATATCATCTTTGATCTTGATCCATATGATGTCTCGTGAGTAGTGTCGTGGTATTGCCGACGAGTACGCCATGGAGGGGTCCTCACAGTGCGTGTTTAGAGACGTGGGGGAAGGAGGACGGTTGATGGGTACGAGGTAACACAGCTTACCCAGGTTCAGATCCCACGGCGGTGGCAGAATCCTACTCCTGCTATAAATCACTATAAGGGCAATACGCCGAGTTATAGGGATTGGTTCGCTGTGCGAGGTTGTCTGAAGTTGTAAGTTATTGTCTGAGATTGTACCCTAAAGGCTCCCATAGGCCCGACTTATATAGTCGCCAAGTCCTAGGGTTATAGGGAAAAGTCCTAGCCGGACAGGTTATAGAGTCCTACACCGTATATTACTAGTCTTGTGTATCTTGCACTCGAAGGCTCCGGGTACGTCGGTGACTCCAACCGTAGCCTTCCTTTATCCGGCATGGGCCTCCCTTCTAGATCCATCTAACTGGGCTGCCCAGCAGGCCATGGACCATGCTACCAACTGTGGGCCAACCGTGTTATCCGGATAGGAGACATGCTATGTGGATACCCATATAGCATATCCCTAACAGTATCCCCTGGAGAACTCCGAGATCTCGCGCCGTCTTGCCTCTTCACGTTTGAATGCTCCGTCCAGATGGATGTCAGCAAATCGTCAAGCAATATCTTGTAGTCCTCCCAAGGAACCCTCAAGGTTTTCTCCATCTTCAATATGTAAGTCAGAGAAATGCTGAATCTTCCGCCGTATCGCACCTCTTAGTCCTTAGTGGCCGATTTGGATATCGCCCATGCCATAATCTTCGATGTGGCTCATACGCCTATGTCGATAGGGCGACATAGACGTGGTCGACGCCTCATAACTCACACATGCGAGAACGCATAATCATGTCCGATTTTCCGCTTGTGCGTCTGACCGCTGGCGGCGATGGTTGGGACGTGGCGAAATTTCCTCGCACGTTCGCACACACGTCGTCTACGCGGCAACCGTCCGATCAAGCTGCACGAATCTTGATGCTAGAGATCATAAATAGTAACTGCGGTGGAACTTTTTACTTTTCACCTCATTCTCTCCTCGCACCGTCTTCTTCCTCCAGCGAGCACCCCCTCGATCTCTCCACGCAATCTTCGCGAAAAACCCTAGCTCCAATTTTCGCTAGTCACCTTCAAACTCACTCAATGGCCAGCAGCAGCTCCACTCCTTCCATGGAGGCGGCGGGCGAAGCCGCGGCGAATCCGGCGAGCTCCGTCGTCGTGCCCCCAGAGGGTCTGGTCATCCCCGTCTCGGCGGTGGTCGAGTCCACCGGCGGCGACCATAATCCAGCGACGCTGGAGCCACTGGAGGAGGAGCTCGACTCCCACAAAGGGGATTGGCGCGGTTCGGACATCACAGACCGCGATATCAAGGAGCTGATCGTCGAGGGCTACCTCCCTGCGACGGAGGGGCTCGCCTGGCGGGCGGCACTGGCCGACGAGGTGACACCTTCTCCCCAAGCCGGAGAAAAGGTGTACCTCAAAGCCCAATTGGTACGCGGCGTTCCCTGCCCATCTCTAACTTCTTCCTTTCCGTCTTGAATCACTATCGAGTCCAGCCCCAAAACCTCTCTCCCAATAGCATCCTAGCGCTTAGCAATTACGCGGCGCTCTGCGAGGGTTACTTAGGGATTAAGCCTAGGCTAGATCTCTTCATGTATTTCTTCACCGTCAAGCGTGAAGCGGAGCGATGAGACGAACTTAGAAATTGTGGCACCATAAGCTTCAAGATCCGTCCTGGCCGGCGGTTCCCCGACATCGTCGGCCACGAGTCCTGCAAGAAATGGCAGCGTACTTACTTCTACGAGCTAGATATCTCTCTGGCTGGCTGAGAAGTAACGTACCCGGACTTCGTCGACGGAGCCGCCGCCAAAACTTCGACATGGAGATCCCAAGCCTCCCTTCCCTCCGACATTGACGCTTCCCGCGCCATAAGGCGGATAGAGTGGTTCGTAGAGACGGGTTTGACCGGCTTGGACCTAGCCATGTGCTGGTTCATCAGACGAATCCAACCTCTGCAGACTGCCAAGCGATGATGCAGTATACCAGCGATAGAAGGGATAGCCTCCGCATCTCCGTGGACAATTTCTCGGCGACTCGTAAGCTCCGCCTCAAGGACATCGTCAAGGTGAAGGACATGAAGCGTGCTTCACCATCACCTACATGTTGTTGAGACAAGTGCCCAAAGGTATCTTGTTTATTTTCCGTGTATGACATATACTTCAGTTCTTCCGTCTAGCCATTACCATCTCATCTAACACGGTGGTTCTTCTCTTTATAGCTTAGCGACATAGATGAGGACAACATGGCTCCTCAAATCTATGATCCAAAGATGAAAGAAGTCACCGTCGTGTCCGACGACGATGCTCCATTGACGCGAAAGCGGAAGAGCTCCACCTCTGACGCTGCCGACGGAGGCAAGAAGAAGAAGAAGACGGAGGGTGGAGCCTCCAAGAAGACTACCGCCGCCCTGGAGGCGGAGAAGAGAAAAGTTACCGGGATCCCCTTTGACAAAGCACCCCCACTTGTGTAAGCTTCTTTCTCTCCGACATTGTCTATTTATCTGTTTTGCTCCTGTACTTATGCATTTTGCACGTTTCAGGAAGAAAGCCACGACCAGCTTGAAGAAGACCTCCAAATTATTGGAGGCTTCTAGAACCATCAAGGATATACTGCATCGCGACGCATCTCCCGCCATCGCCCCTGTCACTCCCTCCGTCAAGCCCTCGTCTGCCCCGACCATAGTTTAAAAAACTAGACCGGTGATCGAACCGGTGAGGCTGTCGGTTTAGATTTTTACTGGTCGGACCGTCGGTTTACTGGTTCATTGTCTGGTTTTTTAAGCTATAAAATCATATATATATACTGATAAATACTGCAATAAATAGATAAATATACATGAAAAATATGATAGACTTAGAATCTGCTTCACGTAATAAGATGTAAATGCTCTCGATTCACAATGCCATAACTAATTGATTGTGCATGTCTGAGTCAGACGGTCTGACTGATACAAAAATACATTTAATCTGTTACGTGAATAAACATCAAAGACCACGACCATAGTTTGACAAGTGCAACAATTATTTAAGCTTTAAGAGTAACTACAAAAGAGGTTTGATTTTTGTATGGACAACAAACATCAGTGGATGTGATGGTTAACAGCATGTAAGGCACCTCGCAGGTGGAAGGTTCGAATCCCTTCTAAGGGAATTAATTTTTCCAACGTTTGAGAGTTGAGCCGGTCAGACCGGTGGCCGGTTTAATGATGAAAACCAGCGGTTTAACCACGGTTCAGGCAGTTTAATCCGGTTCACTTGCGCGTCCGGTCCACTGCGCTTAAGTAACCTACAGGGCCTCCGGTTCCGGTTGAACCGGCGGTCCGGTCCGATTTTTAGAACTATGGCCCCGACAAGCTCACAAGCTAAGGAGGCGTCTGGCCCTTCCGCCATGGAAGTGTACTCAGGTTCCTCTACCGAGGTCGCTGTTATCGGCGAAGCGACGCAGAGAGTGCACCACCAAATGGTCAAGCTCATTAAGGATGCCATCGGTGGTGGAAGCAGGTACTTCTGCCGTAGGCGGCGCCCCTGCACCCATGAAAGTCATAGCTTATCCAAAGATAGTCTATCCGGTACTTACATCGGGTAGCACTGCTCTGGTCCCTGGTGCGGCGCCGACATCTCCGACGTGCGGTCTAGAGGAGCTCCTCCGACAAGCAGAAATCTTGCAAGGAAACAGCGTATCCTTTGGCAAGCTGCTGGCTGAGAGTGCTACCAACCTCAAGATCATTGCACTTGTAAGTTTTATTTGCCCTTTGCATTTCATATGAGTATTCCACTGTAGCCCCCGAGGATGTAGACGGAAAACCATAGGTCTTTGCGTCTAGATGCTCTAAGAGTGACTAAGCTAGAAAACTTCTCACTGTAGCCCCCAAGCATATAGGTGGAATGAATTATTCCGACTAGATGCTTTAAAAGTAGCATACGAAGTGTTTATAAATTTCAATACTGTAGCCCCCAAGCCTCTAGTTGTAACTGAATTAGTTCCGGCTAGATGCTTAAAGAAAAGCTAAGCATATATCCGAGTTAAAAACTTTATACTGTAGCCCCCAAGCTTCTAATCGAAAACTGAATTAGTTCCAAATAGATGCTTTAAAGAAAGACTAAGCATATTGCTAAGTTAAAAACTCTCGATGTAGCCCCCGAGCGTCTAGGTGGAATTTTTCGGCTAGATGCTCCAAGCAGACCAAACAACGTTTAACTTTTTCCTTTTTTTTACAGAACGAGAATGCTCGGAGGGGCATGGCCAACGACAAGTATCAGAAGATGCGCGCAGACTTGGAAGCTGAAAAGGGTAAAAATGCCTTCTTGAAGGAACATATCACCAAGAGCAAGCGTTTGTTTTCTTTTTCGCATTCCGGCTTGGTTTTGTGCCCATAGTCTCCGACTACTCACTGTGTACTTTGCTTTCTCCGACTTGCAGAAACCATTGCCAAGACTAAGGACATTGTCGAGCAATCCAAGCACATTCAGGAGCTGGATAGCGAGAACATGATCCTTAAGTAGGAGAGAAAAGACATGCTGAAGATGCATGAAGAATCCATGAAAGTCCCGCATGACTCCGCCACCGAGGAGATCAACCGCTTGAAGGAGGAGATCTCGATCTTAAGAGATCAGAAGAAAGCTGCCGACGAGCAGAATCAACGCCATCATGAGGCGTACAAGCTCCTCCAACAAGAACGGGACTCCTTGGTGGATACCCTCTGGCAGGCTGAGGCCAGCATCTTCAGTAAGTAATTCTCCGTCTTGGAATTCTGTAGTCTAGATACTCTAATTTTTTGAACTCATGTGCTCCTTGTCGGAATTTGCAGATCCTATGGGTTTAACCCATTCACCTCCTCCATCCCAGGAATGCACGGTTCTTGTCGGCAACTTCATCAACACCGCCATCACGCAAGGCAAAGAGATTGCCAAGCCCCTCCAAATTAACATCAAGGCATCGGACTCTGTGGCGAAGTAATCGGAGATCCTGCGCCGAGCCCCCGAGCGTATCTCAAGCTGGAAAACTTCATGTGCATGGGCTGGCGCTATCCATGGTGAAGGCACACTACGAAGATGCCGACATCGACACGGTGACCTCTGGCATTCCCGACGTAGATGACGATGGCAAAGAGATTAATCATGAATCCATTTTGTCGTCACTCGCGGGCTATGATACCAGAGTAGCCGAGTTAGTCGACGTCAACGTCTTCATGCCAATGAACACCATCGATGGCGGCAACCAAAGCTCCTCTGAGTCCCTTCACACCGCCGACTTCGAGGGTGATTCTCCGGCTGCTGATGACGCTGCTTCCAAGTCGCCTGCGCTAAAGGAATGAAAAACAACTTGTAATATTTGTTTCACCTTTGATGCGTATGCGGAAAAAACTATGTATTTAACTTAAGGCGGAAAATAATGTTGTATGTCCTGCTACTTAAGAATCAGTTTCCAGCATGTATATATTTTTTAAGCAAGTGTTGGCTTATCCATTACTTTGGTTCTTATGCTTGACTTTTGGTGAGTCGGAAGACTCGTTGTCGGAACCATGTGCTCAGGTGATGATGCCCAATGGAACCGTCAATAACCTAAGCACAAAATCGCCGACAATAAGTGCCAAAAGTCACTACTCCAGAATCCACATAAAAATGACAAAGAACGTGTAGACCAGAAAACTTAAGCTAACTCCCGTAGGAGGAATTTTCACAAGTGCAATCGCAAAACTTGTGTATAAAGGTTTTATATGATCCAAAAATGAACACTAAAGGAGGTAAAAAACTCAGAAATATGAGTGAACCAGAGAGCTTTATTTCATTGATCATATAAGAGGTACACAATTAGATAAAAAATGCTAAGTGTAAAAAGAACGTAGATGTGCTATGTTCCATGGCCGTCCCAATGGTGACAAACACCTCTCGAGACGTGACGGCATTGTTGGCTGGCTCGTCGCGCGTGTACTCCTCCTCCATCTCCTGCATGGCTGAGTCTAGTTCCTCTGGACTGAAATCTATCTCCTCCGAATCTACACTGAAGTCGGCATAAAGCGCGTCAATCACAGAGTCGGAGGGTGCCAAGACTTCCTCGATGACGGGCGGTGGAGGTGCAACAACGGCGACGATGACTGGAGGTGGCGGCGCAGCTTCGACGATGGCGGCCGGAGGTGGTGGTGGCGGTGGCTGAATCGGAGGGGCTCCGTCAATGAGCGCAAGCGCTGTCTGAGCTGCTGCTTCAGCCTCCGCGTGGTTGTTGACGGTGTTCACCATGCCTTCAAAGGTAAGGCGTCCCGACGCCTGCTGCCGTATTAGAGAATGTCGGAGAAGCGTGCCATGGTCCAGTCCTTCCACAAAGTGATACATAGAATCATCATTGGGGTAGTGGGCCAGATCGGCTCGTATACGGAGCCACCTGGCCAGGTAATCGCGGGGGTTTTCACCCTCTCTCTGAACGCAACGCGCCATGTAGAAGATGGTAACCACGCCGACAAACTTGGATCTCTGCTGTCCAGACGCACGGGCGAAGCCGGCGGACTTGCAATGATCTTCCACCTTTATATCCTGCATAGGGGCGGTTTGGGTGGGCCTTGAATGTTTTTGATCTTTGCCGGCAAACTCTAAAGAGAGATCCGACATCGATCCTTCCGCGAACGTATCCTGCCCGTAGGCGGTCTGTGCGGGCCTTGATGCTCCTCCGACTCCCAGGGAACTAGTGCCCGAGTCAGTTTCGCCAATAAAGAGGTGGATGTCTCCGATAGGAACGATCGAGCACCGTGTAGGGTTCGTCTTCGCCGGGATCTAGAACTCGTCGAGAGGGACGATCGGAACGTTGCCGGAGAAGAGAACGCGACCGATGGCTACGGTTTCACCGATTCCCGCGAAGATCTTGGTCCTCGCCCGCTGAAGAGCCTGAAGCACCTCTTGCCCCACGGTGGGCGCCAACTGTCGTGGTATTGCCGATGAGTACACCATGGAGGGGTCCTCATAGTGCGTGTTTAGAGACGTGGGGGAAGGCGGACAATTGATGGGTACGAGGTAACATACTTACCTGTGTTGAGATCCTACAGCGTTGGCGGAATCCTACTCCTGCTATAAATCACTATAAGGGCAATACGCCGAGTTACAGGGATTGGTTCGCTGTGCGAGGTTGTTTGAAGTTGTAAGTTATCGTCTAAGATTGTGCCCTAAAAGCTCCCATAGGCCCGACTTATATAGTCGCCAAGTCCTAGGGTTACAGGGAAAAGTCCTAGCCGGACAAGTTACAGAGTCCTACACCATCTATTACTAGTCTTGTGTATCTTGCACTCCAAGGGTCCGGGTACGTCGATGACTCCAACCGTAGCCTTCCTTTATCCGGCATGGGCCTCCCTTGTGGATCCATCTAACTGGGCCGCCTAGCAGGCCATGGGCCATGGTACCAACTGTGGGCCACCCGGGTTATCCGGATAGGAGACATGCTATGAGGATACCCATATAGCATATCCCCAACAAGTAGTTCGTCTAGTTCTTGAGGACATGGGAGAAGTCATGTTGTTATTAGTGGATTTGTGTTAAGTTATTATTCAATGGTTTAGTATTTAAGTTGTGGTGCTATTCTTCTAGTGGTGTCATGTGAACGTCGACTACATGATACTTCACCATTTATGGGCCTAGGGGAATGCATTGTGTATTTGTCTACTAATTGTGGGGTTGCCGGAGTGAAAGAAACCTGAACCCCCGTCAGGACACCTTTGCACAAGGGAGTGTAGGATCTTAGAGTTTAAGGCTGTGGTTAGATTTATATCTTAATTACTTTCATGTAGTTATGGATGTTTGCAGGGGGTTTAATCACAAGTATGAATTAGTCCAAGTAAGGTTGGTACATTAGCACAGGTTCACCCACACAACGCTTGCAACACCAAAGAAGAGTACTCAGCTATCTGAAGCGAAAGCACTTGACAGAATTCCCATGTGTCCTCGAGAACATTTGGTCCTTATAAGTATTTCCACCGGCTTGTCCTTTGCTAAGAAAGGATTGGGACACTTGCTGCGTTTGTTCTTTGTTACTTACACTTTGTTTTGTTGCCTTATTAAAAAACCACTAAAAATCCGTTTGCTAAGTATTTACAGAGATTTCCCGCTCCATACCACCAATCAACACCTTCTGCTCCTCGTTGGGATTGACACTCCTATTTATCAAAAGTACTACGATACACCCCCTATACTTGTGGGTCATCACCTGCACAACACAACCACAGTACTTTGCCCAACTTATAGTGAGGTTGTCAATCTCACCGGTTTGCTGAAAATAAAGGATTAAACATATAGTGTGGAAGAAAGTAATTGCTTTGTAGGAATTGCAGAAAGTAAACAGTAGGTAGTAGATTGAATATCAGTGGGAAGGAATGGACCGGGGTCCACAGTTCACTAGAGGTGTTTCTCCATAAGATAAATAGCATGTTGGGTGAAGAAATTACAGTTGGGCAATTGACAGGATAGAGAAAGCATAATCAATGCATATACATGTCATGATGATTGCTATGAGATTTGTTTAGGCATTACAACATAATACATAGACAGTAATCCAACTGCATCTATGACTAATAATCCACCTTCAGGTTATCATCCGAACCCCTTCCAGTATTAAGTTGCAAGCAACAGATAATTGCATTAAGCAAAGTGTGTAAAGTAAACAATACAATTGCCCCATGGACAAAGGATTGTTGTTTTCTTCCTAGTAGCAACATCACATCTACAACCTTAGAAGTTTCTGTCACTCTCCCAAATTACTAGAGGCATGAAACTACTATCGAGCATAAATACTCCCTCTTAGAGTTGTAAGCATCTACTTGGCCAAGATAGCTACTAGCAACGGAGAGCTTGCAAGATCACAAACAACATAGACATGATAGAATCAATAATCAATATGACATAGTATCTCAATATCCATCGGATCCCAACAAACACAACATATAGGATTACAAATAGATGATCTTGATCATGAACGGAGCTCACAAGATCTAGACATGATAGCACAAAGGAGGAGAAACTACCATCTAGCTACTGCTATGGACCCATAGTCTAAGGATGAACTACTCACGCATCACACCGGAGGCTGGCATGGTGATGAAGAAGGCCTCCAGGGTGATATCCCCTCTCCGGCAGGGTGCCGAGAAGAGTTTCGGATCCCTCCTGATCTAGGTACGATGGTGGCGGCGGCTACGGACTTTTTCATGGATTTATGATCGGGTCCTTAGGGTTTCTGCCTCGAGGGGCTTATATAGGCGAAGGGGCAAGGTCGGTGGCCGCTCGAGGGGCCCACACCATGCCTAGGCGCGGCCAGGGGTGGGCCCGCGCCTAGGGTTGGTCGGGCCGCCTCGTGGCTCTCCTCCGTCTCCGCTTTGGACTTCGTCTTGTGTCGGGAAATAGGAACTTCTGCTTTTGGTGGGAACTACGCGGGTGATCGCAGTTGGTGGATAGGAGGGGTTCGTCATTGTAGAGCACGGGAGTGAGCAGGCAGAGATGCCTACAAAATGAAGCTCCTGGATATGGGCATGTGCGGCTAGGGTTGGGAGAGAGTGAAACTGGGAGCTATGGGAGTGGGGAATTTTGTAAGTGTTTCATGGTGGGCTTACTTGGGCTGCTAAACTTGGAAGCGGATGTACCTAGTTGTCTATTTGCGATGAGGTCATATCACAAAGGAGGCACTCCAAAAATTGTTGCTAAATAAGTTGGCAGCGAAGGCACTCCTTGTCTTGAAAAAAACTGATCCTCGAAAAATGCCAGGTCCATTGAACTTCATTAAGGTCCCTAAAAGTTAAAAATACGCAAAACAGGGTTTTTCTGTCCTACGAGTTATAATAAACCAAATAAAGGTGATCATTGATAAATCCCAAAAATCAATGTAAACATTCGTTATAACATTGTACAAGATGCAAATATGTTCAAACATGTGATAATAAACTACAAAGTTCATGTATGCATTTTACATGCATCACGCACGTGTCCCAACTGTCGCGCAGAAACTTCATTTCCCCTCCCGTCGATGCCACCTACCGCTCCCACCGCACATAAGTTGCTTGAACAAGTTCTATACACAATTTCATTTCTCATGTTTAGTTGTTTAATTTAGATTTTAAACAAATATCTATTGTGTTTGTAGATGGTTTCAATCACGTATTCATCCTGAGCAGTATGCCATGGATGAGGATGAAGCCATCTGTATGCATTTTATTATGCACAAGAACAAGCAACCAAAGCACGTCAGTTTGGTGTTCGACAGTGAAGTGATTCGGAGGAAGCAGATTGATGCTGACCAAAGGCTCATGCACAACTACTTCAACGCCAATTCGGTGTTTCCTGAGTGCTTGTTTCACATCTGGTTTCGGATGTCCATCAACTTGTTCAAAGAGATTTCCGAGCATGTGAAGATTCAAGATCGCTTCTTCGAGCAACGGAAGAATTCCATCGTGGAACTTGGGCATAGCACCTACCAAAAGGTGACAGCCGCATTGCGGCAGATGGCATATGGCATCCCGGTTGAATTTGTAGATGATCATTTGGTAATGAGTGAGGGTCAAAGCATCAAGTGTGTCAAATTAAACTCTTTGCAATTGCAATGGTGAAAGCTATGCTACAATGATGAAGACACCGTGAGGATCTTGGAGATGAACAAGGCTCGTGGATTTTTAGGTATGTTTGTCTCAATCGGTTGCATGCATTGGAGGTGGAAGAACTGTCTTGCATCATGGCATGGACAATTTAGAGGGCACAAAAAAATGCAACCATTATTTTAGAGGTTGTGGCAGATTATGAGACATGGATACGACATGCATTTTTTGGGACACCCGGTTTCTTGTAACGACATCAATGTTCTTCAACGGTCTCCACTCTTTACCAAGCTAGCCAATGGAGAGTCACCATCGGTGGAGTCCATACCCAAGAACCACACATACAAGATGGGTTACTACCTTGCGTATGGAATCTACCCGAAGTGGGCAATATTTGTGAAGCCATTCATTACACCCAAAGGTATGAAAGAACTTGACTTCCACAATTGTCCAACGGCGTCTACGAAAGATTCAGCATTTGGGATTTTGCAAGCACAATTTTCTATCGTTAGAGGTTTGGCTCATTTTTGGGATCAAAAGATACTATGGTACATCATGACCGCTTGCATGATCATGCATAACATGGCCATTCAAGACGATCATGGAAAAAATGATGTCTATGATATCGATGACTTGATGAGACGACAAGTAAGGCCACAACGTAATGGAGACCGCATTGCATGTTTTCTCGAAGCTTACCATGACATTAGAGACTGTAATGTGCATGAGGAGTTTTGAAAGGACCTCATCGAGGAGTGGTGGAACTAGAATGAACGCCAAAACCACTAGTTATTTCTCCATTTGTATGTTACTGTTGTTGTTTTGTGATGAACCATTTGATAAACTATTTTTTGTGTGCTACTTGATGAACTATTTATGTTATCATGTACGTAATAATTAAAGTACTATTTTAGTTTTATTTGTTTACTTTCATTTGAATTCAAGTTTATATTCATATGTATGCAAATATGGAGAAAAAATAGCGGTAGTGGCGCGACATCCGTGCCCTATTATAGAGCATCTGCTGTGGCAACCGTGCTACAAAATAAGGCAGCTGGTAAAACGACGGTCGTTTTGGTGCCCTATATGTCATATAGATGATCTCAGTTTGTAGCCTCTTGGCTCTTACATGTGCATGAGAGAACCGTGGAAGAGCAGAGAAGAATAAAGGACCGATAGAGTTGGGAACTAAATAACAATTTGATACTCGATCAGATAAGGAATGTTTTGTATCTTAGCTTCATCTACCTTACAACGCACTTGGAAAATTGTTTCATGTATTTTCGAAAGACTATATTTTTAAAAGGAAATAGCTTATGCGGTTATGGACAACAAATGATTTCATTGAGGAGAAGGGTGAAAGCACATTACAAGTCATAGAAGGCTATCTAATGGAGTTGACTGGAAGAAACATGCTACACCTTGTTGAGAGAAATTCATTTGGTAGGATGAAGAAATTCAGAATGCATAACATCTTACGGCCTCTATTCTCTCAACACGAAGCGTCACCACCCGGGGCTTAAAGTGTTTTTCCTTTTTATTGTAAATCCACTAATTTATTAAACGGGACAATGATTACACTCAGACTGAATCACATCAGTAAGGATTCAAGGAATTACATCGAAACGAACTGGACTAACTACGCTTAAAGCTTCTTTAGCACAACAATGTGCTGCTTTATTACCTTCTCTACCTATATGAAGAAGCTTGACCTCCTGGAAAAAATTGCATAAAACCTTCATCTCCTTAATTATGTGAGCCCCCATGAATCTTGGCTCCTTGTCCTCCTTCCACATTTTTACAACCGAGCCGCAGTCGGTTTGGATGATGAGCTTGGGAATCCCAAGTCTAACAGTCGCATCTAGGACTTCCTAACAAGCAAGTAACTCGATGACAAGAGGGTCATCCACATATGCATGCTTCCAACACCGAGCCTCAACAAACACCGCCATATTATTGTAAAGGACATAGCCCGAACCAGCTTCGCCTGTGCTACAGTTTAGAGAACCATCTGCGTTAACCAGGGACCAACCAGTAGGAGGTCTCTCCCATCTTGGCACACTCTTCATCAATGCAATCTAAGGAGGCAGTATCTCGAGCAGGGCTAGTTGTTCTTCAATCAGTTACATTGATCCCAACGGCTTGTACTTCTCTTCCCCATGCACGTACTTGTTCCTGCTAGACCATATACACCATAGTAGTGTCATCACGATCGGGATGTACTCTGCTGACAGGAAGGGGCCCATCAGTAAGTCCTGCACCCAAGAAGCCGGGTGCAATCACGGCAAACAAACCCCAAAATGATCAAACGCCACTGACCAGAACTGCTTGGCATGATCGCATGTGACCAAAGCATGAAGTAGCGATTCTTCATCATGCCCACAGAGTTTGCACGTGTCATTGTCCATGATATGTCTCCTGGATAGTTCAGAAGATGATGGAAGAAATCCTTTGATGGCACGCCAACAGAAGACCCGAACCTTGGGGATCACTCGAAGCCTCCATAACTTCTTCCACATTGTTGTCGAGTTTGATGTTTCCAGGACATCCACGATGTCTTGTGCAAGCAAACGATAAGCTAACTTGACAGAGCATACTCCTGTCTTCTCCTCGTTCCAGGCCCGGGAAATCGTCGCCTCCATGCCGTGGACGTGGCAAGCAAAGAGACACTTCCGTATCCATGGGGCTGAGGGTATTACGTACCAGCTCTTCATTCCATTGACCAGGCGCCTGGTCAATCAAATCCACGACACGTGTTAAATTTGTGTCCGTGTTGATGGTGAGTGGTTTAAGACCTGGAACTTCTGGAAGCCATGGATGCGACCACAGAAGAGTGTCGGACCCATCTCCCACCCGACGAACCAGCCCCCTCTTCATCACGTCTCTTCCAGAAATTATGGCCTTCCACACTTTTGAAGCGCTTTGAGGGCAGCCAGCCGAAAGAATGTCTCCTTTCGGAAAATACCTCCCTTTCAACACTCTTGCACACAAACTGCGGTGACCCAGCATATCACTGCATGTGTAGTACACTATACTCATTGATATGACACCCACAGAACACCATTCTATAAATATCACATTCCTCAGAGTGGTACAACAGAAACATTGTGGGTCCATATTACAAACATTCACACATTATTATTATTATAATACCAGAAGTTCAGGACTTCAAAAGGTTTCAACTTACAAACCAAAATATAAAGTGTTTCAGCGGAATTTAAAAGTAGCAACTCCGACTAGGAGTTGAGCTCAGCAACTTATTCTATAGAGTTCATGCTGCTCGGCTTCGTTGGCTACTACTAACTAGGGTACTTAGTTGGATTCGTTATCGTCGACACCATAGAGGATTTCGTAATCCACTCCTTCAACACCTCCTGACAGGTCAGGCTCCTCGTAGAACACATCTTCTTGACATTCAGCTGCATACATTGGCACGTCTTCGGGATCCTCAGAGTCTAAGCAAGGGATCAAAGGAAAGGATGAGTAACAGCGTTACCCAACAAGTTCATTATATGCAAGGTCTGAAGTTTGATGCTCTAACTACTACCTCGGATTATAAATCCTTGGCACTATGCAATTTTTGTAAATCTTTCTTCAAAGATTGATTTTATTATGAAAATCTATGACCATCAGCCTTCACAGGTTGACCAGAACTTTCATGGAGTTCCTTTCCGCGTCAGTAGCTCCTTCCTAATGAGGAGTAACAAGTTACAATTCTTACACTCTGCAGAGGTGCGTTACTTTACCCATGAGAGATCAACTCCTTATTGCACAACCGGGCGTACTTTCTCGTCCACAATTCCATGATGTGGGGCCCAGTAGTTGGTCCAAGCCAATCACTGCCCCCTTCGCGACCTCGCATTCCTCCTTGGTGTACACCATGCCCACATAATGAATTACGGCAATGGTTTGTACAAACCGTTAGATGCCAGAACTATCGTGGGATGATGAGGGTTCCCACCCATATGATGCATATCCTCTAGGAATTACCAATTAATATGCATGCTACGAGGATAACAGCCACGACCTGCACATCCGGCTTCATGCGAGAGGAAAAAGATACAACTGACTTCTCTGTCCCATTCCAAATCTCATGGCTAACGCGTAATATACGGCGCTGGAATCATTGATGTCAGGGGTTATTAAGTCCCTAATTGATCATCATTATTGCAACTAGAACCCTAAGTTCTATTGCTCCATCATGTCATCACTTAGGATGATATCTATGATTTCTTTATTTGTGAAATTAATATTTCCTTTATTTTAGGGTATATATGATAACACACAATTTGCAAATACTTTGATAAAGACTCTTCAAAGGATATGAGCAAGTGATGAACTTGCCTTGTGATGGCAAGGTAGTGAAGTCTGATGCTTGCACTGGACCTTGAGCTTCTATGTCTACGAAAACATCATTATTGCCCGGTAAGGACAATATTTAAAGAAGCAAAATGATTATGCAAGTAATGTAATGCATTATTTAATTTGATATGCATTTTCCCCATTATTATAAAAATTCTTTTTAAATAATAAAGGAGGTATAAATATTAATTTTTAATATTTATAATAGAATATAGTATTCTTTTATTTTATTTTCCTTTTATTTGTCTTTTATTGATTTAATAATTCTTTTAGGAATTATCACTTAAATATCAAAAATTGTTATTAAATATTTATTTAGTATTTTTCAAAAATACTACAATATTAATATATAATGAAAGTGATTTTATTTATTTTTATCATCTTTCAATAATTTTGTAAAATTCCATAAGGAATATATAAATTACAAAATTCTAAATAAAATTTAAATGTCTAAAATTTTATATCTTAATTTATTTGGATAGTTTTGATTTTTGTGAATCCAAAAATATTTTATTTATAATTTTTGGACTTTTATTTTATTTTCTAGAATTAAATTAAGTTCAGGGGCATTTTGGTCTTTTCTATTTATTAAAAACAGGCCTTAAGATTTTTGGGCTGGCTTATTCTTATTGGGCCCTTGTGGCCCATTAGGCATAGTCAAAACAGCCACCCCGAAGGGTTCTGGCCCACTCAACCCACTTACTCGTTGTCCCTTACCCTTGAGCTCACCCCTCTCCTCCTCCATCCCCGACCCCGTGGTCGGTGATGTAGCTGCCGACGATTCCTGCCGTCGTGGACCGTTCTAGTCGCCGCCGCGATGCAGGAGGAGGTTGTCGACTACACCCTTCCTTCCTGTCCAACTGGATTTGAGCATGGAGCTCTCCTGTGACAGATCGATGTCGTCCCGAACCCTAGGGTTTGGGGTTGGCGTGGATCCTGGCACCACCGCTGTTGTCGCGTGTCGTGGTGATTCACCTCGCCTCTAGGAGTGGCTATGGTCACCGCCATGGCGTTGTATGGGTTGCAGCGCCTATGTGTTGAATTACTCAGTACAATATTGTTAGAACAAACTCCTGGGGGTGCTCCCCATGCCGCCATGGTCGTCGGCCACCTCTGCTTCCTCTTCTAGTCTGCAGCGAGGACCTTTGGTGAGTTCTTTACCTCTCCCCTCGTTCTCTCTATGTTAGCTCATCCTATACTAGACGTTGGTAGTGACCTCTCTGGTTACTGTCTTGTCCTGATTAAGATAATTTGTTCCATTTAGGGTTCATATCCTGTTGTTAATTATATACTAGATGAATTAGATCATGTGTTGATGGTCTCTAAGCATGCTGAACAATTATTAGCTTGAGGCTTGCTGCTTAAGATGAACTATAATGGTTCTAGGGCATATTAGATGATTTTTAGATTTCATATGATTCAGATGATATAGTTGCTTTGAAATCAATGCTTGGTAAAGTCAGTGGGTTTGATAACTTACACTGGCATTACTTGGTTAATGATAATGGATATGATGTGATTAAATCACTATCTTAGTGTAGTTGGCTTGAAAATTCATGTGTGGTTTGAGATCACAATGATCTCAAACAGTGAAGATATACATAGGAATGTTCTAATTATGATTCCTGTAATGACAGGAAAATGATTGGTAGATTAATTGATTGAATCTGTGAAGATGGAATGCTTATTCTGATTCATGTAGAATTGTTCTTGTGACACCATCTTTGTATGGGACACAAGATTGATTCTAATCCATTGTTTGGGTTGGTTTAAGCTTAAGACAAGTTTGGCATTAAAAGATAAGTAGAAATGTTCCTTTCTGAAATCCCTAAGACCAATGATGTTGGTCTGAGGCTTAGGGATTAGGCTTTATCTAGTTGATTCATATGGATAGTTCTGGTAGTGGTACCAATGCATTTATTGAATCAAAGCTTGGAAAAAATGATAGTAGGCTTGATCATTTATATGGATCCAAAAGATTAACTTCTAAGGTGCTACCCTTATCTTAGGGATGTGCCTAGAAGTTAAATCTTAGCTATATTTATTCTTGAATTGAAATATAGCTTGATAGCCAAATCAATGATGTTGTTATGAGTTTTGGTTGGATCTTTGTACTTTGTTGTTTGCTTTTAGAGTTTAAAACCTCAGTGATGGATTCACCACACTTGGGTGCTTTCTGAGAGTTTGAATGTGATACAGATCATGTATGCTTGTCTAATCTTAGACAGATAGATCATGTGATGGTCTATGTACTCACCACTGTCACTTGATGTTGTGGTTGCTAGTGGTGGATCTTGTGGTAGCTTGATCTTGTGGTTGATCTTGAGCTCCCCTGATATATTTAGCTCCTGGCTTGTCCTTGATCTAGCCCATCATCTCCTAATCCTGATGGCTTGACCTTGGTCTTGCTATCCACCTGATCTTTCCCCTCCTTATGTCACCATCCTGGTGATGTGATCCTGGGCTTTGGTTGGTTTGGCTGCTGGCTGCTGTGCTTGGTTTAGCTGTTGGCTGCTAATGTTTGTTGTGTATGAACAAGAAGATGAGGTTGTGGTGCTTGTCCACGGCTCTGCTGACGTTTTTGTGTGATTGAGCTGTTGCTATGAGGCTAACAGCACACACCATGCAACCTGGTGTGTGTGCTGCCTGTGTGCTTGCTGTGTAACTTGTGGATATGCTCTGAATTTGAGATTGACTGTTATCTGGTTACTTTTACTTGGCTGGTGAAACTTGCCCCCTTTTGCTGTCATTTGATTTCTGGCTTAAAATTATGAAAGATATATTCTTTCATATTGGTGAAACTTGCCTTTTTTTATAAAATTACTCAATGATGAATCTTGATCAGTGCACTTCACTGACAAGTCTGAGAGTAAAACAATACTAACCCTAACCTTCTTTATTTTTTATTTATGTTTGTTTTGCAGGTACCAGGCTTGGGAATTCAAGATTTTAGCTTAGGTTTATTTGTAGAATAATCATATGTAATCTTCTTAATTCATTTGTAATTTTAGTTCCATTCTTTTGTAATATTTATTTTAGTATTTTGTAATAAAGATTATACTATGATCAATAAAGAAATATTATTATTTATTTATTTATTATTGTAAAAAAATTGTGGATGATTTCCATAAGTTACATTTTTGTAACTTATTTGTTGAATAAAATTATGGAATGAATATTTATATTCTTAATTACTTTCTTTATATAAAGTTTGAGTTATTATTGGTTAACTCTTAATTGAATCAAATATTCAAACATTATTCAAAATTATTTTGAATTATAAATTCAAACATTCAAGTTTTAAATTCAAATTTCATTTTCCAAAACACATAAATCCACAAAGATCATATCAAAGTCTATAGAAATCATCCTTTAAGACTAAATCTAATCTCAAAGTATGAAATAGACCTCGATCACTTTAAGTTTTTATTTGGCGAAAAATTTACCCACATTTTCACAGATGAATGCATGCAACATTCCAAATTCCTAAATCTACCCTTCGTGAGTTCCTAAATGCTGGGGTGTTACACAAACTATGAGGATTAACTAGTAGTCGCCATGCTTGCTTGCCCAATATCGCATCGTCGAATTTTTGTTGGTCCCTAACGAGTAGGTTTGAATGAATAAAGTAATTCTCCATTAACCTTCACCTCGAAACTCACCGTGGTCACATACACTTCATTATAAGCGAAACCCAAGCTTCTGCAAAGCCCAGTTTCTGCAAAATTCCTTGCAAATAAGCCCATTCCAAATGGTCATAGACCTTCATCATATCTAGTTTGGCCGCACAAAAAGCTTCCTTTCCTGTGTTCCTCCTCATCGAGTGTACTGACTCAAATGCACATTATCAGTAATAAGACAATCATGCACAAACCGCACTCTGCTCTTCCGATATGATCTCATGAAGCATCACTCGCAGGCGATTAGCTAGAACCTTTGAATCTTGTAGATCACATTACAAAGTACAATTGGCCAATATTGGGTAATATCCTGGGGAGATTTTACCTTGGGAATTAACACAATCATCGTACGTATTAATAATTTCAGGTAAATGACTTCTATTTAGAAAATCCAGAACAGCTTCAGCAATCTCATCTTTTATCAGGGCCCGATGTTTCTGGTAAAAATTTGCGTTAAAACAGTCCACCCCTGGCGCTTTTGATGGTCCCATTGAGAACAAGGCCCTATCAACTTTCGATACCTCAAACGGTCGACAGAGCATCAAATTCATCTCCTGTATCACCTTTGCTGGAACAAACTGAAGGACCCCTTGCACATCAATCTCCTCTTAAGCTTTAAACATGTCTATACAAAAAGACTGTACAATGCCCTTAATTTTCTCCTTCTCCAAACACACCACACCTGCCGCATTTTTCAAAGAGCGCATCCTGTTTTGGTGTTTGCGTACAGTCGCACGCGCATAAAAAGTCGCCGTGTTTCGATCTCCCTCCTTTAGCCAATCCACTAGGAACCTCTGTTTTTCCATGACCTCCTCCATATGCAAGAGTTCGGCAATGTTCGCAGCTAACTGCTTCTCCCAATTTGATGAGCCCCTGTACAGTGCACGATGGCGATCTTTTTTAACTTCTGCTCGAGCCTTCCGCAACTTTTGTCGAATGTCACCAAATTTCGATTTGCTCCACTGCTGGAGTGCACGGTACATGTGGCCCAGCCTAGCCACCACGTCCAGCAGGCTTAAAGTGTTTTCCTTAATAAAGTTCATCTTATACTGCTGGAGATTGTTCGACGCTGGCAATTGTGTGGGATCACACGTAGTGGCGTAGTGTGAATGTGTGATGACCCCGGTCAACGATCTACGGAATACAGGGGCGAGTACACGACTTCACCGCCGGCGGCGAGGGTTAGGGTCGGGGAATGCTTCGTCCCCGCGGCCTCGCCCCCCCCTCCGCAATGGCACTTCCCTGTCCGGCCAAGTCTCCCCTCTCTCGCCGTGGCCTCGGCGGAGCAGACTCCCGGCTGGTGGCGGCGCCGACGAAGACGAAGAGGTAAGCCAGCCGCCCAGCTTCCCTGCTAGCCAAGCCCGCGAATACAGATATCCACGCCATCATTCCTGTGTCGTTCCTAGTACGTGGGGCTGGGAATTTGAACTCGTAAATGTCACTGAATCTGAACAGAATCTCTGAACCTCGATTTAAGCATCGGCATCTTGAGTTGTTGACTGGCTTCCTCGTCTGCCAGCCTAGCTTAGCCAAGGGTATCTGATTTGGTATTGCTCTGCTCCCACTCACAAAACGGTATGCGTTTCATGCCCAAATGCTATCTCCCGTCGCGAGCTCCCGTTTCATGCCAAAAGTTTTAAAGAGAAACATTCACATTTTTAGTAGTATCTAGCAACAATTTACCATTGCGACTCTGTTCGTTCTGTACCGTTTCAACTGTTAATATGTCTCCGTGAGGTCAGGTTGACCATATCAACCTGCCAGCCAGCACCCACTATCTATCATGATTAACTATTGTCACGGATTCTGACTTGTGTATTTAGCAATAATTTCAGTATTGACTTGTGAGCAGGTATCTGATACATCATAGGTGACATCACATGCTACTAAAGATTTCTGCCTTACTTATTCTTCACATTGATAGCCACACTATGTTTTTTCAGAGTTCAGATTAACAAATCTCTGAGAGTTGGGGAAAAGCAGGAGGATGTTTTGTTGTTAACCAGCTACAAGGTGTGTATGTAAGTCTAATAAAGAGCCTTGTTTTCTCTCGCTGGTTTCTGTTGGCTTCAGCAACAAGATTAGCTGCTCCCCACTCACGAATCCATGACGCTGTTTTGATGGTTCCAGATTCTGAAGTGCCCAAGGAGGTTGCCTCTGACCCAAATCTGGCTGGATCTACATCGACTGCAAGCTAGGTGTGCTGAACTTAATTTGGTTTTCTTCCTAATTCTCTTGTCAATATCGTAGGTGGCACTACTAGAACTATCGCTCTACCAGATGCACAAGTAAGCAGTTTTCCTTGTCACTACAAGCCAGTTAAGTGGTTGTTCTTTCATTTTAATGTGTAAAAGGAACAAGGAGGACACCTCAAGTTGAAGATCAAATCCAGCTACTTTTCAGGAGCAAGCTAGCACACTCTCAATCATACCCATGCTTCCATGGTAGTTCAAGATCTCCATCAGGCTATTCTAATGGTTTCAGATTCTGAACTGCAATAGGAGTTCACCAAGATCGATCGAATATTATAAGACTGGTGTGTCGTCCTTCCTAGTTTACTACCTCTTTTAGTTTGTACTTGGAACAATCTCCCTCAATGCAAACAAAAAAAGACTCCTGCTGTATCTTTTGAAGTTGGCAAGACTCGTATACTTTGTGAGTAATGCATTGTCATTTCTTCCAGCGCCATAAGTGCAAGAGAGATATTTCTTCTGGAAGAAGAACGAGCTTCTTAACTTGTGACATCCCCATGGTCTGGTGAGCTGACAAGTATGTTCAGGCTTTAGTTCAAATCCATTGTTTCCCTAGGATTCACAAATAATCTAGAACTAATCTGCAACATAGTTGTTTATAATGCTCGCACTGGTCACATACTTAGCACAAGATTGAATTGTACTGAAATTTCGATAACGTGGGAATTTCTAGATTCAAAATTCTTGTTATATGAGGATCTTCTAAAGTTCCAACAACCTGGGACGTCCACTGATGTATTTTGCATTTTCTTCTCCCTAGGGAGTCTGTAACCAAATCTTCTACCTGTTCAATGCAATGAAACGCAAAGTTTTGCGTTTTCTCGAAAAAAAGGATCTCCTAAAGTGAACAACGGCTCCTGTTAACTCAAGCCACTTTAGGTATGGTATAGCTTTGCTTTCTTATTTATTTTCTTCATTCGGTACATCTTCATTTTACTGCTTAATCAACAACTCTAGAAATTTGCTTCTGCATTGATCTAGAGAAACTATTAGGCTGATGTTGAGGAAAATAGGGAACTAAGTTGCCGGAACTGTCGCATTAGCTAACTCGCTGAAAGTAGAATATTCATATTGGCGGGTGGCAGAGTCGTTGTCTTACTTGGTTAAAACTTCACTATCCAGGGAGTTTTAACCTGGGATCTCCCTATATAGAAGCAGAGCATGCATGATCAGTTATTTGATGGAGCGTCACTCATTCTTGTTAGTCCATAAGATAAAGTTTGCTGCATTTGACTACAGCACAGTCCCGAGTGTTTTAAAATTATCATGGACCTACCTGTTGTAAGTACTGTTTTGTTTGATTTCTCGTTTTAGAATTTGACATGTTAACACTTGACAGTATGAAATAAATAAGAGTTTAGGAGGATTACATTGAAAGGTTTTGCTCATTTTCACATTTTTATAGTTTTTGCAGAGTTTTAAAGTGCTAGCAGAATACGCGAATAGTTTAATTAATACACCAGTCATTTCATTTTGCAGTGGTCGTTCTAATTATATTAAGGAAAGAAATATACAAATAGATCAGCACCCAACAGTGAGACGTCAGCAAATATCAGAAAGTATGGCAGAGATTGTGATTCTTTTAGCCATTAAAAAGATCGGAAACGCCTTGGCAAATGGAATGGCGGACCAGGCCAGTAGGCACTTTGCAAAGTATGGGACACAACAACTAGAGCTACGAGGCAGCATGAATCGTGTTGCTAGGGAGCTTCGCATAATGCATGATTTTCTCTGTCAAATGGATATTCAAAACCACAGCAATAAAGCATACGAGGGCTGGTTGGAGGAGGTACGGAAAGTAGCACATCTGATGGAGGACATGGTGGATGAGTATTTGTATCTAGTTGGTCGGAAACATGATATAGGGTGTTGCTTTTACCTGAAGAAATGGTCCAGAAAACCAAGATATCTACTTTCTTTGAGCCGGATAGCTTTCAAGGTGAAGGAAATAGAGAAAGACCTTATGCACCTGTCAGACACAAAAAGACGTTGGGTTCCCGTGAACAATGGGGACACTAGCAGTTCGAATTACATTGTCAAGAGGGCTCAAGATCTAGCAAACATTTCACGATCCCTTGATGAAGAAGATCTAGTGGGCGTGGATAAAAACAGAGCAAAACTTGAGCAGTGGTTGGTAGGTGATGATTTGGAAAACTCTGTGATAGCGCTGCTCGGAATGGGTGGGCTTGGCAAGACAGCTTTAGCTGCAAATGTCTACAGGAAGGAGAGAGATAAATTCCAGTGCCATGCCTGGGTCTCCATCTCTCAAACTTATTCTACAGAAGGTACCTTGAGGAATATTATCAAGGAACTTTCTAGAGATAAAGCCAGTGTTCTATCTAACACTGAGGCCATGGACATCACATGTCTTGAAGACACACTGAAGAGATTTCTGGAGCAACAGAAGTATTTGATCATATTGGATGATGTTTGGACACCAGAAGCATTTGATGACTTGTCTAGGGTGCTTATTCATAATGATAATGGCAGTAGACTGATGATCACAACAAGGGAAGGCGATGTTGCTGCACTTGCCTCTCGAGGACATATCTTAAAACTGGAACCTTTACCAGAAGATAAGGCATGGTATCTCTTTTGTAAGAAAGCCTTTCCAAGAGATAGACATCACGAATGTCCTGCAGAATTGAAGCCTTTGTCTAAGCAAATAGTTAACAAATGCAAAGGCTTGCCTCTTGTTATTGTGTTAGTAGGTAGCCTCTTGCGCGTGCGTGAAAAAACTGTGGAAGAATGGAAAAGAATAAATGTCCAGTTGAGTTGGGAGCTACTTAATAATTCGAGACTCGATCACATAAGGAATGTTTTGCATTTGAGTTTCATCTACCTTCCAACACACTTGAAATGTTGTTTCCTATACTGCAGCTTATTTTCAGAAGACTATCGTTTCAAAAGGAAACAACTTATACGATTATGGATAGCAGAGGGGTTCATCGAGGAGAGGGGTGAAACCACATTAGAAGAAGTGGCAGAGGGCTACCTGAAGGAGTTGATAGACAGAAACATGCTACAACTTGTTGAGAAGAACTCATTTGGTAGGATGAAAGAATTCAGAATGCACGATATCTTACGTGAATTGGCAGTTGACTTATGCCAAAAGAACTGTTTTGGTGTTACATATGAAGACAAGTGTGAGGGGTCTTTTGAGAAGGATGGACGTCGATTGGTAATGTACAAACTAAAGAAGGATATTCAACACTCATTTACTAGTGTGCACCAACTTCGAACTTTCATTGCACTGGACAATAACATGCTATCATTTACTCTACTGCCTCTGCTATGTAAGGAGTCAAGATATATGACAGTGCTAGAATTAAGTGGTCTACATGTTGAGAATATCCCAGATGCTATTGGAGATCTTTTCAATCTCCGCCATTTGGGTTTGCGTGATTCAAAAGTGAAGATGCTCCCAAGGTCTGTTGAGAAGCTTTCAAATTTGTTGACACTTGACCTTTTTAGATCTGATATACATGAGCTGCCTAGTGGGATTGTGAAACTAAAGAAGCTTAGGCACTTATTTGCTGAGAAAAGAATTAATACAGGTTTGAGAGGGATTACATGTTTTAGTGGTGTGCATGTCCCCACTGGTCTTGAAAATCTAATAAACCTGCAGACGCTACAAGCATTGGTAGCACAGGATGAGTCTGTTAGACATTTAGGGGAGCTGAAGCAACTGAGGAGCTTGAGGTTATTGAACGTGAAGGGAATATACTGTGGACACATCAGTGAGTCTCTAGTTCAGATGCGGTGTTTGTCCCATCTAGATGTGAATGCAAGTGATGAGAACGAGGTTCTCTTGTTGAATGCCTTCCTGCCAAACCTGCAAAAGTTACGTTTGGGTGGACGACTAGCCGATGGGGCGTTGGACAAGTCTCCTCTCTTCGAAGCTGGTGGTGGGCAGGACCTGTATGAATTGAAACTATATTGGTCACAACTGAGAGAGGACCCCCTCCCATCCCTTTCTCGGTTGTCAAATTTGACACGTCTAGAATTCACCAGAGCATGTAACGGAGAGCAGCTGACATTTCTCACGGGGTGGTTTCCCAAGCTAAAGATTCTCTATCTAATGGACCTTCCTAATCTGAATCAGCTAGAGACACAACAAGGTTCCCTGGTGAGCCTTGAAATATTATACTTGGTCAACCTTAGCAGCATGATTGAGGTCCCATCCAGCATTGCGTTCCTCATGCCCATCCAGTGTCTAGGCTTCTTCGAAATCAGCAGTGATTTCTTCACGGCGCTGTGTGAATGTTCCACAATTGGAGATAATTGGTGGTATACTCTCCGACATTGACCTCCCATAATGGTTGGGAAATTTGGATGTATGTAACTAGCTAGCCACTCACCTGCCAACTTGTACCATTACTTGTTTCCTTGCCTCTGATCTTACTAGTTTAACATGTTGATATGATGTTGGTTGTGTAGGTCAGCGTATGGAAGTAAGGTGCTTCATCATTCGGAACACATGCAGTGAAAGAAAAGGAGGGGTGCAACAATGAATTAAGGCGTAAACGCATCTGAAGATGCATATCTAGTTCTAGATACATGGCTGCTGCAGCTGATCTACACCTCCGTTTTACAAGACATGCTACTGCATTGCTGCTAGCCACCTCCACTTATGGTGCTCTTCACTTCTCGCTTCTCGGGTAATGCATGATGTTCTTTGTGAAATGGATATTCGAAACCGCAAAAATCAAGTATATGGGCTGGTTGGAGGAGGTACGGAAAGTAGCATATGTGATGGAGGACGTGGTGGATGACTACCTGTATTTGGTTCGTCAGGATCATGACATAGGATGTTCCTTTTGCCTGAAGAAAGGGTTTAGAAGACCAAGATTTCTTCTTTCTTTGAGCCAGGTAGCTTTCAAGGTGAAGGAAATAGAGAAAGACCTAACACACCTGTCAGAGACTAAAAACCGATGGGTCCCCATGATAAACAATGGGGATACTAACAGCTCAAATTACATTGTAAAGAGGTCCCAAGATCTAGCAAACATTTCACGTTCCCTTGATGAAGATCTAGTGGGGGTGGATAAAAACAGAGAAAAACTTGAGCAGTGGTTGGCAGGTGATGATTTCAAATGCTCTGTGATAGCACTGCTTGGAATGGGAGGGCTTGGTAAAACAACTTTAGCTGCAAATGTCTACAATAAGAAGGGAAGGCAAGGTTGCTGCACTTGCCTCTCGAGGACAGATCTTAACACTGGAGGTTTTATGTGAAGACAAGGCATGGGATCTCTTTTCTAAGAAGGTCTATCCAAGAGTCCCTGCGGAGTTGAGGCCTTTATCTGAGGAAAGAGTAAATGCTTGCCTCTTGCTAACAAGTGCAAAGGCTTGCCTCTTGTTATCGTGTTAGTTGGTAGCCTCTTGTGTGTTTGTGAGCAACCTGTGTAAGAATGAAGAAGAGTAAATGGACAATTGAGTTGGGAGCTACTCCCTCCGTTTCAAAATATAAGATGTTTTAGCTTTGTGAAGGAAATGTATCTAGACTACTTTTAGTATATAGATTCACTCATGTTTGAAATGAATCTACATACTAGAACAAGTCTAGATACATTTTCTTCACAAACCTAAAACATCTTATATTTTGAAACGGAGGGAGTAGTCAACAATTCGAGGCTAGAACACATTAGGAATGTTCTGCATCCGAGCTGACACACTTGAAAAGTTGTTTCTTTTACTACAGCTTATTTCCAGAAGACTATCTTTTCAAAAGGAAACAACTTAAATGGCTATGGATAGCAGAAGGCTTTATCAAGGAGAGGGGTGAAAGCACATTAGAAGAAGTGGCAGAAGTCTATCTGAAGGAGCTGATTGACAGAAACATGCTATAACTTGTTAGAAGGAACTTGTTTGGCAGGATGAAGGAATTCAGAATGCATGATATCTTACATGAATTAGCAGTTGATTTGTGCCAGAAGAACTGTTTTGGTGTTACATATGAGGATAAGCATGGGGGATCTCTTGAGGTGGATGTACGTCGATTGGTACTGCACAAGCTAAACAATCAGCCATTTAGGGGAAATACAGGATGAGTCTGCTAGGCATTTAGGGGAACTAAGGCAGCTGAGAAGCTTGAGGTTATTGAATGTAAAGGAATTATACTGTGGATGGGGACGACTATCGCAAGGTGCGCTGGAGTCTCCTCTCTTCCAAGCCGCTGGGGGACAGAACTTGTATACATTGGTTCTCTTTTGGTCACAGCTGAGGGAAGACCCCCTGCCATCCCTTTCTCGGTTGTCAAACTTGACGCACCTACATTTCACCAGGGCATACAACAGAGAGCAACTGTCATTTCTCACGGGTGGTTTCCCAAGCTGAAGGTTCTCTCTCTAAGAGACCTGCCTAATCTGAGTCGTCTAGAGATACAGCAAGGTGCCATGGCGTGCCTGGAAGAATTATACTTAGTCAACCTCAGCAGCATGACGGAGGTCCCAAATGGCATTGACTTCCTCATGCCCCTCCGGCAGCTAGGCTTCCGCGACATCACCGGTGACTTCTTGACTGTCCTGCAGCAATGTTCTGCAATTCAAGGGAAGTGGTGGTATACTCTCCGAGATTGACCTGCCACAGTGATCGGGAAATGTGTATGTACGTAAGCGTAAGCCATAGCCACTCACCTGCTGACTAGTACCACTGTACTATTTTTCTCATCTCTAATTGTACTACTTTAACATGCCGATGTGATATGTTGTTGGTTATGTAGGTCACTGTCCAGGTTTGCTGTGATTTTTCAAGACATGATATTGCACCATTTTCTGCTAGCTCCACGCTTCTACCCCCACTAATAATGGTGCTCCACTTCTGCTGCTACTACTGCCTGTTTTAACTACCTAGTACATACCGTCCTAGTTTCTCTTCTTCAAGACGTGCTGCTGCTAGTTCCACCTCCACCTGCGATGATTTTACTTCTCCAAAATCTACTGCCTGTGTTTACTACTGCTTCTACTGCTCATGTACTTTTGCTTGTCCGATGTGATAATATTTGCCTACTTCTTAATTCCGGTTGAGTCTTTTAAATAAGACTGCAAAATTGTAATCTGTAAGACCGAGACTGAGTTGTGTTTCCATATTCAGACTTGGAAGATTGTGGGGGAATTTTGTTCCCGTATGCAGACTGATTTTTGCGTTGCCTATTTCAGTTATATACTGCTAGTTATTTGTGTGTGGCTGTTGTGAACTCTGTACGGTACGGAACATAGCTTCATCTGTAACTGTTAAATAAGCACAGCTGGTTTGTGATTGATAATTCCCATATATTCATTTCCTTTTCAAAGAATTGGTTTTCTATTCATAATGCTCAGATATTCATTTCCTGCTCAAGAGAATTGGCTTGTGAAAATCCTTGAAATGTTATATCAGCATGTGTGCCTGTCTGTTTTGTAGCCATCCTTCCTCTATTCAATTTATCTACTTTTTGTGCATCTTTCCATGATGCTTCTTTTCTAAACTAAGCTCCTGGTTTTCTTGAGCGGTGCATTGATGCAATGAAGAGATGCGCTTGATCATCATGACAATGTCTTGGAAGTGCTGAGATAGAAATGAAGGGCTAGACCATGCTAATATACCCAAAATACAGTTGTGTTTTCGACTATGCACTGCTATTGGAGTGTGCTTGTTTTGAATATAGTATACACAATATGTCTATTTCAGCTTTGGCTGTTAAATAAGATACTTGGGTTGTGATTTGCAATGCTTAGGCATTCATTTCCTTATCAACTGATTGGTCTGCAGTTCATAATGCTCAAGTATTTATTTTTGTTTTGAAAGCATTGCCTTGTTATTCATGATGCTGTGATGTTGACTTTCATTGTCATATGGTCGCTGTCTTTAGTTTGTTTAAAGATGCTTTGTGCTGCCTTGCTTAATCCGCCTCACTGGTAGCATTGCCATAATTTTTAAAAGATTATGTTGAACAAATCTCAATGGCCGGTAAAAGAAGCAAGAGCAATGTTAGATTACAAACCTGCCAGAAGGTGTGTATGTAAGACTAAACAGCATGAGGATTCCTTGTCTCTGAGATTCACATGAGGATTTGCAGAAGCTTCCGCTGGTTTTTTTTGGCTCCAATAACAAGACTAGCATTTCAAACTCACCAAGCCATGACAACGTTTTGATGATTTCAGATTCCGGAGGGCACAACAAGGTCACCAAAGGTCATAATCTTTCCGGATGTAATTCATCACATGTCAGGTGTGTTGCCCTTAATTTGATTTTGTTCCTAGTTGTCTTTTCAGAATCCTAGGTTGTAATACCATTACGAGACTGGTGCGCTGTCCTTTCCTAATTTTCTGGCTATCTAGGTTGTGCTTAGGACAATCTCCCTCAAACCTCAGTGCAATCAAAAACTACTGCTGTAACTTTCCAAGTTGGCAAGCCGTGTATACGTTGTGAGTAATGCATTGCCATTTCTTCCAATAAAGGTTTCTTCTGGAAGAAGGACGAGCTTCTTAATTTGTGACCGCTCCAAGGTCTGCCTAGGTGGCAGGTATGTTCAGGATTTATTAGTTGCCATCCATTATTTTCCCTTGGATTCACAAAAGTATCTGGAATCAATCTATAGCCTAGTTGTCGATAGTGCTAGTTTTTTTTTGAGCTGATTACTGTAGGGGAGGCCCCGACAGTAAAAGTTTTATTAAAGAGAACAAATATTTACAAGATGAAGGAGAAAGGGTGATGTTTATAGAGTGCTAGTTATTGGCAATATACTTAGCACATGATGGGCTTGCACTGAAGATACTACTAATGTTTGAATTTCTCTACCCTCCTAAAGTCAACGTTCTTATCATGTGAAGGTCTCCTAAGTGAACATGGCGGCCTCCTTTTAAAGTAAGGATAGAGACGCAATATATGAAAAAAGGCTGTCAGCTGCAACGATCATGTAGGGGTAGATATAGTTCACCAATCACCATCATCTGCATGAAAGAGGCAAACATGACATCGTTAGACTAGCCCAATGAGGGTATCATAGGTAGTATCATGCACCACATGCATGCAAAATGCTTATGTGTCACTGCAATTAATGATGAAAGAGATTGTGTTGGTATCATAGATAGATACGGTATCATAGCACATAGAACTAGAAAAACTAATCCCAAATAAATCTTGCACACAAATTTACATTGAGATTGTACAAAACAATAATACACTAAGACTATGATACTACTATATAATACTATGCATTGTGAAGACGATATCATATACTAGTATCATATGTATGATACTACTATATGATATTTTCCATTGTGACTAGTCTTAAGGAACAAGTAGCAATACAAATAGTTTAGTCCAAGAGTTCTCTAGCCAATAGCTCATGTAAGAAATTCTTGTAACAAAATTTCGCCTTATAATTGATATATTTGCAAAGACACAGAGCATGATAATTCAGGAGCCTTTCTGGATTCATTTTTTTGTTTAACCAAGAGCATATATTAATATCGCGGAGATACAAATTACATTCGCTTTTGCTTCGGTGTCCCCCCTCCTTTTTAAACTTTGACAACAAAAACTCGATATTGCCCTAGTGGTCTAATGGATGCACACAGTCTAGAAAAAAAGAAAAAAGAATTACAAAAAATAAAAGTCCCGCTACAACGAACGATTTCTTGTAGCAGCGACTCTAACACCACCAGAAAAACATGACATCTTTTTTCTTCAGATCTGCAGCTTTATCCCATTCTTGTGATTGTTTCCAGCGTTGCCCTCAGAACAAGATCGTCCTTGGTTGATCTTTTGTAGTATTTATTCCTGGCCTTTGTTGACTTGCCAAACTGCTCGTTCCTGCACGTCAGAAACACAAAAATGTCACCATATAGTTCAAGATTGTATACACATGATGAACTCGAAGAAGATATAAAGCCGATTTGGGTGATTTCTATAAACAAAGATCTTAAGCAAATCTCACCTGTTTGTGCCGCTGGCTGCTGGAAGCAAGCAAACATACTCTGTCTCCGGCAGCCGGATAGAGGAGGACTGGCCCATCCTTGATACGGTCTCTTACTCTCTCTAGTGCGTGCTGCTCTAGCTCTACTCTCTAGTTGTCTATTTGCTTGCTGCTTGAGATACATCTGGCTACATCTGTATTTAAAGGGTTATGGATCAATTATAGAATACAGAAAAGAGAGAAAAGTACTCAGATATTTTGGTACTTTTGGTTATTGAATACAGCCTATTGCGCTTTTGGGCAGGCAGGCATGAACTGTGCTGCTTCATAACTCAGATATTTACGTTTGGCTTTTTTCTGCAACTCGCGCGTTTCATCAGGCTTCGCGAACACTATGTTAGAGAGATTACTTCAAGATTCAATCCTTATGAGTTAAAGGGAACACACACGCACGCATCACACACATGAACCTCTTATACAGCACATGAACCTCTATTTTGTTTTCCTCGAAGCAAAGTGCTTACATTCCTCCTGTTACACAGTTTGTTAGCTTCTCCCGTAGGTGTAATACCTTGCACTTTCCTATACAAGTAGTAACTCACTCAATTTATAAGGTGCTCCACAACAAAAACCAATTACCAATCTAAACCTTCACAGTGCAATGCACACTGGGACACATCCTAATCTTGAGTCCATACCGAGTCATCGACTCCAACATGGCTACAGAAGAATAAAAATATATACTCAGTTCTTAGACATCCGAATTGATTATGTGTACTATGTTATGAAAATGAAATGACCATGATCTAGTCTGTGACAAGGCAGGTAGGGCCGCACAAGAAAGGTGTTCCAAACCAAGGGAAGCCACATCCTTATCATGATTTTTTCCACTTCCTAAAATTATGATGGCTATATGATTTCCATAGTTGAATCTATAGCGTTTTTTATTTGACTTCCAATTTCATAGGTGGAGTTCTTGGAGGAATGTAGATGGGGATGGTAAGAAATTTTGTGTTCACGAGATTTTCTTGCCATGGAATTAATGATCCTTGCTTTCCTTTAGGGCTTGTTTACTTCTCCAGTATTTTTATCCCAAAAGATGTGGGGATTTGGTATTCACCCAATACTCTTCTATCCCCTCAAATACTCTTACCCAAAAATACTCTACCATGATGGAGAATTTTTAATCTAACCAAAAATACACTAGTGTGGAGGGGATTTGTGGGAATATTTCGGGATTATCCCCTCCAAACTCGGCCTAGTAAACGGCCTATAGGGGAAATTCCGGAATATGAAATAATCCCCTCCCATCCCATCAAATACCCTAGAAGTAAACAAGGCCTTAGGAGAAAGAAACGGAACTGAAAACACATGCTAAGATTTATACTTTCAGAACACAAGCTTATTTATACATATTTCTGAAACTATTGGAAAGAGTATATGTAGCTCACTTTGTTTTGGCACCAAAGTTAAATGACATCCCGAAAAAGCTCCAGATATTCGTGCCCTTTTCTATGCCGTTCGTGGGACGTGGATGAGAACTTGACTTGTAACAGTGTCGGTAAATCTGAACTGCATTAAGCCTTATCTATTCTCTGTATCCACGCAGCTCGAACTTAATTAAGCACCCTCCAAAGCATTGCCATCTTGAGTTATTGGCTTCCATTGCCAGGCTGAGACAGGGGTATCAGATTTGATATCTTGGGGCTATTGATCATAGTTAGGCTTCGCTGACAAAACGAAACGTGTTCAATTGCTCTATTGGGGCCAAATCAAATGCTCTCTTCAGGTAAGGCATAAATATCTGCACTAAAGACGCTCTCGATCTGATCTATGGGAGTCAAATACTTCCAGTAAGTTTCAAAAAGCACTGTCCCGAATTACTTGTCGCAGATTTGTGTAGATAACAATGTATCTAGACGCACTTTAGTGTACAGATACATGCGAATCTAATCAAAACCGTTCCACCTAATTCAGGATAGAGAGATTATTTAATAGTGATTGCCGTCAGTTAACAATGCATCTTGAGTTGCTCATTTTCTATCGGTTACCTGTTAACAGGTCTCCATGGGGTCAGGTTGACTATATCAACCATGCCTGCCAGCACCAACTACCATGATTAATTAGTCGCAAGTTGCTAGTTATTAATTTTTGCAATAGTGACAGGTGATCAGATATGATAAATATAATAGGACGTCAGTGTTTTCTACTAAAGAGGCTTTCTGCTGCATCCTCTTGGCACTTTCTTCTTTCTAATGCACACCGAGGCTTATCCGAGAAAACCAAATGCTTCCTTCTGCCGTGCTTAACTCACACAACATCTTTTTCTGATTCAAATTAACAAGTCTGAAGGATTGGTAAGTCTAAAAGAGCATGAGTAATCCTCTTTTTTCTTAGAAACACATTGGGATTGCAAAAGCTTCGGCAGGTTCTATGGCTTGTTCTTGTTGGCTTCAACAACAGAACTAGCATGCCCAACTCTCACCAAGCAATAATACTGTTTAGATGATTCCAGATCAGCGCACAAGAAAACACCGATTACATGCTAGGTTTAGTTCATAGTTCTCTTGCCAACATCCTAGCTATGGTGATGCAAAAATACACAGTTTCATTTACCATCACGACCCAAATAGATGGTTGTTCTCTAGTTTTAGTGGGTAAAAGGAACAATGAGGACACCTCAAGTTTAAGATCAAATTAATGCAGCTACTTGTCAATGAAGAGCAAGCTAGCACACTCTCGGTCCATTCCTTGACTCCATGAGAGTGCAAGATCTCCATAATTAAGCTTCAACGACACAAGACCAGCCAAGCTGCTGATAATGCTACTTATTGGAAATATCTTGCATCGAAGATAAGCTAAGATATCCTAAAGTAAACATGACGGACTCCACTTAATTAAACACGGGATAGAGACATAGTATACTTTTCAAGACAAAAATTCACATAAAAAAGGGCTGTCAATCGCAACCTCTTGTATATTACAGGGTAGATATAGTTCACCAATCACGGAATCACCATAATAGCATGACATCATTAAGAGGCAAGTAGCTACAGATAGTACTATATTGCAAGAGTTCTCTAGCTAAGCAACAGCTCATGTAAGAAACCCTCATAACAAATTTTCCACGCCTTTTAATCGATATTTTTTGCAAAGACATAAACCACGGTAATTCGAAAGCCTACAATAATATCATGGGAGATAACATAAACATGTTTTTTCTCCAGATTTGCAGCTTTATGCTAGTCTTATGATTGCTTCCAGCGTTGCCCTCAGAACAACATCATCCTTGGTTGAGCTTTTGTAGTATTTGTTCCTGGCCTTTGTTGACTTGCCAGCCTGCTCGTTCCTGCATGTTGGAGATACAAAAATTGTCACCATATGTACTCAAAAAAAGATAAGAAGTTTGAGTTCTCAATCGTTTCCTCTACATACTTGCCAGAAGCAGTTGCAGTTTGCCTGCAGCAACAAGTATCGATGTAAAGCCGATTTGGGTGAATAATATGTACTCCCTCCGTCCAGAAATAATTGACTTGAGTTTGTCTAGATTCGAATGTATCTAGACTCTTAGTGTATAGATTCATTCGAATCTAAACGAACCAAAGTCAGTTATTCCTGGACAGAGGGAGTATAAATCAGGCTTGTAGGGAAATCACCTGTTTCTGTCGCCGGCTGCGGGCTGCGGGCAAACTTTCTCCGTGTCTTGCTGCCGGATAGAGGAGGACTGACCCATCCTTATTCCTTGCTATGGCCTCTCACTCTCTTTTTCTCAAGTTGAGGCTGGTCTAGCTCTACTCGCTAGTTGGCTTTTTTGCTTTCTGCTTGGGATGCAGCTGGTTACACTTGTATATAAACGGCCCGGACTCAAATACAAAATACACAAAAGGGAGAAAAGTGCTCGGATATTGAATATAGCCAGTTGCGCTTTTGGACAGGCAGGCATGAACCATGCCGCTTCATGGTGCTACTTGTCTATTTGTTTTTTAGACATGTTTGACGTTTGGCTTCTTCCCATCAACATCACTCTGAGTCACCGCACACACTACGCTGTCAGAGAAATCACTCAAGAAGCTCTTTTGCGGTGCAGAAACTTGCCCTTCTTCTTTTCTCTAACTTCTTCTATTCCCCTTTTTCAGCGGTGGGGTCATACAGAAAAGCCACGTCCTTCCGTTCCATAGTTGCATTGAGAGACAATAATTTTTTTGGTTTGGTTGTGGCTGGCAGTAGAAAAGATGGGGAATTTTGTCCCAGTTTTTCATGGAATCAAGAAATGGACAGGTTCATCACGACGATTTGACGAAATCGGTATAGTCTCCTCTCGTTCTACTACCTAAAGTTACTGGCGGCTATATTATTTCCGTAGTTAAAATCTATAGCGTTTATGATTTGACTTCCATTATACCTACTGTTCAGTTCAACGAGATATAGACTTAAGTTTGTGTAGCTGGTGAAGAAGGCTCCCTTGATTCAAAGGAATTTCATAGGTAGTTGTTAGATGCATGTCAAGATGCCCTTGGTATACGTTCATGGAGCAGCTGATGTACTCCCTCCGTTTTAAAATATAAGATGTTTTAGTTTTGTAAAGAAAATGTATCTAAACTTCTTTTAGTATATATGTTCATTTTAAACCTTAGTAAACCTACATATTAAAATAAGTCTAGATACATTTGTTTCACAAAGCTAAAACATCTTATATTTTGAAACGGAGGAAGTACTACAATACCGTCCGGGCTTCCTCAGTTTTTCCAAGATATACCTACTGCACCGTTTGCTGCTAGTTCCACCTTCACCTACCATGCCCTTCGCTTCTGCTTTTTTTTTTCCGAAACGGGGATAAAGCCCCTGCCTCTGCATCGATTGATGCATATGGCCTTTACTTCTCCTGCTATTACTGCTGTTTGTGTGTTCTTGTCAAGTGTCATAATATTTCCGGCTGTGGCTATTAATTCAATAAGACAGACACTTACTGTAAGTCTGTGAGCGAGTTGTGTTTTCACATTCTGACCTGTAAGATCGCGAGGAAGTTCTTGTTTACATTCAGGATATTTCACATTCAAACCAGGTGCATTGCTCTTAATTTGGTACTGTTCACAGTCCTAAAATCCACATTCTTATTGTGTGCAGATCTATTAAAGTGAACATGATGGCCTCCTTATACTTAAACTAGGGATGGAGACGGTATGTGTTCTTTTCTAGACAAAATTTTATATGACAAAGGGCTGCCAGTTGCAACCTCTCATATTACAGGGTAGATATGGTTCACCAATCACCATCATCAGCATCAATATGACATTGTAAAGAGGCAAGTGACAATACCGATAGTGTAGTGCAAGAGGTCTCTAGGCATGCAATAGCTAATGTAAGGCGAAATTTTCCGAGGCTTTTAATTGATATATTTGTAAAGACACAACAAAGCACGATATATTTCCGGTGACGCCTACAATATGGAGGGAGAAAGCATGACATTTTTTTCTTCAGATCTGCGGCGCTTTATCCCATTCTTGTGATTGCTTCCAGCGTTGCCCTCAGAACAAGATCATCCGTGGTCGATCTCTTGTAGTATTTACTCCTGGATTTTGTTGACTTGCCAAACTGCTCATTCCTACACGTTTGAGAGAAAAATTGAGACCATATAGTTCGGGATTCCTAGTATACATACACCCACTGAACTCGAATAAAAATAAGAAAGAAGCTGAGTTCTCAATCATTCCTTCACATATTTGCAATATGCCATCAACAACTCCATAGTCGATTTGGGTGAATATGTAAACCAAAGCTCTTAAGGAAATTCACCTGTTTCTGCTGCCGGCAGTCGGTAGCAGGCGAACATACTCTGTTTCCGGCAGCCTGATAGAGGAGGACTGACCCATCCTTGCTAGGAGTAGTTGATACGGTTTCTCACTCACTTTCTAGTTGCTGCTGATCTAGCTCTACTCGCTTAGTAGTTGGCTTTTTGCTTGCTGCTTGAGAGGCAGATTGTTACATCTGTATTTAAAGGGTTCTGACTGAGATATAAAATGCACAAATGGGAGAAAAGTGCTCAGATAGTTTGGTCGTTTTGGCTATTGGATATAGCCTGTTGCGCTTTTGGGCAGGCAGGCATGAACTGTGCTGCTTCGTGCCACCACTTGTCTACTTACTATTTAGACTTATTCAACAGTTTGGCTTCTTCCTGAAGGTCATGCTCTTGATCAGGACAAGTAATTGTTAGGTATTGGAGAGCACCAGTGAGACTACGGTATAAAGTAGGATCAGAAAAAGGTTCACCGACAGAAGAAAGTTTAGACGATGTGTCAACAGGGTTGCGAGAAGACTGACAATTGGTCATACAAGCCCGGTTAAGCAAATCAAGAACAGGGTTGCAAATCAAGAAAGTTTAGAAAGTATAAAGGTTGTTGACAGTAGATAGTTTCATCGAGAGAACCATGAAGAAAAGTGTTTTGACATCTAATTGGTGAATAGGCCAGGAGGAAGAGACGGCTAAACTGAGAACAATGCAGATAGTGCTAGACTTGACGACATGAGAGAAAGTTTAATTGTAGTAAATTCCTTGTTGTTGAGAATATTCACGACATACCCAGCGAGTCTTATAGCGAGCAAGAATACCATCAGAGTGAAATTTTTGGCGAAAGACCATTTACCAGAGACTATGTTGGAGTTGGATAGATGGGCGAGGCACAAGAGTCGAAGTATTATTTTCAATAAGAGCGTTAAACTCAGCTTGCATGGCGGCGGTCCAATTGGAATCAAGAAGAGTAGATTTGTAGGTTTTAGGGAGAGGAGATATAGCCTGGGTAGCATGAAGGTTGGGACGTTGAGCAGGAAGGTGGAAACCAGATTTTGCACGAGTACGCATGGTATGATCATTGAGTGGTGCAGGTATAGGTATGGCGTGTGAAGGTAGTTGGTTAGGAGGGGGAGGGGAGGCGTCAGGCGCAACGAAAGATACCGACGCCTGGGTTGGTGGATGTGGCAGGGGAGGGGGATGGCACGAGTGATGGTGGCGGTGATGGAGGATCAGTGGCAGGGTTTCTGCCGTGGCAGGATTTTGGACAGTTTTTGCTATCGCGGCATAGGTTTCGGCTGCCGCGGCAGGAGCGGCGACAGAAATTTCAGGAGACATAAAATATGGAAAACGCACTGAAGAGGATGAAGGAGTAGGTATAGGAGTAGAGGAGTCAAGACGATGAGCAAAAGGAAAAAAAATCTATAAAAGTGACATGACGAGAAATATGAACATGACCCAAAACGAGATTGAGGCAACGATAGCCTTTGTGCTCGTTTGAAAAACTGAGTTGGATGCAGGAAGAGATCTAGAAGAAAGTTTGTTGGGGTAGTAGCAGAAGAATTGGAAAAGCAAAGATAGCCAAAAATGCGAATGCCGGCATAATTAGGATGAGTTAAAATAGAGAATAGAATGGTGAATTGTTGGATTTTTCTTTTGATGGTCGAATATTAAGAATAAAGTAGCCATGTGAAGTGCTTCGGACCAGAATTTTGGAGGCATGGAGGCACAGAGGAAAAGAGTTCTAAGGATGTCATTGATAGTGCATAAGAAAAGTCCAGCTTTTCTGTTCTGAGGAGAGGTGTAGGGACAAGGAAAACGAAGGAGGATACCGTGCTGGAGAAAAAAGTTCCTGCTTTTATAGTTGTCAAATTCGCGACCGTTATCACACTGAATAAAACGTATGGGGAGAAAGAAGTGTGTTGATACATAATGTTAAAAATTTATAAAAGGAGGATGCACGTCAGATTTATTGCGCAAGGAAAAGGTCCAAACATAATGAGTGAAATCATCTAAAATAACAAGATAATACTTATAACCTACTAAAATACTCTGGACATGAGACGTCCATAAATCACAGTGTATAAGTTCAAACGGAAAGGTACTAGTAGAGGTAGAAGAACTAAATGGTAGACCAACATGTTTTCCTAATTGATAAGACTCACACAACGAAGAATTATGGGTATCTCTGTTACAAGGAATTAAAAATTCACTAAGGATGGATGATAAATCAGTGGAGATGGCTGAGACGTTGGTGCCAAAGATCAACTGAAGCCACCATGGATGTTAGATCCACGACGATCCGGGTAGCATGGAGAGAGTATAAATCACTGGAGCTATTGAGCATGCGATCTCTGTCTTCGTCCGGTAATTCTTCACAGATAAACCAATAGGGTCAAACTCATGGGAGACAAGATTATCATGAGTGAATTGGTGAACAAAAATAAGATTTTTGATAAGACAAGGAGCAACAAGAACATCACGAAGAAGAAGTGGTTTAGAGGTTGAAGAAATTTGAGCTTGTCCAACATAATGAATAGGAATAGAGGAACCATTGCAAGAATAATGGAAAAGAAAGGAGAAGTGGTGTAGGAAAACAACAAATTACTTGAAACGGAAATACGACTAGAAGCACCGGAATAAAAAATCCAATCCGTACATGAGTTTCCTTGTGCAACAAAGTTGTTCATGGCATGTAAAAAGGCAGCTTGATCCTAGCTCGGAGTTGAGGGAGAAGGCGGCGTGGGCAGCAACGCCGGCTGCTGAAGTGGTTGAGGCGGTGCCGGGTAGAATCTCCCATCGGCATATGCAGGAGTGTCGGGGGGGGGGGGGGCGCCGTATGGAGCTTAGATCGGAACCGCATGATAGGCGTGCTGAGGCGCACGTGGGAGCATGGGACCAGGTGCACCTGTGTGAGGGCGAACACCGGGCCACCAGGCGCCGCCATAGGCAGGAGGGGTGCCGATCGGAGACGGGGTGGCCCAAGGCATAGGCCACGCCTGCAAAAGACCAGTCCAGGGGTCGTGTTGAGGGCGCCATGTTGGAGATGCAGGAGGCACATGAACCGGGGAAGGAGGTGGAGCTGCGGGCGATGGAGCCGGTGGTGCAGTCGGTGGTCATGGAGGACGATAGATAGGTCGGGTGCCACGGTAATTAGGGCTAGGGCACCAGCCAGGAGGAGACTACGCTGAAGGTGGCGGTGGAGGCGTAGGCGAGACCGGCGTAGGAGGTCGCGGGATGGCCGTAAAAACCTGGGGGCGTGACTCTTTGTTGGTGATGGCGCGATCGGCCCTTGGAGCATGGATCGGACCTCCGCAAAGGAGGGTCGGGGCCGCATCATGGGGATGAACGAAGCTTGTTTCTCGAAGCGCTCACCGAGGCCGACAAGGAGGATGTTGATGAGTTTCCGATCGTCGACGGGGTCCCCAAGTTCTTGCAGCTCATTGGCGATGGTTTTAAGGCGCTGACACTAAACAACCACTATAAAATGTCCCTGCACGGTGTTGCGAAGTTCCGCGTGAAGCGTGTTGACACGGGCATCGACATTGTCTTGAAAAAGTTGGCGAAGGGCCAGAGCGGCGGCACTGGAGGCCTCACGGAAGACGAGATTGAAGATTTCTGTAGACACCCATTGGTAGATCCATTGGATGATGGCGAGGTAATCCTTGACCCAGCGAGGATCTGACGGTGGGGCGAGGGAGTCGGAGGCGACGTGGTCGAGGATATTGCAGCGACCAAGATGAACTTTGAAGAGGTGGCGCCAATGATAGTAGTTGTGCTTGGGGAGATCTAAAGTAACATGAATAAATGGACTAACATCTGAAATTGTATTGGCATATTGGATTGTGGATGGGATTGAAGGGACTAGGGTTTGGGTCGAGAAAGAAGAAGAGGAGATCGACGTGGCGGCCGCGAGCTTGAAGGCGGGGAGAGCAGCCCACCGCTCAAAGTAGCCAGGCGGCGGCGGCTGGGGTGGGATGGGCGGCGATATGCCCTAGATCATTTTAGTCTGATACCATGTTGAATTGAATAGTTTGATACTTCAATAATCAAAATTGTTACAATTACAAGAGAATATAAAGAGGGTCTAGACCCTGGCCGAGTCGGTGCCCTAGACGAGCCGGTTTAGAGTCCTAAACTTGGCGCACAAGTTGATTGTCTAACACTTTTTGTTTGTTTTTATCCTTTGTTTGCGTACTAGCTTGACCGAGAGCTCCTTCGGCTGTAGATGAAGAGGTTGAGAGAGATGATTTTCGACGATTCATGTTGCATAACATGTCCATCGAAGATGAGAGAGACATGGTTGATGACTTTACGTACATCTCAAATGGAGACCCTATTGTGACCGAGCATGATCTAAATATGATCGACCAATTCCTCGCAATGCACCGGAGCTTCGAGAATAAGAAGGCACATAATCAGTTACATGCAGATCTTGTTGAACATCTCTGGTGTCTCCATGGGAATTAGTTGTGTTTTTTCATTAATTTGCTTTCGAAGAATTCGATTTATTACATTCAATTTATTACATTCAATTCCGTTTATAATATTGAACAATTTGATTTATTACATTTATTTGGTTTTGTAATAATGAATAATTTGATTTATTACACTTAATTCGGTTTGTAATATTCATACTTCGGTTCAAAAGTTTTGATTTGCAAAAAAACAAGATTTTAGTCCTTTAAGTTATTGGGGATCGATTTTGTGGTGCTATGGTTAGAGGAGCAAATATAAGAAGATAAGTTTACTCCTGCCTTTTAGTTCTCTAAAGAATAGGGGATGTTTTAGAGATGCTCTTAAACACTACGTCAAGGAAGAGCTACCGGGGCACTTTCGGAAAAAAGATTTTTGGGGAGTAAACAGGATTTTGCCGAGCGCAAAAGGTGTAGAACTCAGGCAAAGATTGAAATATTGCCCACACGGAAATTTCAAGCCGGACATTCGGCAAAGAAAATACACAGGTGAAATCCTATAATTAATTATACTCGGTATTACCAAAAATACACACGGCAAAGAATTACACTCTAGCAAAAACTGATAAAACACTCGGCAAACTAATTGGACACGTGGTTATCCTCGGCGCAGCTAACGACGGCCTGTCAAAGTTGTCTTTGCTTAGTGTACTCTAAGAGACGGAAATCACTTTTCCCGCTACTGTCGGCCACTAGAGGAAAAAAAAATCGCTAAAACTTTGCCAAGTGGTTTAATGTTTACACCTGGTAAGCTCCAGTCCTTTTACCGCCCATTCTTTCCACGCGCCAGCGCTATGGGCCCACCCTTTTTTCCGAGTGTAAAAATTCTCGTCAACACTTTTCTGAGTGTAAAGATTGTTCCCGCCCATTTGCCTTTCTCAATCTTTCACTCCATTTTTTGCGCCATTTTTTCGTCATCTTTGTGTCTCGTGGCCTCTCTCTACAAAAAGACCATTGCCTGAACTCACACTCGCTAGCTTTGGCTGATGTTCTCTTCTCCCTCCCTTGCTCCATATATATTTGTTTCTACGATGTTTTGTCTGTTGTGAAGAAGACTGGTGATGCTTGGACACCTTGGAGATAAAAATATTGTACAAGATTAGAGTATTGACATACATGGTATGTATCTCTAAGGTGTTCGAGCAGGTGCATTCCATCTATATGGTACCTTCTCACTAGAGGATGCCATTCTGAATATGTCAGCGCCATGAAGAAGAGTGTTGTTACTAGGATGAGGTGTAGATATTATACAAGATCCGAGTATTGGCATACAAGGTATGCATATCCAAGGTATTCGAGGAGGTACATTCCAGTTTTGTGGTACCTTGTCACTAGAGGATGCCATTCTGAATATGTCAGTCTCGTGAAGAAGAGTGTTGTTGCTAGAACACCTCAAAGGTGTGGATCTTGTACAATAAGATTACTGGCTTAAAAGGTATGCATCTTTAAGGTGTTCCGGCAGGTGCACCCAGACATATAATTACCTTCTTTTGCATCCATATCCACCATGGCCTCCTTTGTCAATGCTCTGTGCGACATCCAGCGCTCTGTGTGACATCCAGCATGACCCTTTACTCTCACTATCAGAAAACCTCAAGTACTCGACGGGAAGGAATTTCCTTGTCGGGCCAGCACTAGGCCATCAAGAAAATTTGTTTTCTTTACGGTAAAATTTATCTCCTCAGATTAAACCACATTAACTTGACGGTTTCAGAATGCCACTCAACTTAATAGTTTTAACTTGACGATTCCAGTATGCTACTCAGTTTAATCACATTTTATTGACGGTAATATTTTGCCTCTCAACTTACTTCGTATAACCTTATGGTTTTTGTATGCCCATCAAGTTAATTGACTATAACTTGATGGTTTTAGAATGCCGCTCAACTAAATATTTTTAACTTGACGGTTTTTGTATGCCACTCAGTTTAATCACATTTTTTTAATGGTAAATTTTTGCCTCTCAGCTTACTTCCTATAACCTTACAGTTTTTATATGCCCATCAAGTTAATCCACTATAACTTGACGGTTTAGATATGCCTCTCAAGGTAATTTGTATTAACTTCAATGCCCTTGGTGCCGGTTTCACACAAAACTAGCATGAATATGCACTACGAATGATAGTTAAATTTGTCATTTTTACATTAAAATGTGCATTGGCCTCTATGTAATAGTGTTATGTTGGTTTTTGAAGAAAAAAATGAGTTTCATTGGTTATTTATATAGCTCTTATATATTTTCTACAACCAATAAACCATGGCACCTTGTGAAGCCACATTCATATAATTGGTCCAAGAATATCAAGAACCTTTGTTGGTCGCATATGATTACATGATTGACCTTTTATCTAAACAGTGAAATTCTAAATTGGTTTAGTATTATATAGAATTTAAACAACTTCTTTTCTATTTATGGAAAATTCTTCAAACTTGAACTACAAGTGTGGTAGCTTTTTCCAAATTCAAACAAAATTAATTCATAAGCACATACATATATGTCTCACACTCATATGCAAAGTAGAAAGAACATTAAATTTAGTATACAATTAAATTTGGTATTTTTATGAATAAGTAAAAAAAATGAGTAAGTAATAATAATCTTGAATTCAAATAATAATAAAATGATTTCCCCCCTTTTTGTATTTAATATGGAATAGTTCATATCTTTAAATCCGTAAACCGGAATTCGACAAATAATATTTATAAATCGATCATAAAAACGAGAAGAATCCAAACATGACATCCCTATCATATTTTTAATCATGCATCATGTATTTATAAATAAAATCAATTTAATAGTGTAGAAATCTTCAAAAAATCATATCAAAATTCCCTTTTGAATTTGAGGATTCTAAAAAATCCTTAGGTCGAGGCTGAGCCTCGCTAAAATTGCATTGGATCTCTGATCAAATAGTATATTGTGAACCTAAAAATGATTTTTCCAAAAAATCACGAGCATCATATCATGTACATGTAGTTCAAATTTGACTCACTTCCTACCGATTCAGTAGGAATTTAACGTTTTTATGAGGGATAGACGGAAAGGTTTGGGATATCCCGGTTGGGACATTATCCATGCAAGGTGGTCTAGTATTTTTTTAAATGAGGTGGTACAATTTTGAAACTTTCATTTGGTGGTTGCTTTACAAAAACCCCTGTTTTGGCACTCAGAAAATAAAAAATTCCTGCTGCAACATTCTTCGCCATCCCATGATATACATGTATGCATAATATGGGCACATCATCACAAACTATGATGCGATTCTGGCCATAACATTGATCATTTGACCTGAAAGCCAGAAAACCTTGAACATGATAGCTTATTTCTGAGAAGGTTTTTTTGAAACACAATTAATATACCAAGTTTTATAGTTTTCCTTGCAACTATGTCATATAATATGACACCACGCGAAGTTTTTGCATTATTTCGGTCATTTTTGAATTTTTTATGTTCATTTCAAACTACCGTAAAACTTTCTAAAATAGTGGGCATGAAGATTCTTAGCTCGGGGCTGAGCCTGACTAAACTTGCATTGGATCTCTGATGAAATAGCATATTACGAACCTAAAAATGATTTTTCCAAAAAATCATGAGGATCGGATCATGTACTTGTAGTTCAAATCTGACTCACTTCCTACCGATTTAGTAGAAATTTATCTTTTTAATAGGGGTGGATGGAAAGGTTTGAGATGTCCCGGTTGGGACATTTTTCATGCAAGGTGGTCTAGTATTTTTGAAAAATGGGGTGGTACCATTTGAAACTTTCATTTGGTGGTTGCTTCACAAAACACCCCGTTTTTGGCACTTGGAAAATAAAAATAGCTTTTTGGTGTGAAGAAAAGGAAAACTTCCTCCTGTAACATTGTTTGACATCCCATGATACACTTGGGGTCACAACTGGGCACATTATCGTAAACTATACCACAATTCTAGTCAAAACATTGGTCATTTGACCTAAAAGTCAGTAAACCTCGAACATGATAGATCATTTTTTAGAAGGTTTTTTGAGACACAATTAATATACCAAGTTTGATATTTTTCTTGCAACTATGTCACATAATATAATATGACACCACGTGAAGGTTTTGCATTGTTTCGATTATTTTTTTAATTTTTTATGTTCGTTTCAAACTACCGTCAAACTTTATAAAATAGAGGGCATGAAGATTCTTAGCTAGGAGCTGAGCCTCGCTAACTTGTATTGGATTTCTGATAAAATATCATATTACGATCCTAAAAGTGATTTTTTAAAAAAAACATGAGCATCAGATCATGTAATTGTAGTTCAAATCTGACTCACTTCCTACCGATTTAGTAGGAATTTGTCTTTTTCACGTGAGATGGAGAGAAAGGTTTGAGATACCCCGGTTGAGACATTTTCCATGCAAGGTGGTCAAGTATTTTTGAAAAACGGGGTGGCACTATTTTGGAACTTTCATTTGGTGGTTGCTTCACAAAACACCATGTTTTTGGCACTTGGAAAATAAAAAATAGCTTTTTGGTGCGATAAAAAGGAAAACTTCCTCCCACAACATTGTTAGACATCCCATGATACACTTGCATGCATAATATGGGCATATTATCGCAAACTATGTCGTGGTTCTGGCCATAACATTGGTCATTTGACCTAAAAGCCAGGAACCTCGAACATGATAACTCATTTTTGAGAAGGTTTTTTTGATATACAATTAATATACCAAGTTTAATATTTTTCCTTGCAACTATGTCACATAATATGACACCACGCAAAGTTTTTGCATTGTTTTGATCGCTTTTGAATTTTTTATACCCATTTCAAACTACCGTCAAACTTTTTAAAACAACAGAGATGAAGGTATTTTTCACGAGGGGTGTACGGAAAGGTTTAAGATAACCCGGCTGGGACATTGTCCATGCAAGGTGGTCTAGTATTTTTGAAAAATGGGGTAGTACCATTTTGATACTTTCATTTGGTGATTGATTCACAAAACACCCCGTTTTTGGCACTTGGAAAATGAAAAATGGCTTTTTGGTGCGACAAAAAGGAAAACTTCCTCCTGCAACATTGTGAAATGATACAAATGTCGCCTAGAGGGGGGTGAATAGGCGATTAAAACTTTTCCGAGAGTGGCTCAACAAAGGCAGAATTAAACTAGCATTTACTTTGTTAAGCACAAAACCTAGGACAATCTAGGCTTCACCTATGTGCACCAAAAACTTATGCTAAGCAAAACAAACAACTATGTGATAGCAAGATATATACTTCAAGCACGAAGGCTATCACAAAGTAAAGTGCATAAATAAGAGCTCGGGTATAGAGATAACCGAGGCACACGGGGACGACGATATTTTACCGAGTTCCTCCCAACATGGAGTATATCTCGTTTGGAGAGGGGGTGGTATCTAACCACCTATGCCACAAAAGGCCTCCCTTATTCTCCGGTGAATCTCACCCCAACGGGATCGATCCACACTTTCACTATCGGTGCACTTGTCGGTGGCAAACCGGAACCTCTCACACGGTTAGGGCACTTCTCCACAACTTAATTGGAGGCTCCCAACAAACGCCACCAAGGTCACAACCTGCAACACCAACAAACTGTCTAGGGTTCTAAGAACCCAAGAGTAAAAAGCTTCTCAACTTTCACCCAATAGAATCCTCAATGAGAACTCAAACCGATCCCCCGAAGGGCCGGATAATCCGCCCCCATTACTAGGAGCCATGCCTCAAAGTACTTAGCCGTTTTCCAAAAATTGGGCCGGATAATCCGCCCCCATGGCCGGATAATCCGCCCCGTGAAAACTGACAGGAACAACAAAACTGAAACCATTATAACTTTTGCATTCGGACTCCGATTTTGATGATCTTGGGCTCGTTTCGAAGATAGTAACAAGTTCTACAAGATCATGCAGGGAACCATCATATTCCAGCAAGGGAGGATAGAACCAAATGATAAAAGTTTTAACCTATCTATAAAAGACAAACCGGTAAAACCTCCAATATCGAAAACACAATAGAGAATGCATATGAAATCCGTTTTTGATGAACTTGAGCTTGTTATAGAGATTGACACAAGATCTAAATCCTCTCATGGATTAGAACCAAATAAGAACCAAGAAAGAGGATGCCAAGTATGCAAAGGTTTGAGCTCTCACCAAGGGATATGATCAAGTTACTCACTTGAGAGCCCCTCTTGATAGTACGGTTATCTATCCTATAAACTGGTCTCCCCAACTAACACCACGAGACCGGTAATAAAGAAACCCTATCAAGATCAAACCTTTTCCTTGTATATTCCACACCTCAAGATGGAGCACCTTTCTTGATTGCACTAGCTTGGTGAAGACTTGGAATTTGCTCCCCCATACTCCACTATGGAAGAGCCTCTCTTTTAGGCATATCTTCACATATCCATGATCATCATAAGGATGGCAAGGTACACTTGAGATCATATTATTATTCAAGACACACTTGCCATAGGCTCAACTTCTACTTGACCAATCTCTAGATCATTCCTTGAAACCTTGATCAACACTTGATCTTCTTCACTTTATTCTTATTCCAACCTTGAAGCCACCATATGGTTCAAGCATTGTCTATGGACAAATCCTACAAGTAAAACTCAATGCAAACATAATTCCATAAAATATTGTCATTAATTACCAAAACCACACATGGGGCACACATGTTCTTTCAATCTCCCCCATTTTGGTAATTGATGACAATCCTTTGAGAGGGTTTATATAATCAACTTAACAAATAAAAATGGTTGCGCCAACATCAAATACTAAAAAAGTATGTGATGTTGGTACACCCATAATATATAGAGCAAGCTCCCCCACAATATATGCAAGTGTGATGAACCATTACTGTTGGTGGAGTTTCCTCTATATATTCAACATGCAAAGCAACAACAAAGATGCAAGAGCATGAGAGCCAAATGCTTAAGAACAAACTCAAGGAATAAAACAACTTCCCTTAAACCCTCCAAAACTTCTCCCCCATTGGCATCGATTGCCAAAATGGGTGGATATTTCTAAACGACCAATATAGTGAGAATTCCTCCAAAGGTGTGCATTTGAAACAAATTTATTATAATAAAACATTTACACATATCCAATGATGAATAATTAGGAGGAGGTCAAATTATATTGTGGATCAAAAGATTGCAAAAAATAACAATATGAAGAAGCATCAACAAATGATGCAAGCAATTACAAGGTCTGACAAACCAATTGAAAACAACAAATGAGTTCAAATGGAAACTACAAGATATTATGATATGAGTAAAAGAGTGTTTTTAATACAAATAAAGAGGCTCCCCAATGTTTGTGCATAATTTTAGAATAATTACATTATCATACATAATGCACAAACATGGAATCCTTGCTCCCCCATAAGTATTTAAAAACACAACAAATGAAAGATCAAATAAGTGCTTAAATAAAATAAAGAAGCTCCCCAAGATTTGTGCACACTTTAAAATCGATGTATTTCAATACAAAAATGCACAAATATGGAATCCTCACTCCCCCATAAACATTTAAGGCACAATAAATGAGATAGAATACAAGTGAGCATTATTAAATGAATTAGATGAGCTCCCCAAAGATAATGCACAAATTATGATAATTGCATTTGGAAACAAAGTGCATAATCATGGAATCCTCACTAATCGAAATTCATTTAACAATACAAGACATGAGAGAACAAATATGACTGCCCGAAGATGTAAACAAGAGGACCAATCACTCATAGGCAAATAAATTTGGGATCCACCGAAGAATCAAAAGGAATAAAAGGTGGTATCCAAGGAATAAAATCTCAACTAAAATTATCTTCACATATGTGTGTATGTTTTTAAATGGATAACATCACAAAGACATATGCCCATAACGAAACAAGCACACACAAGGAAGATATACAATAAATCACATAAAGGACAAAACCAACTGTCACATCCCAAGATTTTCCAAATCTTGTAATGTGAAAAATAAATAAACAAAATAAATAATTGTTGAAATTTAGGGTGAAAAGAAACTTTTGTTTCTAAATGGAAACTTAAAATCCCATCTTGAACAAACTTTGGTTAATGTTTGAATCCAGCTAAAATTCAAATCAAGTGGATTACATTCCTCATAAATGCATCTGGAAATTAAACACTTGAGGAATAAACCAAAACTCTAAAACCCTAATGGAAGAAAATCATTTCAAGTTATCTCTAAGACTATGGATTTGATCCATATAAAAATTGGTCAAACAAACTTTTCAAATTGATCAAGAATTACAAATGGAAATATTATAAAACCATATGAATTGGATTCACTTAATTTGGAGCCATAAATAAAATCTTATGAATTTAATAAGAAAAGGAAAAGTAATTTCCAAAGCTAATAAAGCACTTGGAAAAAATCCATACCAAATGGTGAGCAAATAATCCTAAAAAGATTTAAAAGGATAAACAAATATTAAATAAGATTCTACAAATTGAATCACCAAGTTTGGATCTCTAAATAAAAAGATATGGATTTTATAAGATGAAGAAAGAAATATTAAATGTGGAATATTTAAAGACCAAATTAAATCTTGGCCAAGACCATAAGCAAATGGAATAAACATAATCCAAATCAAAATAAAATAAAAGGATAAAGAATTTTCCAAAATAAAATAAAATGGCATAAACCAAATTCTATTTGAATAAAGACAAATCCAATTTTAAATGATTAATAAATCATATTAAAAACATCTCCAAATAATTCAAGGTGAATTATTTGACACCCAAATAAACAAATAAAACCTACTAAAAAGATTTGAAAAGATTTAAGTTTCAAATGGAGTGTGAAAACATTATTTAAATCTTATTTGAATTAAAACAAAGGCCTAACTAAATAATTAAAAGACCCCAAAGAGAATAAAGATTTATTCCCAAAATTGACTTCAGAATATACTATTAATCAGTATTTGAATCTTCACAAAATTTGGCAAAGGTTTGAATTCAAATGAGTGTTTGAATTGATTAATAAAAATCAAAACAGAATATTAGAAAAGAAAAAGGGAAAGCATTCAAATCAAAAAAAAAGAATCTGGCAGCCCACTAAGGCCCAGCAGCCCACTCCCTCTCACCCCTGAACCGTTTTCTTCTTACTCGGAAGCTCACCCGCGCAGCGAATGACGGTTGGACCCCACCTCCTCCTTCTCTCTCTCGCTGCCAAGCGACCCCACTGCCCCGTCAGCTTCGTCCTCCTCGCGCTGACCACGCCCCAACCTCTCCTCGTCGTTTATGGCCGTTGAAGCCGGCGTCAATACGCTTTACTGCCTTCATTACTCCATCCCGCGACCTTGCCCTCTTAATCGCCTCCCTCCCCTCTCCATTTCCCCCCAGTCGTCGCCCCACCGGAGCCCCCAGGCTGTCCTAATTTCCTCTTAGAACCCCACTGCCTCCGACGCTCTTCGGCAACAATTCCGGCCATCCTCCTCCGCCCCTCGACTCCTCGACCACATGAAAACATTCCCCAGCCTCTGGCGCACACTCCAGTGCCGCCATCTCTCTCTCGCTGCCGCAACTCGATCGGCCATCGAGCAGCACCATCATCTATCTCCAACTCCGGCGAGTCCTCCTGGTGAGAATAGACCGCCCCTTTCCCCCTCTTGGATGCTCACATGATCGCGACTTCCATACGAACCTAACGGTGCCCTTTATTTGCCTTAGCATGCCGTATATCGTCGCCGCCCGATTAACAGGCAGCCCGAGGTGCAGCTCAACTCCGGCGAGGAATCCACGCCACCACCGTGCGCCCCTTGCCATCTCGCGAGCACGACGAGCATCAGCGACACCACGGGAACCTGGTGAGCCATTCCCCTTCCTCCCTTGCTTCCTGTAGCGGCCGCAACACCGTTAGCCGAGCGTCGCCACGGCCAGCCACCGCCGAGCGCCGCCAGGGTATGGTCAGATCATCTCAGGCCGTTAGAAGTTGATCTAAAGGATACGATAGAATCACTTAAAACGAAAGGGTATGCGATCTGAGCTGCACGATCTGTTTAGATCCAACGCACCAGAGAGGCTGATCCGAACGAAACGGTACCGACGAATAGAATCGTGACGCGTGGCCAGAGTTTGTTTTAAAAACAGAAACTATTCTATTAGATGCTCAATTTTGTAAAATCCATAACTTTCAAACCACACATCTAAATTTTGCAAATTTTATATCAATGGATTCAGAAAGACAAGTACTTTCTGACCATGCACTTTGTTTAGTAAATTGCTTCTGTTAAATTGATTGTTTTTGCAGAAACTTGTGTATGCATGTTTAGAATATAAAATTTGTTCTAAAATGATTTTTGAGATAAAATCTTTGGCAAATGGTTTGTTTTGAACCTACTGACCATAGGAATCAATTTGTGGTTTCAAAAATATATTTGGTGAAGCAAAAGAATAAATCTTTGATTTAAACCATTTCTAGTCAAATAAGAATATTATTTATTTGTTAAAAATGCTTTTTGGAGAAAACCTTTGGGAAATGTGTTGATTTAAACTCTCTGACCCTAAACACCAAATTTTATGATTTGAAAATGTATTTGGTGAACTCTATAAAGATTATTACTTTGCTAAAAGCAATTTCAACCACATAAAATAATGATTTGATTTAAAAATGGTTTATAAGTAAAATATTTTTGCAAATGGTTTTGCCACGTTTATAAAGTGACCAATAAGTGTTTCAGAATGTTTATAACCTATTATAAACCACTTTTGTAAATAAAACAAAGTTTGGCATGCTTGCATGCATTGTTTTGATTCTATTAATTTATGTGATGTTGCTTGAATGGTAGATTGAAATTGTGCCCTTGCTTGATTGAATTGTAGTGATTTGAAGAGTGTGATCATTGCAAAGACAAGGAGTGAACTTACATTCTCTACCAAAAAGGCAAGTGATGCTTCATACTTTTGTCCCATTATTTTCACTATGCATTAGTGATATTTCTAAGTAGGACTTGCATGGAATTTTGCTAAGTGTAAACTATGCCATGGGAAATCCTAGTAGATGAAACTTTAGTAGAAATTTCCTAAGTTAAGATTTCTACTACTATCATGCTTAGCTTAGCTAGTAGAAGACAAGGGTGGATTATATATTCATAGTATGGAATATTTCTAAGTCAAGGACTTGTGTTTTATTTAATAAAACAACTAAGTGAATCAATCACCTGGGTGGAATGGAAGGAATGGTTTGTGTTGAGTGGTTCACAAGGCCCATTTCTATGGTTTACCTTGTGTATCTCACTTGTGGATGGCCACCCAAGAACAAAGAGATTTGAGATGTCAAATGTTGAGAAGCTTCAAGTGCAGCCACTTGGCATTATGGGCTCTGCCTGGATCATATAGGTTGCAATAACTTAGCCAAATGGACAGTTGGTGGTAGGGGATGATAGGTTGGAGCGCGTCCATTCTGGTCTAAGGGAAGGCTTCTGAAAGATCTTGTCTTGGGAAACCAAGTCTTGTGGGGAAAGTGCACCACCTCTGCAGAGTGAAAAATCTAAGTACTTAGCCATGTCCCTGGTAAAGGACAATTTGAGCATCAAGACATGGAAGCTATCAAGAATCTCCTCATCCCAATTTCTAAGTTAAAATCTTGTGGTTGAACAAGGGTTGAAGGATCACCAATTTCTATTGGGAGATGCCTTGGGAATGATTTTGTCAAGCAAAAACTTACTGTTTTTCAAATGATAAGGAAAATCTATTTTGAGCAAAGCAAGCCTAAGCTCCACTTAGCCAAATGCATATAGATGATAGACTCCACTATACTACCATAGTATCACTTGCCAATACAATTCAAATGTATTGACCCTTGTGGCTGTAACTTATTATGTTGCAGGTTTGTTTGTTGTTAGTGAAGCTTATTGATTAGGATTAAGTCTACAACCAACATGTTTGCCTATGGCACTTTGAAGATGAAGGACCCCATGCAATTGTTATATTCTGCTGCATTGTAATGAGATAGCCAAATGAGCTATATAAGATGTAATAAATTATTTTATTCCTGGTTATAAAGTTGTATTATGACCTTTGTTTCTTGATATTACATCTTAACTGTGGATGCTAGCTATTGATCCAGGGACTATCATTGTAAACACAGGGATCTCTACCTTATTAAAGGTTGGGAACCTTACACCAACTCCCAAAAAGAGTAAGGTTCCAACAAGTAAAACAAACTCTCCAAACTTTTCATGATGGCACAAAATACCAAAACGAATAGATCAAACTTCCAAGCACATAAAAGTCGATATGGATCAAACAAGGAAGCATAAAAGGATTGTTCTAGATAATATAGGAGAGCTCACCATTAGTAGTACATTATATAGAATTTTGCTTTTGAATGCAAAATGCACACAAATGAGATCATCACTACTACCTACATTAAATAAAACACAAGCGGATACCAATAAAATAAGAAGATCCAAAAGTAGAAAGGAATACATGGGAGCACACAAAACATTTACTTGGCCAAAGATAGGACAATATTAAGCAAATGCCAAAGTGAATATGATCAATAAATTCTACCATAAATTTAGTACTCATTGTCCAAGGACAAGAAATATTGGTAATAATTTTCCCAAGGTAACTTGCATGGATATCCAAGATCATAGTCACAACAAGAAGCATATAACTAAATATAAGAATTAAGCATGATACTTCGAACAAGATTCTTGGTAGCTTCCAATAGTCACACAATCACTAGTGATTAGAGTAACTTGAAGCAAAAGGTTTCCATGAGGATATATATATCTAAATATGAGGAAACACATACCAAGAAACACTCTCACATACAAGATCCATAATATGAGAAATAAAGGCATTCAAGCAAATTGGAACTTGTATGAGTAAATGGGTCACATAGGAGCTAGATAATTATCAATATCAATTCTAAGTGACACAACCTCGAATAATCACATTTTCTAGGATTGTAATATGCACTAAGCATATGACTCCCCCATAATGTGATACTACTATAAAACCAACACGAGGCAAAATGATACAAATAGAGATAATTAATGGACATTATAAAACTCAAATTTCTCATGAGAATTATATCACATAGAGACTAGAAAATAATCCAATATAAATACTAGGTGGTATTCCTCATGTACACACAATTTTAGGATTGTGGAAAGCCCAAGCATAACACTCCCCCAAAATGGGATAATCCATTAATCTCTCACAAGAGCCAAATAAGATATCAAATATAATCAAGAAAGGCTCAAACACAATAAACACACATACATGGTGTGCCACCTAATCATACACAAATATGATTGATACCTCAAGATAATTAAGTGGAAAGCACAACATGTACAAAAGCATGGAAGATACAAAACCAACACATGCACAAGGGGGCGAGTAACTTTCAATGTAATGAGTTAAGAAAATGTTACCGCAAGGAGGAACATTGGATATATAATAGCATCATGATAATCCAAATGGATTGGCTTGATAATAATTGATGAAGATCCCTCAATTCTTCATAATGTAGCCAAGAATCCAATGTCCTCCAAAGATACCTATTGATCAAGTTTTGGCTTATTGATCCCCAACCAAGTTGGGTCCTAAGAGGTTAGTGATGACCCATAAGTATAGGGGATCGCAACAGTCTTCGCGGGTAGTATTACCCAATTTATTGATTCGGCAGATATGGGGCGCCAAAGAATACTTGCAAGCCTTAACAACTGAGTTGTCAGTTCAGCTGCACCTGGAAATGGTTCTTGCTCACAGAAGTTTATCAGTAGCAACAGCAAAGCAACAACAACAGTGAAACAGGAGCAATAGTAACAGTAACGGTAACAGTAGGATTCGAGTGCGGTAGGCATAGGGATGGATGGATGGGTGTTGCATGGACGAGTCTAAACATGTAACTTCAAGATCTAGGGCATTGCAGATAAATAATAACAAGCATCCAAGTACTAAACAATCCTAGGCATGTGCTCCAAATATAGCCGTACCTGCTTGCAATGAGAACTTGCACAACATCTTCTGTCCAGCCAGCCCTTCGCAGCGGGGCCTCTAGGAAACTACTGGCAATTAAGGTGATCATTTTAATAGAGCACCGGAGCAAAGCATTAACACTCCATGAACACATGTGATCCTCATACCACAACCATCCCCTCTGGTTGTCCCAATTATTGTCACTTTGGGGCCTTTGGATCCGGATAATGATATGTGTACAGAACTTGCAGATAAGATCACAAACAATACTATCATAATGATTCAATAATAAGTTCAGACATGAGATCATTGCACTCGGGTCCTAGTGACAAGCATTAAGAAGAACAAGTTGCAACAAAGTCAAATAGCACAAGAGATACTAGGCACTATGCCCTAACAATCTTATTCGATTACATGATAGAACTCATCCAATCCCTACCACCCCCAAGCCTACAGCGGGGGATTGCTCACTCATGGATGAGGGAAACATCGGTGGTTGATGGAGATGCGTTGGTGATGACGATGGCGATGATCCTCTCCAAATTCCCCGTCCCGGCAGAGTGCCAGAACCGAGTTTCTGGATCCGAATCTTGGTTTCTGTTGGTGGCGGTAGAGCGGAACTCTTTCTAGAAAACTATCGAACCCCCATCGGTTTTTAGGTCGAAAGTCAACTTATAGGCGCAGAGGGAGGCCGAGGAGCTGCCTGGGGTGGCCACACCCCCACCAGGCGCGGGGTTAGGTGGGCCCACGCCTGGGGTGGGTATGGGCGCCCCAGGCCTCCTCTCTGTCTCCCCTTCTAGCTCCGTGCATCTTCTGGTGAGAACTAGTTTTGGCATATTTTCCGGGATTTTTCCTGATAGTTCATTTTCTGCACAAAAACGATACACCAAGGTAATTCTGCTAAAAACAGCGTCAGTCCATGTTAGTTGTATCCAAATCACACAAGTTTATAGAAGAAACAATAGCAAAGTGTTCGAGAAAGTAGATACATTTTGGACGTAGTTAGTCACAATAGGCTTGGCAACCCAAATGGTTCTTTTCTTGAACCCACATTGAGCACCAACAAATTTGGGAAACACATTGCCAACCTCATCCTTACAAATAGAATAAGCATCATCAATAATGATAGGGTTGGATGAGGAGATACCAATAGTGCATGAGGAAGAAATGTGCCCCTTCTCACGGCATATGTAGCAAGTTCTTCTCTTGCCATCTTTCTTCTTAGGTGAAGCCACAACTCGAGGAAGAGCTCGAGTAGTCCTATTAAGAAGAGGCCCGTCAATGACTTAAGGTAGATATTGAGGTCGCTTCCCTTGTTGCTTCATACTAAGAGGCTTCTTCTTCAATGGGCAAGATCTAACATGGTGCCCCTATTCCTTGCACTTGAAGCAAACAATGTTGGCCGGCTTCTTGACGTGATCTTGGCAATCCTTCTTGTTGTCCTTGTGCTTCAACTTGATACTGGACTTGTTCTTGACATTGGAATTGAATCCAAGCCCACACTTGTCATTGGGGGGGATTTTTGCACACTCAAGATTTTGTTGAGTGCGGCCTTCCCTTGATGACCCTTTTTCAAGTCATTCGTAAAATAAGTGACTTGAGCCTTGAGCTCTTTGATTTCCTCTACATGGTTAGTTTCAACAAAAGTACTAGAGGAAGTAGATGCTACATTGTTAGAGCAACAAGGCATGGAATGTAATTCATCACGATATATAGCATGGTTGTGAGAGGATGAATTACAAGGACTAGCACATGGAAATATAACATTTGGAGTAGATATAGTGCTAATGTCCACATGAGGCCCACTAGATGTTACCTTTGACACGATGGCCTCGTGAGCTAACTTTAGCCTACCATGGGAGACTAGAAGATCCTCATGCGAGCTTGAGAGCTTAACATGACTTTCTTATAATTTCCCATAGTTGCTATTTAGCAAAGCAAGTTGAACCTTTAGCTCAATATTCTCCTTCAAAATAGATGCTTCACAAGAAATAGAGTTAGTAGCACAAGCATCATCACTATTAGCAAGAGGTGAGGGCAACTTGTCAAGCTCTTTTGAATATGAAGCTTTAAGTTGCTCGTGCGACTCAGTGAGTTTGATGAGCTCCCTCTTTATGACCCGAGAGCCATTTTCGAGGTGCTTAAAACCCTCAACAAGTATAGCATAAGCAACTTCAAGTTCATCATTTTTAATCTTGAAGGAGTTTGCCACCGCAAGTTCTCTATCATGGTATTCCTTTACTCTAGATAATTCTAGAGTAAAAGTCTCCTCAAGAGATTCTTTGGTGGTTTGTTCTTCTTCAAGGGAGTCCTTTAGTTGAGCAATTTCATTAGCATACTCACGCTCAAGCGCAAACTTTTCATCAATTATGTTTTCTTGCTCCTCAATAAGATCATTGCCTTCTATAGCATAATTCAAGATTTCAATAAAGTTGGAGGAAGCAATTTTATTTTTGAAGAGAGCGCTATAGAAAACCTCTCCCATTTTATTAATATAGGTAATATCATACTTACCTCGATAATCATCATTATCATTTTCAACCTCATCATCATCATCATGAGATACAATGGGATCCAAAGAGGTTAACTTTGTTCCCTTAGACATAAGGAATATGTGAGAACCAGAGGAAGGTGATGACAAGATTACACTTGTAGCTATATTCAAGACCTTGTCTTGGCCCATATAATCTTCATTTTCCTCTACATGGTTATCAACACAAGCACTAGAGGAAATAGAAGCATTTTTATCATGGTAACAAGACAACACAAGCATATCATCATGAGATTTATTCAAGCCATTACTACATGATATGCAAGGACTATCAACACAAGCATGTAAGGAGTTAGTAGTGCTCGAAGTGTTAAAGTAAAAAGTTAGATCAATGCAACTAGATAGAGATGAAGGATTACAAATGGTAAGCACACTATCCACATTGCAATTTCTATCACCACTCACCGTATCATTACCTTGTGAAAAATCACATGTTGGTGAAGTGGTAGACGATGAGAAATCATCTCGACCGGAAGTGGAAGCAACACAATCATCCTCAATAATGTTGGACTTGCTATATGTATCTTGAAGCTTGGTCCATATTTCATGAGCACTCGAAAAAGGCATGATAGAAGAAAGAACTACATTGCTCACAACATGTAAAAGAATTTTAGTAGCTAGAGCATCTATATGAGAGTTAAACTTCCCTTCTAAAGATTTGTATTGGGGATCCACAGGAGAAGGCAAACCCATATATAGATATCCCTCGATAATTGGGTGAATTTCCCGAACTAAATTAAGCATGCGAATTTTCCAAACATCATAATTTGTGCCATTGAATGTGAGCTTGTCCTTGTGCACTAATCCCCTAGCCGACATCTTTACTCTCAAGGCGGTGAAGCCTAAAATGAGAGGCCGGGCTCTGATACCAATTGAAATGATACAGATGTCGCCTAGAGGAGGGGGTGAATAGGTGATTAAAACTTTTCCGAGAGTGGCTCAACAAAGGCGGAATTAAACTAGCGTTTACTTTGTTAACCACAAAACCTAGGACAATCTAGGGTTCACCTATGTGCACCAACAACTTATGCTAAGCAAGACAAACAACTATGTGATAGCAAGATATATACTTCAAGCACGAAGGCTATCACAAAGTAAAGTGCATAAATAAGAGCTCGGGTATAGAGATAACCGAGGCACACGGGGACGATGATATTTTACCGAGTTCCTCCCAACATGGAGTACGTCTCGTTTGGAGAGGGGGTGGTATCTAACCACCTACGCCACAAAAGGCATCCCTTATTCTCCGGTGAATCTCACCCCAACGGGATCGATCCACACTTCCACTATCGGTGCACTTGTCGGTGGCAAACCGGAACCTCTCACAAGGTTGGGGCACTTCTCCACAACTTAATTGGAGGCTCCCAACAAACGCCACCAAGGCCACAACCTGCAACACCAACAGACCGTCTAGGATTCCAAGAACCCAAAAGTAAAAAGCTTCTCAACTTTCACCCAACTGAATCCTCAACGAGAACTCAAACCGATGCACCAAATGTAATGGCAAGAACACAATAAGTGCTCAAGTCCTTCTCTCCCAAATTCCACCAAAGCTACAAAAGCTAGTGGGAGAATAAGAGAGGAAGAACACCAGAGGAAATCCACAAAAGAAAACCCAAGATCTAGATCCCAATATGTTCCTGTCACATAGAGGAGAGATGGATTGGTGGAGTTGTAGATCTAGATCTCTCCTTTCAAATCCCTCAAAAAGATTTAAGAAATATGGGAGGGATTAAGAGTATTTGCAAGCTCTTGAAGGTCAAAACAATGGAGGAGAGAGAGAATGCATTCAACCAACCTAAGGAGGAAGAAGGGGTCTATTTATACCCCTCCCCAACGAAATATGACCGTTTGGGACCTTCCAGGCCGGATAATCTGCCCCTCCCCGGATATTCCGGGTTCCCTGGGCCAAAAAAATGGCTAAGGACTTCGCGGCATGTCCCTCAGTATAGGGGGCGGATAATCCGCCCTCGAAGGGCCGGATAATCCGCCCCAATTACTAGGAGCCACACCTCAAAGTCCTTAGCCCTTTTCCAAAAATTGGGCCGGATAATCCGCCCCCATGGCCGGATTCCCTGAAAACTGGCAGGAACAACAAAACTGAAACCATCATAACTTTTGCATTCGGACTCCGATTTTGATGATCTTGGGCTCGTTTCGAAGATAGTAACAAGTTCTACAAGATCATGCAGGGAACCATCATAGTCCAGCAAGGGAGGATAGAACCAAATGATGAAAGGTTTAACCTATCTATAAAATACAAACCGGTAAAACCTCCAATATCGAAAACACAATAGAGAATGCATATGATATCTGTTTTCGATGAACTTGAGCTTGTTATAGAGATTGACACAAGATCTAAATCCTCTCATGGATAAGAACCAAATAAGAACCAAGAAAGAGGATGCCAAGTATGCAAAGGTTTGATCTCTCACCAAGGGATATGATCAAGTTACTCACTCGAGAGCCCCTCTTGATAGTACGGTTATCTATCCTATAAACTGGTCTCCCCAACTAACACCATGAGACCAGTAAGAAAGAAACCCTATAAAGATCAAACCTTTTCCTTGTATATTCCACACCTCAAGATGGAGCACCTTTCTTGATTGCACTAGCTTGGTGAAGACTTGGAATTTGCTCCCCCATACTCCACTATGGAAGAGCCTCTCTTTTAGGCATATCTTCACATATCCATGATCATCATAAGGATGGCAAGATACACTTGAGATCATCTTATTATTCAAGACACACTTGCCATAGGCTCAACTTCTACTTGACCAATCTCCAGATCATTCCTTGAAACCTTAATTAACACTTGATCTTCTTCACTTTATTCTTATTCCAACCTTGAAGCCACCATATGGTTCAAGCATTGTCCATGGGCAAATCCTACAAGTAAAACTCAATGCTAACATAATTCCATAAAACATTGTCATTAATTAGCAAAACCACACATGGGGCACACATGTTCTTTCACATTGCTCACCATCCCATGATACACATGCATGCATAATATAGACACATTATCATAAACTATGCCGCGATTTTAGTCATAACATTGGTCATTTGAGCTGAAAGCCAGAAAATCTCGAACATGATAGCTTATTTTTTAGAAGGTTTTTTGAGACGCAATAATATACCAAGTTTGATGACTAAATAGGCCCAACCCATTTACTATATGCCAATAAATTCCTAAAATCCTAGAGGACCATTTGGCAAGAGCTGGGACAAAAGTTTAGTCCCACATTGCTAGTTGAGTGGAAGTTGGACCATCTTATAAGGAGAGCTCCTCCTCCTCCGCCGCCTGCCTCACCACGCCACGCCTCGCCTCGCCTCGTCACGACTCACGCGCACCGCGGGTTATGAGAATACCTCGATCCGAGAGCTTTTTTTTGCCGCGCATGAATATATTAATAATCTGAATAGTCTGCGTAAGTGAGCGTTTAATATGAACTCAATGGATATTTAATTTGAATTTAGTGGAGGTTCTTCAGCTCTGGTCTCTGCATGTTCATTTCCTCTCCCGACGTTGCATGTTCGCCTGCCTACCCGTGCCTATAAGAGTGAGAGGTCGCTCTTCTTCTTAGACACGCTTCAGTACGTCTCCTCCAGTTCCAAAGTATTGCGCTGACGCTCCATTCCTCCCCATCCCGTCTTGCGGCGTGCACCGCTGGCGAGGACAGTAGGCCTCCGAGACCCCGCTGCTTCGAGTCCTGTACGAGAGAAGGGCGATAAGATTTTTGGGAGGCGCTCTTGGCGCGACTACTAGCTTCATCGCGTACTCCTTCACGGATAGCGAGAGCGCCGACGTCTTTCCCAACAAAGATTTTTTCCTTGACATCAAAAACCTCTTCCTCTGACGACGGTGCCAACGCCAACATTGGCAGATCCTCTGCTGTGATGTACATCTTCTTCCTCAATCTTGTTTATCTCAGTTAGATAGTATGTCGTTCATTTTGGTTTGATGTAGACCTTGCTCTGATATTATCTCAAGCTGTATGCCTTGCAATCCTCTTGGATTTCTTCCAAAATTTGTATCCGCTAATTTACATGATAAATTTAATTTCTATTATTCTATTCATGTTTTATCTAGCGTTTATCTTGGGTAAATTGCTCTTATACTCAACGATTTTTATCTACGGAGAGTGGGCAGAGCAAAAGGGAAGGAGGTCCTCGTACGGAGTCGCACACTTGAGTAGCGCGGGAGACTGTCACAAGAATGTATGATATTATTGAATATTTGTACTACCTTTTTAGCCCATGTTGTTTAATATGCAAGCCACAAAAAATGTATACGGAGGGCAGCCAATTTTTATTTAAAAATGATCTACGTATTCTTCTCTCTCAAATTCGTTTGATCTTTTCTAGGTTGGAATAGGAGTAAACCTGGTTTTGTTTGTCTTTGAATTAGAAACAAATATTGGCTGTATAATTTAATCACACGAATGTTCAAGAGATTATATCCTAGTTCAACTCTCATCGGACAACTCGCATCAACGCGCGAGCATGGGGAGAAACTGTGGTCGCAGGAAGGTATGTGGTGTATAATTTTTCATAGTCTTGTTCTGTTGATTACCCTATGAAAAGAACCATAAGAATAAATATGGAAAAAAGGATAGAGTCTTAAACAAAAGAGTGAATTCCACTTTTTACACTCTATTTATGCATTTGAGACATTAATTACCCCATTTAGTAGGAGTTATACCCGAATGTCCCATTTAAGGAAATTCTGAGCATGATTTTGCCTGTTTTAGCATTCAACACGGTTATTTGATAAGGCCGACATGTTAGGACGGTGTGACGCAATAAAATATGTCAAGATCGGAGGACGTTGTTTCCGACCATATCTATCCTTCTCTGTACCAAATGTTCTATTCTTTGTTGCCATCTCGATAATTTCGAGGTTCAATCATCAACTCACACCTTGCCCAATAGATATGCAGGATAAAATGAGGGTTTAAAGTTTCCGAACATGGTAATTTAGATGAATTTTCACTATGTAGGGTAATTAGTGTTATAAATGCATAAATAGAAAGTAAAAAGTGGAATTCACTCTAAACAAAATAGGAGCCGTCGTGTAGCTCCCCAGTGCCAGGGCGATGGTATGGGATAAATCCTAAGCGCCGCCAAGCACCGCAACAGGGGATTCCCATACGTCGATGTCGTCGGCAATGGCCGCGGTGGCGGAGGGCCTCATGCCGAAGGTGCCCAGGCTAGGCTAGCGGCGTCTCTTAGAGCCGGTTGGAGTGGTGCACACCTGTGGTTCCGTTCAAGAGAGACTCCATTTCAGTGTGTACATCTCCTGAAATTTGGTTTTGATTGTGTTTGACACGGAAAATACCGCTTTTCTATGAGAGTAGAAAGAAAAGGGATCTCCCGTACGATGTGGAAAAAATGTAAAATTGCAGGCGTGTCAGTGTACAAGTACACAAAAATAAAAGACGGGACAAAATGCATATTAATCATCATGATTAATATCCTAAACCCGATGTGCGCTCCGTGGTGGCCTGCCGACGCGCCAATATGACAAGGCGATTATGGTCTCCTGGTTCTCGGGGCCTCGGAAAGCTCCCGGTCAATTACTTCCGCGGATAGAACCACGGGACACCTCCGATTAAGCTGCCTGGTCGTCGTCTTCGGTCTTCGCTTCACGATCTCCATGCATGGTGATGGTGTGTTGTGTGTTGGCGACGGCAGAGTCCGTGTACTAGCATGTACACGCGCCGTAGATAGCATGACCTTTGCTCCGGCCATACCCGCCTCGCCGTCTTGCCTCGTCGGTCTTGAGTGGCGTTGAAGTAGTTGAAGTCGGGGTAGAATGCATGGATGCGCTTGGCTTGGATCGTCGTCGATGGCCTTGTAGTTTCACCGAAAGTACGAGGGATACGCCTCGCGGAAGTATATGTGGTTGAGGAAATTTGAGTAGAAAGAGACGATGGACAGGCGTCGCCCTTAACGTGCATGACCGCGGCCATCGAGTATATCACCGACGGCAGGTACGAAATGCGGCCAGCTCCACGACCGAGCCAACCTGAGTAAGCTTCCAGCAGCACGGCATGCGTATAAACATGCTCGCGTATTCTGAATAGTACACATGCATATAGGGTGTCAAATGCGATTCCACCTAAATTCCACTTATAGTTCATTTGCAAAATTCTAGTGTAAATTTTAAACAAAAATTTACACTAGATTTTAAGAAATAAACTAGAAGTGAGATTTAGACGGGATCCCACCTGACACCCTACATGCATGCATGCACACATTCGCGTGATCAGCTCAAAGGAATTGCATCCGGGCTTGCGCACCGTGGGCGCGTCCTAGGTGTGTCGCCTGTCCGGCCGGGCGACGGCTTCGCCGGCTTGAAGAACCCATGCAAAGAAATAGCTGGCCCGGAGCTTTGCGTATCAGCAGTGAGCTCATGGCTGGCCAACTCACACGCCGTCCGCCATGATCCCGCGCAGCTGAAGTCGTCGGCGGGAGCTCGTCCTTGCAAGCACTCCGCCATACGTTCCGTGCCCTGAGCGCGGACGAGCTGTAAGCCGTCGACGGCATAGATGGGCGGCGCCAACAAAGGTGTGGCTACGCCGCCCCGGCGTGGGCATATACGGCACCGCGTCGAGTCCGTGGACAGAGCCGACCCGTGTGTTATGGCCGCCGGCAAGCTGTGACCCGTCGACGGCACCTCCGTCAACGGTACAGCTAGGCTTGGTTCAACGCCTCGCGTGGGCGAGTTAGTTTCGATAGACGATGCCCTCGCTTCGGCCGAGTCCGGCCACCCCGCCGCTCGAGTCAAAGAAGGGATAAGGCAGGCGAGGACCGTGCGTCAGCACGCTCACGCCCACGGATGGCGTACGCCACGTCTTTTCCGACCTTTACCGCCATGCTAGATGCAGTAAAAACAAGATAAAATATTAGCACCGACTCTCACCAGGAGGAAAATGACGCCGGCGTATACGTGTGTCTCTCAGATCGCTCTCCTCCGGCCGCCTGCCTGGAAGAAAACGAAGCTCGTCGTGTCTTGCCCGAAATCTCGAGCTCAACGCCTGGGCTGAGTACGTCTGTTCTCCAGGGGTTCCTCGCGTCTCCTTCCTCTTTTTTCTTCATGTGGCCACGCTAGCTTATATAGGCAGCCATCCGAGGCGGTGGGGAGAGCTAATAACGTGATTACCACGGCCTCCCAGGTCGGTTAAGATTGAAGCTTATCTACTAATTAGAATACTCCAGAGCAAGCTAGAGTCCGGCCCGACCTCATCGATTTGTACGCGTATAGCAGACGGCCAGCCACAAGTGCGTATATCATCATGGTATTGGCTAGGATTCAAAGAAACCCTCCTGGCCATATTAATTCTAGGTCGCATATGTGAAATACGGGACGTGGATTTTTCTCACGTATTATTGAGCACGAGGGTATACCCTATGCATGCTTTACATATAGGAACAAAATATCATCAAACAAATGCCTCCACACCAAGTCTGATTCGATAGCGGAGCGAATCGAAATAGACTTGGTGTAAAATTATTTTACATGAATCAGACGCAAAATAAACTAATACTGTCTTTTAACCAAAACGTAGCAAAGCAAAGCGGGTCCGGTCCCTTTCTAGGTTAGCTATTTGGTCATGTTTTGGTACTTAAAAGTTAATTAAGCACCCCGTCCTTAGTTTAGTATATTTTTTGATTTTATGCATGCCTAGATGAGAAGTACGTATGATATTTAGGGCACATATTTTCCGTGTCCTCTCTTTCTCCACATGTATATAGAAAATATTTGCACAAAATATTGTCGAACAGATTGGACATATATTTTTAGACTTTTTTTGTACATATAATGTTGATTAATGCTAAGTATTTTTTTTGTAAATATTGCATAGCTATCTTTACTACTTACATACATATTTACGTGTATTTTATATTTACACGTGTGCATGAGCAATGCAAAAAAATTAACGGTAGCAATACACGGACATTCAGCTAGTCTACTTAGGCCCTCTTCTTTTCAGTTTTTTGGCCAGCTTCTCCCAGAAGCTACCCTCGGTCAGCTTAAGCTGAAAAGAAGGGGTCTTAAATTCTTGCCGACACATATGAATGGTGGGGGCTTGGATATATTACGCACGTTCTCCTTGCGGGGTTGGATAGATTAAACCGTACGTACTCGAGAGAACGGGCACGAATAGAGCTAGGGATGCAGGAGAGGAGCGGCTTGGAAAGTTGACTTGACGTGTCGATCGCTAGGCAACAAACACGAGAGATCGTGGGCGGATCGCGTCGGTGCATTAAGTACCTGTGTGTCAGGCAACTCGATCTATCTTTTATTGTGTGTGATGATTCATTCCACAGGTCAAAGGTGGAGAAGGCCAAGAACAGTTAAGTTAATGGTCGTGCATTACGATCCAGGTTCTTTTGTCTTCGTGTCGCAACTCGCAAGGTACTTTGAGCAAGGAACCCGAGCCACTATATATATACACACACTGGCAGGTCCAAGGCTTCAGTCTAGCTGCTCCATTTATTTTCCTCTTCAGTGCCAAGTATACCTTGTTCAATGAAGAGATCATCTCCGGCGGTCGTCGACGAGGAGGAGATGGCGGCGATGGCGCCGTCACCTCCTCCAGCTGCTGGGGACGACGAAACGGCGCTGATGGAGCGCCAGTACAAGAAGCCGTGTTGGACGGCGACGTCCAACGGCGGCCTTGGATTGGTGGTAATCGTCGGCACCCTTGTGTGTCTTGCTTTTCTCCTCGGCACCAGATGGATCGACCACTATGCTGCTGCTGTAAGTACACTTCTTTGCCGACATACTACTACTCATGAGCATCTAGTTATCTCCTTGCGTATGCCCTTATTGTTAGACGTCCCTGCTGTGTCGACGCCGATCGATGTAAGTACACTTTCGCAAACGACCATGTACTCCTCCTTGTATATGCCCTTATTCCTATCTCAAATGAGCAACCACAATAGGAAGAGTTCAAACCATGTCAAAATGGCAACAATTTTCTACTAAGTTGGTGTGTTGACAATAATACTCCGTATGTGCCAAAATCTACTGCATACCGTAAGATTTTTGCAAAGTCAAACGTCATAAACTTTAACCAAGGGTACAGAAAATTGTATCAACATCTACAATACAAGATACACATGGTATAGAAGTATATTTCTTGATCATTCTAAAATATTTATTTGGACATTTTTTGCTATATATACTTGGTCAAAGTTCATGTGCTTTGACTTTTGCAGAAACCGATGCGCACTATATTTTGGAATAGAGGGAGTAATAATGCTAAGTGCTAACATAACACGAGTATTCATCAAACGTCATTTATTTTCTTAGTATGTAAAAAATATAATCGGGGTATGGAAGTACACTACTCCCTCCGCTCCCGATTAAAGGGCCCTTGAGAGATGGCAGCGCGACCAAGGTGTGGAGGGATTGGCTCTAGCGATCTGCAGGTGATCAACGACAGGGTCAATTAGTGATCGTTTTAGCCACGCAAAACGTCATCTCGGGCCACGTTCTGAAAAAACCGCCGTTTTCTTCTAGTTTTGCATGTTGGGGAGTTTTTTTCAAACGGAGTTCTCCCAGATCGCTATCGACCCTTTAATCCGGAGCGGAGGGAGTAGTTACGCAGCCAATTAAATTTTTTCGGCCTTCCTCACAACACAATTCAGAACAACTTCCCGATCGCTAGCGGCCCTTTAATTCGAAGCGGATGGAGTACAAAATATAATCAGGGTTTGGAAAGACATATCCATAAAACAACCATCATATTCAGCACATTGTTCATCCACCACTCGTCAAACGGCAATTCATTGAAAATAGACACATGTCTTCTTGTTATTATGTCTTGTGTAATGTGACAAAAAAACATTTTAATATACCTTGAGCAGTGGGACTAATATTATTAATACACACATCTGCTTGGTTTTGTGACAGTTAGAAGCGCTTTTTAGGACCCACACACGTGTTGCCCCTAATCTGACCTGCAACTGAAAATCGTGATTCGTGCATCCTGAGATTGTCAGTTGCAAGTTGCAGGTGAGATTAGAACTGCGATTTCTTTTTGTTACAAGTGAGGTTGTAATTAAGATATTTCTAGTCATAAATGTGCTTGCAACTGAGATTTAAATTAATTCTTGATCGACTAAAAATTAGAGATTGCATGACATTACCTAACCAAGAATTGAGCTAATTCTCAATTTATTCAGAATTATTAGGCACACCCATGTATAAATGCATCATCCAAATAATCTAACACCGTTGTATATATGCGTTTCAGCCGGCCACCGGCATGGGCTCTTTCTCCGGTTGGCGTGGACGCGCTCCTGGCCGCACCAGATCATCCTCGGCGCCCCTCATACCGATACCCTTCAGCTGCAGTAACGGCACTTCGACCCCGACAACACTGTGCCGCCGCCGTGCACCATTGTCCTCGTCGTCATCATCATCAGGGAAACAGAAGCAGTACGCTCCGGGCTTCCCGCCGGCGTGGTGCCCGGACTACTTCCGGCACATCCATACGGACCTGCAGCCATGGCGGTCGGGGGGAGGGATCACGCGAGAGGCGGTGGAGCGCGCCCGGCCCCACGCCTACTTCCGGCTGGTGGTCTCCGGCGGCCGCGCGTACGTGGAGAAGTACCGCGACTCGTTCCAGACGCGGGACGTGTTCACGCAGTGGGGCATCCTGCAGCTGCTGGCCCGCTACCCCGGCCGCGTTCCGGACGTGGACATCATGTTCTCCACCGGCGACATGCCGGAGCTGCGCGCCCTCGACTTCGACCATCCCGACGACCCTCCCTCCTCCTGGCCGGCCCTCTTCCGCTACTGCAAGGGCGAGACGATGGACCTCGCCGTCGTCTGGCCCGACTGGTCCTTCTGGGGCTGGCCGGAGACGAACATCCGCCCATGGGCGCCGCTCATGGAGGACATCGTCCGGGAGAACGCGCGCCTGCGGTGGCCGTACAGAGAGCCCTACGCGTTCTGGAAGGGCGACCCTGGCAGTTCCATGGCGCGGAAGGACCTGCTCCAGTGCAACAACCACTCCGGCGCCGCCGGCGCCAGCAGGAACGCGCGGCTGTTCAGGCAGGACTGGAACGCCGCCAACCGGAACGGGTTCAACGACTCTAGCCTGGCGAAGCAGTGCCGGTACAGGTACAAGATCTACGTGGAGGGGCAGTCGTGGTCGGCGAGCGAGAAGTACATCCTCGCGTGCGACTCGCCGGTGCTGGCCATCGACACGACGTTCCGGGACTTCTTCTCCCGGGGGCTCGTCGCCGGCAAGCACTACTGGCCCATCGACCCGGCGAACAAGTGCCGTGCCATAGACTTGGCGGTGGACTGGGGCAACGCGCACCCCGTCCGGGCGCGGCGGATGGGCGAGGAGGGCAGCGGGTTCGCGAGGGAGGAGATGGACATGGAGCACGTGTACGAGTACATGCTGCACGTGCTGACGCAGTACGCCGCGCTGCTCCGGTACAAGCCCACCGTGCCGGAGAATGCCGTGGAGCTCTGTCCTGAGTCCATGGCCTGCCCGAGGAGCGACCGCCAGAGGGAGTTCATGATGGAGTCAAGGGAGCGGTATGTGGCCCGGTACGAGCCGTGCACGCTCCCGCCGCCGTTCACCGCCCAAGAGACCAGTGATATGGCTGCCAGAGAACAGGACGTGCGAAGTGAACTAGTCCACATGGAGGGGAGATAGTGTAGCTTACTGTACCGGAAAAAGAAACATAAAGGGTCGTCAGAATCTAAAGAATACACATTAATTTTTTTTTCAAAGATCTCTGTATCTATTTCATGAGTTCACATGTACAAAGCACCCCAATAGATAGAGCAGATAAAAGAAGTGCGAAAGGCAGACCTTAGCCCCCCACCCACACACACCACCCCCAGCGGCGCGATCCGCTTTGGGTCGATCCACGCTTGCTTTTGGGCGGGGTCCGGCATGTCCGACCGACCGCGCCGCTCATTTGTTCGCGCTGGCGTTCGATGGCGCCAACGCTGGCCAAGGGATGCCAATAAGTTAAAAATGTCAAATTGACAAGCCAGAAATACACAAATTGAATATCAAACAACATGGAAGACGTGTGCCATCGCCCTTTGGGCATAGCCAACAAGTGGATAGTGGATCTAAAATATGCAAAAAGGGACAATATCATACACAATGTCCAAAAGATGGCAGCTTCTCTGCCTAGAAAGTTGCAACTGTCGTCGCCATTGCCCTTCGGGCATCGCGAGCCCTGATGGTCTGCTGCCTCTTCGCGATCCAAGCCCTGCGATGGGGGTCGGCGATGCTATCCAGATCGATGAGCATGTTGGCGTTCTCCTCGGCCATGATCTTCGCTTCGGCCTTCTTGGCCTCCGGCAACCTAGACCCGACCTTGGCTTCGGCCTCCGTCGCCTTTTCCTTGGCCTCGATCTCCATTAGCCTCCAAGCGAACCGGGTGAGCAGGGCGTTCCTACCTTGGCCTCCAAGCGAGGTCGTGTGCGGCCCTGGCGTCCTAGGATGAGCTGTTGGCCGGTCGATAGACGTGGAAGTGACGGAGCTGGTGGAGGACGTGCCGGCAAGAGTGACGGCCCCGTCGAAACAGACGGCGCCGCCAAAGCGGCGGACATCGCCTCCTGCTTGATCATGTCGACATCGTTCTTGGCGGCACTCACTGCCAGCTCATTGGTGTCCACCATGTTCTGGTTGGCCTGGAAGCGCTCGCTCTCATTTCAGTGCTCCTTCTCGAGCCTGGCACCGATGGCTCGAGCGCTCTCCGGTACCAGCCGGCCAGCGCGCTTCCCCGACTCAACTTTCTGTTGCGCTGGCGTCATGTCCTTGCCGAGCTTATTCGGTCGGCCGCGCTTCTTGGCGGCGGAACGCCGGAGAGCGCAGCATCGGCTATGGCGGCGGGATCTATCGCCTTCCCTCCCGCTCCCGCTCACTGAAAATGCGGGAGAGGTTTTTTGGAGGAAGAAGTGGTGTGGTTTCTGTCCCACTGGCGGGAGGGACTGTTGGAAATATAAGCAATAATCCATATGATTTAATCCGAATAATAAATTGATAAAGCATGATCATACAAATGATACTAAAACCAATTATGCAGATCAATAAAGTAGATGAACAGATTACATCTATAGGGGATAAACCTATCACATCTACACCAAACGGTAGAACAGAGAACTCTTGCATAATCTGAAAAAAGACAGTTGAGTATCACGTACAGTGTAGGGTGAATAGCAGCCGCAGCGGTCGCAGCAGCGTCGCCCATGTTGAGGTTGTCGAAGAGGTCGCTGACTTCCGGGAGGAAGTCGTTGTTCGGGAACTCGTCGTCGGACAACGTCGTGGTTGCCAATAGTCGTGCTTGAGAGCTCCCCAAAAACCTGATTGCCCCTCACCCGTACAGGTTAACAGTCCACGTGCATAAAAACTGGAAACGGCTGTAATTAACGCGTCCGTTAATGACTCATAATCAGTTTTTCCAACCAGCAAAATAAAGCTCGACGAGATTCCCGCAACACGCGGCGCGCACGTCATGTCGTGACGAGGCGAGACGGGCGGCGTCGGAGGAGGAGTGCGCGAGGGCTACTCTTCTTGTCACACCTTAGTGAGTGGTGCAACACTCTACCATATAAGGTGGTCCAACTCCCCTTCAACTAGTAAGGTGGGACTAAACTTTAGCACCACTAGCACAGCCATATGCTGCCATATACAAGTGGGCCAAAGAGAATTTCAGAATTTGTCTAATAGGCCAACAGTCCAAAACTCACCAAATTCCAACAATCCCCCACAAAGTCTCATTGGCACATCACATCACTTTTATTCCAGAACATTGTTTTATATACCGGTGTGTAGTGGAGACTGTTAAGTTGAACTTTCACGTTAAACTTTATGTTACACTAGCTAGCAACTTGAATAGTGGACTATGCCTTGAACTACAAGTTTTCTGCGTGCTATTTTCAAACAAAATCTAGACCGGTACAGGGCTGCCGTCGGCTTCCCCGCGGTTTGGAGCTTATGCGTCATACTCCAGGGCCTTTCATGAGTTTATTAGAGAGCATCCAACTGCGGTGACCCAGTATACCACTGCTTGTGTAGTATACTATAGTCGTTGACATGACATCCACAGAACACCGTTTCATAAATATCATATCCCTCAGAGTGGTACAACAGAAACATTGCGGGTCCATATTATAAACATACACACATTATTATTATTACAATACCGGAAGTTCAAGACTTCCAAAAGATTCAACTTACAAACCAAAATATAAGTGTTTCAGCGGAAGTTTCAAATTGAAAATTTAAACTCCAAATTGAGCTCAACAACTTATTGTGATATATTGTTCATGTTGCTCGGCTCAAGTGGCTACAAGAACTATAGTAATTATTCGGACTCTTGGAACTCTCCTCCGTAGACGATATCGTATTCCTCCCCTTCTACGGCTCCATACAGGTTGGTCTCTTCATAGAAGACCTCCTCTTGGCTCTCAGCTGCATACTCCCTCCGTTTGGGATTATAAGTCCCGCGCGGATAACTAGGTTGCCAATTTAAACAATAAAATATAAATAGTATAATATAAAAATTATACCATTAAAAACTTTAGAGGTTATATTTTCTAATGGTATAACTTTTGTGACATATAAGTTATATTTTGTTGGTCAAATTAACAACCTAGGTATGCGCGTAGGACCTATAATCCCGAACAGAGGAAGTACATTGGAGTATCTTCGGGATTCTCAGAGTCTAAGCAAGGAATCAAAGGAAAGGATGAGTAACAGCGTTACCCAGCAAATTCATTTTATGCAAGGTAGGAAGTTTGATGCTCTATCTACCACCTCAGACTATCAGTCCTTGGCATTATGTAATTTTCATAAATCTTTCTTCAAAGATTGATTTTATTATAAAAATCTATGACCATTAGCCTTCACAGGTTGACCAGAAGTTTCATGGAGTTCCTTTCCTGCCGCGTCCGTAGCTCCTTCCCGGAACAGGGAGTAACAAGTTACAGTTCTTACACTCTGCAGAGGTGCGTTACTTTTCCCATGAAAGATCAACTCCTTGTTGCACAACCGGACGCACTTTCCCGTCCATAATTCCATGATGTGGGGCCCAGTAGTTGGTCCAAGCCAATCACTGCCCTCTCCACGACCTCATATGTTTGCATGATCCTTCTGGGCTGGCTCACCTCCGTTAAGCCCCCTTTCGGGTAGGCTAAAAACCCTGATGAGTTCCCGAAGACTCTATGACCTAGTGATGCCCGGAATAGTACCATTTACATGGACTATATCCCTAAACACCATTCATGGATAATCTAGACACCAAAAGTGTGGGGCGTAAGGGTGCCCACCCATATGTTGGATCCGCACAAGGAATCACAACGTCACGTTAAGGTCGTCTTTCCTCCATACAAGAGGAAAATGATACAACTGACTTCTCCGTCCCATTCAAAATCTCATGGTTAACGCGTAATATACGGCGCTAGAATCACTGATGTCATGGATTATTAATCCCTAATTGTTCATCATTATTGCAATTAGAAACCTAAGTTCTATTGCTCCATAATATCATCACTTAGGATGATATCTAAGATTTATTATCTTGAGAAAATAACATTTTCTCTTTCTATAATATAGATGATAACACACAATTTGCAAATACTTTGATAAAGATTCTTCAAAGGACATGAGCAAGTGATGAACTTTCCTTGTGATTGCAAGTTAGTGAAGTCGGATGCTTGCAATGGACCTTGAGTTTCTATGTCTACAAAACCATCATTATTGTCCGGTAAGGACAATATTTAAAGAACCAAAATGATTATGCAAAGTAATGTAATGCATTATTTAGCTTTGTGTGTATTCTCCCCCATTATTTAAGTTATAAAAATTCTTTTAATAATAAAGAATTTATAAATATTATTTTTTAATATGTATTGAATATTGTATTCTTTTATTTTATTTCATTTTATTAGCAGTTTATGTACTTAATAATTCCTTTAAGAATTATCATTAAATACCAACAATTGATATTAAATATTTGTTTAGTATTTTTCTAAAATACTACAATATTAATATATAATGAAAGTGATTTTTTTATTGTTATCATCTTTCAATAATTTTGTAAAATTCCATAAGTAATAAATATAATACAAAATTATTAATTAAAATTATATGCCTAAAATTCTATTTCATAATTTATTTGGATAGGTTGGATTATTGTGAATCTAGAAATATTTTATTTATAATTTTTGGATTGTTATTTTATTTTCTAGAATTTATTTAAGTTTAGGGGCATTTTGGTCTTTCCTTATTTATTAAAATCTGTCTTTTGGTAAATGGGCTTCCTGTGTTGATTTATTGGGCCCTTGTGGCCCAATAGGGCAGAACCAAAACCACACCCCGGGGTTTTTTGGCCCAGTCCATCCCACACTCCCCTGTCACCCTTTCGTTCTCATCTCCCTTCTCCTCTTCGACCCCGTGGTCAATGGCGTCGCCGCCGCGCGCTGCTCGTCACCGTGGTGCTCCCTGGCTGTTGTCGTGATGCAGGGCAAGGTTGTAAACCATGCTCCACCTTCCTGTCCAATTCGATTTGGACCTGGAGCTTCCCCGTGGCCAGACTAGCTCCGTCCCGAACCCTAGGGTTTGGGGTGGCGCTGGTGTTGTCGCCACCGCTACTGTTGTGCGCTGTGGTGATGTTCCGCGCCTCAGGCGTGGCTATTTTCGCTGCATCGGTGTGGTGTGGGTCGCAGCGCCCCCTTGGGGTGCTCCTCGTGCCGCCGTGTTCGTCGTCGACCCTCTGCTTCCTCTTCTAATCTATAGCGAGGACCACAGGTGAGTTAGTCCTTGGTTATCAGCTGTGCCTCCACCTCCTCCTCCTACGAGTTCATATGTGTGTAACTAGTGGCCATCCCTCATTAGGGTTATTATTGGTTCTAGGGTTCTTCCCTGGTTCTAGGATTCATTCCTCTTTGTGCTTGTAAGATGATGATTTGATCTGGTAATCAGGCCTAATGAATATTGTGCTCACTATACTTCAGTGCTTTCTGTCATGTTTTGATTATCTGATGCTATTGTTGATCTGATGCTAGTGGTTCAGTAGTGTTGTCTCTAATTGGTGATAAAGCTTGGTTAAGCTGATGATGTAGTTGTGGAACCTGGTTGGTTAGGTTGATGCTTAGTGTATCTCTCTACTATTAGTTTTCTAGTACTGATAGTAGCACTGTCAGTGGTGATTCACTGCACTAGTAAATGTTAGCTTATAGATATATATAGTTTGAGATCAAATGGTCTCCTACAGTGATGATATATATATATATGAATATTTCTGGTTATGATTCCTGTGATTAATATCAGGAAAATGATTTATAGTTAGCTGTGATTGTATCTGTGAAGATTGAATGCTTAACCTGCTTAGTTTAGAAACTGTTCTTGTGACACCATTCTAATATGGCACACAAGACTAGGTTCTGTTACTTGGCTTGGTTTTGTTCAAGCTTAAGATTAGTTTGGCATCATAGATAAGTGGAATCTTATCTCCTTGCATCCCTAGAACCTGTGATGTTGGTCTGAGGTTTAGGGACTAGACCCTTCTCTTATTGTCACTCATGGATTGATTCTGGTAGTGATACCAGCTACTGATTCTTAATATTAAAGTTGGAAAAATGATTGGTTTGCTTATAGCTTAATGTTGGTGCATATAGTTTATAAAATCTGAGGTGCTACTCTATTAGGAGATGTGCCCAAATTTTATAAGCTATTTGAGAAAAAATTGGAATATATATGAGTTGTTGATGATCACCAGGACCTATGATGCTGGTCTGAGATTCTGGTGGATTTGGTAGAGTTTACTGTTAGCCTTTATACTTCAAATTTCCTCTATGATAGGTTTACCCCACTTGGGTGATCACTGAGAGGTTAAACTTGTAAAACACCACATGCTTTTCTGCTTGATTGAGATGAACAGAATATGTGGATGTTTTATGATACTCACCACACTTGGGTGTTGTTGGGGTTGCAAGTTGTTGATCTTGTGGCTAGCTTGATCTGGTGATTTTCCTGGTACTTCCAGCTCCTGGATTTGTCCTTGATCTAGCTCTCCACCTCCTGGTCATGGTGGCTTGATCTTGTCCTTGCTATCCTCCTGATCTACCCCCTCCTTATGTCACCATCTTGGTGATATGATCCAGGGTTTGGTTGGTGTGACCTGTTTTAGCTTTGCTAAGCTGTTCTTGGTGTGTAATAACAGGGAAATGGTGTTGAGTGGCTTCCCACGGCTGTGCTAAGTAGTTTTGTGTGTGTGGCATGTTGCTACTATGCTGATAGCACACACCATGCAGTTTGGTGTGTGTGCTGCTTGTGTGTCTGCTGCACCTTGTGGATATGCTCTGGATATGAAAGTTACTTTCATCTGGTTACATTTACTTGTCTGGTGAAACTTTCCCCTCCTTACTGTTTTGACTTCTGGCTTAAATTATGAAAGATTCAGTTCTTTCCTATTGGTGAAACTTACCCCTATAAAGATTACTCAATGATGAATTTTTGAACAGTGCACCTCACTGTCAATTCTGAGAGTAAAACATTTTTTAACCTTAACTTTCTTTCTTTTAGTTTGTGTTTGTTTTGCAGGTACCAGACTTGAAGATTCAAGATTTAGATTAGGTTTTCCTTTTCTTTATAGATAGTTACTTGTAATATTTATCTTATTCAATTGTAATCTTTATTTTATTCTTTTGTACTAAAGATTGTACTATTACTCAATATTTAAAGATTATTCTTTTATTTAATTACTTATTGTAAAGATTGTTGATCATTTTCATAAGTTACATTTTTGTAACTTATTTCTTGAATAAATTTTATGGAATAAATATTCATTTTATTGATTATGTTATTTATTTAAAGTTTGAGCTACTAGTTATCATCTCTTGACTAAATCAAGAATACTCAAACATAATTCTAAATCCTTTTGAATTATAAATCCAACACTCAAGTTTAAATTCAAATTAAATTTCCCAAAACACACTAATCCACAAAGATCATATCAAAGTTTATAACAATCATCCTCCAAGACTATACCTGATCTCAAAGCATGAAAGAAACTTTGATCACTTTAGATTTTTATTTGGCGAAAAATTTACCCACATTTTTTGACAGATGAATGCATGCAATTTCACAGATTCCTAAATCTACCCTTCGTCGGTTGCTAAATGATGGGATGTTACACAAACCTTCGATTCTTTAGAAGTAGCACACTCGGATCATAAGGCGTTGGAGAAGAATTGCAGTCGCTATACCCGAAGCGACTCAATATCTTTTCCACATAGTGAGACTGGAGCAGTGTAATCCCACCATTGTCATCCTTGAGTAGCTTGATGTTTAATATTACATCAGCCACTCCCAAGTCCTTCATCTCAAAGCAGCGAGATAGGAACTCTTTGACCTCCTCGATAACAGCGAGGTTGGTCCCAAATATCAATATGTCATCAACATAGAGACACATAATAACTCCCTCGCCCCCACCATGGCGATAGTACACACATTTGTCAGCTTCATTTATAACAAAGCCTTCAGCAGTTAAAGTTCTTTCAAACTTCTCGTGCCACTGCTTAGGAGCTTGCTTAAGACCATACAAAGACTTCACTAACTTACACACCTTTCCTTCTTGACCATCTACTACAAATCCGTCAGGCTGCTCCATATAAATTTCCTCATCTAGCTCTCCATTTAGAAAAGCTGTCTTAACGTCCATTTGATGAACGAGAAGACCATGTGAGGCAGCCAAGGAAAGTAGTACTCGAATAGTGGTCAATCTGGCTATAGGTGAGTAGGTATCGAAGAAGTCTTCACCTTCCTTTTGGGTATAACCCTTAGCCACAGGACGTGCCTTGTACTTTTCAATAGTACCATCAGGTCTAAGATTTTTATTGAACACCCACTTACATCCTACAGGTTTGCACCCATAAGGACGATCAGTGTTTTCCCAAGTACCATTAGCTAAGATGGAGTCCATCTCTCTTCGGACAACTTCCTTCCAGTAGTTAGCATCTTGAGATGCATAGGCTTTTGAAATAGAAGTGGGAGTATCATCCACAAGGTACACAATGAAATCATCACCAAATGACTTTGCAGTCCTTTGTCTCTTGCTCCTTTTAGGAGCTTCATTGTCATCCTCCACAGGATCATCAGAGTGTTCTATCGGCATAGTGGGTTTAGGAATTATAGAAAATTCCTAACTAGATGAACTAGTCATCTCCTGATTTGATGAGCTAGACATACCTTTCATAGGAAAGATGTCCTCAAAGAAATTCGCATCATTCGACTCCATAATTGTACCAACATGCATGTCGGATACCTCAGATTTTACTATCAAAAATCTATAGCCAATGCTATGAAAGGCATATCCCAGAAAAACACAATCCACGGTTTTTGGTCCAAGCTTAGGCTTCTTGGATATTGGAATATTGACTTTCGCCAAACAACCCCAAGTTCGTAAGTAAGAGAGTTTAAGCCTTTTCTTTTCCCATTCCTCAAATGGAGTCATGGTTTTATCCTTTACGGGAACACTGTTTAGGACATGACACACAGTCATTAGCGCCTCCCCCTACCATTCCTTGGAAAGACCCGATGTATCTAACATGGCGTTAACCAAATCAGTTAGAGTGCGGTTCTTTCTTTCGGCCACCCCATTTTACTGAGGTGAGTAGGGAGGCGTCCTCTCATGTATAATACCATGTTCCGCACAAAATAAATCAAATTCACAAATTCATTTGAAAAATACTCTCCACCACGATCCGACCTTAGCCGCTTGATTTTAAGATCAAGTTGGTTTTCTGCCTCAGTTGTATAGATTTTGAAGTAGTTCAAGGCTTCATCTTTAGATTTCAGAAGATAAACATAGCAGTATCTAGTGGAGTCATCAATTAACGTCATAAAGTATATTTTTCCACCTTTTGTCAACACACCATTCATCTCACAAAGATCTGAATGTATAAGTTCTAGCGGTGCTAAGTTTCTCGGTTTCGCAGTCGTATGAGACTTGCGGGGTTGCTTTGCTTGCACACAAACTTGGCACTTAGAACCTTTGACAGTGGTAAATTTTAGAATTAAACTCATATTTGCTAGCCGCGTCATGCAACCGAAGTTAATATGACAGAGTCGTGAATGCCAAACATTGGACTCATTATCATTGCACACATGATTAATAACTTTAGTACATGAGTCTGACAAAGGCAAGCGGAACATACCTCCGCACTCATAACCCTTTCCAACAAATTGTACATACTTAGAAATTACAACTTTATTGGACTCAAAAACCAACTTAAAGCCATCTCGACATAAAAGCGATCCGCTGGCGAGATTATTATTGATGGAGGGAACGTGCTGCACATTCTTCAGTTGTACGGTCTTCCCCGAAGCAAACTTCAGATTTACCATACTAACACCATGAATAGAAGCATGTGAGCCATTTCCCATCAGCACGGAAGAGGTCATTGAGACCTGATAAGAGGAAAACATGGAAATATCAGAACATACATGTGTATTAGCACCCGTGTCTATCCACCAATCAGGAGAATGACATACTGAAAGGATAGTAGGTAAAATACCGTACCCATCATCCTTCATCTCAGTATCGCTAATAACAGCATTAGCGGCCTTGCCGCTGTTTCCACGTTGACGCTTATCAAAGCGATTAGGCAGCTAGGAGCCCAATGATCAGGATCACCATAGACGTGGCAAGAGCCTTTCCTCTTATCATTTTTCTTCTTTAAGTTGGTTGAGTTCTTGCCATCAAACTTTCCCTTTTCTTCAGTTTTGTTCTTATTCTTGAACTTGTGGGATTGGAAGTTTTTTCTCTACACCAAATTGGCAGTAGAACCTCCCTCAAATCCTCGAGAAGTTTTGTCCTTTGCTCTCGCCTTCTCTTCCACAAGAAGAGACCCAATGAGATCCGTAACAGAAAACTCTTGTCTCTTATGTTTCAGAGAAGTAGCAAATTTCCTCCACCAGGGAGGAAGTTTGGCAATAATGCCACCAACCACAAATTTGTCTGGTAAGGAACACTTGAACTGCTCAAGTTCTTTGGCAAGTGATTGTATCTCATGAGCCCGCTCAACGACGGAGCGCTCATCAACCATCTTGTAGTCACAGAATTGCTCCATGACATACAACTCAGTGCCAGCGTCCGAGACCCCAAACTTGGCCTCGAGTGCTTCCCACGCGTCCTTGCCATTACCAAATGACATATATGGGTCAACAATGTTGTCCCCAAGAACACTGAACAAAGCCGCCATAAACATGGTATCGGCTTTCTTAAAGGTCGCTTCCTGCTTAGCAGAAAGATTTCCTTCAGGCTTGCCAAGAGTGGCGCTATAGCAGTTTAGGTTTTCAAACCAGAGAACTACTCTCTTGGGCCATCTCTTATAGTGAATGCCATCAAAAGGAGGCGGCCTAGTAGTCGAGACTACACCAGTGGAATTCAGTTGCCTACGATCAGGTTTTTGGATTGTTGGAAATATAAGCAATAATCCATATGATTTAATCCGAATAATAAATTGATAAAGCATGATCATACAAACGGTACTAAAACCAATTATGCAGATCAACAAAGTAGATGAACAGATTACATCTATAGGAGATAAACCTATCACATCTACACCAAACGCTAGAACAGAGAACTCTAGCATAATCCAAAAAAGACAGTTGAGTATCACGTACAGTGTAGGCTGAATAGCAGCTGCATCGGTCGCAGCAGCGTCGCCCATGTTGAGGTTGTCGAAGAGGTCGCTGACATCCGGGAGGAAGTCGTCGTTCGGGAACTCGTCGTAGGACGACGTCGTGGTTGCCAGTAGTCGCGCTTGAGCGCTCCCCAAAAACCTGATCGCCCCTCACCCGTACAGGTTCACAGAGGCGGGGTTCCGGAGGCCTACTGTCCCGATCTGCGGTGCACGCCGCAAGCTGGGATGGGGAAGAAGAAAGCGGCGGCGCAAGGTTCTGGAGGTAGGCGTGTGTGTGGATTGATACACCGATTAAGTTTAGCGCAGACGCTTATATAGTGCAGGTTAGGAAGATCGTGAGCTCAGCCCCCGTCCGAGTCGGTAATAGTTCATGTCCAACTGGAAACGGCTGTAATTAACGCATCCGTTAATGACTCATAATCAGTTTTCCTAACCAGCAAAATAAAGCTCGGCTCGGCGAGATTCCAGCAACCCGCGGCGCACGCGCGTCGTGACCAGGCGAGGCGAGGCGGGCGACGTCGGAGGAGGAGTGCGCGAGGGCTACTCTTCTTGTCACACCTTAGTGAGTGGTGCAACACTCTACTATATAAGGTGGTCCAACTCCCCTTCAACTAGCAAGGTGGGACTAAACTTTAGCACCACTAGAACAGCCATATGCTGCCATACACAAGTGGGCCAAAGAGAATTTCAGAATTTGTCTAATGAGCCAACAGCCCAAAACTCACCAAATTCCAACAGGGACCGCCAAAGATAGAAGGAGGACAAGCGAGGACAAGCGCGTTGTCTGGGCTGACCCAACTGAGGCCCAGATTTGGTGCATGGATGGGTCAGTCTGCGCGTGTTTGTCCGGATGGGTTGCCGCGTCGGGCGTCGCGCACCTGTTCGCCTGTCCGCTCGGACGAGTTCGAACACGGAAGGACAGGATGGGTCGGTCCAGTGGAGATGCCCTAACAGCTAGAGGGGTATGCGAGCCGCCCATGTCGCAGCGGGCGACATATAGAAATTGCACATATTTCCTTAAAAAACAAAATGTGCATATAAAGCAAGAAATATGAAACAAAATAGTGATTGCTATACTATATCAATATAGGTGTACCCGCAAAAAAGGAAAACGATACATATCCCCGTGGGGATCTCGTGACTCGATTCCCCGGGTCGCTCATGCGCGGGTCCCGCATGCCTTCCACGTGCGGGCCCAGCGCCTTATCTTCCTCCGTATCTTTCTTCATTCGCCTGAAACTGCTCCCTGCGGATCCCGTCGACCGCGCCGTCGCCTGCCTCCCCTGCAGCTCCGGCCGACGCGACGCCGCCCATCCCTGTAGCTCCGGCCACCACCCGCCCATCATCGGCCTCTAACACAAGCATGCCCGCGTCGCTGCCTGCGGTGACCTAGCATACCACTGCATGTGTAGTACACTATAGTCGTTGACATGACATCCACAGAACACCGTTCCGTAAATATCACATCCTCGGTGGTACAATGTAAACATTGCGGGTCCATATTACAAACGTACACACATTATTATTATTACAATATCGGAAGTTCAAGACTTCCAAAAGATCCAACTTACAAACCAAAATATAAAGTGTTTCAGCGGAATTTAAAAGTAGCAACTCCGTCTAGGAGTTGAGCTCAGCAGCTTATTCTATAGAGTTCATGCTGCTCGGCTCCATTGGTTACTATTAACTAGGAGTACTTAGTTGGACTTGTTATCGTCGAAACCGTAGCGGATCTCGTAATCCACTCCTTCAATACCTCCGGATAGATCAGGTTCCTCGTAGAACACATCTTCTTGACATTCGGCTGCATACATTGGCACGTCTTCGGGATCCTTAGAGTCTAAGCAAGGGATCAAAGGAAAGAATGAGTAACAGTGTTACCCAAAAAGTTCATTATATGCAAGGTGGGAAGTTTGATGCTCTAAATACCACCTCGGATTATAAATCCTTGGCACTATGCAGTTTTTGTAAATCTTTCTTCAAAGATTGATTTTATTCTGAAAAACTATGACAATCAGCCTTCACAGGTTGACCAGAACTTTCATGGAGTTCCTTTCCTGCCGCATTCGTAGCTCCTTCCCGAAACAGGGAGTAACAAGTTACAATTCTTACACTCTGCAGAGGTGCGTTACTTTACCCATGAGAGATCAACTCCTTGTTGCACAACCGGGCGTACTTTCCCGTCCACAATTCCATGATGTGGGGCCCAGTAGTTGGTCCAACCCAATCACTGCCCCCTTCGTGACCTCGCATGCCTCCTTGGTATACACCATGCCCACATAATGAATTACGGCAATGGTTTGTACAAACCGTTAGATGCCAGAACTATCATGGGATGATGAGGGTTCCCACCCATATGCTACATATCCTCTACGAATTACCGTTTAATATGCATGCTACGAGGATAACAGCCATGACCTGCACATCCTGCTTCATGCGAGAGGAAGAAGATACAGCTGACTTCTCTGTCCCATTCCAAATCTCATGGCTAACGCGTAATATACAGTGCTAGAATCACTGATGTCAGGGGTTATTAAGTCCCTACTTGATCATAATTGTTTGCAACTAGAACCCTAAGTTCTATTGCTCCATTATATCATCATTTAGGATGATATCTACGATTTCTTTATTTGTGAAAATAATATTTTCTTTCTTTTAAGCATATATGATAACACACAATTTGCAAATACTTTGATAAAGACTCTTCAAAGGACATGAGCAAGTGATGAACTTGCCTTGTGATGGCAAGGTAGTGAAGTCTGATGCTTGCACTGTACCTTGAGTTTCTATGTCTACAAAAACATCATTATTGCCCGGTAAGGACAATATTTAAAGAAGCAAAATGATTATGCAAGTAATGTAATGCATTATTTTAATTATATATGCATTTTCCCTATATAAGGTGCCTTTTAATAATAATAATAATAAAGCATTTATAAATATTACCTTTTAATATTTATATCATATATTGAATTATATTATTTTATTTCCTTTTTTATTTGACTTTCATTGATTTAATAATTCTTTTAGGAATTATCAATTATACATTAAAAATTATTATTAAATATTTATTTAGTATTTTTCAAAAATACTATAATATTAATATATAATGAAAGTGATTTTTATTTATTTTATCATCTTTCAATAATTTTGAAAAATTCCATAAGGTATATACAAATTATAAAATTCTTATAAATATTTAAATGTCCAAAATTTTATATCTTATTTTATTTGGATAGAGTGGATTATTGTGAATCCAAAATATTTTATTTATAATTTTTGGACTTTTATATTATTTTCTAGATTTTAATTAAGTCCAGGGGTATTTTGGTCTTTTCATTTTTATTCAAACAGGTCTGGAAAGATTTCTAGGCTAGTTGTACTTATTGGGCCCTAGTGGCCCATTAGTCCTAGACAAAAGAACCACCCCGAAGGGTTTGGCCCAGCTCGGCCCACTCCTCACTGCCTCTCTCTCTCTCCCTCGAGCTTATCCTCTCCTCCTCCTTCCTGACTTTGGCGATGCCGCCACCGGCGATTCCCGCCGCCGTAGGCCGTTCTGGTCGCTGCTGTGGTGTAATAGGGGGTTGTCGACAACGCCCGTTCATTCTATCCAATTGGATTCAAGCCTGGGGCTCTCCTGCAATGGATCGATGCCGTCCCGAACCCTAGGGTTTGGAGGTTGGCATGGATTCAAGTGTTGCCAAGGCCGTCATGTGTCGAGGTGATGCTCTGCACCTCCAGGCATGATCAGGGTCGCTGCCGTGGCGCCGTGCGGGTTGCAGCGCCCCCTCTGGGGTGCTCCCCGTGCCACCATGGTCGTCGGCCCCCCTGCTTCCTCTTCTAATCTTCAGCGAGGACCTTCGGTGAGTTCAATTCCTCTCCCCTCGTTCTCTCTGTGCTTGTTGATCCGATGCTAGATGCTGGCAGTGTCCTCTCTGGCTACTGTCTGATTCTGATTAGGATGACATATCCATTTAGGGTTCTTATCTTGGGGTTGATCATATACTGGATGAGTTGGATCATGTTGGGATGAATTGTAAACATGCTAAGTGGTTATTGGCCTGAGGCTTGTTGCTTAAGATGATCTATATTGTTTCTGGTGGCTTATTAGATGATTTTATGCTTGGATTGCATCTGATTCAGATGATGTAGTTGTTTGAATTTGTGATGATTAAATGCCTATCCTAATTCATAATGGATTATTCTTGTGACACCATCATGGTATCGCACACAAGTTTGATTCCAACCCATGGATTGGGTTGTTTTAGGCTTAATGACAAACTTGGCTTTTAACAGATAAATGGAAATGCTCTTATCTGAATTCCCTAAGACCAATGATGTTGGTCTGAGGCTTAGGGATTCAGATCTTATCTAGTTGATTCATATAGATAGTCCTGGTAGTGGTACCAGCTATTCTTTCTTGAATCAAAGCTTGGAAAAATGATAGTAAGCTTGATCATTGTATGGATCCCAAAGATTTTTTTCTAAGGTGCTACCCTTCCTTTAGGGATGTGCCTAGGAATAGATCATAGATATATTTAGGCTTGAATTGTAATATATAGCCTAATCCAGAGCAATGATGTTGCTCTGAGATCTGGCTGGATCCAGGTACTTTGTTGTTTGCCTTTAGAGTTTTAAAAAATCCCTATGATGGATTAACCCCACTTGGGTGCTTTCTGAGGTTTTGTTTTATAAAACAAAACATGCTTCCCTCTAAATAAGATGATTAGATCATGTGAAGGTTTTATGAAACTCACCACAAAATCTGATGACCGTGGAGTAAGTTGATGATGATCTTGATCTGGTTTTCCTAGACTCCTGTGCTTGATCTTGAGCTAGACTGCTCCTCCTAGCTCATGGATTTGTCCTTGAGCTAGCATGCTCCTCCTAGCACCTAGACTTGTCCTTGTTGTTCACCTGATCCTTCCCCCTCCTTATGTCACCATCCTGGTGATGTTTGGTTGATCCTTGGTGGTTTGGTTTGGCTGATGTGCTTGGTAAGCTGTTGTCTAGACTGGCTGTTCTTGTGTGCAAACAGTGGAGTGATGCACTAGTGCCTCTCCACGGCTGTGCTTGTGGTTTTGTACCACATGCATGTTGGTGTGTGTCCTGCCTGTGTGCTTCCTATGCACTTCTGGATATGTTCAGAATTTTGAAACTTACTATTACCTGGTTACTTTCACCTGGCTGGTGGATTTGTCCTTCTTGGCTGTCATTTGACTTCTGGCTTTAAATTTATGAAAGATGGATTCTTTCATATTGGTGAAACTTGCCCCTTTTTATAAATTTCTCAATGATGAATTTGTCACGTGCATTTCACTGACATGTCTGAGAGAAAATAATACTAACTCTAACCTTTTATTTCTCTATATATATTTTCGGTTTGTTTTGCAGGTACAAATATAAAGATGACATTATTATTAATAAAGAATATTCTTATTCTTTGTATATTTGCTTTTGTGAATTGTGTGGATGATTTCAATAAGTTATAATTTTATAACTTGATTATATGTATGGATGATAAGAAATAAGTTTCATATTCATTATTGTTTTTCTTAGGATAGAATTTAAGTTGTAATATTTATCTCTTAATTAAATTAAGGTTCAAAACTTATTCCTAACTCACTGGAATTATAATTCAAACACTCAAGTTTAAAATTCAAATTCATTTTTTTAAAACACATAATTCCTTAAAGATCATATCAAAGTCTAAAGCAATAACCCTTTAAGACTAAACCTAGTCTCAAAGTATGAAAGAAACATTGATCACTTAAGGTTTTTATTTGGCGAAAATTTTACCCACATTTTCACAAATGGATGCATGCAACATTCCATATTCCTAAATCTACCCTTCGTTAGTTCCTAAATGCTAGGATGTTACAGACTTCCCCCCTTAAATTAAACTTCGTCCTGAAGTTTGTGGATAAGTACCTGAATAGTTCTGGATAAGCTTTTATTAAATCCTCTTCTTTCTCCCATGTGGCTTCCCTTTCATGGTGATGTTCCCACTGTACCTTGCAATATTTGATTGCTCTGTTCCTTAATCTTTTCCAGTTTTCATCTAGAATCTTACAGGGCTTTTCAATATAAGTCAGGTCTGCTTGTAGTTCTATCTCTTGGTGTGTGATTGCATTGTCTAGAACTTTCAAACATTTACGAAGTTGTGACACATGGAAAACATTATGCACTTGAGCCAATCTTGATGGTAACTCTAAAGCATAAGCTATAGTTCTGTTTTGACTCAGTATCTTGAATGGTCCGATGTATCTTGGACTCAATTTCCCTTTAACTCCGAACCATTTCACCCCTTTCATTGGACTTACTTTCAAATATACCATATCTCCCACTTCTGGATGCCATGATCTTCGACTTTGATTCGCATAACTTTTCTGCCTACTCTGGGCTATTTTTAATCTATCCCTGATCTTATCAATGATGTCTTGTCTTTCCTTGATATAATCTGGCACAAATTCTTTGCTGCTTCCAGGTTCATACCAACATATTGGTGATCTGCACTTCCTTCCATACAGAACCTGATATGGAGCTGCCTTCAGACTACTCTGATATCTATTATTATAAGAAAATTCTGCCAATGGTAGGTGATCTTCCCATGTTCCTCCAAAATCTAGTGCACAAGCTCTCAACATGTCTTCTAGTATTTGATTTGTTCTTTCAGTTTGACCTCCTGTCTCAGGATGATATGCCGTGCTGAAATCTAACTTTGAACCAAGTGCTTCATGCAATTTCTTCCAAAATGCTGAAGTAAACACTGATCTCCTATCAGTTACTATTATTTTGGGTACTCCATGCTTACTTACTATCTCTTTGACATATACTTCAACTAACTTCTCGGCATTATCCTTTTGATTCACTGGAATAAAATGTGCACTCTTAGTGAGTCTGTCCACAATTACCCATATCATATCTTTCCTTTTTGGTGTCATAGGCAATCCTGTAATGAAGTCCATACCTATTTCCTCCCATTTCCATTCAGGAATTTCCAAGGGTTGTAATGGTCCTGCTAGACTTTGATATTCAGCTTTCACCCTTTGACAAGTATGGCATTCAGATACATATTTAGCAATATCTCTTTTGATGTTATTCCACCAGACTACTTCTTTCAAATCCATATACATCTTAGTATGCCCTGGATGTATAGAGTATGGTGTATCATGTGCTTCTTTGACTATGACATCTCTAATCTCCATCACATCTACAACACATAGACGGTCTTGAAACCATAAAGACCCATAATCCCCAAGGCGAAAAACTAATTTTTGCCCTTGAGATATCCTCCGAATTTCCTCAGCAATAAAAGGATCTTTTTCTTGATGTCTAAAAATTTCTTGCTTAAGATCACTGTCCTGCTTTGCAACTACCTGCATAGTAGCTAATCCTCCCAGAACCTCTGTTCTGATAAATTGAAGCTCTAATCTTTCCAAGTCCATTTGTAACTCTTTTGGTAACTCCCTATTGCTTGGCTGAATATCTGCACTCTTTCTGCTTAAAGCATCTGCTACAACATTTGCTTTCCCTGGGGTGTAGTTGAGTGTTAAATCATAATCCTTGATTAGTTCCAACCAACGCTTTTGTCTCATATTCAATTCCTTTTGAGTGAAGAAATATTTGAGACTTTTATGGTCTGTGTATAACTCGCATATGGCTCCATAAACAAAATGCCTCCATCCTTTCAGCGCAAAAACTACTGCTGCTAACTCTAAATCATGAGTTGGATAGTTGACTTCATGTGGTTTCAGTTGTATTGAACCATAAGCAATCACTTTCCGATCTTGCATTAATACACAACCCAAACCTTCTTTAGACGCATCACAGTATACGGTGAAGTCCTTCCCTGTTTCAGGAACTGCTAAGATTGGAGCTGTGGTTAATCTAGTCTTCAACTCTTGGAAACTTGCTTCACATTTCTCATCCCACTTGAATGGTGTATTCTTCCTTAATAATTTTTTCATTGGTCCGGCTATTTTGGAGAACCCTTCAATGAATCTCCGATAATAACCAGCCATTCCTAAGAAACCTCGAATTTGCTTCACATTGGTGGGTGCAGTCCACTCTAGTACTGACTAAACTTTAGATGGATTCACTATAATTCCATCCTTATTGATCACATGACCGAGGAATTCTACCTCATCAAGCCAAAATTCACATTTACTGAGCTTAGCACAGAGTTTGTGTTCTCTTAAAGTCTGCAATGCTATTCTCAAATGATCAGCATGCTCTTCCTTATCCTTGGAATATATCAGAATATCATCAATAAAGACTATGACAAACTTGTACAAATATGGCATGAAGATCTTGTCCATCAGATTCATGAATATTGCCGGTGCATTGGTCAAACCAAATGGTACTATCAGATACTCATGGTGTCCATATCTTGAGACAAATGCTATTTTTGGAACATCTTCTGGCTTGATTTTTATTTGATGGTATCCAGATCTTAAATCGATCTTTGAAAATACTCCAGCCCCTTTCACCTGATCAAATAGATCTTGAATTCTTGGTAAAGGATACTTATTCTTGATAGTCACGTTGTTCAGATTTCTATAATCACCACACATCCGTCTTCCACCATATCTCTTATCCACAAAGATTACTGGTGTTCCCCATGGATATACACTTTCCTGTATGAATCCTTTTCTAGCTAACTCATCAATTTGCTCTTTGAGTTCTTTCAACTCTCTGGGTCCCATTTTATATGGTGCTTGAGCTATTGGTGTTGTACCAGGAATTAGGTCAATGGTGAAATCTATCTCCCGGTCTGGTGGCATTCCCGGTAGCTCTGTTGGAAAAACATCTTGGAATTCATTAACTATAGGAATATCTTCCAATTTAACTTATTTCATTGAATTCAACTGTAGATCCACCATGATATGACTGTGCTTATCTGCTTGGTAAACTATCCTTGCTCCACTTGGAGTTTTGATTGAGACAGTTTTCTCCTCACAATTTATCTGAGCTCGGTGTTCCATCATCCAATCCATCCCCAGCACTACTGCAATTCCCTTCAAAGGAATCACATAAAGGTCTGCGAAATATGTACAACCATAGATCGAGATAACCTGATCTTGTTTTATGTGGCGTACAATCACATTCCCTCCTGCCGTAACTACGGTCATAGGACTTTCTAACATTGCCCTTCTAATCCCGAACTTATCACAACATTCTTCAGAAATGAATGAAGTAGTTACACCAGTATCAAATAGAACTTTGCCGGGATTGGTAAGGATATTGAGCGTACCTATCACTGCATGCTCCGAATTATCCACCTCCTCGAGGGTTGCACTGTTCAGTTTCCCGGTAGGTCGGTTCCTCTTGCCATTGTTGTTCTTGCCATTATTTCCTCCTTTATTGGGTTGTACATTTCCTCCACTGGCTTGTACTCCTCCCTTGGTAGGCCATCCTCCAGGTGGTTTGCTCGGACAATCTGGCTTGATATGCCCCCTTTGACCACAACCGTAACAGATCACTACAGGCTTTTTGCATTCCCTCTGGAAATGCCCTAGAATTCCACAATTGTTACAGATAACATTCCTTCTTGGATTGGATTGATTTCCACCACTGCCCTTGTTATTGTTATTGTTATTGTTGCCATAATTCCTATTCCGAGGTTTGAACTCCAGGTTAGGTTTAGGTTTGCTTGCCTGAATTCTCTTGGTTTCCTTCTTGGCTCTCTTCCTCCGATCCTCTTGGACATTCTTGTAGTCATCCTCAAAAGTAATGGCTACATCCAACAACTACTGATAAGTTTGCTTATTGGCTAACCTTAGTTGCATCCTCACAAATGGATTTAATCCATGCAGGAAACGCTTTTTCCGCTTCTCTTCAGTGTTGACACCCTCCTCAGCATAACGAGACAGTTGGCTAAACTCCCGAATGTACTTCATGACACTAGTATATCCTTGCTGAAGTTCCTCAAATTCTCTCCGCTTCAACTCCATGACACTTTTCGGAACATGATATTCATGGAATCTCTGCTTGAACTCTTCTCAGGTAAACTCTCTTCCTGGTTGTTGCATGGCTAACTGATTTTCCCACCATGATGTTGCAGGTCCAGTTAGAAGATGAGTTGCATACCTCAATTTCTCCTCATCACTGCAACCTACAGTTTTCAGCTTCCTTTCAGTATCTTCTAGCCAGTCTTTTGCATCCATTGGTTCAGGAGCTGATGCAAAAGGTAACGGTCTTGCATTATGGAAATCAGATAGACTCACTCCTCCACCTTCATGTGCCCTCTGATTTGCTCATCCCAGCAGCTCTTCCATGAACTTGTTCTGGGTCTCTTGCATCATTTGCATGCATAGCATAAAATTCTGCCCCATTAACAGCCTCATTGGTGGTGGTGGTGGTGGTAATGCTTCTTGGTTTGCTACATCTGCATCGGCCTTTTCCTTGGCCTCTCGCTCCATCCGCTGCTGCTCAGTTTCCATTCCTACACCCGTATCCATGACCCTCTAGTCCTGTAGCATAAAGCGAATACTCATAATTACATCATGCACATGTGTTCTGAGCTCGACTTTACGCACAGAACTAGTCACACAATGAAGATCCAAAGAAAATCCAAATATGCATTTCACATATTTTACATAATATCATAATGATACAAAGTCATTACAACATATACTATATAGGTATAATTACAAAACTACCTTATTACTTGGGGTACAATACACAGTATTGGATACTACTAACTAATTGTCTCCTTCTAGTAGTAACTACGCTCATCGTACATGCCTGATGTCCAACCGTGATGACGTGTTGTTCGTCGCACAGTTTGTGGAACATATGGCCTTCCAGAAGGAATATACTCTGTATCTGAAGTGTCAGGACTTGAGTCAATACTCAACCTGAGCGCATTGACTCCCTCCAGCTCAGCTGAAAAGTCTTCAGAAACATATTCAACATTATCTCCAGCCTGCATCTCCTGAGCTTCATTTCTTGAGTTGTCAACAGGATATGCAGATCCTGCTACTTCCCAGGTGCTCTCGTGGGCAAGATAGTTAAACACTGGATAATGTATATTCCCTAGGTTTTGAGAAGATGTTGACGATTCAAACACTCTCTCCTCAGGATCTTCTTCTTCATCTTGATCATCTATTGACATGCTATTTCTACTACTATTATTAGGGTTCATTCTTGCACCCATCCAACTAGATTATCCAACATTCCTGTCGGAACCATCTGTGGACATCTGGTGTTCATGAGATCCATTATATGATCCCATTCTCCAACCATCCGAATTCTCAATAGGAAGTTCTGAGTCAGAACCATCCTCTGAGCCCTGTGGTACTACATACCGCATATCCATAGTAGGATCATGTATAGGTTCAGGTCTTGGTGAATAAGGATATGGTATAGAAGATTCAGGATCTATAGGTATATCCTTAAAGATAGGTGTTGCACCACTACCTGCTTCTTTCTCTAACTGGAATGCTAACCGCTTCCTCCTTTCCGGATCAGTTAGATCCTCTAACATGTCATTTTTGTCTTCAACAATCACTTGATGAGTCTTATAAAAAGACGCAACGAGTGTTTGGTATCTATCCATAAACTTGGAAGCTAACTTAGGATGCTTCTTAACCAAAGTAAGATGATCTGGTATAGGCTCCTAGTCTATAGAATCATGAGGTATCACAGAGAATGTGCTACCTTATAGCTCCTTGGTTTTCTGCTCCCAGATATTAGCTATCGCCTCCACAACAGCAACATGATATAATGCTAAATGACTCCTACCTTATCCTATAGGTAGATCGTGATATAATCCAAGCTTCTCTGGAAGTTGGATACTCACACGATACTTGGATAACATCCGGCCATCAAGGTAAGTGATAGTGTTCACTGGAATTCTAGTTGGACAACGAAAGAGCTTTAAAAGTTGATGAAGTTGGTCTGTGAATGATCCCTGATAATCATCAAGAGTCTCCTCTTTCCTTACCAAAGTCTGTTTCGGGAACTTTGGTGCCATATCTCTGTATATCATAAAAAATAATTTTGATTAGTATCCAATGATATATTGCATCATAAAAAAGAATTATCGCACTAAAATATATAACAGAATATTCTCATTGAATACCCATTATATTACTTTTAGAGAATTCTTTATCGTTGCTAATTTTCCTACAGGTAATACCCTTTACTAGGTTTCCAACCTAAGGTCAAAGCAATTTGCTCTGATACCAACTGCGGTGACCCAGCATACCACTGCATATGTAGTACAGTATAGTCGTTGACATGACATCCATAGAACACCGTTCTATAAATATTACATCCCTCAGAGTGGTACAACAGAAACATTGCGGGTCCATATTACAAACGTACACACATTATTATTATTACAGTATCGGAAGTTCATGTTGGAATTATGCCCTAGAGGTAATAATAAAGATGTTATTGTTATAATTCTTGTTCATGATAAAGTTTATATTCCATGCTAGAATTGTATTAAGCGGAAACTTTGATACTTGTGTGGTTTATGAACAACACCGTGTCCCTAGTACGCCTCTATGGACTAGCTCATTGATTAATGATGGTTAAGGTTTCCTAACCATAGACATGAGTTGTTGATTAATAATGAGATCATGTCATTAGGAGAATGATATGATGGATAGACCCAAATCAAGCAAAGCAATTAGATCGTGTCATCGTGTTCATCTTTGCGAAGATTTTTCCTATGTCAAATATTGTATTCCTTAGACCATGAGATAATGCAACTCCTCAGTATCAAGAAAGCTTTGAGGTCATCAAATGTCATCCTATGTGAGGGTGATCATAAAGGTGTCTCTCAGGTGATCGGAAAGTACCTGTTGGGTTGTATGTATCGAGATGGAATTTGTCCCTCCCGAGTCGGAGAGATATACTTCGGGCCCACTCAGTAATCGATATCAACACCGCTTGCAAGCACGTGGTTAAGGAGTTAATCACAAAGTGATATCGGATTACGGAACGTGTAAAGTACTTGCTGTGAACGAGATTGAACTAGGTATGCCGATACCGACGATTGAATCTCGGGCAAGTAAAATATCGCGTGACGAAGGGAATATATATGGGATTAATTGAATCCTGGCATCGTGGTTCATCCGATATGATTATTGATGAATATGTGGGAGTCAATATGGGTTTCCAGATCCTGCTGTTGATTATTGATAGAAGATCATGTCTGCATATTCTCGAACCCGTAGGGTCACACACTTGACGTGCCTCGATGCTAGGATAGAATGGATAATTGGTTTATGAGTTTTTGTTCGGAGTCTCGGATGAGATCCAGGACATCACGAGATGTTCTGGAATGGTCCGGAGAATAAGATTCATATAAAGGAAAGCAGTTTTTGTATTTCAGAATCGTTTCGGGGTATTCGATATTGTACCGGAAGGTTCTAGAAGCTTCCGGAGTGGGACCAACGTGGCCCCACTTGTCGGAGGGGTGCGTGGGCCTATGAGGGAGTGCCCTGGCCGCTTTGGGCAAGGGGCACAAGGCCCCATAGGCCCAGCCGGCCAAACCCTAGGGAAACCTTCTAGAAGGGGGGAAGACTTGCCCCCCACTCCACCCTTGGGGCCGCCGCCCTAGGGCTTGGAGGAGGGGCCAAGGGGGCCGGCCAGCCCCTATATAAGTTGGGCAGGGGGCACACCCTCCCCTCACCCAAAGCCCTAGCCGCCAGCTGCTTCCTCTCTCTCTCTCTCTCTCTCTCTCTCTCTCTCTCTCTCTCCCGACTGCGTGTAGGCCAAGCCCTGCTGCAGAAACTCTCCACCATAGCACCACGTCATCGTGCTGCAGATCCAATCCATCTCTCCACCCCACTTGCTGGACCAAGGAAGGAGGAGACGGCGCGGCACCGTACGTGTGCATCTCTCGGAGGCGCCGCCACTTGCGGCGTAGGATCGGATCAGATCGCGAGGAGGCGGTGAGTACGACTACACCAACCACGTTCTGTTGAACGTTTCCGCTGTGCGATTTCTTCAAGGGTATGAAGATCTCATCTATCCCTCTCTTTGATTGCATCTCCTAGATTAGATCTTGGCTTTCCCGTTCGCATCCATAGATTTTTTTTGATTTACTATGCTGCGAAACCCTTCAGTGGTATCAGAGCTAGATCTATGCGTAGATGTGTTTCACGAGTAGAACGCAACATGCTTGTTGCGGGCGTTCATGTTTTCTGTTGCAAGCCTATTGTTGTGTACTTCTTATGGCGCGACATAGTGAGATTGAAGCGGTCCAGGACAACTTTACGCGACCTCGTTCGCGAGACCGACTCCGCACTTGACGCGTGGCTTGTTCCACACATGCGGCTAGTGGATGCCAGTTTCTCTCACTATAGTAGTCATGGGATTTACACCGGATGTTAGCAACCATAATATTACCGTTGTGGCTTTCCGTAGGTAAGAATCGTTCTTAGCTTGTTACTCCCATAAGCCACGTAAAACATGCAACAACAAAGTAGAGGCGTCTAACTTGTTTTTGCAGGGAGTGTTTTGTGATATGGTATGGCCCAAGATATGATGTGTATGTTGTATGCAATGATCATGTTTTGTAATATTTCACAACTTGCATGTCGATGAGTACACAACCGGCAGGAGCCATATGGTTGTCTTTATAATTGTGTATGACCTGTGCGTCAACTTCTTATACGCCATGTAATAGCTTTACTTTATCGCTAAGTAGTTAGCAATAGTTGTAGTTGCTATTCGTGGTGGAGGAAATCATGGTGGAGTGATGGAGATCATGCTGGCGCGCACAAGATGGAGATCATTGCGCGGAGATTGGCTATTTCATGTCACATAAAATTATATGCATGTGATGTTTATCCTTTTATGTATCTTATTATGCTTAGATCGCGACGGTAGCATTATAAGATGATTCCTCACTTAAAGATCAAGATAAAATTGTGTTCTCCCCATGTATGCACCGTTGTGAAAGTTTGTCGTGTTCAAGCATCTCGTGATGATCTGGTGCTATAAACTCTACGTTCACATACAACGGGTGCAAGCCAGTTTTGCACACGCGGAAATACTTGGGTTTGACTTGACGAGCCTAGCATGTACAGACATGGCCTCGGAACATACGAACCGAAAGGTTAAGCATGAGTCATATGAATGATATGATCGACACTTTGTTGTCCACCATTGAAACCACATCTCTTCTCGTGAAGATCGGATTAGGTGTGGTGAATTTGGATCGTGTTCACTAAACAACCTGAGGGATGTTGAATTTAGTGGGAGTTCATCTGGTAATTTGATTAAGTTTAACTAGTTATCATGAACATAGTCTAAATGGTACTTGCAAATTTTGTACATCAAATGGCTAAGTCCAACTTCAACTTCAACATTTTTGCTGAGAAAGAAAAGCTTAAGAACAATGGGTCTAACTTCACCAACTGGTTCCGCAATCTGATAATCATTCTCATTGGCGGAGAAAAGGACTATGTACTGGAGAAAGCGCTAGGTGACGCCCATGCCATTGATGCGTCGGCTGATAAAAAGTTGTTTATCAGTCGCGCAATGATGATTATGGAGTGATTAAGAGTACCATGTTATTTGCTATGGAATCGGACCTTCAAAATCGTTTTGAGGAGTTCGCCGGGCCCTTTGAGATTCTTGAGGAACTGAAAACCATGTTTCAGACTCAGGCCCGTTTTGAGAGATATGAGATCTCTAAGAAGTTCTTTAACTGCAAGATGGAGGAAGGGAGTTCCGTTAGTGAGCACGCCATTAAGATGTCGGGCTACACTCAACGTCTTGAGCAACTGGACTGCAAGATTCCAGAAGAGCTCAAGATTGACAGATTTCTGCAATCACTCCCTCCTAGCTACAAAGGTTTTGTAGTTACTCACAATCAAATTGGTTCCACTGATACGATCACTGAGCTCTTCGCTAAGCTGAAAGCTGCAGAGGTGGACATCAAGAAAGATAATCATGTGTTGATGGTCAACAAGACCCCTAGCTTTAAGAAAGGTAAGGGTGTCAAGAAATCCTTCAAGAAAGGCAGCGGCAAGCGCGTTGCCCCTGCTGAGAAGAAGCTCAAGTCTGGACCTAAGCCGGACACTAAGTGCTTCTATTGCAAGGACAAGGGTCACTGGAAGCGCAACTGTCCGAAGTACTTAGCGGAAAAGAAGCTGGCACCATTAAAGGTATATTTGATATACATGTTATTGATGTTTACCTTACTAGCGCTCGTTGTAGTGCCTGGGTATTTGATATCGGGTTCGCCATAATATTTGTAACTCAAAGGAGCTCTGTAATAGACGGCGGCTAGCAAGGTATGAGGTGACGATGCGCGTTGGCAATGGATCAAGAGTTGATGTGATGGCCGTCGGCACGCTCTCCTTAGTTTTACCTTCGGGATTAGTTTTAAACCTTAATAAGTGTTATTATGTGCCTGCGTTGAGCATGAAAATTATATCTGGATCGTGTTTATTGCAAGACGGTTATTCATTTAAATCGGAGAATAATGGTTGTTCTATTTATATGAATAACATCTTTTATGGTCATGCACCTTCTGTGAATGGTTTATTTCTTCTGAATCTCGAAAGCAATGAAACACAAATCCATAATATTGAGGCTAAGAGATGCAAACTAGATAGTGATAATTCAACTTATTTGTAGCACTACCGTCTAGGTCATATTGGTGTAAAAAGCATGAAGAAACTCCATTCTGATGGACTTTTGGAGTCTCTTGATTTTGAATCATTTGACACGTGCGAGCCATGCCTCATGGGCAAGATGATCAAAACCCCGTTCTCCGGAATAATGGAGCGAGCAACGGACTTGTTGGAAATCATACATACCGATATATGTGGACCAATGAGTGTATCAACGCGCGGTGGATATCGCTATTTTCTCACTTTTACTGATGGCTTAAGTAGATATGGGTATATCTATTTAATGAAACATAAATCTGAAACGTTTGAAAAGTTCAAAGACTTTCAGAACGAAGTGGAAAACCATCGTAACACGAAAATTAAATTTCTACGATCCGATCGTGGAGGTGAATATTTGAGTTATGATTTTCTCACACATCTTAAAGCAAGCGGAATCGTTTCGCAACTCACGCCACCCAGAACACCACAGCGCAATGGTGTGTCTGAACGCCGGAATCAAACTCTATTAGATATGGTGCGATCAATGATGTCTATTACAGATTTGCCGTTATCATTTTGGGGTTATGCATTAGAAACCGCTGCATTCACTTTAAATAGGGCACCATCTAAATCCGTTGAGACGACGCCGTATGAACTATGGTTTGGTGCTAAACCTAAGTTGTCGTTTCTTAAAGTTTGGGGATGCGAAGCTTACGTCAAGAAGTTGATGCCGGACAAGCTCGAACCCAAAGCGGAGAAATGCGTCTTCATAGGATACCCTAAGGAAACGATGGGGTATACCTTCTACCACAGATCCGAAGGCAAAGTGTTTGTTGCAAAGAACGGATCCTTTCTTGAGAAGGAGTTTCTCTCAAAAGAAGTGAGTGGGAGGAAGGTAGAGCTAGACGAGTTTATTGAACCTTCTCTCGAGTTGGAGAGTAGCACAGCACCTGAAATTGTTCCAGTGTCGTCTGCACCAACAAGAGAGGAAGCTAATGACGAGGATCATTAAACTTCGAACGATGCTGCTACTGAACGTCGCAGGTCGACAAGGTCGCGTGCCACTCCTGAATGGTACGGCAACCCTGTCTTAACCGTCTTGTTGGTAGAAAACAATGAACCTGCAAACTAAGAGGAAGCAATGATGAGCCCAGACTCTGAGAAATGGCTAGAGGCCATGAAATCCAAATTGGGATCCATGAGCAAAAACCAAGTATGGACTTTGGTGGACCCTCCTAGCGACCGTAAGGCCGTTGAGTGCAAATGGATTTTCAAGAAGAAAACGGACGCAGATGGTAATGTTACTGTCTATAAAGCACGGCTTGTCGCAAAAGGGTTTCAGGAAGTTCAAGGTGTTGACTACGATGAGACTTTCTCTCCTGTAGCGATGTCTAAGTCCATTCGGATTTTATTAGCAATTGCTGCATTTCATGATTATGAAATATGCCAAATGGATGTCAAGACTGCGTTCCTCAATGGCAACATTGATGAAGAGTTGTATATGATGGAGCCCGAAGGTTTTGTCGATCCTAAGGATGCTGATAAGGTATGAAAACTTCAGCGTTCCATTTATGGACTGAAGCAAGCATCTCGGAGTTGGAACCTTCGTTTTGATCAAGTGATCAAGAGCTTTGGATTTGTTCCAAATTGCTACGAAGCTTGTATCTACAAGAAAGTGAGTGGGAGCTCAGTGACATTTTTAGTACTATATGTGGATGACATATTGATTATTGAAAATGACATTGGTATGCTTAAAGATGTGAAGAGTTATTTGAATAAATGTTTTTCAATGAAAGACCTAGGAGAAGATGCTTATTATTAGGCATCAAAATCTATAGAGATAGACAAAGACGCCTAATAGCTTTAAGCCAAAGTACATATCTAGACAAAGTTCTGAAAAGGTTCAGAATGGATAAAGCAAAGAAAGGTTCATTGCCCATGTTGTCAGGTAAGATATTGAGCAAGGCTCGATTAATTAAAACGATAGAGAAACTATGAGCAAAGTGCCTTATGCCTCAGACATAGTTTCTATCATGTATGCCATGTTGTGTACTAGACCGGATGTGTCCAATGCTCTTAGTTTGACGAGCAGATACCAAAGTGATCCAGGAGTGGAACACTGGACAGCCGTGAAGAACATCCTAAAGTATTTAAATAGGACTAAAGAAATGTTCTTGGTCTATGGAGGTGATGAGCAGCTCATCTTAAAAGGTTACGCCGACGCTAGTTTCAACACCGACAATGATGATTCTAAATCTCGGACAGGATACGTTTATATTTTGAATGGAGGAGCTGTGAGCTGGAGAAGCTGCAAGCAAAGCGTGATCACGGGATCTACTATAGAAGTGGAATACATGGCTGCTGCAGAAGCGTCAAGTGAAGGAGTTTGGATCAGGAACTTCATCACTGAGCTTGGTGTGGTTCCAAGTGCCTTGGACCCACTGGAGATATTGTGCGACAACACTGGTGCCATAGCACTAGCTAAGGAACCAAGATATCATCCAAAGACCAAGCACATCAACCCCCGTTTTCATATAATTCGAGATTATATAACAGATGGAGATTTGAAGATTAGCAAAGTACATACGGATCTAAATGTCGCAGATTCGTTGACTAATCCTCTTCCACGAGCAAAACATGATCAACACCTTAATGCCATGGGTGTTAGATTGTTGCCAGATGTAAACTAGATTATTGACTCTGGTGCAAGTGGGAGACTGTTGGAATTATGCCCTAGAGGCAATAATAAAGATGTTATTGTTATAATTCTTGTTCATGATAAAGTTTATATTCCATGCTAGAATTGTATTAAGCGGAAACTTTGATACTTGTGTGGTTTATGAACAACACCGTGTCCCTAGTACGCCTCTATGGACTAGCTCATTGATTAATGATGGTTAAGGTTTCCTAACCATAGACATGAGTTGTTGATTAATAATGAGATCATGTCATTAGGAGAATGATATGATGGACAGACCCAAATCAAGCAAAGAAATTAGATCGTGTCATCGTGTTCATCTTTGCGAAGCTTTTTCCTATGTCAAATATTGTATTCCTTAGACCATGAGATAATGCAACTCCCTGGTATCGGAAGAAAGCTTTGAGGTCATCAAACGTCATCCTATGTGAGGGTGATCATAAAGGTGTCTCTCAGGTGATCGAAAAGTACCTGTTGGGTTGTATGTATCGAGATGGAATTTGTCCCTCCCGAGTCGGAGAGATATACTTCAGGCCCACTCGGTAATCGATATCAACACCTCTTGTAAGCACGTGGTTAAGGAGTTAATCACAAAGTGATATCGGATTACGGAACGAGTAAAGTACTTGCTGTGAACGAGATTGAACTAGGTATGACGATACCGACGACCGAATCTCGGGCAAGTAAAATATCGCGTGACGAAGGGAATATATATGGGATTAATTGAATCCTGGCATCATGGTTCATCCGATATGATCATCGATGAATATGTGGGAGTCAATATGGGTTTCTAGATCCCGCTGTTGATTATTGATAGAAGATCATGTCTGCATATTCTCGAACCCGTAGGGTCACACACTTAACTTGCCTCGACGCTAGGATAGAATGGAAAATTGGTTTATGAATTTTTGTTCGGAGACTCGGATGAGATCCAGGACATCATGAGAGGTTCTGGAATGGTCCGGAGAATAAGATTCATATAAAGGAAAGCAGTTTTTGGATTTCGAAATCGTTTCGGAGTATTCGGTATTGTACCCGAAGGTTCTAGAAGCTTCTGGAGTGGTACCAACGTGGCCCCACTTGTTGGAGGGGTGCGTGGGCCTATGAGGGAGTGCCCTGGCCGCTTTGGGCCAGGGGTACAAGGCCCCATAGGCCCAGCCGGCCAAACCCTAGGGGAAACCCTAGGGAAACCTTCTAGAAGGAGGGAAGACTTGCCCCCCACTCCACCCTTGGGGTCGTCGCCCTAGGGCTTGGAGGAGGGGCCAAGGGGGCTGGCCAGCCCCCTATATAAGGTGGGCAGGGGGCGCACCCTCCCCTCACCCAAAACCCTAGCCGCCAGCTGCTTCCTCTCTCTCTCTCTCTCTCCCGACTGCGTGTAGGCGAAGCCCTGCTGCAGAAACTCTCCACCATAGCACCACGTCGTCGTGCTACAGATCCAATCCATCTCTCCACCCCACTTGTTGGACCAAGGAAGGAGGAGACGTCGCGGCACCATACGTGTGCATCTCTCGGAGGCGCCGCCACTTGCGGCATAGGAGGATCGGATCGCGAGGAGGAGACGGCGAGTACGACTACACCAACCACGTTCTGTTGAATGTTTCCGCTGTGCGATTTCTTCAAGGGTATGAAGATCTCATCTATCCCTCTCGTTGATTGCATCTCCTAGATTAGATCTTGGCTTTCCCGTTCGCATCCGTAGAATTTTTTTGATTTTCTATGCTTTGAAACCCTTCAGTTCAAGACTTCCAAAAGATCCAACTTACAAACCAAAATATAAAGTGTTTCAGCGGAATTTAAAAGTAGCAACTCCGTCTAGGAGTTGAGCTCAGCAGCTTATTCTATAGAGTTCATGCTGCTCGGCTTCGTTGGTTACTATTAACTAGGAGTACTTAGTTGGACTCGTTATCATCGACACCGTAGCGGATCTCGTAATCCACTCCTTCAACACCTCCGGATAGATCAGGTTCCTCGTAGAACACATCTTCTTGACATTCGGCTGCATACATTGGCACGTCTTCAGGATCCTCAGGGTCTAAGCAAGGGATCAAAGGAAAGAATGAGTAACAGCGTTACCCAACAAGTTCTTTATATGCAAGGTGGGAAGTTTGATGCTCTAACTACCACCTTGAATTATAAATCCTTGGTATTATGCAGTTTTTGTAAATCTTTTTTCAAAGATTGATTTTATTCTGAAAAACTATGACAATCAGCCTTCACAGGTTGACCAGAACTTTCATGGAGTTCCTTTCCTGCCGCGTTCGTAGCTCCTTCCCGGAACAGGGAGTAACAAGTTACAATTCTTACACTCTGCAGAGATGTGTTACTTTACCCATGAGAGATCAACTCCTTGTTGCACAACCGGGCGTACTTTCCCGTCCACAATTCCATGATGTGGGGCCCAGTAGTTGGTCCAAGCCAATCACTGCCCCCTTCGCGACCTTGCATGCCTCCTTGGTGTAAACCATGCCCACATAATGAATTACAGCAATGGTTTGTACAAACCTTTAGATGCCATAACTATCGTGGGACGATGAGGGTTCCCACCCATATGCTGCATATCCTCTACGAATTGCCATTTAATATGCATGCTACGAGGATAACAGCCACGACCTGCACATCCTGCTTCATGCGAGAGGAAGAAGATACAACTGACTTATCTGTCCCATTCCAAATCTCATGGCTAACGCGTAATATACGGCGCTAGAATCACTGATGTCAGGGGTTATTAAGTCCCTACTTAATCATAATTGTCTGCAAATAGAACCCTAAGTTCTATTGCTCCATTATATCATCATTTAGGATGATATCTATGATTTCTTTATTTGTGAAAATAATATTTTCTTTCTTTTATAGCATATATGATAACACACAATTTGCAAATACTTTGATAAAGACTCTTCAAAGGACATGAGCAAGTGATGAACTTGCCTTGTAATGGCAAGGTAGTGAAGTCTGATGCTTGCACTGGACCTTGAGCTTCTATGTCTACAAAAACATCATTATTGCCCGGTAAGGACAATATTTAAAGAAGCAAAATGATTATGCAAGTAATGTAATGCATTATTTTAATTATATATGCATTTTCCCTATATAAGGTGTCTTTTAATAATAAAGCATTTATAAATATAACCTTTTAATATTTATAGCATATATTGAATTATTTTATTTTATTTCCTTTTTATTTGACTTTCGTTGATTTAATAATTCTTTTAGGAAATATCAATTATACATTACAAATTATTATTAAATATTTATTTAGTATTTTTCAAAAATACTATAATATTAATATATAATGAAAGTGATTTTTATTTATTTTTATCATCTTTCAATAATTTTGTAAAATTCCATAAGGAATATATAAATTACAAAATTCTTATAAATATTTAAATGTCCAAAATTTTATATCTTATTTTATTTGGATAGAGTGGATTATTGTGAATCCAAAAATATTTTATTTATAATTTTTGGACTTTTATTTTATTTTCTAGATTTTAATTAAGTCTAGGGGTATTTTGGTCTTTTCCTTTTTATTCAAATAGCCCTGGAAAGATTTCTGGGCTAGTTGTACTTATTGGGCCCTAGTGGCCCAAACCACCCCGAAGGGTTTGGCCCAGCTCGGCCCACTCCTCACTGCCTCTCTCTCTCCCTCGAGCTTATCCTCTCCTCCTCTGACCACATGGCCGGCGATGATCACCGTGATTCCGCCATCGTGAGGCCGCTCGCCGTCGTGGTGTAATAGGGGGTTGTCAAGGATGCCCGTTCGTTCTATCCAATTGGATTCGAGTCTGGGGCTCTCCTGCAATGGATCGATGCCGTCCCGAACCCTAGGGTTTGGAGGTTGGCATGGATTCAAGTGTTGTCGTGGCCGTCGTGTGTCGAGGTGATGCTCTGCACCTCCAGGCGTGATCAGGATCGCTGCCGTGGCGCCGTGCGGGTTGCAGCGCCCCCTCTGTGGTGCTCCCCGTGCCGCCATGGTCGTCGGCCCCCTGCTTCCTCTTCTAATCTTCAGCGAGGACCTTCGGTGAGTTCAATTCCTCTCCCCTAGTGCTCTATGTGCTTGTTGATCCGATGCTCGATGCTGGCAGTGTCCTCTCTGGCTACTGTCTGATTCTGATTAGGATGACATATCCATTTAGGGTTCTTATCTTGGGGTTGATCATATACTGGATGAGTTGGATCATGTTTGAATGAATTGTAAACATGCTAAGTGGTTATTGGCCTGAGGCTTGTTGCTTAAGATGATCTATATTGTTTCTGGTGGCTTATTAGATGATTTTATGCTTGGATTGCATCTGATTCAGATGATGTAGTTGTTTGAATTTGTGATGATTAAATGCCTATCCTGATTCATAATGGATTATTCTTGTGACACCATCATGGTATGGCACATAAGTTTGATTCCAACCCATGGATTGGGTTGTTTTAGGCTTAATGACAAACTTGGCTTTTAACAGATAAATGGAAATGCTCTTATCTGAATTCCCTAAGACCAATGATGTTGGTCTGAGGCTTAGGGATTCATATCTTATCTAGTTGATTCATATAGATAGTCCTGGTAGTGGTACCAGCTATTCTTTCTTGAATCAAAGCTTGGAAAAATGATAGTAAGCTTGATCATTCTATGGATCCCAAAGATTTGTTTCTAAGGTGCTACCCTTCCTTTAGGGACGTGCCTAGGAATAGATCATAGATATATTTAGGCTTGAATTGTAATATATAGCCTAATCCAGAGCAATGATGTTGCTGTGAGCTCTGGCTGGATCCAGGTACTTTGTTGTTTGCCTTTAGAGTTTTAAAAAAATCCCTATGATGGATTCACCCCACTTGGGTGCTTTCTGAGGTTTTGTTTTATAAAACAACACATGCTTCCTCTAAATAAGATGATTAGATCATGTGAAGGTTTTATGAAACTCACCACAAAATATGATGACCGTGGAGTAAGTTGATGATGATCTTGATCTGGTTTTCCTAGACTCCTGTGCTTGATCTTGAGCTAGACTGCTCCTCCTAGCTCATGGATTTGTCCTTGAGCTAGCATGCTCCTCCTAGCACCTAGACTTGTCCTTGTTGTTCACCTGATCCTTCCCCCTCCTTATGTCACCATCCTGGTGATGTTTGGTTGATCCTTGGTGGTTTGGTTTGGCTGATGTGCTTGGTAAGCTGTTGTCTAGACTGGTTGTTCTTGTGTGCAACCAGTGGAGTGATGCACTAGTGCCTCTCCACGGCTGTGCTTGTGGTTTTATACCACATGCATGTTGGTGTGTGTCCTGCCTGTGTGCTTGCTGTGCACTTGTGGATATGTTCAGAATTTTGAAACTTACTATTACCTGGTTACTTTCACCTGGCTGGTGGATTTGTCCTTCTTGGCTGTCATTTGACTTCTGGCTTTAAATTTATGAAAGATGGATTCTTTCATATTGGTGAAACTTGCCCCTTTTTATAAATTTCTCAATGATGAATTTGTCAAGTGCATTTCACTGACATGTCTGAGAGAAAATAATACTAACTCTAACCTTTTATTTCTCTCTATATATTTTCGGTTTGTTTTGCAGGTACAAATATAAAGATGAAGATTTAGTTTAGGTTTAGTTATAGAATAGTTAGTAAATAGTCCAATGTAATCTTCTTCATACTTTTGTAATTTTCTTTTTATTATTTTTGTAATCTTTATTTTATTCTTCTGTAATAAAGATTACATTATTATTAATAAAGAATATTCTTATTCTTTGTATATTTGCTTTTGTGAATTGTGTGGATGATTTCAATAAGTTATAATTTTACAACTTGATTATATATATGGATGATAAGAAATAAGTTTCATATTCATTATTGTTTTTCTTTGGATAGAATTTAAGTTATAATATTTATCTCTTAATTAAATTAAGATTCAAAACTTATTCCTAACTCACTGGAATTATAATTCAAACACTCAAGTTTAAAATTCAAATTCATTTTTTTAAAACACATATTTCCTTAAAGATCATATCAAAGTCTAAAGCAATCATCCTTTAAGACTAAACCTAGTCTCAAAGTATGAAAGAAACATTGATCACTTAAGGTTTTTATTTGGCGAAAATTTTACCCACATTTTCACAAATGGATGCATGCAACATTCCATATTCCTAAATCTACCCTTCGTTAGTTTCTAAATGCTGGGATGTTATACTGCCTCTCAATCGTGTTGCCGCCTCTGAATCGCTACCACAAGACACCTGCACCTTTCTCCCGGTGCTCCGACAAAAGCCCTCCCCGCCCAAACTCCTTCAGGATTGGACGGAGCCATCGACGGCGACCCTCTCCTCATGAGGCCCGTTTGCTCCACCACTTCCTATGTCACCGTTTATTCTCTATAGCCTTTGCTACAGCCGTTTGCTAACCACGGGGACAGTCGTTGCTACATGCGGCATACGACACTGCTACATGTGGCGAACGACCTTGCTACACATGACGACGACGGTGCAACGTGCAGCGCTACATGCTGGCCGGCGACATCACTTGCTACCATGTCGACGTCGCTTTTGCTACACATGGCGAAGACGCTTGCTACAATGGCGACTTCACTTTGTTATAAGAGGCAGCATCGTTTGCTACCATGGGTGTGGGACCTTGCTACGATGTGTCCAACAAAGTCTCTCGGTGGGTCTTATTTTTGCTACATGATCATATTTTTTTTTTGCTGGTTTTGCTATATTAGCACAATTCTTTTTCTACATAGTTTCCGGCGAAACTCCGGCGAAGTCTACCGGCGAAAGGCTCCGGCGAGTCTCCGGCGATGTCGGGTATGCTACATTAGCATAATTATGTTGCTACGCAGTCGCCGATAAGGTCTCCGGCGAAATCTCGGTCGAGGTCCAGTCAGTTTTTCTATTTTTGAGCCGAACCGTTTTTTGCTACCTATACAAAACAGGACTAGATATAGCAAAATCGGGATGGACCGATGGAAAGGAATTCTGACCGTAGATCTGGGCCAATCCGACGGCTGGAACCCGGGGATGGAACTGCCCAAAAAAAACTGTGCGTGGTGGGCCCCATGGCTAGAGGCGATGGGATCTAGGCAGAAACCGAGCACGCACGCCACACAGAGACCGGGTACACCTAGACCAGGAAAACTAGTCTCCATCGACACGCGGTAGAAGTTATCGCCACGGGACGAGGACCGTCTCCGCGCCGTCCACTGGTCGGCTCGGACGGCCGCGATCGACCGTGACACGTACTACCAGGGACTCGGGTCGGAGCAGGCCTCCTGGTCCTGGAGGAACCTCCTGCCATATACTAAACGACAACGCACCGGCGCCCTCGGACGACTCGCCTCGACATCTCGATTTGCTTCCTGACCTCGAGAGTATCGAAACACCAGCAGAGCAGAGCAGAGCAGCCGACGAAACCACCACCACCACTCGATCGGAGCAGCCGACGAAACATGGGTCTGCAGGTACCAGATTCCTCCGCCTCCTCTGTTATGCTAGCTTTCCATAGTAGTAGAAGAAACTCTGTATGATGTTTCCCCTCTGCTTGCTCGCCATTAAATTCCGACGAATCTCACAGCCGCCTTGCGAACTGTGATCCGTCCGCTCGATTCGATTCGGTTCGTCTTCGGTTCCTAGCTAGTACGTATTCGTGTAGTCGATAAATTAGGAGCGATGATTCATAGATATATTCTTTTCTTTACCACGCGGTTCTTTGTTTCAGAGACCCGTGGAACTGTAGTTCTTTGTTTCAGAGACCTGGGTGGAACTGTAATTCAGATTTGCTGTCTGTCCGAATCAGTATATATTCAGATAAATTTTCGCGGATCAAACCATCTATAGGGATCGACTAATCTTTAATACATAATATACAGGTGTAAGTTTTTGTACTGTCCGAGACTGGGGACCCGAATTAACAGCTGCCTAAAGTTATTGATTGGTATGTGTTCTTTCTCCAGGAGGAGTTTGAGGAGTACGCCGAGAAGGCCAAGACGCTGCCTGACTCGACCACCAACGAGAGCAAGCTGTGTCTCTATGGCCTCTTCAAGCAGGCCACTGTCGGCCCCGTCAACACCGGTATGTGTCTTTCGGTTCTTGAACTGTAGTAGTAGTAATCAAGGTTGATTGTTGATCAAGTACCACAAGTATTATTATCTTTTCGTAAGTAGCTGATTGATTGCTCACAATGGTTAGTCATGGCTTTATTTATAAAGCAGGGCGAATAGCCTGGTTCGAGGAGTCATGGCATGCTTGGTTAACATCATAAGACCTACTGTATGTGAATCCATCTTATGCTTGAATAGCACAACCCCAACTTTGCATGAACACCGTTGTGTTTTCTGGTGAAATCATTAGCGATTGAGATTTATAACCCTTGGTACATATGTCCAATGACGACTTCATCTCTATGTGTGTCTGTGTTGTAATACTTTAGTTTCCAAGGAAGAAAGTAAGATGTTCACAACTCTCCTCCAATTTATAAGCAGACTAAAAACCATGCATGATGCTTTTGTGCTTGTTTCGCTGCAATGAGCAATTGTCTCCGATTTATCACTGCTAACGACTCTCCTGGCTCATCTCTCAGCCCGCCCTGGCTTCTTCGACCTGGCAGGCAAGGCCAAATGGGATGCTTGGAAGGCCGTCGAAGGTTGGCAAATTTCTCGATTTCTTCTATGAATCCATGAAACCACATCTTCGTTTTCCTTGCTAATATGCAAATTCTGGCAAAATCTGATGCAGCCAAATCCAAGGAGGAAGCCATGACGGACTACATCACCAAGGTGAAGCAGCTGCTGGAGGAGGCTGCGGCTGCTGCTGTTGCTGCTGCATCCACTTCTTAGGCTACAGAAGCGCAACCAAGGCATATATGGTGGTGCAAATATGTGCGTCAATGGGCACAAATAAATTTTAAGTAGTAGTACTTGTAAGAACTTATCGTCGTGGGTGTAATTACGTTTTAAGTCCGAAACCAAACAATGTTAGTGCATGAAAATGCAACCTCAGTTTGCGCCATGAGTAATATTGTCTTCTGTCAGCCGTTTTCTTTGGGGAAAGATTCTGTAACGCACGCTACGTGCTCCCCAGTTCATTCCCAACTCTTTATAAATTCATCCCAATCAGGTCTTCCGCAATCTAACAGCGCAGCTTCTATTGCAACAGCTAATTTACCTCTTTCGATTTTCTCTAGCTGTATCTAGACTTGTTCAGCATATGGCCATCTCCTGCTTAGTCAGAACAATATGTTGCATTAAGATGGATAAGGGATATAAATTCTGGGTATCATGCAGAAAAACAAAACAATGTTCTTGATTGAATCATTATCCAATGTTTTTTTATTAAATCATTATCAGCTCCTCCATGGGAAGCACAAAAATATAAGCTCCTTATATGTGAGTTGGAAAAATAGGGGAGTCAGCCCAATTACACACAGGCAGTGCACAAATTTAGGAAAATATAACATATAGTGAGGTTAATACATACTGTATGTACTAATAGTGATCTATTGATACATTTGGTCAAGCTTAGTAAAATTCTAATTTTGGCAAAATTATATGCCATATATTTCTGGATGGAGGGAGTATGTAGTTGCAGTCCAGAGTTCTATATTCCTTCTTTCGATATTGCCCTGGGGCATTCCAGGCAGTATGACCTGCCCTGTCGATCCTCGCCGGAGCAGCCCGAGCAGGTCCACATCCCATGAGTAGAAGCCCTTGAAATTTTCCGTTCCCCCTCTTTTGGTGCCTAAAGCCTCTCGTGATGGCGTCGGCATCATCGGCGCAGCCTTGTTTGCCTTAACCCAGGCAGGGGTGTACAATATACGGCTAAACAAACGATCAAGAAATGCAAACATGGTTATGAACATATCGTAATTCTAGACGCATCATCATCATATAAAATGTGGTATTGCAGTCTTACCTGGTGGTCCCCCAGCTACGAATTCGTTTATTAGGAACGTGCACAATCCTGTGCCAGTTTGGATGTCCAAATGTTTCACAGGACTTCAACAAGTCAGCATCGCAGCCACTGATTTCAAAATATTCAAGAGACAGGGGCAACACCAGGAGCGACAGGATATTCATGCAGCAAGAGATGACCAGTGTCTCGGGCGATCTGAGATGCACCAAGTTGGCTGGCAAGGCGTTCCAGCTGCAGTCCGCAAGGGCTAGGTAACGGAGATGAATGAAAGCCTCAAGTTCAGGAGCAGGTCCCAGTTCAGTTGGCTCCAGCATGACAACCATAGTTGGTGCAGGTTCTTTGGGCCACCGCTCTGCTTTCCCACCATCCAGTTCGGGTACCTTTGCAGCGATAGATGTTCAGTGTTTCTAGCTCCATGGAAGGACAAAGGCCCTCGAGTACATCTGCTTCAAGTCCTGGATTGCGGCTCATGTCACCACGATCCCAATACAGACAAAGTCCTCTGAGCCGTTCCTTGGCAGCTAGATTAGCTTCGCAAGCCTCCTCCTTGCTTTTAACATTTTGAAGACCACTAATACATAGTACGTCATGAAGCTTGTTTAGATCCCTCAGCTGCGTTACCTCGTATCCCTCAGCTGCCTATGATATGAAATTCCACGCCTTTCTCGCAGAACACGTGCCACAAGTTGATAAGCTCAGCAAATGAAAACTCCAACTTTTCACTATGACCAAAATCTAGCAGTTGGATATGGTACAGTTTAGCTAATGTGCTTGGTAATATCACCCGGCGTACGTACGAAGCTTCCCCGGAAAGCAAGATACCGGAGATGCTTTAACTGGCTAATTGATTCTGGGACAGAGAACAAGTGGGTCAGTTCGTTGATCCTTGCACCATTTCCCCGAGCCAAAGGCATGGCCAGTACCCGCAGTTTAAGAAGCCTCTTGAATATATTCCCAATGACATTATCATCAACTGTTACATGCCTTCCAACACTATAAATTATGAGTGAGCGTAAATGTTCCAATTCAAGAATCTTTCTAGTAATCAATGATGCATCATAATTCTCAATAAAAATACGGCGAGCATCCAGAGGAACATCTCCAGTCCATCTAGGGCCATTTTTCTCAATTCTGAAGCAATCACTTCCACTGACTGCGTCTGCTAAATCATGCAGCAGATCGTGAATTGTAAAGTAATAAGTGTCATAAGTATAAGCACCAGTATTTTCCTTGTGCAGAAATGAGCATGAGACCAAATCTTGAATATAGCCCTCAGCTACATCTTCCATGTCCTCTGTTGCATCTATGGTCTTTACAAACCCTTGTGCCAACCATAGGCGAACTAACTCTTTTCTTTCCAATTTGAATCTTCTACTCGTAGGAAAAATAGTGCAGTATTCAAAGCATCGTCTAGTGTCAGCATCAAGCTGCCGGTAGCTCCACCAAAGAGCCCCCCTGGTTTCATTCAACATGTCAAGTGTTGCAGTTGTTTCCCAAACATTGAGGTAGGGTCTTTTCCGAAGCTGTCCTGCCACTGTTACTGCAGCAATAGGTGATCTTAGTAGCTTTGCTGCAATCTTTCTCCCAATTCGTTCAAATAACCAAGGATCGACACCTGAACTATCCAATGCATAGTGCATGAACATTGAAAAATATTGCTCCTCTTCCAAATCAGGTATTGCCATAGGTTCATCAGCACATATACATCTAGCTGCATCATTTGTTCGAGACGTCACAAGGATTTTGCTTCCTTTCTTCCCAGCATCAAGAGGAGATAGTAGCTTAGGCAGTTTCTCATTATTGTCGTCCTGCACCCAAAGATCATCCAACACCAAGAAGAAACGTTTGCCTCTCAATTTTACCTCCAACTCCTCTTTCAGTTTTCCACAATCCACAATATTGTAGTGTGGATCATTCGTGATCTCCTTCAGCATATCATGAAATATAGCTTTTACAGTGAAAGTCTCAGACACATGAATGAACATGGTAGACTCGAAGTATCCATCCTGCTTTATGTGGTCATGGACATGTCGTGCCAGGGTAGTCTTTCCAGACCCTGCAATGCCGCATATGCCAATCACATAACAACATTTACTGCTAATGGAGTTTGGTAATTCGTCCTCTAGTTCCTCATTAAGCTTCTTTATCACATTATCACGCTCAGTATCTCAGCCGAATACCTTCATTTCAGTAGGTGCAGGTGAGCTTATTGTAATGCTCCTTGTCTTGCTCGCAATATCATTTTGAGCACTGTTGTTTGGCAGATTGAAGGCGTGTGGTTTTTCCACTTCACTGAGGAGGTTTTCAAGTTCCTCTATCTTTTTCTTCAATGTAATACCAGAATCTAACGGAACGGCAATGTCCTGTAAAAATCAAAATCTCAAATGATTATGTAATGTAAGTTACATATTCTACTAATATAAAATACATTAAACATACACTCAAGGAACCTGAAGGGCAATCTGCATACTCACATCAACATGCAATTTATTACTCTTGTTCCGGGTAAGTGAAATACAGAAGCATGTCAATAAAGACTACTCCCTCCGTCCAATAATAGATGTCTTAGATTTTTTAAATTTTGGATGAATCTATATACTAAATAGTGTCTAGATTCATTCAAATTTTGACAAAGTTGAGACATCTATTTTGGGACGGAGGGAGTAATATAAGTTAACATTCCCATGATTACTCTATGTTACTGGATTCTTAATCTTTGATTGAGAGCCTGTTGGTAGTTTGCACATGATACTATATATGACTACCTAGAATTGAACTTTGGATGGTAGGTCGCCTAAAAGATAGCTATTTAGGAAAATCCAAAATAAAAACATATGATCATTAATAACATCCACTGCAGTAAAAGATCACAACCAATAATATCTTCTTGTCCTACTTAGGCACCATCCAACATTGATTCATTCATCTCCTATTCTTAACAGCATGGTTTTTAAGGCAGTAAGGTTAGACCCCCACTCTGATGCCTAAGCAGGCACCTAAGCGCCTAAAGTGGGCAAATACCGAAGGCACTGCCAGGGCAAAACCATGCTTAACAAACAATACTAAATTGACATTCATAATTGTACATCGGCATCACCGTCACTGATTTGATGTATTGTTACCATGGATAGACATCAATAAATTAGATAGTTGTATCCAAGTATTCAGCCGGACCATTGATCAGGTAGACCCTTAGACCATAGCTAGTAGATCACCATAATTGTATAAACATCATCAACCCACTGGTTTATTAATTATTATTATTACTTGACTACAACCAATAGATCTTCATAGTTGTGCAAAAATATTATCCAGCCACTAATCTCACAATGGACAGAGACAAACACGTAACAACTAGGTGACGACCAAGGCATAGCCGAGCCACGGACACCATATATGTTTGTCCAAGTCTGTTCTGTTTTAGATGGTACTTCCTCAGTTCGAAAATAATTGAAATTCTAGGTTTGTCCTAACTCAAACTTCTCTAAGTTTATGCTAATATCTACAACTTCAAAATATATATAGTTTGAAAATTTATTTTTATGATGAATCCAATGAAACTAAATTTGATTTTTAGATGATATATTTCTCTATAAACACGGACAAACTTCTAGTTTGACTTAGGGCCTGTTCGGTAAAAATCCACCCCATAGGTGGATTGGAGTGGAATGAATGGGATTTGCTTGGATTTTGACTTAGATGGGATTTAATCCCTCTCAATCCACTTCAATCCATTGCAAACCGAACAGGCCCTTAGGAAAATCAAAGAACTCATTCGGAATGGAGGAAATATGATATTCCATGATGTTATTTTTTCTATATTATTTGGATGTTTTTGCAACACACAAAGGATGATGGCACATCAATATGTAAGCCTTCTCACAATCGTAACACTAGAGCCTAGACTTATCAACAAAAAATAAAATGTGCGTATGAGCAGCAATCAATATGTTTGGAACCATGTGGATCTGATAGTCAACTGAATAAAAAAACAGTTGATTGACCCCTAGGCTCTCCCATATTTTGTATGCTTGAGGTTAACGCGAAAGCTAACAAATAAATTGCAGTTAATTACTAATGAAAAGGCAGTGTTGTTGTTACTTCTTCCTACAAATGAAAAGAAGTGATAAATTTGGCTGAAGGGCCAGAAGGTACCTGATAATTTGTGATGCCAACCACCTCACCAAACCAGTTTCGGTAATAATTGGCCAACTCAATTCCCTTTCCAGGGATCCTTGCCAAGAATCTCCAACGTTTCTTTAAACCATTTTTTCCGAAAGAGCATTTCTTGAGGTCGAAGGACCTGAACCAGTGATAGGACCTTTGCACCCAGGAAACCGAGGGTGCACTACGCATGGGTAGTTGCGGACCTGACATGTGTAGGAAATCACCATCACAATGGCCCATAGCACCATATAAGTGCTGCACCCACCACTGTCGTTGCAACCAACTGTTGTCGTGCGGACGACCTTCCCCTCGATCTGGTGATAATCGACAAGGTCGATGATATTTCTTCTGCTTCGTATACAGCATGCCTTAGCCTGCCCGCCTGCTTGTTCAGTGACTTCAGGTGAACTCTATCTCCCTTTTTTGCTCCTCCCAGTATCCTCAGTTCATCTACTTTTGTCAGATCACTCTTCAATTTTGGGATGATATCAAACTCCAACTCGCGGAGTTTTTGAGGAGCATTAAAGCTTGGGATAAAGAGGAATTTGGGCAGGAAGAAAGCAATCAGGGGAGAGAGAAACCAGCTTAGCGTGGTCATGCCCAAGGTTACTGCAGAAAGTTGCCACATACTAATTGCCATGGAAGTTTTTCCAAACAGCAGCAGGGGTATAGCAGAGGGGAGAAGGGGAGAACGATGACCTATCGTGGTTGCGCTTATGAGCTCACAAGCAGATAGTTTGCACGCAATTTCTGTTGAACTATCACTTACTAAACAAGCAACTAGCATGGAAAGACTTGTTCAAAGTAAATAGTCATTTAATATTACAAAGTAGATAGTGTTAGTATATTGGTGGTTTTCGCACAGAGATAGCCACTAAGTATTCTCAAATGTATGCTTCAATTTATTGGTTTATTACTTTGCATGCTTCAGGAATTAGTTTATTTTTTCGAACCAGAACCATGGATTCCATGATGTGGACTGCCTGCCAATTGACATGGTCCTGATTGGTGAATAAAATCGAGATTAATATCATATTTGCACTCCAGTGATCATCTCAGGCTGAAAAACATTTGTTAGTTGGCCAAGAAAAAATCTAATTAGGACTGCATAAGCAAGCAATGACTGAACTGTTTTCTACTGCATCTGTTTAGCTAGAATATGCGAAACAGCATCTACGCAATGCAGTTGGCCTTGGCGTTACTAGGAAATTATTTATCAGCCATGTTCCTACAAGTTTCCACATCACATATTATAACTTCGAGAGTAAACTAACTTCTCGCAATTAGTCCGCATAATTCGTGTTCCAATCTGTGAGAAAAAAGTCCGGATTGTTTATGCATGCTCTGAAATTTGGTACTGTAACAATGTCGAAAGAAAAGCAAACTAATTGGTCAGGTGAATCGTCCGAGTACAAGTCGCTGCAAGCAATCCGGACAATTTATCAGATCACTAGCCATTTAATATGTTGGCTAGAGCCTTGAGTTCCAAGCAGTACCTGATTTACATTCTCCTACGAGGATAAGACGGGAAAGGGCCGTCCCGCCGCCGTGGCCTCCCGCGGCGGCAGAGGGGTCTGTCTCTGATGGAGCAGGTAGTTCTCGTGGGGGGCGTGACGCCGGAAGCACGGCGGGACAAGGCGCCACGGGGGCTTGATGGATCTGTGCTAGGAGGCGTGCGGCCGGTCAAGGCGCGGCACTCAGCGCCGCTCGACATCGGGGTGGCGGCGCAGCGAACAGGAGTACAGGACGACCGCGCGACGGCAGCTGCTCTAGTGGCGGGGCCTCAGGGCATCTCCACTTGGCAGACCGATGCCTGTCTGAAACTGTTCGCGCGTGGCGCGACGCCCCAGCACACTGACACATCTTGCGAAACGCGTCTTGTCTGATCCATCCATGTATCTAATTTGGGACACGGTTGCATCGGTCCGGACACGCGTTTGTCCGAGCGCGTACTCCTTTTATCATTGGCGGTCCCTTCCGCCAGTGGCACAGAAACCACGCCACTTCTCCCTCTAAAAAACCTCTCCCAAATTTTCCATTGGCGGGAGCGAAAGGAAAGGCGATAGATCCCACCGCCATGGTTGATGTTGAGCCCTCCACCGCCAAGAAGCGCGGCCGGCCAAGGAAGACCGCAAAGGACCAGACGCCGGAGGAGTTAAAGATCGAGTTGGAGAAGCGCAAGGGTCGGCGGGTGGCGGCGAGAGATCGACGCACCGCTGCTAGGCTCGAGACGGAGCATCGGGACGAGGAGGAGCGTTTCCTCGCAGCAAGAACAGGGTCGACGCCAATGAGGTTGCAGTGAATGCTGCCAAGCACGTCGTCAACTTGATCAAAAAGGAGGCGTTCCGCACCATTTTCGCCGACGCCGTCTCTCTTCCCGGCCTGGCCACGGCCGACACATCCTCTACCATATCCGTCACTTCCACGCCTATAGGTCGTCCACCAGCTCAGCCAGGACGACAGGACCACGCACGCCCTCGCTTGGAGGCCACCAGTTGTCCTGGTTCAACCATCCCCGCGCAGCGTCAGGCGGGAGAGCCCGCCATCGACATGAACCGCACTCCAACCACCGCGGACGCAACCCCGGAGGCATCGACGAAGCGGCGGACCATCTCTGTCGCAAACATGCCGACGCCAGTCAACCTGTTCGGCGGAATGACGGCCATCGACGACACGGTATGATTGCCACATTTCTTCGCCATTGCTAGTGCACTGCTCGCGCCGCTTTATGATGGACAATTGGCGTGTAGGATTTCGTTGGAAACGACGGCGAGGACGTCATGAATGACATGATCAACGAGGGTGACCACGGCTATGCCGACGGCGGCGAGGCCGAGACAGAGACACAGCAAGAGACGTAGCAAGATGCATGCAACATTGCGGACGAGGCATTGTTCGGGAACGATGGAAACGATGGCACTTCCATGGGCGAGGGCGTCACGACCGCTTCGTTGGTCGCTTCACTTGCGGCCTCAATTGTCGACAGCAAGAAGGTGAGCCAACGAACCGGGGGCTACACCCCCGCCGAGGACAAGCTCCTACGCAAGGCATGGATAGAGATTTCACAAGATCCACTATTTGGCGCCGAGCAAAAGGGCTTTGCCTATTGGAAGAAGGTGGACAGGTTCTTCCATGAGCATAGGAAATTTGGGAAGGACGCCTTTCTTAGCGATCAAAATGATCTCTCCCTCTCCAGCGTTAGGGCACCATCCATGCCGAGTGTAGAAAGTTCCAAGGCTCCTACGAGATGGTGACGAAAAGGAAAATAAGCGGCTTGCAGCCGCTTGACAGGGTAAAACCTCTTCCCCTCTTTGTCGATGTCTTGCATCTGCATTTGCCGGTTGAGCCATTATTGGAATCCATGTGTGTAGATCATGAAAGCAATGGAGAATTTCAAGACGGTGAATGATAACAAGGCTTTCTCGTTGTGCCATTGTTGGACGATGCTCAAGGAAACCAAAAAATGGGAGACTAGCTTTGCCCTTTGGAGAGAAGTGAACAAAAAGAAGGGCAAGGGCAATGCTTCTATGGGCGGCGTCGCTGACCTAGACGCTGACAATGACGAAGGATTCGTACCATCTGCAAGTGGCGGGACTGTCGGCCGTTCCCGCCGCCCCGGTGGCCACAAGGCCACGAAGGCCAACCTCGCCCGCCTGGCTGGTTCCTTGGCGTTCCAGGAGACCTTGAAGCAGATCCTGGAGAAGAAGGAAGAGGCCATCGCCAAGAGGGAGGAGATGCGGTGCAAAGAGAAAGAGGCCACCGCCAAGGCCTTCGTCGAGCTGCAGACGAGGTCCATTGAGGCGAAGGAGGCCAACATCAAGGCCAGGCTGATGGAGATCAAGGCCAAGGCGAAGTTGACGGAGGTCGAAGCTAATGCCAAGGAGGCCAAGGCCAGGTCTAGGGTGCTGGAGGCCAAAGCCAAGGAGGTCGAAGCCAAGATCATGGTCGAGGAGAACTCCACCATGTTCACCGACCTGGATAGCATCGCCAACCCCGATCGTAGGGCCTGGGTTGCGAAGAGGCAGCAAGCCATCGAGTGGCGATGCTCAAGGGCAATAAGCGGACGATTGCAACTTTCAAGGAGAAGCGCCATCTTTTGGACATTGTGTATGATATTGCCCCCTTTTGCACATTTATATCCACTGACCACTTGTTGGCGATGCCCAAAGGGTGATGGCGCACCTATGCCATGTTATTTGCCATTGATCTGTGTGTGTCTTTGATGTCTACACACTTCTATTGTTGTAGACAGTTGTTGGGCCTCCAAGTACAGAGGTTTGTAGAACAACAGCAAGTTTCCCTTAAGTGGATTACCCAAGGTTTATTGAACTCAGGGAGGAAGTGGTCAAAGGTATCTGATGACCCACAAGTATAGGGGATCGCAACAGTCTTCGCGGGTAGTATTACCCAATTTATTGATTCGACACAAGGGGAGCCAAAGAATACTTGCAAGCCTTAACAACTGAGTTGTCAGTTCAATTAGACTGAAATAGTTCTTGCTCACGAAGTTTATCAAGAGTAACAGCAGTTTGGTAGTAGTAGCAACAAGACAAGAATAAAGAAACAGAGCAATAGTAACATACTTGAATAAAGATGATTCGAGTCAAGGCATAGGGATGGATGGACGAGCCTTGTATGGACGAGTCTAAACATGTAACTTCAAGACTTAGGGCATTGTAGATAAATAATAACAAGCATCCAAGTACTAAATAATCCTAGGCATGTGCTCCAAATATAGTCATACGTGCTCGCAATTAGAACTTGCACAACATTTTTTACATCGACCAGCCGTGGCAAATGGGCCTCTAGGAACTCGGCAATTAAGGTGCTCCTTTTAATAGAGCACCAGAGCAAAGCATTAACACTCCATGAACACATGTGATCCTCGCACCACAGCCATCCTCTCCGGTTGTCCCAATTATTGTCACTTTGGAACTTTTGGATCCGGACAATGATATGTGTACACAACTTGCAGATAAGATCACAAACAATACTATCATAATGATTCAATAATAAGTTCAGATCTAAGATCATGGCACTCGGGCCCTAGTGACAAGCATTAAGCACAACAAGTTGCAACAAAGTCAAATAGCACTAATAGAGATACTAGGCACTATGCCCTAGCAGATCTTATTCGATTACATGATAGAACTCATCCAATCCCTACCATCCCCAAGCCTACAGCGGGGGATTACTCACTCATGGATGAGGGAAACATCGGTGGTTGATGGAGATGCGTCGGTGATGACGACGGCGATGATCCTCTCCAAGTTCCCCGTCCCGACAGGGTGCCAGAACGGAGTTTCTGGATCCGAATCTTGGTTTCTGGTGGCGGCGGCAGAGCGGAACTCTTTCTAGAAAACTATCGAACCCCCCTCGATTTTTAGGTCGAAAGGCAACTTATAGGCATAGAGGGAGGCCGAGGGTGCACTGGTGGCTGCACCTCCAGCGCGGACTAGTGGTGGGCCCGCTGGGGTGTGGGGCCCCAGCCTCCTCTCCGCCTCGTCTTACGCTCTGTGGATCTTCTGGTGAAATATAATTTTTGGCATATTTTCCGGCATTTTTCCTGATAGTTCATTTTCTGCACAAAAACAAGACACCAAGGTAATTCTGCTGAAAACAACGTCAGTCCGTGTTAGTTGTATCCAAATCACACATGTTTAGAGAAGAAACAATAGCAAAGTGTTCGAAAAAGTAGATACGTTTTGGACGTATCAACTTCCCCAAGCTTAGCTTATTGCTTGTCCTCAAGCAATTCATTTGAAAATTGAGTGCGAAAAAAGAACTTCCACAAACACTTTGATTTATATGATGTATATATTCTCAACACAGGAGTAGATGCTTAGACAATTCATAATAATAAGTATGCAACTAAGTTTACTCAATAGTCATTGCAAGCTATAAAGAGAAAACCAACTCAATAATAATAAGTAATATGAAACATAAACATAAGCGACATTGCAATGCTCATAATAAGGTATGATAGAGTGGTATCTCGCTTGCCTTTGTTTGAAGAGCACAATATAAATGCCAAGACACCTCTGAAGTTCACATGAGTACTAGAAGTAAAGATATCAGAGATACAAGCATCAAAGTCATGACATAATTAACCAAGCTTTGGAACAAACATAAAAATGACAACTATGCTCTCAAGAAGGTGCTCATAGAATAAGTGGTGACTCAACAAGGTTGTGAAAACGGTTTTCTGAAGGTTTGAAAGGCTTCCCAATGCTGAAAGGAAGGTACTAATTTTCTTTGTGCTCTCATTGCCCCTATCATAGGCATCTTCATGTGGTTAAGGTGAAAGTGAGATCCACTCTGAATCATATGCTTGACAAACCATAGGCTGGAAATCCCAAGTCCCTTGAGTACGAGGGTCCCTCCGCATGCTACTCAACTTTGGTCACCTGAAAGTTCTTGTCATTGTAAATACACGCATATCATCGAGAACCTCCAACGGGGTACCCCTTGCACATGGTACAGGAGCTTTCCCATAACCAAAATTACAAGGCAAGCAGACAATGAGCATCTCATCGATCTTTTTATTTACCATATGCATAGCTTTTTATTGAGGATGCTTCATAGATGCTCATTATGGTGATGCTGCAAGTTTCCACCATGATTAAGCACGGCTTAGGCTAGCGGCCCAGGCGTTTCTCTAACACAATGTATAAACTCCATGAACTCACAACCTCCCCTTTTATTTCACATTGTTGACATCCGTAAACAAAAGAACAAGGAATCAACTAGATGAGATATCCAAAAAGTGTTGAAAGCGTTCCCCGTGACAGCACGGTTCTGTTGACTCCCAGCATAATTAGCAAGCATATAAATTTCATAGACAGGTCATGATGGTTCAGGATTATTAAGCGCAAGGAATAAAGTGTGCCATCAAGTTCGTGAGAGCTTTACTAACTAACTTTCTCAAAACAGACAAACATTTTATTTTGGAAGAAAACACGGCATATGGAATATGCACTGAAATAGCAAATGATGCTAATAGGTAGGTATGGTGGACACAGTTGGCAATATTGCTTTTGGGGAGTTGGAAGCACAGGTAGAGCACGTACTCAGTGCAAGTGAAGACTAGCCATAGAGAGGGAGTGACAAACAAGAGAGCAATAGCTGTCATAATCATGCTTGCGACAAAACATGACTAACTATGGCATGAAAGTGATACAAGAACTCTGAGGCGAAATAAATCATTGAGGCTTACTAACTATTGATTAGTCATATGCATGCGTGAGCATGTGCCAAGTCGATTCACATGAACAGTCAGAGGAGGATACCACAATATCATACCAAAGTATGACTAAAACAATGCAAGCAAACATTCATATGCCATGCTACAAACTATTAACAAGCTGGAGCTAATCATAGACAAGCAAGAACTACTAAGCATCCATAATGACATACTGACGAGGTTCGATCTCGTCAATGCCCATTGTTATGAGCTTGGGTTTTGGAGAAGGTGGGGATGCTGGAGATCGTGGAACGGTTAGCAAACAAGCAACACGGGGACACGAGGTTTACCCAGGTTCAGGCCCCCGGAGGGAAAACCCTACTCCTGCTTGTCTGCTCTTGATTACGACGAAACCGAAAAGTATAGGGGTGCGCAGATGCAATCTGGCGTGGAGGTGTGTATGCGGTGGTATGCGAAGTGCCCTCCTCGTCGTGCCCTCCTAGCCTTTATATAGAGATAGGCAGGTCTCGTGCAGATCGAAGTGATTCTGTGTTCTAGGGTTTGCCCCTTTGAATATTCTATCTACTCTAGTCTTGTTCTCCAAGGATCCGAAGGCGTCATAGGCCCTGGCCACCCAAAAGTCTTCATGGGCTGGCGCATGTTCTCGTAGGCCTTCCTTGGGCTGGACTAGGTATGCTAAGATCGTGTACCCGCGGGGTATAACCATGTCAGTAGCCCTCGAGTGTTCAGTCGAATTGTAGATTTGGCTGAGGACTCTTTAATCCTTCGGGTGCAGCTATCTCTATTTGTCTAGAGAATGATTTGAGTGTGTAGGGATTGTTGATGCGTGTGCCTAACTCTCTCGGTAGATCAGGGTCAGTTAACTATCTTAGGACAAAACAACACGATCTTCTTCAGGTTCGATTCCCTCGACTCGAACCTGGAACATATGTTGGTGTAATTCGACTCAGGCCGCGGAGGACTTACATGAGTGGAATTCCAGTGAATTTTAAATGATGTACCCAACGCGTCCGTCGGAATTTTTCATCGCGCCTGCTGGCACGTATTTTTACTAGCAGAGCGCAGTCGTGTGCGTTGTCAGGCCATCAGATGGTATCTGTAGGTATTATCTTTGCGTCGCAACCGCAACATCCGAATGTTTATCATCGCAGAGGTGTTTCAGGTGGCCAAGGAGGATGCTACTCACTTAGCGTTAATTGGGGCAGAGTTGCCGAAAAGTTTTTGCATGCTGGTCCGAAGGATCGCAGTCAAAGAATTCATAGGGTGCGCGACCAGCGCTCCCTATGGGAGTAGCCCCCGAGTGTCTGTTCGAGTCGTAGACTCGAGCAGAGACTTTAATTCAGCCGTTATTTGGCTTCAGGTCCATAGGACACAAATTTTTCGGATGCTTGAATCCATCCTCCCTATGGGAGTAGCCCCCGAGTCCGTAGTGGAGTCGCAGACTCGACGTAGGACTCGAAGAATAGTTCCATGGTATATTGCTGTGATTATGTTTTCGGGTGCGCGTCCAGCGCTCCTGATAGGAGTAGCCCCCGAGTAGTTAGTCGAATCGTAGATTCGAGTGAGTACTCTTAGCTGTGTAGCCGAAGAATTGTAACCGTTGCTAGTATAGCTTTTGATGACGTCAGTGCTTACGATCGGTGACCTCAAGCGTTTGCGGCGCCAGAGATGATGTGACTGGATGAACATGGGTCCCACCTTCTGACTTTGAGTTAACCGGTCACGCGCGGCGTGGAGATAATTACGGCGTCGCCTCGATTTCCGTGCATAGTGGATGGCATGTGAGCGACGGTTCGCTGCTGTGCTGACATGTGGACGGTCAGATCTTGATGTTGGCTCTAGGTCTTCCCGATGGACGGTCGTCGTGCATTGTCCTCGTCCTTGTAATCATTGGGGAAAAGTTAGTTTGTTTTCACCGCAGCCATTCCTGTTCCACTGCTCCCATCTTCTTTGAGCTTTTCTCACTGCGCGCTGGAATTTCCTCGAGCCTTTCCTTCCTTGTTTCTGCGTGCTCATCGTCCTCGCCATCGTACCGCGATGGAGAAGTCCAGGAAGGCCTCCACCGCAGTTGGTACCAGTGCTGCCGGCGGCGGCAAGAAGGGTTCCGCCGCCACTCGCGTCACCGATGGTGGCTGGCGGCGATCGGAGACGCGTGAGGGTGACCTCTGCAAGCTCCATGAGCGGGGTCTTATCCCGCAGGATAGGGAGGCCGTCAGAGTTCCCGACGACGAGGTAATTTCCCGTCCTCCCGCTGGGTTTCGAGTTATGTTCATCGCCTTTGTCCTTCGGGTCCTTTCTTTCCCAATCCACGATTTTCTCCGTGGATTGCTTTTTCTTTATGGCATCCAGCTTCATCATCTTTCACCAAACTCTCTTCTTCATGTCGCCTGTTTCATCACATTCTGCGAGTGGTGGCTCGGTATCGAGCCACACTTTGGCCTCTTCCGGAAGCTCTATTCCGTGAAGAGGCAATATGGCTCCGATGGTGTTTATCCCATTGGCGGCTGCATCATTTCCCTTGGATCCAACTTTCCCTTCTTCTCCTTTTCTATGTCCGAATCTATCCAGTACTAGCGGAGGCGATGGTTTTACATCCGCGACTCCACAGTGGATGGACAGAACTTTGGTCTTGCTCCTTTTGACTCCTCCCAGAAAATCGAGCCAAAAAGGTCCTGGAAGAACCACATCTTGGATGGCGAGGTGGCGGAGATAGAGGGGCTCTATCGTCGGGTGGAGGATCTTCAGTTGATTCCGGATAAAGAGGTGAACGGTGTGGATATCATCCGCACCTTCATCAAACGTCGAGTGCAGCCGCTCGAGGCTAGGGCGCACCCGATGTTTCTTTATTCGGGTCGCCACGATCCAACTAGGGTTTCGGCTAAAGAGTTCTCCAGGGGGGATCTTGACAGGATTCTTCGGCCGCTGCTGAAGTTCAAGGCTGGAGAGGATCTCCCGGGGAAGTCGCTGACTCCTCCTTTCGCCCCCTCTCGTCCGGTTTCACAGGTGTAGATCTGGGGCGTGCGCGTAGCGCTTTTTTCGACTGTGTTTTTCTTGCACTTGGTTGTGTGCTGAAAGTTTGTTTCTTTTGTGCAAGAGTTCAAGGTACCGGGCATGTCGCCGCCACTACCCGAACTGTTTCCGGATGCACCGAACAATGAGGTAGTGGACTCCATGTCTGAGCTTCCTTCGACGCGATCGCCGGCTGAGGAGACTTTTGAGTCTAGCAAGGAGCAGACTCGAAAGCGGACGCGGAGCTCGATCAAAACGTCGGATGCTTCGACTCCACCGACTCCTAGGAATCCGATGTGCCTTGAGCGTCACAGTAGGGGTCATGATGGCTCTTCCTCTCCTATTCCTGCCGTTCCCGTGCGGGTTGTGGCGCCGTAGCCGCCGACGAAGCAGAAGAAGGAAGAGAAGAAGGGCAGGAGGACCCCGCCTGTCTTCGACTTGAGCGATCTCGACTCGTAAGTTTTCTTTAGTTGCTTTTGTTGGAGATATGCCCAAGAGGCAATAATAAAGTGGTTATTATCATATCTTCACACTTATGATAAATGTTTACATTCATGCTATAATTGTATTAACAGGAAACATTAATACTTGTGTGATTTGTAAACATAAAAGAGTCCCTAGTAAAGCCTCTTGTTAAACTAGCTTGTTGGTTAATATATGATCATTGTTTCCTGATCATGAACATAGAGATGTTATTAACAACAGGGTCATATCATTAGGAGAATGATGTGATGGACATACTCCTATAGATAAGCGTAGCATAAAGATCAAGTCATTTCAATAGTTCAATTGCTATATGCTTTCTGATACATAGTAACCTAATTCCTTCGACCATGAGATCATGCATATCACCTTTACTGGATGGATGCTTTGATGTCATCAAACACCACACCGTAACAGGGTGGCTATAAAGGTGGCATTGAGTGTTGGAAAGTATTGGTTGAAACACATGGATCAAGAGTGGGATTTGTCCATCCACATGACGGATAGATATTCTGGGCCCTCTCGGTGAAATGTCATCCAATTAGCTTGCAAGCATGTGACTTGGTCACAAGGGATCACATATCAGGAACGAGAAAAGAGTACTTATCGATGTGAGGTTGAACTAGGTATGCGGAGATACCGAAGCGATCATAACCTCGGATAAGTAACATATCGTGAGACAAAGGGAAATTGGTATCGTATGTAAGTGGTTCATTCGATGCAAAGTAATCGTAGAAATATGTGGGAGCCATATGAATTTCTAGATTCCTCTATTGGTTATTGTTAGGAGAAGTGTCTCGATCATGTCCGCATAATTCACGAACCGTAGGGAGACACACTTAAGGATTCGACGTTGTTTGAGTAGTTATGGTATTATGAGAAAGAGACCGAATGTTGTTGAGTCTCGGATGGGATCCGGGATATCACGAGGAGATCCGGAATGGTCCAGAATAAGATTCATATAAGGAAAGTCCCATTTGGAGTTGGGGAATGGTTCCGTGTTTTCATCGGGAACATTCTAGAAGGTCCCGGAATGTCGGCACTCGGAGGGAGGGTACATGAATGTGTCATTGTAAGTTGGAATGATTGCATCATGTACTAAGTGTTCTCGCTGTCCAAAATAAAGGGTTTATTTAAATCCTAAATTGAAAAGTCAAACGGCTAGTTTGAAAGTCAAACAAGTTTTGGAAAGTGGAAGAGGAGGAGAAGTGGAAAGAGTTGGGGAGGATTCCTCCTCCCCAAGCCGCGCCCACCTCAAGGCCGAGTTGGGGAGGACTCCTCCCTCCCTTGGCCGGCCAGCCCCTCCACCTATATAAGGAGGGCAGGGCTCCCTCTAGCACACACAAGTTCCTATCCTCTAAACTAAACCCTAGACCTAAACCCCGGTTTAGAGCTATTTCAGTTTAGAGCCTTCTAATTGGTGTGTCTAATTACTAGACCACTAATAGCCTCTCTCATAAGCTCCACCATACTGCACCGGCTTAAGGCGAAGCCTCGGGATCTCCCTCTACTTCCGGTACCACGCCGTTGTCTTTGCCGAATCGCGAGGAGAGTGCTACAACCTCCCATTTTCTTTGGAACAAGGGAGAGGAAGGTCTTCGTCAGTACCGAACGTGTGACCGATTGCGGGGCGCTGAACGTGATGGCTGGAAGGATCGTCTGCGATCTTGAGATCGGAAGAAATCGACTACATCACCCACGAGAATCTGCTCTCGTTAACCGCTTTGGAATCTTCGAGGTGAGTTCCTCTATCGACTCGTTGCTACAATCTAGTAGATAGATCTTGGCTTGTTTGTTTGTATGCGATAGAAAATTTTGTTTTCCATGCTCTGAACCCTCTGATGGTATCGAGCCGTGTCTATATGTAGATCTGTTGCACGAGTAGAACACAATGGTCATTGTGGGCGTTGATGCTTTATTATCGATTACTTCTTGTGTACTTTGCATCTTGCGGTATGTTGGGATGAAGCGGCCGGGCTAACCTTACATGACATCGTTCATGAGACCTGCTCCGCTTGACATGCAACTTGTATTGCATAAGTGGCTTTCTTGGTGCTGTTTCTCCTAGCATAGTTAAGATTCAATTTACAACGGGTGATTGACAATACTAGTATCAATGTTGTGGTTCTTGTTAAAAGTTAGAACGACACTTATTGAAAGCCCCAAACCACGTAAAATATGCAAAGAAAGTAGGCGTCTAACTTTGTTTTGCGAGGGTGTCTGATGATGTGATATGGCCATGATTGTGATTATATTTGATGTATGCAATGTTCCTTATTGTAAGTTGGCAACCGGCGGAGCCATATGGTTGTCTTTAATTTCTGTTAAGACCCGTGTCTATTCAAAATAGTTGTAATAGTTGAGGCTGGTGGGCGACAACCATGAAGAAGCGTCATTGACCTTGATGCTATGCGGTGATGATGGAGATCATGTTCGTGCTTGAAGATGGAGATCGGAAGCACAAAGAAGAAAAGGCCATATCATATCACATATTATGAATTGCATGTGATGTTAATCCTTTATGCATCTTGTATTGCTTAATAGAGCGGTAGCATTATAAGATGATCCCTCATGCACATAAATTTCAAGTTCTAAAGTGTTCACCCTTAGTATGCACCGTTGCCAAAGCTTGCTTCTTCGAAGCACCACGTGATGATCGGGTGTCTTTGATTCCGCGGGTGAATACAACGTAAGCAAGCCAGATTTGCTTATGCGGTAGCTAAGGTTTGATCTTGACGAGCCTAGCATGTACGGACATGGCCTCGGGAACACGGATTACGAAAGGTAGAGCATGAGTCATATAGTAGATACGATGAACATGTTGATTGTTCGCCATTGAAGCTATATCAACTCTCGTGATGATCGGTTTTGATGTGGTGGATTTGGTTCGTGTGATCACTAAAACAATGTGAGGGATATTGTTTTGAGTGGGAGTTCACCTAGATTAATTTAATTATTAATTAGAACTCAATTTATCATAAACTAAATCAAAGTGAATTTGCATAGTTGTTGTAGTCATTGGCATCCGTTTACCACCTTGCGCTTAGTTATAATTGAGATGATAGAACTATAGAATTCTGGTTAGTTACTTTCTGACTGGTATCGTATTGTTTTGAAGTGTTAATCTAAAGTTTAAAAGTCCTATTGCAAACTTTCAGTAAGTTCCGGTTACTCCATGAAGTTTAATAATTGGTATTAAAACAAGAGTGACAATTCCAAAGTGTTAGTATATGAGTATCATGTTTGTCTCCATGATTCTTGATATTCAAAAGATTATCTTAATATCAAGGTTATCTAGGATCTGAAAGAGTTGTTTGAAACCATGATGTGTGGAAGATATTGTGATATCTGAAGCGAAGTTTTAATTACAACATGATAGAGTATAATATGGCAAAGTTCATGTTCTCATATTTTGATGAGAATTTGCAAAAGGTTGGAGACACTAGTTGTCCTAATCTTCCAAAAGGTTTTGGAGCAACATTATACTCATGATTCACCGTTACAAGCTAAAAGTAGCTAGATCATGGATAAGTCCATGATGAGGGTGAATATTTGATGTAGGTAAAATGTTTACTACACCAAGAGATTACTAAAGAAAGGAATTTGAAAGAACACCAAATATTTGATAATGGTGATCTACTTCAAAGTGCAAGTTCAAAGACATTGGTATTTAACTATACGCTTTGGACTATGTGTCATATGTATGACTCCACTATTGATGTTGATAGATTCTTTCAAAGAAATCTTGAAAGAGAATCTCATAAATATGTGGCAGAAAAGAAAAGACTAGAATTGTTCAGTTTAAGTATATAGATGATATATGTGTTATGGCTATATTCTTTGCTTATTAAACAATGTGGTTCTTAAGTATTTGATACTGAATTTGTTGGTGTGAATCGTCATACGAAACAACACAATTCATGAACTACAATGGCCTAAGTAACTAGCAAAAGAATATGTGATGATGTTCATCGAGAACAAATAAAGGGTTATTGTGTTGCTCGTTAAAACATCAAAGCTTGCCTTCAAGATTTGTTTTATCAGGTATTATGAGAACAAAAGGGTTGTTCAAATAATTGCCGTAATCCATAAAAGATGGATGATTCACAAATCTCGTTGGAGAAATCACATCCATAAAACTAGTGCTAAAATTGTCGAAAGACAAATTGATTGAAAGATCACTTAGGAAGTGACATCGCAGTTTAAATTATATTGGAAAGAAAACATGAAGAAACTCCATGTGGATGGAATTTTGGAGTCTTTTGATTTTGATCAAATGACGTTTGTGAAACTTTCCTAGAGATAATTGAAACTTCGTTCATAGGCCAAAAGAGAACGAAAGACTAGCTTATTGGAACTTGTGCATATTGTTGTACGAACTCCATTATGTGTAATCAAGAGCGATGGATTTCAACTTCATATGCTTTCTCCGAAAATTTGAGTGAATATATGAATATTTACTTAATAAGTATGAAGTATGAAATATTTGAAAAGTTCAAAGATTTCAAGATGAAGTGCAAAATCATTGTAACAAGAATATAAATAGTTTATGATAAGATCATAAAGGAAGATATTTGAGTTACAAGTTTAGCATAATACCTAAGATTTAAGGAATCGTTCCGTGGATTTGCATTTCCCGAAACACCATAAGAGTATGGAATGTTCGAGATATCTAATTAAAACCTTGTTTGACAGGTAAGATCAAAGGTGTAATATATAGAACAGCCATTATATTTTAAAGATTAAAAGCTTTAGAGACTACCGCTTTTCCACTAAAAAGAGCTCCATCATAATCCGTTGAAATGACACCATGGTTTGCAATAAAACTCATGTTGTCTTTTTCTTAAACATTGGTATGCTATGCATAAGAAAGATGTGTGCAACCAAAGTCGGATGAACCTGTCTTTGTATAAATGTTAAGTATTCCTCCATAAACACCGGAGACAAAAGTATTTGTCGCTTAGAACGTCAAGTTTCTTTGAGAAGGAATTTTTCGTGGAAAGTTAAGTGGGAGGACAATAGAACTTTGATAAGGTTAAAAGAACCTAAGCTATATGTGCAAAGTTGCGCAGCACCGAAAAGTGTTCCGGAGGCAGAAACAATGCTCATGGCTCACGTGCCTCAAAGGTTGTGGTCACGGAGGTCTAAGTTTCTATTGAAACAAGTAGGTCGGATGAACAATCAAATACCAAGATTTGAGGGTTGAATCATTATTTGAGAATAATGAACCTACTACATGCAAAGAAGCGATGATGGGCCCTGACTCCGTCAAATGGCTTGAAGCCATATAATCCGTGATAGTTCCATACACGAGAAATCAAGTTTTGAACTTGAAAGACCCTCGAAAAAGGTGTAAGACCTTGCAGTTGTGTTTGGATATATAAATAATTAGACATGGATGTTTCACTTCTATGAAATAGTCGACATGTTGGGAAAGAGTTCACAACAATGTTCAAAGGTTGTATATGACAAGATTTGATCTTTCATAGCGATTTTAGTCTAGACGGATTAATGTAGCAACCACTACATATAATTTGTTATGTGGTAGTAGAATAAACAAAACAAGTTCTTCTAATAGAATGGTTACCTAGGACGTGTGCATGACACGGTCCAAAGGGCTTTGTTAATTCAAAGGATGCTAAAAGCATATGCAAACTTCAATGGTTGAAGTAAGCATAGCGGAGTTGGAATCTTCACTATGATGAAACTGTTAAAAGAGTTTAATTTCATCGGAGACAATGAAGATGCTTGCATTTGCAAGAAATTAAGTGGGAGCGCTAAGATATGTTTCTAATACATTATGTGGAAGACATATTGTTGATTGGAAATAATGTATCTTTTATTAACACATATTAAGAATTTCATCCCGATGAAAGACTTAGGCAAAACCCAAATATTTGGCATCAATAGACGCTAATATGGTTGTGCCAGAAGTACATAGACGAGATATTGAATGAATTCAATATAGAAACTACAAGAAAGGTTCTTGTTGCACAGAAAGGATTGAAAGAGTTCAATGTTGATGATATATTCAAAGTGTATTGACATTTGGTAAGTGAAACAAAGATTCAAGTATAGATTGATACTTGATGTATGAAATCACAAAGAGTATTTATATCAATCATACTGTGATATGTACAAATCCAGATATGTCCTATGCTCTAAATGTTGTGAGCATATACCAGAATGATTTGTAAGATGATCATTGGACGATAGTAAGGATATTCTTATGATCTTTTGGAAGAACTAAGAATATATTATTTGTAGAAGTGACGAATAGATGGTTAGTTCATTGTAAAAGTACTACATTGATACTAGTTTTGTCACAAAGTACAAATTTAGTTTATCTCAATCTAAATTAAGGGTGGCACAATATAATGGAAAGTGAGTTCCATAATGGATTTGGATGAGTTCCAAAATTAAGACATTGTGACAGATACTTCAACAAAAGGCTAAGTATATGACTGCTATTATAGCAGCAAAAGAGGGCATTTGTGTCAAGTAGTTTGTTATCAAACTAGGTGTAGTTCACAACGGGATAATACTATGAAGATATATTGTACGACAATATTGTCAACATGTTTTAACCCCAAAGAACTAAAGGTCACACCGAAAGACCAAATTTATACAAAGCCATCTCATTAGAGAATGAGTGATGCGTAGAGACGCAAAGACATGCAATTACACACGGACCTGGAAGTGTCAGATCCGGAGATTAGTTGACCACTAGCAATCGTGTACATACAACACCGGAAAGCCATAGGTGTTGAATACACAAAGGTTTGAAACTAGATTATTGACTCTAGTGCAAGTGGGAGACTGTTGGAGATATGCCCAAGAGGCAATAATAAAGTGGTTATTATCATATCTTCACACTTATGATAAATGTTTACATTCATGCTATAATTGTATTAACAGGAAACATTAATACTTGTGTGATTTGTAAACATAAAAGAGTCCCTAGTAAAGCCTCTTGTTAAACTAGCTTGTTGGTTAATATATGATCATTGTTTCCTGATCATGAACATAGAGATGTTATTAACAACGGGGTCATATCATTAGGAGAATGATGTGATGGACATACTCCTATAGATAAGCGTAGCATAAAGATCAAGTCATTTCAATAGTTCAATTGCTATATGCTTTCTGATACATAGTAACCTAATTCCTTCGACCATGAGATCATGCATATCACCTTTACTGGATGGATGCTTTGATGTCATCAAACACCACACCGTAACAGGGTGGCTATAAAGGTGGCATTGAGTGTTCGGAAAGTATTGGTTGAAACACATGGATCAAGAGTGGGATTTGTCCATCCACATGACGGATAGATATTCTCTGGGCCCTCTCGGTGAAATGTCATCCAATTAGCTTGCAAGCATGTGACTTGGTCACAAGGGATCACATATCACGGAACGAGAAAGAGTACTTATCGATGAGGTTGAACTAGGTATGCGAGATACCCGCGATCATAACCTCGGATAAGTAACATATCGTGAGACAAAGGGAAATTGGTATCGTATGTAAGTGGTTCATTCGATCATAAAGTAATCGTAGAAATATGTAGAGCCATATGAATTTCTAGATTCCTCTATTGGTTATTGTTGAAGTGTCTCGATCATGTCGCATAATTCACGAACCGTAGGGAGACACACTTAAGGATTGACGTTGTTTGAGTAGTTATGGTATTATGAGAAAGAGACCGAATGTTGTTCGGAGTCTCGGATGGGATCCGGGATATCACGAGGAGATCCGGAATGGTCGGAGAATAAGATTCATATAAGGAAAGTCCCATTTCGAGTTGGGGAATGGTTAGGTGTTTTCATCGGGAACATTCTAGAAGGTCCGGAATGTCCGCACTCGGAGGGAAGGGTACATGAATGTGTCATTGTAAGTTGGAATGATTGCATCATGTACTAAGTGTTCTCGCTGTCCAAAATAAAGGGTTTATTTAAATCCTAAATTGAAAAGTCAAACGGCTAGTTTGAAAGTCAAACGGCAAGTTTTGGAAAGTGGAAAGAGGAGGAGAAGTGGAAACCGAGTTGGGAGGATTCCTCCTCCCAAGCGCCCACCTCAAGGCGAGTTGGGGAGGACTCCACTCCCTTGGCCGGCCAGCCCCTCCCACCTATATAAGGAGGGGCAGGGCTCCCTCCTAGCACACACAAGTTCCTATCCTCTAAACTAAACCCTAGACCTAAACCCCGGTTTAGAGCTATTTCGGTTTAGAGCCTTCTAATTGGTGTGTCTAATTACTAGACCACTAATAGCCTCTCTCATAAGCTCCACCATACTACTTTTGGCTTAAGCGAAGCCTGGGATCTCCCTCTACTTAGGTACCACGCCGTTGTCTTTTGGGAATCGCGAGGAGAGTGCTACAACCTCCATTTTCTTTGGAACAAGGAGAGGAAGGTCTTCGTCAGTCGAGCGATGTGACCGATTGCAGGCGCTATGGAACGTGGCGCTGGAAGGATCGTCTACGCGATCTTGAGATCGGAAAGAGTACGACTACATCACCCACGAGAATCTGCTCTCGTTAAACCGCTTTGGAATCTTCGAGGGTGAGTTCCTCTATCGACTCGTTGCTACAATCTAGTAGATAGATCTTGGCTTGTTTGTTTGTATGCGATAGAAAATTTTGTTTTCCATGCTACGAACCCCTACAGCTTTTGCTTACTCTTGTCTTTTTGTTTGTACTTGACTGCCTTTTTCTATTTGTAGCCACTCCTCCGATGGCTCCTTTAGCGATGGCGCTCGGGAGATGGTGAGGGAGTCGAAAGTTGTTCCTCCTCCTCCTCAGACAGTGGCTACCTCTGAGGGCGCTGCTCCGAACCCTTCTCCGCAGGAGGCTCGGGTGGTTATCCCCCAGAAGAATTCGGCCGGACCTTCGGAGTCGCCGTCTGATCATGTAAGTATCTTCGTTCTTGTCGCGGGGGGAGCCCCCGAGCGTTTTCGGATGATCTTCTGATCACTTTGATTTTTGCTTCGTGTCTCGAGGGGATCCCCCGAGCACCTGTAGGATGGTCTGCTGATCATCGTTTTTTCGTATGTGTAATCTGTCTTACTCGTTCTTTGGGCGTAGCCCCGAGCCTTTCTTCTGACGAGCAGTGTCTTTTTGCAGCCTTTTGTGCAAGGCGCCAACCAACTGGTGCAGCAGCACCTGGTGTTGGAGGCCAGCTTCAAGCAGCTTCAGGGTACGTTCATGAGTTGGTATTTTTACGTCTTCTTCTATTTCCTTTTTCTTCGATCTGATAAGTGTTATGCTGTTTGCAGAGGACAACAATACCATCCTCCGCGATCTTGATGCTCTCAAAAAGATCCTTGGGCGAGCGGAGAAGAAGGCCGAGGACGCCGTTGGTGCGAAGGAGCGCCTCGAGCAGGAGCTAGCCAACGCAGTTGCAGCCAAGAAGCGCCTGCAGCAGGAGGATACGAACCGCGAGGAGAAACTCGCCACCGCTGCAGCCTCGTGCGAGAAGGAGGTAGCCGACAAGATGATGGCGGCTGCCAAGGCTATTTCGGGTGAGTGGTGTCGTCGTTTCCTTTTCGGCTTCCTTGTCTTTTCTTGTTTTGATTTTTATTCACGTTGCCTCTTCCGTTTGTTTAGATGCCGCAGGCATCGAGTTTGACCGCGGTGCTCTGGAGCACGGAAGTGCTCTGGATGATGCCACTACGGCGGTCGAAGACCGCTGCAGTACCGTGGTCGGCTCACTCGCCAAGGCCAAGGAGGTTCTTGGACGCTTCTACAAGGAGCTCGTCCCTAAGGGCGTCGCCCTCGAGGATGTCGACTCGTTGGCGGATGCGCTGTCAGCCGATGCGCCTGTAGTGTATAAGCGCAAGCAGAAAGGCATCAGTGCATCCATGGGGCTGGTGATGGCCCTGGCGTCTGGAGCGGAGCTGGATCTTCATCAGGTCACCTCCTAGATGCCAACGGCTGCTGACGGATCCGAGGTAGCCTTCGCCCTCTACACTTCCCGTTGTAAACGTTATGGGCCGGAGTTGATTGACTTGCTGGCTGAGTACGCGTTGAGGCAGCAGGGGGAGGCCAAGAGCAGGCAATCCGGCTTCGAGGCTACTCAGGATGCAGCTTCTAAGGCCTTGTAGTTGTAGGATAGCTTTTGTTTATTTTGTTGTAATTATGTCTATGAACAGTCCTTGTGCCATGTAGTGCCTTTTTGCTGCATATAATGAATCTCCGAGCTCTTTGTCCATTCATGTGTTTGTTCATATCGCTGCCTTATTTTCCCCTAGGGACCTTCGGGTGATGATCCCGTTGACACTTAGTCTGCGCCGCAGCTGCGGCCATCTTTGGATGGTGCGTCGCAGCTTGTGTTTCTGCGTGATCGCATCCGTAGACTTGAGAAAGAATTGCTTGGAGTGCGTGGCCATGCCGATGTTTGGAAATCAAAGACAGAGCGAGGCGCTGCCAGAGAGGAGTATTTGATGGGGGAGTTGCGTCGTCTGGCCGAACAGCTTCAATGTAAGTTTTTCGAGCTGCTGCTCATTTGTTCGGATGCGGCTGCTGGCCTGTCATCTTACTTTGCCATTGTTGCAGGTGCTAACCTTGTTCCTAAGGAGGAAAAGGAGCGTGTTGCTATTCGGATCAACTGCTTGACCCAGCAGGACATGGAGGCCGACGGCTTTTTCTGGATGGACCGCGATCGTGCCTTGCGACTGTGCAGGATCGTGTTCATCAGGTGTCGCGGGTGTTACGTCAAGCGAAGACTTCGTTGGCGTCGGTTCTGCACGTGATGTTTCCCTTGGATGAGGCACCATCGACTCTCTGGGGCCTGCTGGCAAAGTTTCGAGATGTGCATCATGTTAGGGAGCTGGTGCGGCATCAGCTTGTTGCAGGTGTGAAGGCTGTGCTTTCCCTTGTCCGGCTACATCGTCTTGATGTAGATCTTGCTGTTGTGGCAGCTGGGCCGCCTCTTCGGCCGGATGGTGGTGTGTGGGATATGTGTCCACATTATGCGGCTGTAAGGCAGTATGCCGAACAATTGTAGACCTCTTTGAGCAGCGTGCACAGGTGATTCTTGAGAATAGGTAGGACCTGTAAAAAGATAGATGTAAAATTTGTATGTATTCGACTGGGCGTGTTATGCCCTTTGTTGTAAAGGTTTATTGTTGTTAGCACGTGGTGCTTTATTTGTATGCGTGCCCTTTTCGTTAGCCTAACGTGGTCAGCTACTCAGGTGTACACGCGTTATTCTCAGTCGACGAAGTCGTGAGGTGAGGGGAGCCCCCGAGTGTGTTGTAGTATGAAGAAAATGCGAATAATAGACAAAAAAATCGGGACGAGACACTTAGCTTTATTCATATCGTAATGAGGAGGTACATTGTTCGGCTGAGTAGCCTTGGCTGAATAGACTTATTGAAAGTAAAAAGAGGGAGGTAGCTACGGGTAGAAGCGTCGCAATTGTGCGACGTTCCATGAGTTGGAGTATGCGACTCCAGACTCCACGTGCTTGAGGCGATAGGAGCCACCTGGGATGACTTAAGTGACGATGTAGGGTCCTTCCCAGGGCGACTCGAGCTTCTTCGGTCGCTCTTGCTTGAGTTGCAAGACTAGGTCTCCTTCGACGAAGGACCTTGGGCGCAGCCGACGGCTGTGATAGTTGCGGAGGCTCTGTTGATAGACCACTGATCGAGCCGCGGTGATGTCGCGTGCTTCGTCGAGTGTGTCGACGGCGTCTTCGAGTGCGGCCGTCGATTCGGCCTCGCTGTAGGCGACGACCCGTGGGGCCTTGTGGCGATATGCGATCTCCGTGCACCATGAAGAAGGGCGTGTAGCCAGTTGAGATGTTTGGCGTCGTGCGCAAGCTCCAGAAAACGGAGGGTAGCTCTTGTGTCCAGTCTCCTGCGAGTCGCTGGAGTGGGCTCATGAGGCGCTTCTTGATGCCGCCACCGACGAGGCCGTTGGCCTTTTCGACCTGCCCGTTTGTTTGCGAGTGCGCCACAGAGGCGTATCTGATGTTGATTCCGAGGTCTTCCGCAGAAGTCCTGGAATTCTTTGGATATGAAGTTCGAACCATTATCGGTGATGATGCTGTGCGGCACGCCGAACCTGTAAACAATGGATTCGAAGAACTTGACGGCCATTTTGCCCTTTTGGTTAGTAACGGTCATGGCCTCGATCCACTTGGTGAATTTGTCGACTGCGACCAGGAGGTAGACGTGGCCTCCTTTCGAGGACTTGGGCAGTTTGCCGATCATGTCGAGGCCCTATTGGGTGAAGGGCCAGGCCAGGGGTATGGGCCTGAGCTCCGATCCTGGTGCGTGTGGTTTATCTGCGAACCTCTGGCACCCGTTGCACCTCCGGATGATGTCCTTGGCGTCATTCATGGCCGTTGGCCAGTAGAACCCAACTCGTAGAGCTTTGGCGACAAGGGCGCGGCTGCCCGCATGATCGCCGCAGATGCCCTCGTGGATGTCTTGGAGGATGGTTTTGCTGTCGCCGATGGTGACGCACCTTTGGAGTACACCCGAAATGCTGCGATTGTACAACTCGCCATTGATGATGGTGAAGGCCTTGGACCGGTGAGATATGCGATGGGCATCTGTCGGGCTGTCAGGCAGCTCTCCATCTATCAGGTACCTGAGGTACGGCCTTGTCCATGTTTCCTCGACTGCCATGACCTGCATCAGGTTGACCATTGTTTTTTGGGTCCTTCCTGACCATCGGGTAGCGCAGCCCCCGAGTGCTCTGCTTCTTCGGGTGATCCCTTTGGGAATTTCCTTTTGATGGATGGCACGCAGATCTATTCGAGGAACACACCTGGTGGCACCCGTGCGCAGGTGGAGCCGATGTTGGCGAGTTTGTTGGCCTCTTCGTTGCTTTCTCTCCCAACATGCTGAAGCTCGCAGCCGTCAAAGTCTCCTTCGAGTGCGTTGTAGAGTGCGCGGTACACAATCATGTTGGCGGCGTGTGCGTCGCACTCGTTCATCGTCTGTTGGACAACGAGGTTCGAGTTTCCGTAGATGACCAGGCGTGTCGCGCCGCAGATCTTGGTCATCCTCATGTCGTGGATGAGGGCTTCGTATTCGGCCTCGTTGTTGGAGTCTCGAAATTTCATCCGAAGGACGTACTTCATCTTGTCGCCCTGCGGGGAGGTCAGTATGACCCCGGCTCCTGCTCCGGCCTCGTGGTTGGAGCCGTCGAAGTGCATCGTCCATGACTTTGTCATGTCCAGTGTGTCTGGGAGCTGCAGTTCCATCCAGTGGACGAGGAAGTCCGGAATAACTTGAGACTTGATCGCGTGGCGCTTCTCGTAGACGGTGTCTAGCGGTGACAGCTCGATGCCCCACAGGGCCACACGTCCTGTGGCCTCCGGGTTGTTCAGGATGCTGTTCAGGGGCGCCTCGTTGACGACCATCACCTGATGCTCCTGGAAGTAGTGGCTCAGCCAACGATCCGTCATGAACACGCCGTAGGCGAGTTTACAATAGTGAGGTACCTACCTTTGTCGGTGTCAATACCTCGCTGAGGTATTAGATTGGGCGTTGGACCCTGTGGGTCTTGCCTTCTTCGGGTCGCTCGACCACCAGTATAGTGCTTACCACCTGGTGTGTGGCTGCTATGTACAACAGTAAAGGCTCGCGCTCCTTTGGCGTGACCAAGACGGGCGAGATAGAGAGAAGCCGCTTTAGATCTTCGAATGCGTCGTCCGCTTCGGGCGTCCACTCAATTTATGCGCCTGCGTGGTGATAGAACGGCAGAGCTTTTTGTATGCGGTGATGAACCTGCTCAATGCCGATTCGCCCGACAAGCTGCTTGACGGCCTTGAGGTTCTTGGCTTTTCCATGGCCATTATGGACGGATTTTCTTGGGTTCGCCTCGATCCTCATTTGGGAGATGAAGTAGCCAAGCGGTGGCGGATGGGGCCTTGGCGACTTTTCTACAGGTTTAGCTTGATCTTGTAGCGATCAGGATTATCGAACGTCTCACGAAGATCGTCGATGAGCGTCTTGGCTTCTCTTGTTTTGATGACTATGTCGTCGACATAGACTTGGATGTTGCGGCCGATCTGGTCCTTTAGGCATGCCTGCATGCACCGTTGGTACGTGGCGCCTGCGTTCTTCAGCCTGAAGGGCATTGTGTTGTAGCAGAACATTCCGAACGGCGTGATGAACGCTGTTTTCTCCTGATCTTCGACCTTTAGTCGAATCTGGTTGTAGCCTGAGTAGGCATCGAGGAAGGAGAGCTTCTCGCATCCTGTAGTCGACGATGATCTGATCGATCCGAGGGAGAGGGAAGTGATCCTTCGGGCAGTGCTTGTTCAGTGATGTGAAGTCCACGCACATCCGCAGGATGTCCGTGTCCTTTTTGGGGACCATCACGGTGTTGGCGAGCCACTCGCTCTCCTTGATCTCCCTGATGAAGTTTGCGTCGAGTAGTCTGTTGACTTCGACTCCGATTGCTTTGTCCCGTGGTTCGGACAGTCGTCGGATGGACTGTTTGACAGGCTTGGCGTCTGGAAAGACGTTGAGTGCGTGCTCGACGAATTCCCTGGAAACTCCTAGCATGTCCGTGAAGGAAATATGCCCTAGAGGCAATCATAGAGATGATTATATTTCATATGTATCCATGAGTTATTGTAATGTTCCTTGAATATCCATATCAGGCAACTTGTATTGATTGGCAATTATGTGAATTGTTTGTGAAACTCTTTACTTGTATGGTTATTCAAGAGTTTTCCCTAGTCGGAGTTCATGTGAGGACACATGAATATTAGACTAGCACATCGATTGGTTGATGACTATGTTTTGCAAGTCATAGACATGGAGATGTCAAACCAATGATGTGGACACATGTTATGAACATGGGGTTGGGTGACCCAACTTTGAGGCGGCAATTAGTTGCAGCTCTCTCTCTACACATCGTGTATGTTTTGTCCTTAGACACGAGATTGTGCATGTACTTGAGATGTGGATCGACCTACTTTGGGGCTATCAAACGCTGCATCGTAACTGGGTAGTTATAAAGGTAGCTTTCGGGTTTGTCCTGAAGCATGCTACAAGGCATGGTCAATCAAGATGGGATTTGCCCCTCTCTACTTGAGAGAGATATCTCTGGGCCCCTCGAGTGATCGGATCCAGAAATGCATGGCCGTGCTACATAAGGTTAAGAGTTAACCTAGTAAAGGGATTCCGAATCGCAGTATCGAGAAAGGGAGGTCAGCTTGGAGATAGACCAAATATCGTGAGGCAAAGGGAAAGACATGTACTAAACCTTGTGATGGTTCATCCGATATGATCTTTGTATGCGTTTAGGAGTTGGCACGTCTTGCTAGAGGCCGCTACCAACTATTGACAGAATAAGTGTATTCGTGTCATGTATATATGCATATGAACCTATAGGGTCACACACTTAAGGGGCTGGAAGCCTAATGAGGATTGGATCCGAATTAGACCAGGCTTAGGCTACTAATGGGCTGCTAACGTAGAAGCCCACTAGGGACGCCTATATAAGAGAGGGTGGGGCGAGCTGACCAGGGTGAGACCTCAGATCATTCCCAGCCACCACTCCTCACGCATGTGTTGCACGTGCGGACCTAGCAGTCCGGCGTCTGACGCTTCCACCCTGTACGTGTGGATACCTCGGAGGCGCTGCATCTGTAGCACTTGGACGAGCCGCGCAAGGGGATCTGCTCGTGGGACGAGGACAAGGAGGAGATGTGGAACGTCTGCACTGCCTCGACGCGCTTCATCAATTCCGCAACTGCGCGTCTAGTGGTAATCCCGTGATCTATGACAACAGTAATCCTGGTATACGCGGTAGAAATTTTTGTTTTGCGCTAGTGTAGCCTACCCGTATCCCTTCAGTGGTATCAGAGCCGATGTTGTTCAGTTATAGGTTCGGGATGGTTGCATATGGTGATATGCAGATTGATATGAATGATGTGATCGTTTATATGGCGGTGGTTCAGGATTGATCTATGATCTTGCTTTCCGTGATCGTGATCTGAGGTTGTCGAACGACTTACCCCTACCGGCCGGCTTCCGCCATCGGGGTAGACAGTGACACATAAATCCTGTTGAATCACGCGAAGATCAATATGATTGATCGAATCGGAACCTAGATCTAAAATCGATGTACCGTGATCAAAGGAGTTTGATTGAATCGGGACAGGAGTCGGTTTATGGTAAATTTGATTTGCCGATCAAAATCCTTAAAGAAAATTGTGTAGATTCGATCTCTCATTTTTCACAGTTTTCCGGACGCCCAGAGATACCGCGAGGGGCGCTGCCCCTTCGAACCCCGCAAGGGGAGACCCCCTTAATCGTAGCTCCTTTTGTATCTAGTTAAGGTAACTAGGTGCTGCGATGTCACATGATCCGGTAGAATGCGATTCTATGCATAACTTGTTTTTGCAGGATGTATGTGATCAGTATGGCCCATATATGTATGTGATGCATGTATAAAAATTTGCATGACCTGCGTGTCGTGAGTAGGGCAACACTTTGGAGCCATATGTGTTGTCATTTATTGTAATGGCTCATGCCAACTTGTGATGATACCAATACTATGTAATTTTGATTACTAGCTGTTAGGAGTAATAGCTTGTATTAGTTCTTGGAGGACTCATCACTTGGAGGATGGCTCACATGGAACATGAAGATGGAGATCATCATGGTGGACAGGTTCTATGGCGATGGAGATCACCATGAGAAAATGGGCCATACTGTGTCACATCTATGTGAATGCTATTCTTATGCGTTTTTACTCTATGCATGCTTAGATAATAGAAGTAGAACGATCCCTCACAAAGTTTAAGTTAAACTATGCCCTCCCAACCAAACCTTGCACCATCCTATGCCCTGTACAGTCGTTGGTGGGCCTATGAAATTAGGGTACCGCGGTTTTCCTTGGCTGGATGGGTTTGTATCGGATACCTACACACATAAGGGTTGGTGAACTTGACAAGGTCATCTTAACAGTTAAGGACCTTGGGGCATAAAGGTTGGGCGCCTAGTTTTGACATAGAGATGTCACCCAACAACAAGAGTCATATGTGATATGATTAGCAAGTGTTGCTTACCGATTTACCTTGTCTTCTAGCAGTGATGCTCAAGCTCACTAGTCGACTTGTTAATTGTGGATCTTGAATCACTTAGTATCAATAGAGGGATATTGATTTAAGTGGGAGTATATGCTATTAAATTGTTTAATATGTTTTACTCTTTCATGGTTACATGGCTTAGTATTTTGCATGTTTTCTGTTGTAGATCAATGCCACCGAACACTACATCACCTTTCTCTTTGCGTTCGATTCTTGACAAAGATAAACTAAATGGAACAAACTATTCGGACTGGGTCCGTAACCTGAGAATTGTTCTCAGGTATAATAAAAAGGAAACGGTTCTGGATACCCCAATCCCCGATGAACCTGCTGATAATGCATCTGCTTCCCTAAAGAACGCCTACAAGAGAGCATGTGATGATTCTCTTGAGGTAAGTTGTCTTATGCTTGCATGCATGGAACCTGAACTCCAAAAGAAGTTTGAGGATCAGGAAGCGTACGATATGATCGTAGCACTTAAGGACATGTTCCAAGATCAGGCAAGGACTGAGAGGTACAATGTTGCCAAGTCCTTTGTCGAATGCAAGCTAGTAGAGGGAGCAGCTGTAGGCCCCCATGTGATCAAAATGGTTGGTTACAGTCAGACTTTGGAAAAGCTTGGTTTTCCACTAGGCCAAGAGTTGGCCACTGACTTTATTTTGGCGTCTCTTCCATCTAGCTATGGGCAGTTCATTTCGAACAACCATATGCATGGGGTGGAGAAGGGCCTTAATGAGTTATGCGGGATGCTAAAAATAGCAGAAAGTGACATGAAGAAGTGTGCAGGGCATAGCCATGTGATGGCTGTGCAGAACAAGCCTAGCTTCAAGAAAAAGGGTACTTCTTGGAAGAAGAAGGGCAAGGCTAAGGATACGATCCCTAAGTCTGCACCCAAGAAAAAGGCTGGACCAGTAGAAGACACTGAGTGCTTCTTTTGTCATGAACATGGCCACTGGAAGAGGAACTGCAGCAAGTACCAGGCTTCTTTGAAGAAGAGTGGAAGTAAGAGTACTTCCAACTCAGGTACGCTTGTTGTAAATGTCGTGGTATTGCACGGCAGATGCTACTGGGGGTAGCTTACGTAGAGGGAGCAAGGTGACGTAGGAGAATCCGGAAGCGAGATTGGCACACGATGTACCCAGGTTCACGTCCCCTCGGTGGAGGATCGCTACGTCCTGCTATCAATCCAGTATATGATCATAGATTGGTTTACATGGGAGCCGCCGTAGGCGGAGGGATAGACTAGATCTAATGAGACGTGGGAGAAGATGTAATATGACATGGGAGAGCATGCCCCATGGGGGTGCCCCTGGTGGCTTTATATATGCAGCCAGTTAGGGTTTACAGGCACTAGTGGGCTTTGTATACAAGTCGTCGTCTTGGGCCTCTAGTCGCAGCCACTCGTCCGGGTCCAGTATGCACCAGTCGCCGTATCCGCGCGAGTCGACCCGCTCTGCATTTAGCGATCCAGCTGGCGATTCCTCCTCATGGGTGTACCCCGATTGGTATCCCCCCATCAGTAGTCCCCGAGCGCATTGTCGATTCGACGCGGGCTTGAGGCAGGGCACGAAGAGTCTTGGCGATGGGTCGTGGCGAATCGGCGATGAGCTCCTTAATAGAGAAAAGAACCGTGAAGCGGGAGGCAGTCGGCGTGAGCCAGTCGGTGATGGCCAGTTGGCGAAAGACGCAGGGTGTCGATGAAGCTGCCAGTTGCGGCGAGTCCCCGAACGTGGATCGTGCCGAGTCCCCGAGCGCGACGAGTGGCGAGGTCAAGCGACCGACGAGTCCGCGAGCGTGTAGCGTACGCGAGGGCGAGTCCGCGAGCGTGTAGCGTACGCGAGGGCGAGTCCGTGGTGGCGAGTCCCCGAGCGTGTCGAGTACGCTGATGGCGAAGTCCCAGCGTGTTGAGGCGCGAGGGCGAGTCCGCGGTAGCGAGTCCCCGAGCGTGTCGAGTACGCGAGGGCGAGTCCGCGGTGGCGAGTCCCCGAGCGTGTTGAGTACGCGAGGGCGAGTCCGCGGTGCCGAGTCCCCGAGCGTGTTGAGTACGCGAGGGCGAGTGTCCACGGCGGCGAGTCCCCGAGCATGGAGAGTACGCGAGTGGAGAATGTCCGCGGCGGCGAGTCCCCGAGCGTGTTGAGTACGCGAGGGCGAGTGTCCGCGGCGGCGAGTCCCCGAGCATGGAGAGTACACGAGTGGAGAGTGTCCGCGGTGGCGAGTCCCCGAGCGTGTTGAGTACGCGAGGGCGAGTGTCCGCGGCGGCGAGTCCCCGAGCATGGAGAGTGTCCGCGGCGGCGAGTCCTCGGTTGCGAGTCGACAAGGGCGAGCCGCGGTCGTGGAACCACGCGTACACGTAGCATGCCTAGGAGTAGTCCCCGAGGCTCAAGTTGGATTGTAGAGGCGACTTGAGGCTCTTTAGAGATGCATATTCTGAAAATAGTAGTGGTTGCTGCCAAGCATGGCGAGTGGCGAGTCGAAGCGACCGCCGAGTCCCGAAAGCCAGCGAGCGAGGTCGGCGACGGCGTCGAGACGGCGACCGGCAACCGACGGGCACCGAGTCCCCGAGCACGGAGAGTGACGAGTCCCCGAGCACGGCGAGCGGCGAGGTCAAGCGACCGATGGGTGCCGAGTCCCCGAGCGCGGCGAGCGGCGAGGTCAAGCGACCGATGGGCGCCGAGTCCCCGAGCGCGGCGAGCGGCGAGGCCGAGCGACCGACGGGCACCGAGTCCCAGCCTTGGCGAATCTGAGCGGCGACGGCGCGTCGAGTCCCAGCCTTGCAGTGGCGAGAAAGATACCGTTTTGCTGAGAAGGAGAAAAAATACAATTGCATTAAGGTGTACTTGCATAATATATTGAATAATTGTAAGACGTGTGAATTGTAGACGTTGAAATAAAATGCACGTTTGTTATGTGGATCGATGGGTAGTATATAAGGTTTATGCGTGTCTTTTCATGAGTAGGCAGACCTCTAGCATCAAACGCTTGCCGGATAATAGGGACGCGATGCCAGACTGTTGAACCCGGAGACAAGGTCGGCCTTTTGGTACCCAGCCTCACTACTAAGACGGACGCGAATAAACAGCAGACAAAACTGAAACCGATCCCAAGTATGATTTTGGTCCTTGAAAGGGTCATACGCGACCGCATGGTCAGATGGTCGGCTTTGGAGAATAAATGAAGATGCATATATATTTTGGACTCATAACATGTACAGGTGTAAAGAAACTTAGCTGTTAGCATGGCGAGTCTGTGAGGGCGAGGCCGCGATGGCAAGGCCGCGATGGCGTGGTCACGGCGGGCGGAGGTCAGGCTATGGCAAAGTCGCGATGGCGAGTCCCCGAGCCTAGCAAGTCCGCGTTTAAGCGTGTCCGCGTTTAGACGAGTTCCGGAGCATGGCGAGTCCCCGAGCCTGGCGACTAACGAGTCGCAGCGAGCAGAGTCATGGATGTAGACGTTGGCGAGTCGCAGACGCCGAACACATCGAGTGGCGCATACAGAGGCGGGCCAACATATCCTCTGGAGAATTGTGCCTCCGGTCTTCTCCATGGCTCAATTCACGCCAACGATGCGTACATGCCAAGAACATGTATACACAGGATTAGATCCAAATAACTTAATCAAATAAAACAGAATTAACTAGTTTTAAGGGATTAAGTAGATGTCAAATTAATCTGGCGTGCTCTTGTAGAAAAGCCAGAGACTTCACGGAGCTGCCGATTCCGAGTCGACTGCGCACTTGGCCGTGATGAAGACGGAATCGATCGTGGCGCTTCTACAGTTGATGTAGGCTGCAGCTGATATGCATGATCGTAGTGGTTCACGGGTTGTAGCAATATAAACACTATGATTCAATCATGTATTGATGGTCAATCCTCATACAAGATTGGATTTAAATAACACAAACGACTTGGCAGAACATTGATGAAAATAGATATATTGAATAGAACCGATCTTGCATGTCGCATGCATATTCTCTCTAGGCAGCGTCCGTAGGTGCATGTGCCCTCTTGGCAGACAGCCGACAAGGTGAATCAGCTCCCAATCCTAACCTCCGAGTGCCCGGAGATCCGCAGTCGCACGATGAGCGTTGCATATAAAAAACATGACGGGAAATCGTTAGGTCCAAATTAAATAATCAACTAATAAAACGATCAATGAGAGAGATGAGATCAGATTAGGGAAATCATCCGCCGCTGTGGCCGCGGGCAGCTAAGCGTGCGTGGTGTAGATGAATTCCGCCGGCGCGTCGTCACAGATGAATCAACCAGACGTGATCTGACAGTTGTTGACTGAGGGATCTCGTCCGGATTATCACCCTCCAAGCATCGCTAGCCCCACGGTGGGCGCCAACTGTCGTGGTATTGCACGGCAGATGCTACTGGGGGTAGCTTACGTAGAGGGAGCAAGGCGACGTAGGAGAATCCGGGAGCGAGATTGGCACACGATGTACCCAGGTTCACGTCCCCCCGGTGGAGGATCGCTACGTCCTGCTATCAATCCAGTATAGGATCATAGATTGGTTTACATAGGAGCCGCCATAGGCGGAGGGAGAGACTAGATCTAATGAGACGTGGGAGAAGATGTAATATGACATGGGAGAGCATGCCCCATGGGGGTGCCCCTAGTGGCTTTATATATGCAGCCAGTTAGGGTTTACAGGCACTAGTGGGCTTTGTATACAAGTCGTCGTCTTGGGCCTCTAGTCGCAGCCACTCGTCCGGGTCCAGTATGCACCAGTCGCCGTATCCGCGTGAGTCGACCCGCTCTGCATTTAGCGATCCAGCTGGCGATTCCTCCTCATGGGTGTACCCCGATTGGTATCCCCCCATCAGTAAATGTTGTGGATATTCTTCTCGCTGATTCCTATGTTAACTCTTGGGTATTTGATACCGGATCGGTTGTTCATATTTGCAATTCGATGCAGGGGCTAATAAGGACTAGAGAAGTGCAGAAAGGCGAAGTGGATTTTCACGTCGGAAATAAAGCAAGGGTTCTTTGCATTGTTAAATCGGCGTCATGCAACTTCACCTTCCGTCAGGATTTATTATGGAGTTGAATAATTGTTATTACTTTCCAAGTATGGGTCAAAACATTTTATCACCTTCATGTTTGATGAGGGATGGTTATTCATTCGCGAGTGCAAATAATGGTTGTGTAATCTCTAAGAATGCTATGTTTATGGCTAATGCTCCCATTGTGAATGGGTTATTTATTTTAAATCTTGATGATGCATCTGTTTACAATGTTAGTGCTAAAAGGCTTCGGCCTAATAATTTGAGTCCTACCTATTTATGGCATTGTCGTTTGGGGCATATAAGTGAAAAGCGCATGAAGAAGCTCCATGGTGATGGTCTTCTAACTTCGTTTGATTTTGAATCATACGAGACATGTCAGGATTGTTTACTTGGAAAGATGACCAAATCGCCTTTTTCGGGTTTACCCGAGAGAGCGACAGACTTGCTGGAACTCATACATACGGATGTATGTGGGCCAATGAGCACGACAGCCAGAGGAGGATATCACTACTTCATTACTTTCACTGATGATTTCAGTAGATATGGTTATGTCTACTTGATGAGGCATAAGTCTAAAACTTTTGAAAAGTTCAAGGAGTTTCAGAGTGAAGTAGAGAATCAACGTGGCAAGAAAATAAAGGCCTTGCGATATGATCGTGGAGGTGAATATTTGAGTCATGAATTTAGCGATCATCTTAAGAGTTGCGGAATTGTTCCACAACTTACGCCGCCCAGAACGCCTCAAAGAAACGGGGTCTCCGAACGGCGTAATCGAACTTTGTTGGACATGGTTCGATATATGATGAGCCAGTCGGATTTACCATTATCATTTTGGGGTTATGCTCTAGAAACGGCAGCTTTCACACTTAATAGGGTACCATCTAAATCCGTAGTTAAGACACCATATGAGATATGGACTGGAAAGAATCCCAGTTTGTCTTTTCTAAAGATTTGGGGTTGTGATGCATTTGTCAAGCGACTTCAGTCGGACAAGCTAACACCCAAATCGGATAAGTGCATTTTCGTGGGATATCCGAGGGAAACCTTAGGGTATTACTTCTACAACCGATAAGAGGGCAAAGTGTTTGTCGCTCGTAGCGGTGTTTTCCTAGAGAAAGAGTTTCTCACAAAGGGAACAAGTGGAAGGTCGGTGCGACTTGAAGAAGTTCAAGATGAGCCAGTTGGGGATGCTTCTACAAGTGATGCTATTGTAGCAGAACAAGTTGAAGAACCCGTGGCAATAGAACCACCACAACCACGAAGGTCGGCGAGGCTCCGCGAAGCGCGAGAATTATTATTGTTAGACAATGATGAGCCTGCGACCTATGCAGAAGCGATGGTGGACCCAGACTCTGAGAAATGGCTGATCGCCATGAGATCCGAGATAGAGTCCATGGGAGACAATCAAGTTTGGAACTTGGTTGACCTGCCTGATGGTTTTAAAGCCATCGAGTGCAAATGGATCTATAAGAAGAAGATTGATATGGATGGAAATGTTCACATCCATAAAGCTCGACTTGTTGCAAAAGGTTTTCGACAAGTTCAAGGAGTTGACTACGACGAGACTTTCTCGCCCGTAGTGATGCTTAAATCTATACGGATAATTCTAGCCATTTCTGCACATTTCGACTATGAAATATGGCAGATGGATGTCAAGACGGCTTTCCTAAATGGAATCCTAACTGAGGACGTGTATATGATGCAGCCCGAAGGTTTTGTCGATCCAAACAATGCTGGAAAGGTATGCAAACTTCTGAAGTCCATTTATGGGCTAAAGCAAGCATCTCGGAGTTGGAATATTCGATTTGATGAAGTTGTAAAGGAGTTTGGCTTCATCAAAAACAAACAAGAACCTTGTGTTTACAAGAAGGAAAGTGGGAGAGCGCTGGTATTTCTAATCTTATATGTAGATGACATATTGCTGATTGGAAATGACATTCCTATGCTCAAGTCTGTTAAGACCTCATTGAAAAATAGTTTTTTGATGAAGGACTTGGGAGAAGCGGCATATATTCTGGGCATCAAGATCTATAGAGATAGATCAAGGAGGCTAATTGGATTAAGCCAGAGTACATACATTGACAAAGTGTTGAAACGGTTTAGCATGGAAGAGGCTAAGAAGGGGTTCTTACCCATGTCTCATGGCATAAAACTCAGCAAGACTCAGTGTCCTTCGACTACTGATGAGCGTGAGCGCATTAGTAGGGTTCCATATGCTTCGGCTATTGGATCCATCATGTATGCAATGATATGTACTCGCTCAGATGTTTCCTATGCTCTAAGTGTTACGAGCAGATACCAGCCTAATCCAGGTGAAGGTCAACGATGGTAAAGAACATCCTTAAGTACTTGAAAAGGACTAAGGATGTGTTCCTAGTTTATGGAGGTGAGGATGAACTCGGTAAGGGTTACACAGATGAGAGTTACCTTAACGACTCGATGATTCAAATCGCAATCAGGTTATGTGTTTGTCTTGAATGGTGGTGCTGTGAGTGGAAGAGTTCCAAGCAAGATACGGTGACCTCCTCTTCAATGTAAGCTGAATATATTGCCTCGGAGGCGAAAGGAAGTTGTTTGGATTAGGAATTTCTGATCGCTCTCGATTAGTGTTAGCGTCCAATCCCTTGGACGTTTATTGTGACAACAATGGTACTATTGCACAGGCCAAGGAACCTAGACAGCACCAGAAGAACAAACATATTCGCATGCGTTACCATCAGATTCGAGAGTTCGTTGAGGATGGTAGTGTCATGATATGCAAATACATACGGACTCAAATGTTGCCGATCCCTTGACTAAGCCTCTCACGCAGCCCGCGCATGAAGCGCACACAAGAGCAATTGGTATTAGATACATTTTAGATTGACTCTAGTGCAAGTGGGAGACTGAAGGAAATATGCCCTAGAGGCAATCATAGAGATGATTATATTTCATATGTATCCATGAGTTATTGTAATGTTCCTTGAATATCCATATCAGGCAACTTGTATTGATTGGCAATTATGTGAATTGTTTGTGAAACTCTTTACTTGTATGGTTATTTAAGAGTTTTCCCTAGTCGGAGTTCATGTGAGGACACACGTGAATATTAGACTAGCACATCGATTGGTTGATGACTATGTTTTGCAAGTCATAGACATGGAGATGTCAAACCAATGATGTGGACACATGTTATGAACATGGGGTTGATGACCCAACTTTGAGGCGGCAATTAGTTGCGGCTCTCTCTACACATCGTGTACGTTTTGTCCTTAGACCTGAGATTGTCGCATGTACTTGAGATGTGGATCGACCTACTTTGGGGCTATCAAACGCTGCATCGTAACTGGGTAGTTATAAAGGTAGCTTTCGGGTTTGTCCTGAAGCATGCTGCAAGGCATGGTCAATCAAGATGGGATTTGCCCCTCTCTACTTGAGAGAGATATCTCTGGGCCCCTCGAGTGATCGGATCCAGAAATGCATGGCCGTGCTACATAAGGTTAAGAGTTAACCTAGTAAAGGGATTCCGAATCGCAGTATCGAGAAAGGGAGGTCAGCTTGGAGCTAGACCAAATATCGTGAGGCAAAGGGAAAGACATGTACTAAACCTTGTGATGGTTCATCCGATATGATCTTTGTATGCGTTTAGGAGTTGGCACGTCTTGCTAGAGGCCGCTACCAACTATTGACAGAATAATTGCATTCGTGTCATGTCTATATGCATATGAACCTATAGGGTCACACACTTAAGGGGTTGGAAGCCTAATGAGGATTGGATCCGAATTAGACCAGGCTTAGGCTACTAATGGGCTGCTAATGTAGAAGCCCACTAGGGACGCCTATATAAGAGAGGGTGGGGCGAGCTGACCAGGGTGAGACCTCAGATCATTCCCAGCCGCCACTCCTCACGCCTGTGTTGCACGCGCGGACCTAGCAGTCCGGCGTCTGACGCTTCCACCCTGTACGTGTGGATACCTCGGAGGCGCTGCATCTGTAGCACTTGGACGAGCCGCGCAAGGGGAGCTGCTCGTGGGACGAGGACAAGGAGGAGACGTGGAACGTCTGCACTGCCTCGACGCGCTTCATCAATTCTGCAACTGCGCGTCTAATGGTAATCCCGTGATCTATGACAACAGTAATCCTGGTATACGCGGTAGAATTTTTTGTTTTGCGCTAGTGTAGCCTACCCGTATCCCTTTAGTCCGCAGGACACCAGGCGAAGATTTCCCAGCGCTCACGGAGGAATTCGACAAGCGCGCTTTCCTATGCGGAGCTGAGGTCGTTGGCGATCAGCGCCGTCTTGGAGGCATCCGTCGGGTGGACCTGCACCTTTTTTGTGTTGACGGTGGAGTCGAAGGACATGTCTAGTGTGTTCTGTCTTGCGACTGGGGGTGCCCCGTTGTCTATCACCTCGCGGAGGCTTATGAGCTCCTCTTGCATGCCGAATGACTAGGAGATTCTGTTGAAGCCCTGTCGCAGTGGTCCGATCGGGTGAAGCTCCCGTGGACCATGATGACGCCCTTGGGTCCTGGCATCTTGAGTAGCAGAAACGCGTAGTGCAGTACTGCCAGGAATCGTGCAGATGCCACACGCCCCGAGGATGGCGTGGTATTGTGATGGCCAGTACACCACTTCGAACTCGAGTCGCTCGCACCAGAAGTTATCCGGCTTGCCAAAGATTACGTCGAGCCATATCTTTCCCAGGGGCAATATGCCCTTCCATGGGACGATGTCGTGGAACATTGTATCAGATTGTTCCAGGCTGCACAGCGGGATCCGCATTGCTGCTAAGGTACTGGCGAACATCAGACTGATGCTGCTGCCACCGTCCATGAAGACGCGGCTCAAGTCGAACCCTCCGATCTGCGCCTCGAGCACCAGGGCAACATGACCTGGGCGAGGGACCTGGCAAGGGTGATCCGAACGGCTGAACGTGATGCAGGACTCCGATCCGCTGAGGTACTCAGGGATGGCAGGTGGAGCGGTCACAACCAGATTAATCTGGCGGGTGATTTTCTTCTGCACCCTGTTCGTTGGGCGCCATTTTTGGATCATCAGTGATCCTTTCGGCGCGGGGTACCTCTGCCCACCGTTATTCTGCGCGGGTGCGATTGGGTGTTTTGAAGGTCCCGCAGGTGGTGGTGGAGGAGCTCCGTGTGCGATCTCACCTGGAGCGGGTGCGTTCCCGTACCCAGGGTTCGGGGCTTGTTGCCTCATCTGGGCCATGCTTTCGCTGAGTTTCTGGAACTCGCGGTAGTCCTTGAGCATGTGGCTTGCCTTCCTCTTACCATCCTGCTTGTCGATGTAGAAGTGGATGGTGCATGGATCCGACAGTTTGTCGTATGCTGAGGGTCCGTCGTCATGGCCGCGACGTTGCCATGACTGCATTGGGCTTCCTCCGTCGCGGAAGTTGCTTCCGCGGTATCCGCAACTGCTGCGGTTGTCGTCGCTGCGGCGGTCGGCATAGCCAGCCGCGACCATGTTGGGTCCATCGCGATCGTCGTAGACGCGCGATCTTCTCTTGCTACGACGTTCTGGTCGCCGGCCGTAGTCATCTTCCTCCTCCGAGTGCGCTCGGTGGACGGAGTCCTCGCCATCGGCCCACCTGTTGGCGATGTCCATGAGATGGTCGAGTGTCTTGGGCTTGACGCGCCCAAGTTCTTCCTTGAAGTCCTGGCGTTTTACGCCGTCCTTGAAGGCGTCGATAGCTCTCTCCTTAGAGATGTGCGCCGTGGAGTTCTTGGTGTTGGACCAGCATAGTATGTACAAGCGAATGGATTCGCCCGTTCGTTGGGTGCAGGCCCGCAGCTCCTCGATCGAGGCTGGCCTCTTGCTAGTGCCTTTGAAGTTTCGGATGAAACTGTACACCAGTTCCTCCCATCTTCGGATGGATCTGCATTTGAGCCGATAGGCTCTGAGCTCGCTGTCAGCTTTAGCTGAAGGCATTGCAGGGCGGTGTCCTTGTTTCCGTCGTGTAACTTGACGCACGACAGGTGGTCGCTGAGCCACTCCTTGGGGTCCTGTGTGGCGTCGAACTTCAGAGTGTCCGAAGGAAGCTTGAAGTTCTGCGGCATCCGTGTCCGCCAAACGGATCTGCTGAAGCATCGGGCTCCGCAGAGTTCTCCGTCGTCATCGTCCTCCTCGGATTCGGACGAGCATGCGCGCTTGGCGCGTGCTTTGTCGATCTTGCACTGGGTGAGCTCGATTCGAGCATCGTAATCGCGGCTGCGATGGCGCGAGCTCTTGTGCCTTCAAGGAAGGTCGTGCTCTTCATCCTCGGATGAGGGCGTGGGGCTGCGGTTGAACCTGACCGCAGCCTTCTTCTTTGGCTCCACAGCAGCTTCTCCGTGGAGCGCAGCTCCAACGAGTCCGAGTCCGGTAAGCGTGGACTTGTGCATGGCCCTTTTTGGGTCCCCCTCCGGAGGTGGATGGGACACGAGGTACGCGGTGGCTGCCATGATCGCAGCTTGCGGCGTCTTCGGGATGACGTTGCCGTCGGCATCCATCTCCATGAAGGACGCGTTGAGGGCCCGAGTCACCTCGCGACGTGCCATGGGATCCATGTTCTCCGTGCGAGAACGGTGCTTGTTGACATGGTTGTCGTGCGAGCTGGAGCCGATGCCCATGGCGAAGAGTGCAGCTCGCCGCGCACTGGACTCCGAGGCTGCTTGCTTGCGTTTGTCAAGCACCTCTTGCATCTTCACCTGCTTCTTGTGCTCCTCGATTAGGAGCATGTGGTATGCCATCAGCAGGTCCCGTGAGGCACCCACGGGCAGGATCTTATTGCCTGCTATGGCTTCGCGTACTTGAGCCCATCCTTACTCGCTGAGGTGGATGACCCGATCGGTGTCGTCCCCGTTGGGCGGGGGGACTAGCTTCTTCTGTTCTCACCGTTTCTACCCTGTGGGTTGGGTGGCGAGTTGTGCTCCTGATCCACGTCACTCTAGATGACTACGGCGCATTGGTAGCGCTCATAGATTGGATCACTGCTGCCGCAGCTTTTGGATCCGGAACCGTAGGTCCCTTCCTCCGATGGTGGATCACACAGATCTGAGTTGCAGCTGCTGCTGTCATAGGACTCATCTGTTGATGGCCATGTGCATAGAACAGGGTGTGGAGCCCATGAAGCGGGCCTGGTCGATGGCAAGGGCACCCGCTCTAGGAGGCGGAGAGTGCCGGTCTGCCCCACCTGGAAGCAAAAGCTCCCGAACAGGATCTCGAGTCCGTCGCCAACGGGCTCGAAGTCCTTCAGGGTGGCTGGCGAGTGGGCGGTGAAGTCAAAGGTGCCGAAGAGGAGATGACTCTCCGTCGCCGCGGAGTTGTAGATCGCTTTGGTTGGGACCGTCACGATCGCATAATCAGCGTCCCCAGTTCCCACAGACAGCGCCAATTGACGAGGTTCGATCTCGTCAATGCCCATTGTTATGAGCTTGGGTTTTGGAGAAGGTGTGGATGCTGGAGATCGCGGAACGGTTAGCAAACAAGCAACACGGGGACATGAGGTTTACCCAGGTTCAGGCCCCCGGAGGGAAAACCCTATTCCTGCTTGTCTGCTCTTGATTACGGCGGAACCGAAAAGTACAGGGGTGCGCAGATGCAATCCGGCATGGAGGTGTGTATGCGGTGGTATGCGAAGTGCCCTCCTAGCCTTTATATAGAGATAGTCAGGTCTTAGGCACAGATCGAGTCGGTTACAGGTTCTAGGGTTTGCCCCTTTGAATATTCTATCTACTCTAGTCTTGTTCTCCAATGATCCGAAGGCGTAATAGGCCCTGGCCACCCGAAAGTCTTCATGGACTGGCGCATGTTCTCGTGGGCCTTCCTTGGGCTGGACTAGGTATGCTAAGATCGTGTACCCGCGGGGTATAACCATGTCACATACACCTTACACAAACAGGCTAAGCATGCTCACAATGACGAGTATATGTACAAAAATGAAACAAATAGAGTTCGTTAACAGCCTCTTACCACACCTCGAGTTGTCTTAATCTTCATTATTGCCCTTCACTTGTGTGACTTGAATAATTAACATGAAACCAAAATCCACTGAGGACGGCTGAACCCTGCAAAAAACTCACAAAACCAAAGAAGAAGAACAAATATTTTTGGTGTTTTTGATTTTTTTAGAAACAAGCAAACAAAGAAAAAACAAACAAAAACAAAGCAAAATCTTTTTGGATTTTTCTTTTAAGGCAAACCAAAGCAAAGAAACAAACCAAGAGAAACAACGAAAATATTTTTGGTATTTTTGGGTTTTTAGAAAGAAGCAATAAAAACCAAAAAGAAAGCGAAACAATGGATATACAAAGAACTGACCGAACATGATATATATATGAGTGTGATGTCGGTATACCTCCCCCCAAGCTTAGGCTTTTGGCCTAAGTGGGGCTCAATCCCATGGTGTCCAAGAGGATGAACCTACGTAGTATGTCGAGGAAGCTCCCTCGTCCTGGTACGAGCTCGAGGCCTCCCCTGTGTAATACGCAGGGGGGTCGTATGATGGTGCTTCCTCCTGATAGTGCCCGTGGAATTTAAGAGAGCGCAGCTTGTCATCCATCTCCGTCTTTGAGCGTGACCAAGGTCCCTGAGAAATACTAAGCAAAGTGGTTTGGGGTAGAGGGATCTATCTCTTCCCCGTCAGTATACAACATTCTATAAACAAAGTTCTCAAGAGTATAGCTGGTGCTGACAAAGTGGTGCGCCTTCATGGCAGCAAGATCAAGCCTCTGAGGAGCCAAAACTATATCATGTGGATCAACAACAATGTTCAAGGCAGCAACAACACGAGTAGCAATAATTCCCCCATAAATGGGTCCCTTAGCAGCTAGACGATGAGCAATGAGAGAACCAAGATTATACTTACCCTCATTGTTGAGCGCAGTAGCTAAGAAGGGTAATTGATAGTTGGAAATATTACTAGTGTTCTCCCTACCAAGAACACTGGTGGCAAGATAGTAGGCAAAATACCTGATGGCTAGAAGTTGAATGTTCTTTATCTTCCCTCGCTGAGCTCTACGGTCATCATCATTGGTTATTCCTCGATAAAGCTCTAACTAATCAGCGGGTAGAGCTTGAATCTTCTTTGATGACCCAGTTGTACCAAGTCCAAGGGCCTTGCAAAATTGCTTCAAAGTCATAGAATGAGCCCTTCCATAAATTTTGAAAGACACAGAAGGCTTGAACATACTATTAGTAAAGGAGAAACTCTCCACAAATGTTTTAGTAAGCAAAGCATATTGTGCACTCTCATCTTGCATGTAACTTGTTAGTCCAGCCCTCTGCACCAAAGTCATAAAATCATTAAGAATCCCAGCAGCTCGCAAAAAGGTTTGGCGAGGAAAGGTGGAGGGGTGCGCATCCCCTTCATCTCCCTCGTCACCAAATTGTGGAGTGATGAGATCCTCATTGTATGAGGGTCTAGTACTTGTAGATGACCTTGGAAGCCTTGCCCTTCTAGGTGCATCACTCTCAAATATGTCACCAAATGTGTGTGGTCCATGACTTCACTTTTATGAAATTTTAAACAACCATCAAACCAAGTGATTTCTAAGTTAATAGATGATGAGCAACTACTATAGGAACTTGCTAGAGGACTACACATGCATCAAAACAAAGTTTCTAAGCAAAGAACAAGCATGCAAGCTCAAACAACCTGTCACCTATAGCAGCAAAATACTTAAGATACAATCTACCAATCACAAATCTAATTGGACAAGTGGAGGAGGCATATACCAAGGAAAAATCCCTCCAAAAATTAGCACTTGATATGGGCTGAACAAGGAGATCGAAAATCGTGAGCAAGAACAGTAAGAACTCGAGCTTAAGAAAGTTTTCCGGTGTTTTTCGGGAGAGAGAAAGAAGATGGCTTCGAGGAGGCAGCCTAGAGGGTCCTAGGTGGGCCAGACCCCTTAGGCGCCGCCACCTGGTAGGCCGCGCCTACCACAAGTGTGGTGGCCTGGGGTGGCCCCCTGGGTCACTTCATGTGCCTCTCTGCCCCTTTTTTTGAGGAAAAATTTATTTTGAATTTTCTGGAATTTTTCGGGAAACTTTATTTTTGGCCAATTTTGAGGGTATGAAAATTGATTTTCTCGCAGAAACAGTTTTTTCAGAAGAAGCAAAAGCAAACCAAAAGCCAAACTACAGGAGCTCTAAGAAACTCAAACAAGCAAACAACTAGCAAAACTAAAGCTAAAGCAAAGACTTGGAAGGAGAAACGAAACAGAAAGCAAGTATAACCACAGTGGAAACATTATTTTGTTGTGAAATGGGACAATATATTTCTCCAACCTTGATGCTCTCAATATTTTCAATGGAATTCAGGCAATAGCTCTTAACAACATTCTTGGGGAAATAGACAGTGTGCTCTTTGTCATTAATATTTAATGTTACTTTTCCTTGATTGCAATTGATGACAGCACCTGCAGTATTAAGAAAAGGTCTCCCAAGAATAATAGACATATTATCATCTTCGGGCATTTCAAGCACAACAAAATCAGTTAAAACCATGCAATTATGAGCAAGTTGAACAAGAACATCCTCACATATACCAAAAGGATTAGTAGTTGACTTATCAGCCATTTGCAAAGAAATATCAGTTGGTATCAACTTTTCTAGCTGGAGTCTCTTATAGAGAGAAAAAGGCATAACACTAACTCCAGCTCCCAAATCACATAAAGCAGTTCTAACATAATTATTCTTAATAGAGCAAGGAATAGTTGGTATACCTGGATCACCAAGTTTCTTTGGAACCTTACCATTGAAGGAATAATTAGCAAGTAGAGTAGAAATCTCCTCATTAGGAATCTTCCTTTTATTAGAGACAATATCCTTCATATACTTTGAATAAGGAGGCAACTTAATAGCATTAGTCAAAGGAATTTGCAAGAATAAAGGTTTCATCCACTCACAAAACTTGTTGTAGTGTTCCTCCTCCTTTGACTTGTGTTTCTTACCTGGAAAAGTGCGGTGACCTAGCATACCACTGCATGTGTAGTACACTATAGTCGTTGACATGACATCCACAGAACACCGTCCTGTAAATATCACATCCCTCAGAGTGGTACAACAGAAACATTGCGGGTCCATATTACAAACATTCACACATTATTATTATTACAATACCAGAAGTTCAAGACTTCAAAAGGTTTCAACTTACAAACCAAAATATAAAGTGTTTCAGCGGAATTTAAAAGTAGCACCCCGACTAGGAGTTGAGCTCAGCAGCTTATTCTATAGAGTTCATGCTGCTCGGCTCCGTTAGTTACTAATAACTAGGTACTTAGTTGGACTCGTTATCATCGACACCATAGCGGATTTCGTAATCCACTCCTTCAACACCTCCTGACAGGTCAGGCTCCTTGTAGAACACATCTTCTTGACATTCAGCTGCATACATTGGCACGTCTTCGGGATCCTCCGAGTCTAATCAAGGGATCAAAGGAAAGTATGAGTAACAGTGTTACCCAACAAGTTCATTATATGCAAGGTGGGAAGTTTGATGCTCTAACTACCACCTCGGATTATAAATCCTTGGTACTATGCAATTTTTGTAAATCTTTCTTCAAAGATTGATTTTATTATGAAAATCTATGACCATCAGCCTTCACAGGTTGACCAGAACTTTCATGGAGTTCCTTTCCTGCCGTTCAGATCTCCTTCCTAACAGGAGTAACAAGTTACAATTCTTACACTCTGCAGAGGTGCGTTACTTTACCCATGAGAGATCAACTCCTTGTTGCACAACCGGGCGTACTTTCCCGTCCATAATTCCATGATGTGGGGCCCAGTAGTTGGTCCAAGCCAATCATTGCCCCCTTCGCGACCTCGCATGCCTCCTTGGTATACACCATGCCCACATAATGAATTACGACAATGGTTTGTACAAAACGTTAGATGCCAGAGCTATCGTGGGACGATGAGGGTTCCCACCCATATGCTGCATATCCTCTACTAATTACCAATTAATATGCACGCTACGAGGATAACATCCACGACCTGCACATCCGGCTTCGTGCGAGAGGACGAAGATACAGCTGACTTCTCTGTCCCATTCCAAATCTCATGGCTAACGCGTAATATACGACGCTAGAATCACTGATGTCAGGGGTTATTAAGTCCCTAATTTATCATCATTGTTGCAAATAGAACCCTAAGTTCTATTGCTCCATTATATCATCACTTAGGATGATATCTATGATTTCTTTATTTGTGAAATTTATATTTCTTTATTTTAGAGTATATATGATAACACACAATTTGCAAATAATTTGATAAAGACTCTTCAAAGGATATGAGCAAGTGATGAACTTGCCTTGTGATGGCAAGGTAGTGAATTCTGATGCTTTCACTGGACCTTGAGCTTCTATGTCTATAAAACATCATTATTGCCCGGTAAGGACAATATTTAAAGAAGCAAAATGATTATGTAAAGTAATGTAATGCATCATTTAACTTGATATGCATTTTCCCCATTATTATAAAAAGTATTTTTAATAATAAAAGATTTATATAAATATTACTTTTTAATATTTATAATAGAATATTATATTCTTTTATTTTATTTCCCTTTTATTTGACATTTATTGATTTAATAATTCTTTTAAGAATTATCACTTAAATATTAAAAATTGTTATTAAATGTTTGTTTAGTATTTTTCTAAAATACTACAATATTGATATATGATGAAAGTGATTTTTATTTATTTTTATCATCTTTCAATAATTTTGTAAAATTCCATAAGGAATATATAAATTACAAAATTCTTAATAAAATTTAAATGTCTAAAATTTTATATCTTAATTTATTTGGATAGCTTGGATTTTTGTGAATCCAAAAATATTTTATTTATAATTTTTGGACTTTCATTTTATTTTCTAGAATTTAATTAAGTTCAGGGGCATTTTGGTCCTTTTCTATTTATTAAAACAGGCCTTAAAGGTTTTTGGGCTGGCTTATTCTTATTGGGCCCTTGTGGCCCATGAGGCATAGTCAAAACAGCCATCCCGAAGGGTTCTGGCCCAACTTAGCCAACCCACTCGCTGTCTCTCACCCTCAAGCTCATTCCTCTCCTCCTCCATCCCCGACCCCGTGGTCGGTGATGCCGCCGCCGACTATTCCCGCCGTTGTGGTCCGTTCTAGTCGCTGCCGTGGTGCAGGACAGCAGGAGGAGGTTGTCGACTACACCCTTCCTTCCTATCCAACTGGATTTGGGCATGGAGCTCTCCTACAACAGATCGATGCCGTCCCGAACCTTAGGGTTTGGGGTTGGCATGGATCCTGGCGCTGCCGCTACTGTTGTGTGTCGTGGTGATTCACCTCACCTCTAGGCATGGCTATGGTCACCGCTGTGGCGCTGTATGGGTCGCAGCGCCCCCTAGGGGTGCTCCCTGTGCCGCCATGGTCGTCGGCCACCTCTGCTTCCTCTTCTAGTCTCTAGCGAGGACCTTTGGTGAGTTCTTTTCCTCTCCCCCTTGTGCTCTCTGTGCTCGCCCATCCTATGCTAGATGTTGGTAGTGACCTCTCTGGTTACTGTCTTGTCCTGATTAAGATGATTTATTCCATTTAGGGTTCACGTCTGGTACTTGTAAGATTCTCCTATGATCTGGTTGTGCTGTTTCATGGGGATTTGGGATGCTCTGCACCTCATTGTTAGTGACCACCACCATTTGATTGTGTGATGCTGTTGTTGATGTGTGATTAAGGTTGGATTAAATGCTAGAGTTGCATATTATTGCCTCTGGCTGCTACTCTGGTAAATTGATGTGTTTATCTATTGTTAGTATCTTGATACTGGCAATGATCTAGTCAGTGAGAATTTACTGACTTAGTTATTGTTGGCTTGCCTGATGATGCTTGTTCTGAATTTTATTCAGTAGAATCTAATGATTATTTGATCATGAATAAATAATTAGAATATGATCCATGTATCTAATTCCAGGGAGATGATTTGATAGATGATTTGTGAAGATTGGACTATTTGATTGTCTTTGTGATAAGGTCAGTGCTTATGAAACCTTCTTAAGATGGTACATAAGTAGATCTTGTTACTGACTAGGCTTAAAGTCATTTCTGGGACTTGATGGATGTTGATAGATAAGTTGGGAAACTTATTGTTTGACCTAGCCAGTGATGCTGGTCTGAGGCTCTAGGAACTAAGCTTCTATGTTGTTGTCATTTTCCAAATTGGTTAAGACACCAACTGCTTACTAGATCTTAGATCCTAGTTGGTTAATATATATGGTTTTGTTTGTGGCTTATAAAATCCGAGGTGCTACTCCTTCTTGGAGATGTGCCCAGATTTTGTAAGAACAAATGATAGAATATAAAGGTTGCCTTTGGTATCACCAATTCTGTGAGGCTCGTCTGAGAATTTGGTGTTTTGAAAAGATTTTGATCTTTATGTTTAAAACCTCTAGGATAGCTTCACCCCACTTGGGTGATTATTGAGAGGTTGCCTTATGCATCAGCATATATACTTTGCTTGGGATAAGATAAACAGCTCACATGGTTGTTTATGATGCTCACCACAAAAACTATGTTGGTGATGGCTTGATGTTGTTGCTGGTCTGATCCGGTCCTTCTCCCCTTGATGCTGTTCTTGTATTCCCTTGATGCTTGTGCTTGGCCTTGAGGAACTCTGCTCCTCCTATCTCCTGTGGGGTTGGCCTTGATATTTACCTGATCCTTCTCCTCCTTATGTCACCATCAGGTGATATGTGGCTTGATCTGATGTGAGATGGTGTGGCTGGTTTATTTGGCTCTGGATAAGCTAGCTATTCTTGTGTGTGTGAGCAGTGAAGAGATGCACTAGTGCCTCTCCACTACCTTGGTGAGCGATTTTGTGTTGTCTGTTGTCGAGAGGTCTTGACACACACCATGCACTTTGGTGTGTGTCCTGCGTGTGTGCTTGATGTGCACCTTGTGGATATGCTCTGAATTTGAGAGTTACTGTTATCAGTTTACTTTTACCTGGCTGGTGAAACTTGCCCCTCCTTGCTGTTATTTGACTTATGGCTTGAAAGTATGAAAGATACATTCTTTCATAATGGTGAAATTTGCCCCTTTTTATAAAATTACTCAATGATGAATCTTGATCAGTGCACTTCACTGACATGTCTGAGAGTAAAACAATGCTAATCCTAACTTTCCTTTTTTTCTATTCAGTTTCTGTTTATTTTGCAGGTATAGATTTGAAGATGAAGATTTTAGTTTATTTTTTTCTTTATAGAATAATCCAATGTAATCTTATTTATTCTTTTGTAATTTTAGTTCTATTCTTTTGTAAGCTTCATTTTATTATTTTGTAATAAAGATTATACTATTATCAATAAAGAAATATTCTTATTCTTTATTTATTTGCTATGGTGAAGATTGTGGATGATTTTGATAAGTTACATTTTTGTAACTTATTTATTGAATGAAAATATGAAATAGATATTAATATTCTTAATTGCTTTCTTTAAATAAAGTTTGAGTTATATTGGTTAACTCTTAATTAAATCAAGATTCAAACATTATTCAAAAATCCCTTTGAATTATAATTCAAACACTCAATGTTTTAAATTCAAATTTTATTTCCCAAAACACATAATTCCACAAAGATCATATCAAAGTCTATAGCAATCATCCTTTAAGACTAATCCTAATCTCAAAGTATGAAAGAAACCTTGATCACTTTAGGTTTTAATTTGGAAAAAAAAATTACCCCATTTTTACAGATGAATGCATGCAACATTCCAAATTCCTAAATCTATCCTTCATGAGTTCCGAAATGCTGGGATGTTACAAAAAGGCATAGGTTTCTGCACCCAAGGTTCTCACTCTTTACCATGTTTATTAGCAATAAAATCTTCCTTTGTGTACCTAGTGTTCTTAGTGTGCTTCTTTGGTTCTTACTCACCTTCCTCCTTATCAGGAGACTCATTTTTATCATTACCACTCTCAGTTTCAGCATCAGAGACAGATATACTATTAGGATCTACAGCAGGTTCAAGTGGTTCCTTAACTATCTTATGTTTCTTTTTCTTCCTCTTACGAGGACTACCACTATCTTCACCTTGTTGAGAATCCTGCTCAATTCTTTTAGGGTGTCCTTCAGGATATAAAGGATCTTGAGTAGCTATACCACTCCTAGTTCTAATTCCATAAGCATGTTTATCTCCTGAAGCATTAACTAGCATATCCTTTTGTACCTTAGCAAGTTGATCAAGTTGAGTTTGAACCATTTGAAAGTGTTTACAAAGCATTTTAATATCATTAGAAGTTCTTTCCACAATATCTTTTAACTCATGGATAGCTCTAGAGTTTTCCAATAAATGATTCTGAACTTGTTTATTAAAATACCCTTGCTTAACAATAAAAGTGTCAAGTTCCTCTAAACATTGATCAAGAGGCTTACAATAAGGAATATCACCTTCATCAAAGTGTTGGAGAGAGTGTACCTCAATAGTAGATGAGTGGGGATTTAGCTTACATAATTCTTCTATAGGAGGTAGATTCTTCACATCTTCAGCTCTAATACCTTTCTCCTTTAGACACTTCTTAGCTTCCTTCATCACTTCATCATTTAATGCAATAACTCCCCTCTTCTTTGTTGTTGGTGCTGAAATTGGTTCAGGGACAACTGGTTCAGGAGTAATAGGCTCAGGTGCATTCAGCTCAGTTGAAGTCCAATCATCATAATTCTTGCTTATCTTAGCCATTAAATCTTCAGGATCTGTAGGAGTCCTTTTTCCTGAAAACACAATCAGCAAAGCTATCTAGATAGGTCCTAGAATCATCAATTAGTCCATTATAATAAATATCAAGAAGCTCATTCTTAGGTAATGGACATCCAGGATGTGCATGAATCAAGGCACAAAACCTTGTCCATGACTCAGGCAATTTCTCTTCTTCTCCCTGTTTAAAATCAAAAAGTCTCTGCAAAGCAGCATGTCTAGCACTGGGAGGAAAATATTTCTGGAAGAAAGAAGCAATCAAGCAATCAGGGCTGTCAATGGAACCATGAGGTAATCTATTAAACCAAGCCCTAGCTTCTCCTTTTAGTGAAAAAAAAGGGAAGATCTTAGCAACAAAGTACTTGCGCATCTTAAAATCATCAGAGAATAAAGCACTCATAGTAGAAAGCTCATTCATATGAGCCACAACACTCTCATTTTCAGTCCCACAAAAAGGTTCTTTCTCAACAATATCTAAATAAGATAAATCAAGAGAGAAATAATAATATTCATCTTTAATATCTATGGGAGAAGTGGCAAACTTAGGATCAGAGGACAACTTAGGCATAATAGTACGTCTAGCAAGGAGACTTGATAAAGGGGTTAACCTCTTGGGTGGACCGATCTTCACGGATCTCGTGGTCAAATCAATGGGAAAGCGAGGGGAAAGGGAGAAGGTAGCGAAAGCGAACACACACCTCGCGAAGAACACGATGAACACACGCAAAACTCACACGATACAAGGCCGATTGCTCCCGAACGGCGGCCACCGGTCCGATAGAATCCTCGCAAGGAAAGATCGGTCAACGTGCTCCCTCAAATCCACATCGGAGAGGGAAGAACACCTTGGGGAGGGTCTTGACAACTTGGATACGGGACACCGAACTCCAAGGCCTTGTTCAACGATGGATGCGTGATGCAAAGTCCAATCGAGGTTGGTGACGATAGTCGGTCCCCTTGGTAAAGGGGATGAGGCAAAACTAGAGATTCCACAATGGGGGTTGTCTTTAGCCTATCATCTATGCCTGAGGCATACATGAGGGGTGGGGGCTCTATTTATAGGCCAGCCACATAAACAGGGGTAGTTTGGGAAGGAAACGGGAAAGTATAGTAAGGGGTACATGGCGCTGGGCCGAGTTGGCGCGTGCAGGCCCAGACACGACCGGTAGTACCATACTTAGGACCGGTAGTACCGGTCATAACCGGTAGTACCGCTCGGGGACCGGTAGTACCACTTGTGGTCCTGGAGTGTCAGTTGGAGCCGTCAGTAGCGAGCGGTAGCAGGGGCGGTAGTACCGCTGACCGGTAGTACCGGTTCCGATGACCGGTAGTACCGCTTGGACCTGGCAGCTACCGACCTGTCTTCTTCCGTCTCCTCTTCCAAGCCTCCGTCTTGTCGGCCTTTATGTTCCATGCTTCCTCCCTTGCCTCCGTACTGTTCGGTGTGAACCTATCATGCATATGTGATGGAGTATGAAGTAGCATACCATTCACTAGGGTAGGAAGTGGGCTCGCATAGAGGAACGGATTCGCCTTTGGAGTCCATGATGACTTGGCGTAAGTTGGAGACCTTGATGTAGTAACAACCGTAGGTCGGGCTGCATCATCTCCCCCCCCCCCTTCAAAAAGATTCGTCCTTGACTCTCCATGTTCATCATGAAGTAGAAGAGGTCGAAGGACATCCTTGATCCTGGGGTTCACCATATAGACGTCCTCAGGAAGATTGACTTGACAACACTTCAATGTTCCTTCACCCTCCATGAAGCCTACAAAGATCACGACAAAAGCGAAGCAACACTCAAAGCGTAGCCAATTCATGAACATTATAGCATGACTCCTCAAGTGGAAGGAAGTCACCTTAGCTTGTAGAGATAGCTCGATGAAGGGTAGCCATAGGTAACTCTCTTCTGTTCTTCTTGTCAACACATGGTTGGTAGAGGTTTACGTGTATGCACTTGTACCTTCACACAACAAAGACCAAGCAAAATATTTTCGTGCGTGATAGAGGAGCATGTCAAATGTGGCATGTCCATTCTTGTTCACAACACTATTAGCACAATGCATGTATAGCAAATGGAATGCATATGCAAGGTCAAAGTGCATGGAAATCTTTGCAAAATCATCCAAATGTGGGAACTCAAAAACTCCATATAACAACTTATTGTGGCATTCAAAGCAATCGAATAGAAATTTGATCAACATCTTTGATGCAAAAATAGGAGAATTTGTCAAAAACACATGAGGAAGCATATCCAAAACAAAAACATTACGTGTGTAAACCAACCATTGGAAAGAGAAAGTGTTCAACATGTTGGATGTCACACACAAATCATCGAAAGCAAATATCATGGGAATATGAGTATCCCAAGCGGAAGCAAAAACAACATGTTTGCAACCAAACCAAATGGAAGAGCAAGTGGTCCTTATGTTTGTTGCAACAACAAGACGAGATACTTGGAAGCTCTCATGACAATACATGATCTTAATGGCATTATGGTTGCACATAAAACATCGAAAAGAGAATTTGTTCAACATTTTTGTTGCAACACACAAAGCATCAATATCCAATAGCAAATAAACATGATTGTCATAAGGGGAGATAATACCATTAACATGCTTGCAAGCAAACCATAGGAAAGAGAAATTTGTCAACATGAAAGATGCAAAGCATGCAAAAGGTATCAGAGCTGGGTTCGATCTTGAACTCACTTGTGGAATGCTCTCAAGAGCTCTTTTTGTCAACTCGTGCTCAACCGAGGTTGACATGATAGTGCGGGTACCTACACACATCATACACAAAAGCAAGAACGTGTGTGCATGGTAGAGATACACATCATCCATCATGACGTATCTCTTCTTGTGCACATCACCATTAATGTCAATCAATAATGAAATAGATGCATGGTGAGTATGCAAGTGGGGAACATGCTTATCATGGAAATCATCAAAATCTCCAAAAATTTGAGAAAGCTATGGGGGCCATCTCATTATAACGCATGTGATCAATATTGTTGCAAGCAAAACAAGTGAAATGGCAAGCATTCATCTTATTGCAAGCAACGGGAGAACTTGAATGACTAGCATGACAAGGCAAGTCCGAAGCAATTGGAGGATACACACAAGATGCATAGCATGGCATGTTTATGGCAATGATATCGCAATCAAACAATTCCACATGATCAATATTATGCAAAGGCAAAGCATCACATGGGAATAAGAGTGAAGCATATGTAATGTCACAAGTATCATCCATAGCATGCATATCCTCACAATTCATCATGTCCACTAGTGGGATCATGGCATCATCAACACCCTTATTGTTACCTTGGTCATACATCTCATATGAAGTGGGTGTTGTGGTAGTAGTGGCCTCCTTGTGGACGACTTCGTCTTCTTGATGTAGCCATGGCATAGAATCATCTTCGTGCACCATGTACATCTTCTCCAATTGAGGCATCATTGCTTCATGGCTTGGCGCGTATTCCTCCATGGAACCTAGCACAACACAAGAGAATACACTAGAGGTAGAGGGTAAGTTGTTAGAAATCGAAATGGTCTCACTTGACCTATCAACTACCACTCTCAACTAACTAGGAGTATCACTCATGCCCTCCAAGTGGAAGCACTCAATCTCACATAAGGTGGAGTCACTCATCTTACTCTTGTTCTCACTCAAGTGGGCTAAGTGGCTCTCATACTCACATGGGATTGGTACCACATCATCACTCAAGCATATGGGGATAGGCTCGGTCTCCTCAACTCCAAGCGCCTCCTTTGGTGAAGGGAAAATCCCATTCTCACCATTCTTGACCTTGTCGCCTTCAAAGTTGGATGCCATAATATGGGCATCATCACTCGCCTCCTTGGTCGAAGGGAAAATCCCATGCTCGACCGTCCCATCTTGTAGTAGTGGTGGAGGTAGTCTCATGATATCCAACTTGGCGAAGTAGAGGGCTTCATTTTCCTCGTTCGCGAGGTCGTGGAAGTCAAGCGTAGGCGTTGAAGCTTGATAGCGTGGACGAAGGCTTTCTCTTGGTGCCCATTTGGTGGTGGCACTAGTAGTTGAAGGTGCCTTGTGATGGTGTCGACGAAGGTCATTGGCATGCCTTGCCGATGGTTGATGTAGGTGGCGCACTTGGTCATCCATATGACGCTCATGACGATGGCCCTTAACCTTGGCACTCTTCCTTGTAAGTTTTTGTAATGATCGCAAAGCATCATTAGTCTTGGCGACCATGCTCATGTTTTTGTCGAAGTCGTTGTCCATGTCCTTCTTAAAGTTGTGGAGCTCACTCTGGAACTTGTCCATTTGATGATGGACCTTGGTGCACTCGAGTTGGATGCTCCATCTTGGTCGATGCGACTTGAGGAGCTTGTCGTTGTCGTTCTTGAAGTCGCTCATGCTCGGGGAGTCATTGTTGTTGTAGTACTCCATATCACCCAAGAATGTGGAGCCACTGTTGGTGTAGTGCTCCATCATGTTATCCATGCTTGTGGAGACATATGCATGGTGGCTCATCGTGGATTCTTCATGGAAATCATCCTCGATTCCGGAGTCCCTAGACATGATTCACAAGACCAAGCGGTGTATATGGAAGTGGTAGTGGGAGTTAGGGATACACCGTCAAACCTTACTTTACCTTGGAAGATCGTATCGTTCAAGTGGCCACACTTGAGAGCAATAAACCAAGCAAAGTGAAGTTCACGCAGAACACCAAAACCAACTACCAACAAAAAAAAACACAAGGCCTATGGTGGATAGGTATGGAAAGTGGCATGTCAAGAACCAATCCGAAATCAAGATGTTGTATTGGCAAGTAAAGAACCACAATGATCACAAAGCAAAACAAGTCAATCCACAAGATAGGAAATATGTACAAGGAAACACACACGGTGGGATAAATGGGACTTGTGCGACGGAGAAACTGAGCTAAGAACCAAATGATTACCTAGCGAATACTATAAGCTCGTGTCACACAAGTACAAGGAGAGACGCTAGTTTTATTGCACAAAATTGGTGGGCTACAAGATATGCACAATAAGTACCACCTATATGATGTTCATCGAGCTTGCGCTTCCAATTCTATGAGGCACGTGTATATTTCTTTCTATTTATTTTTCTATATATATTTTTTTCACTCTTTTTTCTTTCTTTTTCTTTTCACTTGCCTCTTCCTTGTGCCAACAACTATACAAGATAACTATATGAGATAGCGCTCACAATGTTTGCTCGGAATTCTACAAGTTATCAAATGTGCATAGCCCAAGCAATCATCAGAGGAACTAGTCTCAATAGGTGTTTGTTGCTCACAAAGATAGTGGGGTTCACAAAGGAATGCAAGTGGGGAGAAGTCGCGGAATGTTTATACCTTTCGTCGACAATCTTCACCCTTTATTGTTGGATTCTGCCTTGCTCACGGAATTTGAATGGAGTATATAGCATGAACAACGTGTATGATGATGTAGAGATCCTTCTCCTCTTCGAAACAAGCTAAAGAACACTAAAATCCGAGTTCGAATGCAAAAGTTATGCTCAAAACGGTGAGAGGATGAAATGTGGGAATCTGTTTTTTTCTGTTCAGTACCGGGCGGTAGTACCGGTTTCTGGAGCGGTAGTACCGGGTTTTCGGAAGACCGGTAGTACCGTTTAGGTACCGGGGAGGTGCGGTAGTACCGGATTTTGAGCCCGGTAGTACCGGTTGGTCCTGGGACGCCCAGATTTGACGCGTTTTCGCGATTTTGGGGCGATTTGGGCGGAAAATCTTCAAGAAAAACACCAAATCGAAGGGGGAAATCAAGGAATTAGGCTATGGGAACGCAAAGGAAGGTAGAACAACAAGTTTAGCAAGTAATCCACGGATCAAAACCTACCAAAATGCACTCAAATGACAGATCGATCCAAAACACGAATTGAGGCTATTTTTGGTGGAATTTTCGAATTTATGGGGAAAAGACCAAATCGGTGAGAAATCTGTGGCAACCAAAAGCTGCTAATACCAGATGATAAAGGGGTTAACCTCTTGGGTGGCTCGATCTTCACGGATCTCATGGTCAAATTGATGGGAAAGCGAGGGGAAAGGGAGAAGTTAGCGGAAGCGAACACACACCTCGCGAAGAACACGATGAACACACGCAAAAATCACACGATACAAGGCCGATTGCTCCTGAATGGCGGCCATCGGTCCGATAGAATCCTCGCAAGGAAAGATCGGTCAACATGCTCCCTCAAATCCACATCGGAGAGGGAAGAACACCTTGGGGAGGGTCTTGACAACTTGGAGACGAGACACCGAACTCCAAGGCCTTGTTCAACGATGGATGCGTGATGCAAAGTCCAATCGAGGTTGGTGACGATAGTCGGTCCCCTTGGTAAAGGGGATGAGGCAAAACTAGAGATTCCACAATGGGGGTTGTCTTTAGTCTATCATCTATGCCTGAGGGATACATGAGGGGTGGGGGCTCTATTTATAGGCCAGCCACATAAACAGGGGTAGTTTGGGAACGGAACGGGAACCTATAGTAAGGGGTACATGGCGCTGGGCCGAGTTGGCGCGTGCAGGCCCAGACACGACCGGTAGTACCGGACTTAGGACCGGTAGTACCGGTCATAACCGGTAGTACCGCTTTGGGACCGGTAGTACCGCTTGTGATCCTGGAGCGTCAGTTGGAGCCGTCAGTAGTGAGCGATAGCGAGGCGAGTAATACCTGTGACCGTAGTACCGTTCCGACGGTGACCGTACCGCTTGGACGGCAATGCTGCCTTTCTTCTTCTTCCGCCTCAAGCCTCCGTCTTGTCGGTCTTGATGTTCCGGGCTTCCTCCCTTGCCTCTGTACTGGTCGGTGTGAACCTATCATGCATATGTGACGGAGTATGAAGTAGCATACCATTCACTAGGGTAGGAAGTGGGCTCGCATAGAGGAACGGATTCACCTTTGGAGTCCATGACGACTTGGCGTAAGTTGGATACCTTGATGTAGTAACAACCGTAGGTCGGGCTGCATCAAGACTCTTAATAGCACTAGTACCATGTGTGTTTCGGCACTCTTCAACAAAATCATCAGTGAACTCAATGTAACCATCATTAATATCATAACTCTCACTAGCCTCAGGTGAGCTAACAGGTGTAAAAGTGTCTTCACTAGGAGTTTCAGTATTTCCTAGACTAGCCATAGTAGCATCTAGAAAAATACCTAATGAACCACTCGCATCAAGCATAGTAGAAGTAACATCATGAGCATTAAAAGCAGTTTCAAACTCAGCAGTAGTAGCAGTGTGTGTATCATGAGTATGTGGTGGTGGTGTGACAAGCTTACTTATAACATGCGGTGAATAAAGAGCAGCAGAGGTGTTTCAGACTGTACCTCTTCTTGTAATGGATGGTAAAATAGGGAACTTTCCATCATGAGACCTCCCCATGATGGAAGGAGTAACAGTGAAAAATAATAGATCCAAGTGAACTTACAAATAAAGCTATGCTCCCTGGCAACGGCACAAGAAAATAGTCTTGATGACCCACAAGTATAGGGATCGCAACAGTCTTCACGGGTAGTATTACCCAATTTATTGATTTGACACAAGGGGAGCCAAAGAATACTTGCAAGCCTTAACAACTGAGTTGTCAGTTTAGCTGCATCTGGAAATAGTTCTTGCTCACAGAAGTTTATCGGTAGCAATAGTTTGGTAGTAGCAACAACAAAGAATCAGCAACAACAACAACAACAACAACAGTGAAATAGGAGCAATAGTAACAGTAACAGTAGGATTCGAGTGCGGTAGGCATAGGGATGGATGGACGGGCGTTGCATGGACGAGTCTAAACATGTAACTTCAAGACTTAGGGCATTGCAAATAAATAATAACAAGCATCCAAGTACTAAACAATCCTAGGCATGTGCTCCAAATATAGTCATACGTGCTCACAATGAGAACTTGCAGAACATCTTCTGTCACAACTTGCAGATAAGATCACAAACAATACTATCATAATGATTCAATAATAAGTTCAGATCTAAGATCATGGCACTCGGGCCCTAGTGACAAGCATTAAACACAACAAGTTGCAATAAAGTCAAATAGCACTAATAGAGATACTAGGCACTATGCCCTAACAGATCTTATTCGATTACATGATAGAACTCATCCAATCCCTACCATCCCCAAGCCTACAGGGGGGTATTACTCACTCATGGATGAGGGAAACATCGGTGGTTGATGGAGATGCGTTGGTGATGACGATGGCGATGATCCTCTCCAAATTCCCCGTCCTGGCAGGGTGCCAGAACGGATTTTCTGGATCCGAATATTGGTTTCTGGTGGCGGCGGTAGAGTGGAACTCTTTCTGGAAAACTATCGAACCCCCCTCAGTTTTTAGGTCGAAAGGCAACTTATAGGGACAGAGGGAGGCCGAGGGGGTGCCTGGGGTGGCTGCAGCCCCTCCAGGCGCGTCCAGTGGTGGGCTCGCGCCTGGGGTGGGTGTGGGCCCCCTAGGCCTCCTCTCCGTCTCGTCTTCTCGCTCCGTGGATCTTCTGGTGAAATATAATTTTTGGCATATTTTCCGGGATTTTTCCTGATAGTTCATTTTCTACACAAAAACAAGACACCAAGGTAATTCTTCTGAAAACAGCATCAGTCCATGTTAGTTGTATCCAAATCACACAAGTTTAGAGAAGAAACAATAGCAAAGTGTTCGAGAAAGTAGATACGTTTTGGACGTATCAGTCCTGCAGTCAAGATACAAGAAGTCTCTTGTGTCCCCAACACACCCAATACACTTGTCAGGCGTACATGTGCACTAGTTAGGCGAAGATATAGTGAAATACAAGTGGTATGGATGATTATAAGTGGTAACGGTGCCATAAACAGCTTCTGACGGGGAGGAAAAGACTAAAGGCAAAAAGATGGAAGCAATCAAACATGCAACAGATCTAGTTGCAAACGGTGTTTCAATGTTTAGAAACAAGGCCTAGGGATCATACTTTCACTAGTGAACACTCTCATATAAATATATTCTCTTCATGATACTACCCTGAACTACTCTCCGGTTGACCACTTTAATCCATGGTAGGGCTATAACAGCACTCCTCAAAGTCCGCCTTCCCCATCTAGATAACCCCATACTGTCACCTTGAGCGTTAGATGGTTCCAACAAACACCAGAATTTGATAGAGACAACCAACTCAAAATATACTCATGATAAATATTTATGAACTCTAGCCTAAGTGCCACCACGGCGTCCACGCTGTCACTTCCACACATGTGGGGAGAGTAGAGATCTATTAAAGCACTTGAGTAGCAAAGTAGATATACTTGATTACAAAGCTCATGATCACAATATGATTATGCATAGAGAGAGAGATGAACACATAGCTACCGGTAGAGCCCTTAGCCTCGAGGAAGAACTACTCCCTCCTCATCATGGGAATCACCAACGGCGATGGATATGGTGGTGGAGATCGATGGAGATGGATTCGGGGGCACTTCCCCATCTCGGCAGGGTGCCGGAACAGAGATTTTCTGTCCCCTAAATCTCCCCTTTGGTGGCGGCGGCGCTGTGGATGTTTTCGTGGCTTTCTCCCAGATGATTTAGGGTTTCTGAGTCGGAGGCTTCTTATAGGCGAAGAGGGCAAGGTCGATGGAGGCCTAGGGGGCCCACACCCCCTGGTGGCGCGCCTAGGGTGTGCCCGCACCACCCTAGGGTGTGGCCACCCTAGTGCCGTACTTCGTCTCTGCTTCGCGTTTCCGTATTTCTCCAGGAAAAATAGTAACTTTCGCTTTTGTCCCGTCCAATTCCGAGAATATTCATTTTTTAGCTTTTCTGAAACCAAAAATAGCAGAAAATAGGCAACTGGCACCGTGGCATCGTGTCAATAGGTTAGTTCCAGAAAAGTGTATAAAAATACCTCAAAGTGTAGAAAAAACATAAGACAAATGATATAAAACAAGCATGGAGCATAAAAAATTATAGATACGTTTTCAACGTATCATATCTCCATGTATGACCATTGTTGAAGTCCATATGGTGTGCCTTGCATGAGTATGGATCTATCTATGTAATTCCTATGGTGGATATTGTGTTCTGAGATAGTACTTGTTATTCATTTACAAGCATGGAGCATCAAAAATTATAGATACGTTTGAGACGTATCAAGCATCCCCAAGCTTAACTCCTGCTCTTCCTCGAGTAGGTAAGTGATAAAAAGAATAATTTTTTAGGTGACATGCACCATCACAATCTTGATCAAACCATTTGCAAAGCATTGAAAGTTGGGATCAAAGTACTCTAAACATGAGCATGAAAGATGTAGTTCTAACAATAAGACATATCAACTATGTTGTAACATGAAAAGGTACAAAAAAAAGATCATGAATAACAATGCATTGAAAGACGTTTGTTTTTTCACATATATAAAACATAGCATAGTAGTATTCAGCTTGTCCCTCATGGAGTAGCAAAACATAAATGCATAGGACACCTTGAAAGTTCATAAGGGTGACTAGATACAAATAGTTCAAGAACAAGAAATATCAACATTATGAATCAATCAATAAGTTTTGGTACAATGCACACAGAACTAAGAATGACAACTATGCTCTCTTAATTGGTGCCTAAAGATAGAAGGTGGAGACTCAATATAAAAGTGGAAGAAAGGCCCTTCATAGGAAAGAAGGGATTTCAAGTTTCATAATGATCTTCCAAAAATTATGGTACTTGTTAGCTTTCATCTCTCATTGCCCCTATCATAAGCATCTTAAAATGATTAAGGTTAAAGTGAACAAAATATGGAGTATATGATTGACAAAGTATAAGTTGGCAATCTCATGTCCCTTGAGTACTAGGGCCGCTCCTCATGCTACTCAACTTTAGTTACCGGTAAGTTATTGTCATAGTAAGTACATGTGTATCATAGAGAACCGCCAACGGGGTAACCCTTGCCTCATGAAACGGGAGCTATCCCATATCAAAATGACAAGGCAAGCAGACAATGAGCATCTCGGCGATCTTCTTATTTACCATGGGAAAATGGTGCTTTTTTCTCGCTTTCCTCTTTTCAATATGTCTCTCTTTTTTTATAAGATGAAAGCTTCATAGATTGCTCACTATGGTGATGTTGCAAGTTACCACCATGATTAGTGATGGTGGCTCGGCTGATTGTTGAGCTTCGTTGGGAGTCCCTAAGAGGAAGGTGTGATGAGCATAGCAGCAAGTTTTCCCTCAGTAAGAAACCAAGGTTATCGAACCAGTAGGAGGAAGGAAATGACTCAAAGGTGTTGCTAGCAACTTGGAAACCTACACAACACAAACTCAAGACTTTGCTCCAACGAACAGTGAGGTTGTCAATCTCACCGGTTTGCTGAAAACAAAGGATTAACTGTATTGTGTGGAAGGTAATAGTGGTTTGCAGAAAGTAAACAGTAACAGTGGAAAATGTATCAATGGTAAAGATTGGACCGGGGTCCATAGTTCAATAGAGGTGTTCTCCTTAAGATAAACAAAACATAGAATGTTGGGTAAACAAATTACAACAGGGCAATTGAGAGTACTGATCAAGGCATAACAATGCAATACTAGACATGCATGATTCTATGAGATTTTATTGGGCAATACAATAAGATACATAGACCGCCATCCAACTGCATCTATGACTAGTAATCCACCTTCAGGTTATCATCTGAACGCCCTACAGTATTAAGTTGCAAGCAACGGATAACTGCTTTAAGCAAAGTGTGTAAGGTAAATGATGGCGATGCGTCAACGTGCAGCGCTTCGTCAGGAAACCCCAAGAGCAAGGTAAGATGCAACACAGCATCAAGTTTTCCCTCAGTAAGAAACCGAGGTTATCGAACCAGTAGGAGGAAGGAAATGTCACACAAGTGTTGCAAGCAACATGGAAACCTGCACAACACAAATTCAAGAGTTTGCCCCAACGAACAGTGAGGTTGTCAATCTCAACGGTTGTTGTAACAAAGGATTAACTGTATGGTGTGGAAGGTGATGAATGGTTTGCAGCAAGTAAACAGTGGAAGATGTATCAATGGTAAAGATTGGACCGGGGTCCATAGTTCACCAGAGGTGCTCTCCTTAGATAAACAACATGGCATGAAGGGTAAACAAATTATAGCAGGGCAATTGACAGGAACTGAGCAAGGCATAACAATGCAATACCAGACAAAAAGATCCTATGAGATTCGATTGGGCAATACAACAATATACATAGACCGCCATCCAACTGCATCTATGACTAGAAGTCCACCTTCAGGTTATCATCCGAACCCCCTATAGTATTAAGTTGCAAGCAACAGACAACTGCTTTAAGAAAAGTGTGTAAGGTAAATAATCCACTTGTTCCATGAACAAGAGACCGTTGGTTTCTCCCTAGTGGCAACAACACATCTACAACCGAAGAGATTTCTGTCACTTCCCTTGGAAACTAGAGGCATGAACCCACTATCGAGCATAAATACCCCCTTTTGGAGTCACTAGGAACTACTTGGCCAAGATAGCTACTAACAACGGAGAGCATGCAAGATCACAAACAACACAGACATGATAGAATCAATAAGACAAAACCATTAATCAATCTGACATAGTAATCTCAATATCCATCGGATCCCCGCAAACACAACATGCATGATTACAAATAGATTAGATCTTGATCATGAACGGAGCTCACAAGATCTATACATGAAAGCACAAAGGAGGAGATACAACCATCTAGCTACTACATGGACCCGTAGTCCAAGGTGTCACTACTCATGCATCATACCGGATAAGAAGGCCTCTGGGATGATCTCCCCTCCGGTAGGGTGCCGTGAAGAACTTCAGACCCCCCCGATCTAGGAACGATGGTGACGGCGACTAAAGAAGGTTTCGTGGAGTTTTGATCGGGTGCCCAGGGTTTCTGCATCGGGGGCTTCTTATAGGCGAAGAGGCGAGGCAGGGGGTGCCCGGGGGGCCCCACACCCTGCCCAGGCGCGGACCAGGCTTGGCCGCGCCTGGGGGATGGCCACCCCGTGGCGCCTCTCCGTCTTGTCTTCTGGATTCGTGTCGCCCACGGTAAAATATTGACTTTGGCTTTTGTCCCGTCCAATTCCGAGAATATTGATTTTCTGCCTTTCTGGAACCAAAAACAGAAGAAAACAGGCAACTGGCACTGTGGCAACTTGTTAATAGGTTAGTTCCAGAAAAGATATAAAAACACCTCAAAGTGTAGACAAAGCAAAGCAAAGTAGATACTAAACAAGCATGGAACATCAAAGTTTATAGATACGTTTCCGACTTATCAGTAAACAATCCACTTGTTCCATGAACAAGAGACCGTTGTTTTCCCCCTAGTAGCAACAACACATCTACAACCTTAGAGATTTCTGTCACTTCCCTTAGATTAAATAGAGGCATGAACCACTAACGAGCATAAATACTCCCTCTTGGAGTCACTAGCATCTACTTGGCCAAGATATCTACTAGAAACGGAGAGCAAGCAAGATCACAAACAACACAGACATGATAGAATCAATAAGACAAAACCATTAATCAATATGACATAGTAATCTCAATATCCATCGGATCCCCGCAAACACAACATGCATGATTACAAATAGATGATCTTGATCATGAACGGAGCTCACAAGATCTAAACATGGTAGCACAAAGGAGGAGATACAACCATATAGCTACTACATGGACCTGTAGTCCAAGGTGGAATTACTCACGCATCATACTGGAGGCTGGCATGGTGATGAAGAAGGCCTCCGGGATGATCTCACCTTCGGCAGAGTGCCGAGAAGAGCTTTAGATCCCCCGATCTAGGTACGACAGTGGCGGTGTCTACAGACTGTTTCGTGGAAGATTGATCAGGTACTTAGGGTTTTGGTATCGATGGCTTCTTATAGGCGAAGAGGCGAGGCAGGAGGCACCAGTATGCCGCACTTCTGTGAGCGGGCCAGCCGACGCTGCCGTGGGTGTGGCCCCCTGGTGGCTCTTCTCCGTCTCGTGTTCTGGCTCCGTGTTCCCCACGATAAAATATTGACTTTGGCTTTTGTCCCGTCCAATTCTAAGAATATTGATTTTCTTCCTTTTCTAGAACCAAAAACAGAAGAAAACAGGCAACTGGCACTGTGGCATCTTGTTAATAGGTTATTCCAGAAAAATATATAAAAACACCTCAAAGTGCAGACAAAGCAAAGCAAAGTAGATACTAAACAAGCATGGAACATCAAAAACTATAGATACGTTTACGATGTATCAATCATTCCCAAGCTTAACTCCTGCTCGTCCTCGAGTAGGTAAGTGATAAAAAGAATAATTTTTGAGGTGACATGCACCATCAAAATCAAGATCAAACCATTAGCAAGCATTGAAAGCTGGGATCAAAGAACTCTAAACATGAGAACGAAAGATGGATTTCTAACATTAATACAAAGTAACTATGCATGCAACATGAAAGGTTACAAACAAAGATTTATGAATAACATGCATTGAAAAACGTTTGTTTGTTTCATATATAGAAAACATAGCATAGTGGCATTCAGCTTGTCCCTCATGGAGTAGCAAATAGATGCATAGGACACCTTCAAAGTTCATAAGAGTGACTAGATACAAATAGTTTAAGAACAATCAATATCAACAATTTGAATCAATCAATAAGTTTTGGGACAATGCACATAGAACTAAGAATGGCAACTATGCTCTCTTAATTGGTGCCTAAGGATAGAAGGTGGAGACTCAATATAATGGTGGAACAAAGGCCCTTCATAAAGGGAAGCAGGTATTTCAAGTCTCAAAAAGAGCTTCCAAAATTATGGTACTTGTTAGCTTTCAGCTCTCATTGCCCCTAACATAAGCATCTTGAAGTGATTAAGGTTAAAGTGAACAAAATATGGAGTATATGCTTGACAAAGTATAAATTGGCAATCTCATGTCCCTTGAATACGAGGGCCGCTCCTCATGCTATTCAAGTTTAGTTACTTGCAAGTTCTTGTCATAGTAAGTACATGTGTATCATAGAGAACCGCCAATGGAGTACCCCTTGCACATGATACAAGAGCTATCCCATAATCAAAATGACAAGGCAAGGAGACAATGAGCATACCAGCAATCTTCTTATTTACCATGGGAATATGGTGCTTTTTTCTCTATTTCCTCTTTTCTCATATTTTTTTCTTTTTCTCAATCTATTTTTCGATCTCTTTTTTTTATAAGAATGCTTCATAGATTGCTCACTATGGTGATGTTACAAGTTTCCACCATGATTAGGAATGGCTTAGGCTAGCGGCCTAGGCGTTTCTCTAACACACATACATAACTCCATGGACTTACAAGCTTCCCTTTTATTTCACACCGACGACATCCATAAACAAAAGAGCATGATATCAACTGTGTACAATGTACAAGTGCAATGTTGAAAGCGTTCCCCATGACAACATGGGTCTGCTAATTCCAACGTATAAGTGCAAGCATATACAACATAGATGACACAATGGTTCAAGTTTATCAGGGGCAAGAAAATAAAGTGTGCCATCAAGTTTGTGAGAGCTTTAATCACTAATTTTTCACATAACAAAGTGAATTTTTAATTGTAAGGTACATAAAACAAGAATGTACTTGGAATGGTGTAACACACCATGCATAGGAATTTATAGTGGACACTTTGGAATAACTTGGTTTCTTGGGAGTTGGATGCATGAGTAGAGCTTACTCAATACAAGTGGAGGCTAGCAAAAGACTGGGAGCGACCAACTAAGAGAGCAATAATGGCCATAATCATGCAGAGCGACAAAACATTATTAATCAAAGCATAAAGTGGTTCCATAAATCAAAAACTAAATGATCATAGAGGCTAAGGTGACCGGTTCATAGTCTTAACATGGTGTAAGCATGTGCCAAGTCAACCCAAACAAAGCATCAAAGGAGAATACCACAATACTATGCGTTTGTATGCTAAAACAACGCATGATTCTTTCAAGACACATTAAACAATACTAATTGTGAGGAACAAGTCATGCTACATCAATAATCACTAAGAATATGGTCAAAGCAACATCTAGCATGACATGATAAAGCCTAATCCATAGTCAAAACAAACTCCTCTTTGTACCACTTAAGCATGAAGCTTCCTACTCTTTTCCAACACCAATCAACTTATTTGAAACAACTCACAAATATAATCATCAATGAAGATCAGTGAGTATGTCTCACAAATCCACAAAGAAGAACTAAAAAGTTCTAATCTGAAAGCACAAGAAAACTAAGCCTAAACACAGTGCTAGCAAAAGTGAACACTCATAGAACAATAAGAATGAAAACTAGAGTGTTCTAGGCAATGAAAACATAGTGTGTCTCTCTCTAAAATAAGTGTGCTGGGATCCAACCAACTTATTGCAGCAAACCAAGCAAAATAAAACAAAAAACAAAAACAAAGTCGCTCCAAGAACAACACAATAGTGCATGAAACAATCAAAACAGAGTGTCTAGAAAGAGACCTGAGATTTTTATTGATGAAGAAGGGGATGCCCTGGGCATCCCCAAGCTTTGACGCTTGTACCTCTTGAATATTTCTTGGGGTGACACGGGGTGGCATCCCCAAGCTTGAGCTTTTGTCCATTCTTCATCTCATTACATCATTCTTCCCCTACGCTTGAAAATTTCCTTCATACAAAACTTCACACAATCTTCATTAGCAACATTAGTGCATTCAAAAGATAATAGACCTTTGGGTTTAGTTTTAAAACAACAAAACTTTCATTAAAAAAACACAAGCTACTGTAGCAATTTCTTCAAAAAGCTCAATTTCCCGAAAAGAACCCAGAAAGAAATCGATATAAGACAGATGCAAATAATGGCAGAAATCTGTCAAAACGGACCAACAAGTGAAAACCGATTTTTTCGAAGACCTTCTGTTACTCAAATCAAAACGTGTTGAACTAACCAAAGTTAGATAACAACCTGGGGGTTTTATTCAGAAAATTACAGCTCAATCTGACTTACCGAGATTTTTCAAGAATGTTTACATTGGAGCACGAAAATCTGTTTTGGGACAGCAACTCCCCAAATCTTACTTCCCTCTCATTAGAGGTTATTCTTGGCACAAAAATCAAATAAAAAGGATAATAAGAGGTTATTATAGAAGTAATAACTTCCAAGACTCAAGAAAACTATTAGGTTATCTCCCAAGAAGTACTTTTCTTTAACGCCTTTAAGTTAGGCATGATGGTTTGAAAAGATGCTCACATGAGGAATATGAATTGAAGTAAAAGAGAGCATCAAGAAGCAAATTCAAAACACATTTAAGTCTAACCCACTTCCTATGCATAGGAATCTTGTAAAGAAACAAGTCATGAAAGCACAAAGCAACAAGCATAGGAAAGCAAAACAAGTGCAACTTCAAGATTTTCAACATAAAGAGGGGAAACTTAATATTATTGAGATACATAAAACCATGTTTCCCTCTCTCATAATAACTTTTAGTAGCAACATGAATAAAATTAAAAATATAACTATCACATAAAACATTTTTATCATGAGCCACATGCATGAAATAATTATTACTCTCCACATAAGCATAGTCATTCTTATTAATTGTAGTGGGAGCAAATTCAACAAAATAGCTATCATTATCATTCTCATCACCATAATCATCAAATATAGGAGGCATATTGTAATCATAATTAATTTTTTCCTCAATAGTAGGTGGACTGAAAATATCATATTCATCATTATAATCATCATATATTGGAGGTTTGGTATCATCATAAGCAATAGAATAGCTATCTTCCAAAGCTGGGGAACTAAAAAGATCATTTTCATAAAAACTAGCTTTCCCAAGCTTAGACATTTCCATAGCATTAGCAACAATGGTGTCCAAAGAGTTCATACTAATAACATTGATATTAGCATGCAAATAAAGTTCCATAGGTTTTTTAATTTTCTCTTCAAACACTTCATGTCCTAACTCAAGATAAATACTATAAAGCTCTCTATTTTTTTGTTTTCCATTAAGCCTAACTAGTGAAAACAAGAAACAAAAAGATACAATTGTGGAATCTAAAGGAAATAACTTTGAGCACTCACACACCAGCAACAGTACTAGAAGATAGCTTAGTGGCCAGAGGATGTGAGTACCTTTTACCTTACCTCCCCGGCAACGACGCCAGAAAAGAGCTTGATGTCTATGCACTTCTATTATTGTAGACAGTTGTAGGGCTTCCAAGTGCAGAGGTTTGTAGAACAACAGCAAGTTTCCCTTAATTGGATTACCCAAGGTTTATCGAACTTAGGGAGGAAGTGGTCAAAGGTATCCATCTCAAGCAACCATGCAATCAAGATACAAGAAGTCTCTTGTGTCCCCAACACACCCAATATACTTGTCAAGTGTATAGGTGCACTAGTTCGGCGAAGAGATAGTGAAATACAAGTGGTATGGATGATTATAAGTGGTAACGGTGCCAGAAAAGAGCTTCTGACAGGGAGGAAAAGACTAAAGGCAAAAAGATGGAAGCAAGCAAACATGTAACATATCTAGTTTCAAACGGTGTTTCAATGTTTAGAAACAATGCCTAGGGATCATAATTTCACTAGTGAACACTCTCATATAAATATATTCTCTTCAAGATACTACCCTAAACTACTCTCCGGTTGGACACTCTAATCCATGGTAGGGCTATAACAGCACTTCTCAAAGTCCGCCTTCCCCATCTAGATAACCCCACACTATCACCTTGAGTGTTAGATGGTTCCAACAAACATCACAATTTGATAGAGACAACCAACTCAAAATATACTCATGATAAATATTTATGAACTCTAGCCTAAGTGCCACCACGGCGTGCACGTTGTCACTTTCACACACGTGGGGAGAGTAGAGATCTATTAAAGCACTTGAGTAGCAAAGTAGATCTACTTGATTACAAAGCTCATGATCACAATATGATCATGCATAGAGAGAGATATGAGCACATAGCTACCGGTAGAGCCCTTAGCCTCGAGGAAGACTACTCCCTCCTTATCATGGGAATCAGCAACGGCGATAGAGATGGTGGTGGAGATCTATGGAGATGGCTCCGGGCACACTTTCCTGTCCTGGCAGGGTGCCGGAACAGAGACTTTTTGTCCCCCGAATCTCTCCTTCGATGGCGGCGGTGCTGTGGAGGTTTTCATGGCTTTATCCCAGATGATTTAGGGTTTCTAAGTCGGAGGTTTCTTATAGGCGAAGAGGGCAAGGTCGGTGGAGGCCCAAGGGGCCCACACCCCCTGGTGGCACGCCCAGGGTGGGCCCGCGCCACCCTAGGGTGTGGCCACCCTGGTGCCCTACTCCGTCTCTGCTTCGCGTTTCCGTATTGCTCTGGGAAAATAGTAACTTTGGCTTTTGTCCCATCCAATTCCGAGAATATTCATTTTTTAGCTTTTCTGAAACCAAAAACAGCAGAAAACATGCAACTGGCACGGTGGCATCTTGTCAATAGGTTAGTTCCAGAAAGTGTATAAAAATACCTCAAAGTGTAGACAAAACATAACACAAATGATATAAAACAAGCATGGAGCATAAAATACTATAGATATGTTTGAGACGTATCAGTCTTTGGCCAGCGATGGCGCCATTTTCAACTGATTTGCATTCCTGTCCAGGGATGGCGTCAACGCCCGCCTGCGCGGACAAATGGGTCGCGCCGCTTGGCGCAGCCGGCCGGACCCCCTACCCATATCGACCGTGGCCCAACCCAAACAAACACAAACAGACCGTTTGGGGTGACCGTATGGGTCGGCCCGGTGTACATGCCCTCATCTCGTTGGCGGTCCATGGGCCGTTGGCCAGACGTGTTGTGTGTGTGGCGAGTTGTGCACTCTTTTTTTACAGGAACATCGCTTTATTGATCAAACAACATCGATACAAATAGTTCGCCAGATTAGATATAATCTGGAACAAAGTAAGAAACTTCATTAGAGTTTGCACTAAAACAAGATTTAGGCGCTGCTTCATTTAGTTCTGGTTTCAGAGAGGAAATTATAAAAAACGTGTTCCCACACCATATCTCCAAAACGCGTTCCCAATAAGCTGGCCCCAAGCAGTCCAACATGGGGAGGTCCTACCAGGGACCTGACTAAACGTGACCCCACTTGTCAGCACGTAATGGGTGGGTTCTACTTGTCAGCACGTAACGACGAGGGTCTACTACGGGATCCGACTGAATGCGGCTCCACTTGTTAGCACGTAACGACGAGGGTCCACTAATGGGACCCGACGGACAACAAGTTTCAGACCGATGCGAGAGTTTTGGACAAGGAGATGGGCAAAAGTGAGAAAAAGTTAAACGGCTAGGGAAAAGTGAGTACAGCTGACGAACCAGGGACACGAAAATAGAAATCCCAAAAAGAATTAACAAAGTTGTAAAATTCATCAACTTATTAAGTTAAATTTCTCAAATAACTCACCTAAAATAAATTAACTATATCTCCATGTGTACATATAATAAGCTAACTAATTACATAGCCATGCCCTTCTACAAGTGCTAATAGATTATGGACTATTGTGTGTGGTTTTCTCAAAGTACTTTCTAGATTATCTTCACTAGGAAAATGAAAACTTATCTCCCATATGTCACTATCATCGGGACTACAAAAAAGAATTAACAAAGTTGTAAAATTCATCAACTTATTAAGTTAAATTTCTCAAATAACTCACCTAAAATAAATTAACTATATCTCCGTGTGTACATATAATAAGCTAACTAATGCTAACTACTTGTAAATCTCCAATGCTAAATACATTTCACCTAATAATCTGATAGAGAAGCTATGAATCTGTTAGTAAAGTTCATGTCTTCAGATCTGACAGAGAAGCTAAAAATGTTGCAGCAAATGGATAAAAAGTTGAGGAACTAACTCGATTATGGTGCCGGCGCTGCCTCTGGAAGAGCAGCCGTCCCAATCTTCTTCCGCCATCTCCTGCGGAGTCGAAGTCACCACCACCATCACCGGAGAGGGGCAGGGGCGAGAGAAGGACAGATGCACAAGGTTAGGGGGAACTGAAACCTAATCAACAGTTCCCCATACAAACAGAGCTGTTAACGACTGTCAACGGCCTGCCATCAAAGAAGTGCCATGTAGACCTTACATATGAGTCACGGTTGTCTGTTTTTTTGCGAAAACTTGTTCCAAGTGTGGTGGTTTTCTGCGATTGAAACATCAAGTGGTATCTTTTGGAAAATTTTGCTACGAATGTGGTGTTTTATGTTACCAGCTCTCCCCACTAAGTTGTTTTTTAGTTTTACTTCGTTGTATTCATCCCCCAAATCTAGAGCTAGATATTCTATCTGTTTTATGTATCGTATTTATGTCCCTTGTCTCTCATGGAAAATTAGAAAGTTATATGTTCATTTAACAAAAATCTAGCTGATAAAACAAGATCGGAAAACAATAAATCTTATTTTTTTCCTAGCTTGCTAATTAAGTGAGACATGGGAGAGAAGGCCATAATGGCCACTCATCGATCTGTAGCATGCAGTACGAAGGTACTGATGGAAGGCTTAACGGTCTATGTAATATAAAATGCCGACAGCATCTGGTGTTCGTATATATAAACAAATATTGCATACTGTATTAGCTAGCTAGTTATTAATCAATGGCCTAGCTATTTATTGATCAATGGCGCCTCATTATCTCTACGGTTGTTCATCACATGCAGCCAGATAGAGTGTACATTTTTTTGTTGGGCAGATACAGTGTACTTCAGGAGTATGACAGCTAGCCAACTACATCCTTCATGTGATGCAATCTAGCTAGGTCCTCCCTGATCGATACATCGATGATCCCTGCATGCACACTTTGGCGGCTAATTACTGTGTTTCCTTCCCAGCACTATGATCGAACGATCCTGTGCAATCTAACAAGCCGCTAATTAAGGGCCCGATCGAGGCTACATGTTGCCTTCCCAGCAGCAGCATCATATATAGAAATATCTTGTGCAGTCTAACTAGCCGCAGATATGCAGTATGTGGTACGTCTGCTATAGGAAAGAACCAACGAAGTTGCGTCAAGATATTCAGTACGTCACGCGCAGAACACATCTCAGGACGTCTTTGTTTTATACTACTCACACCTGCAGCTCAGTGTGAACTCGCATACGCTAGACCTGTAGGGTGAAATTGCTAGTCGAGTGCAACTCAAAAAAAGTGAGACCGATTAATAATTTGGGGTTTTCTACCATCTCGACCTGTCATGAAAATGGTTCTGCGAAAGATAGCACTTAGCAGCGACCGACATGGAATGCAGTTCAACATTCCATGTCAAATGTCAATACCTCGGTGATCGATGTTTATCCCAATCAAACCGAACAAGCCGTAGGGAGACACGGTTGTTTCGGGTTGTGGGCTTTATTTATAAAGCGGAGCGAAAGACTATTTCGAAAGAGACACGATGAATTAATGTGATGACGGCTGAGCAATTTGTCGTATCCAGCCGCCCTACGTCATGTACATGCGGCCGTGCCCATTTTAATTTATGCATTGTATTTTTTTTACTCTCTATTTGAAAAGTGGATTTCCTCGTATATCCTTTCCAATCCAACAGAGAAAACAAAAGGAGGACCTGAGAGAGCTACCTGCAGACTCTCATGCATGCATGGGTTTGCGCGACAGAACTTGTATATAAGCGCCCACCGTTTCGCCGGTTTTCGTCAATCGTTGCCTACCCTTCTCTCCTCGACAAGGGGAATCATATATATATAGGGACTATAGTAGACAAAAAAAACAGTGTACTAGCTGATTAGCTAGATCGATCTGTGTATCCCATGGAAGCTCACTACGATTACGACCTCTCCTACACACCCCAACTACAAGAAGAGCAATATGGCCATGGTTTTAGCCACACCAACCCTGAAGCAGCACCTCCTCATTCCTACAACCACAATGCCCAGTCCGACTACTCGCCATATGATCATTACGACCTTACCTCCTCTTCCCCCATGGCTTCTTTTGCGCACCAGCAGCATCAGCTTCTTCATTTCGGCGGCGCCATTAACTACCATGAGTACGGCATGCAAGCAGCAAGCGCCAGCTGGGAGGACCACGGAGGCGGCGAGGCGGCCATGATGCACCACCATATTATTGCCAGTTCGGCGGCGCCGGCCGTGGAAGTAGAACCACAGCCCTACCCCGCCTACGGGAGCAGCGGCAGCGTCAGCGATGATGCGCCGGGTGAGTCGTCACTGATTGGGGTGCGGACGCGGCCATGGGGCAATTAAGTACGCGGCGGAGATCCGGGACTCCACACGCAACGGCGCGCGGGTGTGGCTCGGCACATTCGATACACCGCAGGCCGCCGCGCTGGCCTACGACCAGGCTGCCTTCGCCCTGCGCGGCCCCTCATCTGCCGCGACAGTCGAACCCACTGCAACCTCTGTCGTGGCAGTCCCCTCGTCTGCCGCCTCTCCTACCGTGGCAGCCGAACCCACTGCAACCTCTGTCGCGGCATCCCCTCGTCAGCCGCCTCTCCTGCCGTGGCAGCCGACACCACTCACACCTCTGCTGTACCTCCTGATGCGGCAGCCAATCCACCGCATACCTCTGTCGTGGCAGACCTTAGTTCTACCGTGTCTCCTACCGTGGCAGCCCGACTACCTAAAACCTCTGTCGACCCAGCACCCCCTACCCAACCACCTCCTACTCGTGCTATACCCACCACTGCACCAAAAAATGATCCCATCATGCGCACTTGGGCTAAGTCTAGTTTTCGCCTTCCTTCTCAATGCCTCAATCTTCATGCCGAAGTTTCTCTCTCTTCTATCCCAAAAACTTACAAATCAGACCTTCTTGATCCCAACTGGGCCGCTGCCATGCAAGATGAATACAGTGCTCTTCTTGAAAACAACACTTGGTAGCTAGTTCCTCGTCCTTCAAACACTAACATTGTTTCTGGCAAATGGGTTTTTCGTCAATTTTTTTAATCTGATGGTAGTCTCGCTCGTTATAAAGCACGTTGGGTATGTTGTGGTTATTCTCAACAACCCGGTATTGAATACGATGAAACCTTTTCTCCTGTAATTAAATCTAGTATCATTCGCACTATTCTTAGCATTGTTGTTTCCTTTTCCTGGTCTATTCACCAATTAGATGTTAAAAATGTCTTTTTTTTATGGTTCTCTAAAGGAAACTGTCTATTGTCAATAACCTCTAGGCTTTGAAGATAAAAACTATCCTGACCACGTTTGTCTTCTTCAAAAATCTCTTTATTATTTAAAACAATCCTCTTGAGCTTGGTTTCAATGTTTTTCCTCCTTTATTCAAACCATTGGTTTTACCCCTTCCCTTTCCGATACATCTCTTTTTTTACCAACATAATAATGATATTCCTTACTTGCTTCTTTATGTTGATGACATTGTTCTTACTGCTTCTTCTCAACCGTTCTTAGATCACATTATCACTCTTCTTCGTTCTGAGTTTTCTATGACTGGTCTTGGTCTTCTTCATCATTTTTTGGATATTGCGGTTCTTTGTGACTCTTCTAGACTTTTTCTTTCTCAAAAACAATATATTCTTGATCTTCTTTCTCGTGCTGGAATGCTGGATTGTCAGTCTTCTCGTACTCCTGTTGATACTTCTTTTAAACTTTCGGCTAATAGTGAACCCTTTTCTGATGCTACTCTATCGTAGTCTTACTCGTGCACTTCAAAACCTCACTCTTACTCGTCCTGACGTTTCCTTTGTTGTCCAACAAGCCTATCTATACATGCATGATCCATATATTCCCCATTATAATCATATCAAACGCATTCTTCACTACCTTAAAGGCACTCTTGATCATGGTCTTCACATCCACCACTCTTCTCCAACCTCTTTGACGGCTTACTCTGATGCATACTGGGCTGGTTGTCCAGATACTCATAGGCCCACGTCCGGATTTTGTGTTTTCCTTGGTAATAATTTGATTTCTTGGTCCTCTAAAAGACAGGTTACGGTCTCCCGCTCGTCTGCTGAGGCTGAATACCGTGTTGTGGCATATGTTGTTGCTGAACGGTTTGGCTTCGTCAGTTATTGTCAGAACTTCGTCGTCCCATTGAGCAGGCTACTATTGTTTATTATGACAACATCTCAGCTATTTACATGTCTGAGAATCCTGTTCAACATCGGCGCACTAAACATATTGAGTTTGATATCCACTTTGTTTGCAAGAAAGTTGCTTTGGGGCAAGTCCGTGTGCTTCATGTTCCATCGACGCCTCAATTTGCACATATTTTCACCAAGGGGGTTGTTACTCACACTACTAGGAAAACGGCTATAGGTAATCCACACTTCTGTGGCGCACTTGCTAGTGGTGCCCCACGGGTAAAATAGGCGTGGCGCACTGCCCACAGATGCCCTACGGCTAACTACCATAAGCGTGGTGCACATGGGGGTGGTGCGCCACGGCTATGTGTGGGCCAGGCAGTGGCATAACACACATACCCGTAGCGCACTAGGTCAAGGTGCGCTACGGATGTGTCACTTAGCCGTAGCGCACCTTGACCTAGTGCGCTACGGGCATGTGTGCTGCAGCAGCTGGGTCAACTTAGCCGTAGGGCACTCTGTCCTAGTGAGTGCCCTACGGCTAAGTGGCTTGCACCAACTCCACACCCCCTTGTATCGCCTTTTTAGGTTTTGCAAAAAATAAAAGAAAATGATAAACACTTCTAAAAATATAATCCTTTCATATTTATGTAGGTAATGTGGTATAGTTTGTAGGAAAATTAACAAACAATAATTTCGACTTTATCTGCAAAAAAAAGTCATGCCACGGTAAAATGGCCGTAACTTTTGCATACGATATCAAAAAAAATCGTATAATATACCAAAATGATGAGAACGAGATTTCGCATCCGCTCGCAATGACCTTTGGTCGTTTAGAGATTTTTTAGATTTTTAAAATTGGAAAAGAGTAAAAAGTTACGGTCAAAATACCGTTTTTTCCTGCAGAAAAAAAAGAGGGCAACTTACCCGTAGCGCACCACCACCTAGTGCGCCACGGATAAGCTTGGGTGGGATTCAAATTTGAATCACCACCCCGCCCACCTACCCTCAACTTTCCCTCCCCCTTTTCCTTCTCCTTCTCCTCCTTCCCCTTTTTCCCCTTCACCTATCTCTGGCCACCTTGCTTCGGCGTCCTTGCTTCGGCCTCTTCCTCTCCTTCAAGTGACGGTGGCACGACGACGGCCTTCTTCTCCTCCTCCTCGCAGCAACGACGGGCGACGGCGGCCTCCTCCTCCTCCCAGCGACGACGGGCGACGGCGGCCTCCTCCTCCTCGCAGCAACGACAGGCGACGGCAGCCTCCTTCTCCTCACCTACCTCCCTTCCTCCCTCTCTTCTTCTCTTCCTCCCTCTCGTCGTACCTCCCCTTCTCCAACCATCTACTGCCTCGATGCCGACAAGGACTACCATGGCCACGGCCTCCCGCACCTCCCTGCGGTGGTAGGTCGTGGCCACGACCATGCTCCGGCGAGGCGACACGACGGCGGCGCACGGACCGATTGCTTTTGCAATTCAAAACGAGGGTGTTTTTTGCATTTTTTTTGTTTTTTAAAAAACACATCCGTGCGCGCACCCTGTACCCCTAGCCGTGGCGCACCTGGTAGTGCGCCATGCCTATCTCGACACAACCGTGACGCACCATGCAGTGCGCCACGACTACGAGATAGCCGCAGCGCGAGGCCCGTGGCGCACTAGTGCGCCACAGAAGGCCTTTTCAGGTGCGCCACGAATAAGCGTTTTCCTAGTAGTGTCAACCATTTACAGATATTCGATTCAGTCTCAAAACTGTTGAACCCCACGTTGATACTGCGAGGGATGCTAGATTATATCTCCGGTTATTGTTTTGGTAGTTTAAATTGTAGTTCAAGTCTTGTAATCTATATAAATATCCCTCTGAGGCCACAGTCAATATGATTAATATTCCGCAATTCTACACCAGCCACCGGCTCGGGACCATGTGTTGTCGAGTCGTAATGCCCAGATTTTGGCCACGCTAAGAAGTGAAATTTAGTATAAACTTATTCGAATTTCAAAATATATATGAGATTAATGGAGATGTGTTACCTTGCCGTTTTCCTGTTTCCGAAGATGCTCCATGATCTACGAGAGGATAGGTCGGAGAGGGTATTAGCGGCGGGGCTGCGTCATCCGGCTGGCGGCGGCGACGGCAAGCGCTATCTGCCTAACGATAGGCGAACGGGCCCTGAATCCAGCACCAAATCCTCTTCCTCTCGTCCTTCTATTAATTAAAAAAACACTGTATTGCGGGCCAAACGAGGTGGACCGAGCTCAACTCGGGGCGAGCTGCAAAATTCGAGCTGAACGGCCTCTCAGGCGGCGGGGAGCAACTAATTCGGAAGCAAATTCTCCTTCTGGATGCTGACTCGCTGGTGTGCCATCGCGAGGTAGTACCGCATGATGAATTGTTCGGGTGGAACCGAACAAGGGTACCGACCGGCGACCGAACTAGCGAGGGGTCCCAACTCCGGGAAGAGCACGTCGAGCTCCTCCTGGAAGAAAAACTTGTCTTCCACGCTGGAGTCGTCGTTGTTGTCGAGATGGATGTTGGTGTAGGTCGTCCGGAGGGAGCAGCCACGTCGTACCGGGCCGGGAAGGGCTCTCAATCTCAGAAGTCAGAACAGCTCGCGCATCTCGTTGCTGGGGTCGGTAACGGTGAGCGTGCAGCAAGGCCGACGCGGCCACGAGGATTCTGTTCACAAGACCTTGGTACGATGCCGACACCAGGTACTCATTGCACTCCTGGTGCCAATGTGGCTCTTCCCCGGTCCCTTCCCTCCCCGACACCGTGGGCGTGCGCCGCGGGGCTAAGCCCGTGCGATGCCGGCGCCGGCGGCGGAAGCGCGGGGTCCTCTGCTGGCGGCGGCGCACCACATCGGGTCCGGAGGGGCGGCTGCGGTGCAAGCTCGGTGGGCATGGCGGCTCTGCGCGGTGTGGCTGCGAGCTGCTTGGTAGGAAGGGCTGGAGGTCGGGGTTGGAGGTGTTCCCGGCAGCGGGATCCTGTAGTGCCAAATCTTGGCCAGGTTGGGCCGGGCATGCCCCGGTCGGGGCCCTGATGGGTGGCAGGTGCCCCCTCCTGGCTTGGCCGCGGTGCGGCGGGGACACTGGATCGAGGCCGGCCGGGCCTAGATCTGGTGGCCATCTAACCTGCTAGGGATGACTCGTGGCAGCACGAAGCTGTCGTGTGCGCCATGATCGCTCCTCCTTGCCCTGTCGGGGCCAGGTGGTGAACCTCAAACCGGCAACGGTCCGGTTGACCAGGGTGACCACGGTGGAGATGGCGTTGCTACTTGGCAGCAGGGATCTGCGGTGGCAGCGGATCCACTGATGGACGGAGGAGTAGGGACTACAGATAGGGTTGGCGACGATGATGACACCCTTGCTGCAGTGTGACGGCGGGGCTTCACGAGCCCTTTTGGACTCGGCCGGGCCAGAGAGGGTCCGGTATGCCCGGTTGGCTATCGCCATCCGGCGGTGGAGGTACTTCCCTCCCGCGTGTCTATGTACCGACGACCTTCGCGGAAGTGGATACTTTTCGGTCGTACCAGTCTCACATTGTGGGTCACGGTGAGACGACGGTGGTGACTGTAAGATCATGGTGGCGTGTGCTGGTGGGCGACGAGCTTGGTGGAGCAATTCGAAGTGTCCGAGATTGTGGTTTTTTGAGGGGTCAGGAGAAATCCTTGTCGTCTAGACACCGACGTGGTGTCACCTGCGAGTGTCGCCGTCCTTCCTAAATGGCGTCGGGTGTATCTCTTCCCCACCTCCCGTATCGTACCGGGGGAAACCCTAAGGACCAGTCCGAGCAGCAACGTCGTTGTCGTCGCTTTCTTTCTTGAAGGTGTTGCTTGGTACGTGATGCTTCGGAGCGCTAGGAGAGTGGTGGAAATTCTTCGGAGGGCGCAGCGGTTGCAGGTCATCCTCGTTTTCGTCGAGCCAGTGTTGTCGGCTTTATTTTATTTCTTTTTTCTTCTTTAATTTCTTTGTTGTTTTTCTTTGAGCGTTGTGTTGTCTGACACGTAGCGGTCTCGAGTGGTTGCTACGGACGAAAGCCTAATTCAAGGAATTTTAAACATCTCATCTTCAATGGTGAAAACCACTCTTCAATCAATTGGATAAGAGAGAGAGAGGCGGGCGGGAGACACTTGATATTTCGACGCATGTCAAAGACAAAGACAACATCCTCGCGATATGAGAAAATATATGAACTGTACCTAAATGTCAGCCTGTGGGACCGGACTCCGAATCGCGAATCACGCACGGCCGGTGAGGAGAGGACTTCGGGCCGGAACGTGTTCGTAAGGAGCATTTTCGAGTGTGGGAAGTGAAGAAACTGTAAAGTGCAAAAAAAAAAAAAAAACTGCGATCCGTTGCTACTCTTCGTCAGCACAGAAAGCCCTTGTTGCATGAGAGCGCCCCGGCAGAGGCAGTCATTGTTGCCACCAAAGAGGGGCAGGCTTGGCAAAACAAGGGGTTTTAATTAGCTCAGGTCCCGGTCTGCCTGACGGGGTGAATAGCGCGCCGTTGAGCATGAGATCGCCGTTGGATATCCACGCCCAGCTCCGCCACTCGCTCGCCGTCGCATCGCCGTTGCGTCTCGTCAGCTCCGCCACTCCAAACCGGCCGGCACCTGCCAGAAATAGTCATCGGAGTTAGTTAACCATTAGCTAGCACATCAACGATGCCTAATGATCAGATGATCAGTACCTTGGCATTCTCTGTGCAAGACCTGGCCCGAAACGATTGAACGCAACCGTGACCCCGCATGCTCATGTCATCGGAGAAGGCGTCGCTGTGCCCAAGGAGCATAGCCTTGTTATGGTTGGTGAAGAGGCTGTTGGAGACGGTGACTCCGGTGGAGCCGTCGCCTCCAGCGTGCAGCGGTCGATCCACACGTCTCTGGAGTGGTTGATGCTCACGCCATCGGGCTTATAACTTCTATGCGACGTCTTTACGCGGAATTGGAAGGAACACGACATCATTGAAAAGAATAGCTCGCATGTGACGGTTGTGAGTCAGCTAATATCTCAGGGCCACACGGGCCATAAAACGGTCGTTAAGGACACATTTAACTTTGTTCCAAGATTAGGGTTAAGCCAAATCGGTCGGTTGGGACAGCCAGTCAAGCCAGTCAAACCAACCGCTTCCGACCGAGAGCGCGCGTCACACTGACTGTAGCTTCTTCGACGGCGGCCGCGGACCTCACCCATCGTTCTCGGCGCCGACGGCGGCGGCACGGCAATTAATTTAGTCGGCGGCGCTTTCGTTCGACGACGAAGGTGGTGAGTGCCATTTGAAAGCTAATTCCTCTCCCATTTTTCTCAATTCGAAATCTGAGCGTGCCCATTAATGCTAGATTGTGGAGGCGAGGGTGTGCTGAACGGGACGAGGGGGAACGAGATGGAGCATGGAGAGGGGACTTCTAATCGGTATATCCCGTATCTCTGCACTTAATTTCTCTAAGGTTGAACTCTTTGTTCGCTTCCGCTAGCTCACAGTGCCCGCCAAAAACAGGGGAGACGATGTTGCGCGCCAAACCTTCGAATTTCGCATTAATTTCTTTCCCTCTAAGGTTGTTTTAGTTGATGGCAGCACGCAACTCATTGAGAGAGACACAGTTGTTAAATGGGAGGTGGAATTAGAACATGTTGATCCCCAAGAGCTAATAAACATGGGAGAGGAGGCGGTGAGGAAAATGGTGGAAAAAAATGGGGATGGTGTGGTTTGGGGGGCAGAGCAAGAAGTTTCTTTGTTACGATTTGATGATTGCAAATGTGACTATGTTAGGGTTGAGACAGGGGAACATATAGTTGATGAAATCGATGAGCGAAACGGTTGGACAAGCAAAACTATTCTGTTTTTAGCAGAGCTCATTGATCTGAAACCTGATTCGAGGGTTGGATATGTGGCCTCGAAGTTGGCTGCTCAGATGGTCGAGGATGATTGGGCTGCACAAAGGCAAGTAATGCCTATACTTACTGAGTTGGAAGTGTTAACAGTGGAGGATAATGCTAATGCACAAGGGGATGCTGCAGATGCTAATGCACAAAGGATTGTAACTGTTGACTGAAATTCGGTTGAGATACATGACCAGACTGATTTGGTCATTTCATCAATAGATGACATTTAAATGGCAAAGCTTTTTGGCATTCCTATAGATGACAGAGACAAGGAGAAGAAGAGGGATGAAGCTGCAAATGATGGTGACAACCATTTAAGAGATGAAGAGGCAGATATAGATCTAGAGTTGTTGGAAAATGATGCAGTTCATGTAGATGATGCACATGATGATGAGCTAGTAACAGTTTATGACAAAGAGGACCCAGTTATTGAAGTTGGGAGATTGTTTCCAAGCATGGATGAATTTAGGATGTGTTTCAGGACATATGCAGTCAAACGTGAGTTTGCTACCAAGACTATGTGGACTGATAAAAATAAATTCTATGCAAAATGCGTAGGTTATGATGGTGGTGCCAAGCCTTGCAAGTGTTATATATCTGCTAGACGCCAACCTGATGGAAGGACAATAAGAGTGAATCAAATTCCAAAACCTCATACTTGCATTACAAGTTCTCAAACAGTTACAAAGATGACATCACAATTATGGGTTGCAGAAAAGATCAAGCCCATTTTAGCCATCAGATTGTCCTGCTTCTTCAATTCGATGATTTGCCTTAGCTGCTTGTTCATCTTCTTCAGCTCGGCCTTCACTTCCGCATCCACCGTAGTACCAGCGGAAATGGGGTTGCCACATCCCAATTGCTCCACCACGGAAGGGTTTTCGAGCTCCCAGGATGCTACCTCCACCCCAATTCGCTCGATGTACTCATCAAGCCACTCAAAATGGCCACATTTTGGCAGTTCCTGAAATCGCAGAGATGAACCCTAAATCCCAAATTCGATGAAATGCATGAAATTTTGAAAGAAAAGCGAGAAATTACGCCGAACACTCAGATCTCACCTTTCCCGGCTCGGGCTTGCTCTCACACTTCACAAATTCCCGGCCAATGTTGTCGTTCTTGTCGGTGGATGTGACAAGCTGCTTCAGGGCGCGGTACGGGGGCAATCGGGACACCTCCTCATCGGCACCGCACCATACCGAGGCCATGAGCAGTGGGAGGAAGCAGAGCTCGACATCCCTCGCCGGCATTGCCGCACTTGCTCGCCGGAGAAGAAAACATAAGGGGATGAGATGCTGGAACGGTGGCGGGAGTGCTCGGGTGCGGGGACGGATCGGAGCCAACGGCTCTCTTCAACCACAGGGTGGGTCCCACGATATGAGGTGGACATCAGGTGAGTTCCGCCGTGACGTGGAGAGGCTGTGGGTCCTACTGTGCTCAGCTGATTCGAATTCGTTGACGGTCTCGTGGGGTTAAGTAGAAGTGTCGCAAAGGGGCTATTTGCCGCTTCAGAAGTGTCGCATACGAGCTATTCTTTGCAACGATGTCGTGTTCCTTCCAATTCCACGTAAAGACGTCGCATGGGAGCTATAAGCCCCACGCCATCACCGTTCGACTTCGACTTCGAGTGTGACGACAGGTTGTGGTGTGTCGCTGCCCTGGGTTTAGGTCTGTAGTTGCGTATGGTGATGCCGTGGATGATGACGTTGCTCACACCGTTGACCGCGAAGCACGCGCCGCCCTCGCCGACCACAACGCGGGCGCCGCGGCCATCCATGGTCTTATACGAGCTTACCACGAGCTGCCCCTTGGGCCGGATCGTCATGTCGCGGTCAAAGACGATCCAGAGGGGCTCATCCTGGACGAGGCCATAGCGGAGCGTGCCCGGAGATGGCCTCATCGGTTCGTCGTCGGGGTTCGTCACGACATATATTCTGCCGTCCTTGCTGCCCATGGCGTTGCGGGCGAGTCCGATGGCGCAGTCGGCGAGGCGCTGCCGGTTGTCAGACCATCTGGGGCCAGGGCCGCACCGCCAGCAGTCGTCCACCGGGTTGTCGGTGGCGCAGCTCCCAGTTAGCATTTGTCGGCGCAGTGGTATGTTGTCACTGGAGTTTCCATTGACCGGCAACGGCCAAGCGTAGGAACAACAAGTAGAGGGAAATGGTCGACGACATTGGCTCTGTTTCAGACCCTGCTGAGTGTTGACCAAGTACGTACGCGGTTTTGAAAATATCTACCATGGATACCTGCATTTTCTGATGCATGCTGGTTAGGCTAGTCATAGTGGGAGTAACTTAGCTAGTAACATGCATGTATGTGATGCCAAGTAAGCAAATTAGTGACATAGCATAATATTTATTGAAGAAAGAGAAGATAGTAGTAACTTAGATAGTTACCATAACATCACACATATCAAGACCATACGAGTCTACAACCTAATTAATTAGCCATTGCATGACACCACATGCATGTTACATACTATGAAGGTAGTAACATGAACTAGTAATATATGTATGTTACTAGTCTAAGTTACTTAGCACTATGACCAGCCTAATTCTCATAGAATGCGTGGTTACCACGAATTGGTATGGCTGTCAATTATAATGTTAATTAGACTCCTCGTGATGTGCGTTGTGCTAGCTAGTTTACCACAAATTAATTGTTATGTCTGTCAACAATAATGTTGATTAGAAACCGATGAGTTTTGATGGAACCTCTTGTTTAGCAATAGTGCGATTATCTAGGAGAGCGTGGATTCAACGGTCACTAGTAGAAAACGGACCTTTGGTTCAGAGTATTAGTCCCGGTTTCCAACGGCTAGAAACGGCCGCAGGGACCAGAAGACATTAGCCCCGGTTCGTTTAATAAACCGGGGCTAAAGGGTCTGGCGCTGGAAAAGAGCAGATGTGTGGACCTTTAGCCCCGGTTTGTTTCTCAAACCGGGACTAAAGTCCCCGACTATATCTTCTTCCCCTTCCCAGCCCGAGCCATTTCAAGCTCACACAATCATCCCTCTCAATTTTCTCCTCAAGCTCGAGTTCTTCCCCATTTTTCTCAAGATTTGTGAAGATTTTTTGGCTCCACATCTATCAAGGGTCCTAAGAGGTTAGCAACTTCATCATTTCAGCTCTTATTGCTTGTTTTAGCTCATTTCATGCTCTAGAAATGGATAGATTTTGTGTGGATTCTATCTCTATATATCTGGTTAATTTGGCACATATAGTTCTCAAAATTCATTTGATTCATCGAAGCACGTAGATACATGAGTTCATCCTATATGCAACGGACGAGAATGGGAAAAAGGACACATATTATGGTTACATAGAGGACATATGGGAACTTGACTATGGTCCTAATTTCAAGGTCCCATTGTTTCGATGCAAATGAGTCAAGATGACAGGAGGTGGGGTAACGGTAGACCAGCTGTACGGAATGACAACAGTGGATCTCAATAATCTTGCGTATGGAGACGAACCATCCGTCCTTGCCAATGATGTGGCTCAAGTTTTCTATGTGAAGGACATGTCTACTAGACCAAGAAAAAGGAAAGATAAGAAAAAGAATATAATATCATACGATGAGCCAAAGCGCCACATAGTTCTTTCAGGAAAAAAACATGGTGGGAGTTGAGGACAGGACAGACATGTCAGAAGATTATGACAAATTTCATGAAATTCCGCCATTCAAAGTGAAAACTGACCCAAGCATATCGCTAAATAAGGAAGATGCTCCATGGTTATGGACAAGAAGAGAACCAAAACAATAGATGTGGATGTTGGTGATGTAATGTATTAAACCTTTTGTGAATTAATTCTATTTTTCATCGTCATTTATTAATATAAAAAACCGGGACAAACCGGGACAAAAAGGAATTTCTGAGATTGTTGTAGGCAGGTACCAAAACACTAGACTAGGTAACACTTAGACATTTATTAATATTAAAAACCGGGACAAACCGGGACTAGCTAACACTGAGGACTAAAGCCACCCCCTTTAGTCATAATCATGCCTAGTCCTATAGTACACAGCTTCAGCGTCTTCTTCGTCATCGTCATCATCATCGTCATCGTCACCTGCCACTCCAGAGATCCTCAGCCCAGCCATGGCATATACCGGGGGCACCTGCCACTCCGGCCTCGGATTCACGACGGGCGGGGGAGGAGTCTTCTGGAAGACGATGCCGCTACCGCCGGGCGGGGAGGGGCCTTCTTGTGGCTCTGTGGCGGGTAGACTTGTGGGTACCGCAGGCAAGGATGGTCTCCCCCGACGATGTAGCGCATCACGCCGATGATAGTACGATTCGCCCACCATAGACGCCGACCGGCTTCATTGTGGTTCACCGGGGGCGGGCCATCACCCTCGTACCTGGTGAGCTCCCTTTCCCGTCGGTTAGCGAAGAAGGCATTCCAGGTGTGGTAGTTGTCGGGATCCCACTAGGGATCCATCCGCTGCTCCGGCGTGAGCTCGTGGTAGAAATGGTTCGTGATGGCCGCCTGTCGGGCGGAGCCTTGAGGCACAAGAGGGACAGGAACCCCTCCAACCAAGCATCCAGTAGTGGCGGCCGGTAGCCCGGCGGGCAAGGGTAGTTGGAGGCGAACAACGCCTGGGTCGGGTCAGAATGGCCCAGTAGGCACTGTCCATAGTTGTGAGAGAGGAAGGTGTGGATGTATGGATATCCATGGCGTGGTCGGCCTATATATAGATGGAAAGTGCGGGAAAACATGACGGGAAATGGTGGGATATGGCGGGAAATATCTTTAGTCCCGGTTAGTGGCTACAACCGGGACTAAAAGCACCGTTCAGAGGGAAAGGGCGGGAAAACATGGCGGGAACCGGTGGGATATGGCGGGAAATATCTTTAGTCCCGGTTAGTGGCTACAAATGGTACTAAAAGTACCGTTCAGAGGGAAAGGGCGGAAAAACATGGCGGGAAGCGGTGGGATATGGCGGGAAAACGGGCATGTTTATGTGTTGAATCGCGGCATAGTTTGTGATACGGTGACCATATTGTGCATGCATGTGTATATTGGGATGGAGAACAATGTTGAAGGAGGAAGTTTTCCTTTTCGTCGCTCGGAAAAGCAATTTTCCATTTTTCGAGCGCAAAAGACGGGCCGTTTTGTAAAACAGCCACCAAAATGCAGTTACAGAATGCTACCATCCCATTTTTCTAAAATAGTAGACCACCTTACGTGAACTATATCCCAACCGGGGGATCTCAAACCTTTTTGTCCTTCCCGGGTGAAAAAGACAAATGTCTGCCGAATCGGTAGGAAGTGGAACTGGTTTGAACTACATGTACATGATCTAACGTCCGTGATTTTTTTTAAAAATCATTTTTAGACTCACAATATGTTGTTTTTTTAGAGATCGAATGCAAGTTCTAACATTCTCATCCCCTATCTTCACGCACACCGTTTTAACCTAAGTTCGAAACGACAAAAAATTCAAAACGGGCATAAAAATTTCAAAAAAGGTCCGAACAATGTAAATCCTTCGCGTGGTGTGATATTATGTGACATAGTTGCAAGGAAAAATATCAAACTTGGTATACTGATTATGTCTTCAAAAAACCTTCACAAAATGACCTATCGTGTTCGAGGTTTCATGGCTTTCGGTCCAAGAGACAGATGTTATGTGTTGAATCGCGGCATAGTTTGTGATACGATGCCCATATTGTGCATGCATGTGTATATTGGGATGGAGAACAATGTTGCAGGAGGAAGTTTTCCTTTTTGTCGCTCGGAAAAGCCATTTTCCATTTTTCGAGCGTAAAAAGACGGGTCGTTTTGTGAAGCAGCCACCAAAATGCGGTTACAGAATGCTACCATCCTATTTTTCTAAAATAGTAGAGCACCTTACGTGAATTATATCCCAACCGGGGGATATCAAACCTTTCTTTCCTTTCCGGGTGAAAAAGACAAATATCTGCCGAATCGACACAAAGTGGGACTGGTTTGAACTACAGGTACATGATCTAACGTCCGTGATTTTTTGAAAAAATCATTTTTAGACTCACAATATGTTGTTTTTCAGAGATCCAATGAAGTTCTAACATTCTCATCCCCTATCTTCACGCACGCCGTTTTGACCTAAGTTCGAAACGATAAAAAATTCAAAACGGGAATAAAAAATTCAAAAAAGGTCCGAACAATGTAAATCCTTCGCGTGGTGTGATATTATGTGACATAGTTGCAAGAAAAAATATCAAACATGGTATACTGATTATGTCTCCAAAAAACCTTCACAAAATGACATATCATGTTCGAGGTTTCATGGCTTTCGGTCCAAGAGACGGATGTTATGTGTTGAATCGCGGCATAATTTGTGATACGGTGCCCATATTGTGCATGCATGTGTATATTGGGATGGAGAACAATGTTGCAGGAGGAAGTTTTCCTTTTCGTCGCTCGGAAAAGTTATTTTCCATTTTCCGAGCGCAAAAAGACGGGTCGTTTTGTGAAGCAGCCACCATAATGCAGTTATAGAATGCTACCATCCCATTTTTCTAAAATAGTAGAACACCTTAGGTGAACTATATCCCAACCGGGGGATCTCAAATCTTTCTATCCTTCCAGGGTGAAAAAGACAAATGTCTGCCGAATCGGTAGGAAGTGGGTCTGGTTTGAACTACAGGTACATGATCTAACGTCCGTGATTTTTTGAAAAAATCATTTTTAGACTCACGATATGTTGTTTTTTCAGAGATCCAATTCAAGGTCTAACATTCTCATCCCCTATCTTCACGCACACTGTTTTGACCTAAGTTCGAAACGGCAAAAAATTCAAAACGGGCATAAAAATCCAAAAAAGGTCTGAACAAGGTAAATCCTTCGCGTGGTGTGATATTATGTGATGTAAAATTTATTTCTGCAAATTTTGATATATAATAATTAATTTTAAAAAAGGTTTTGAAAAAGGTTTTTTGTTTTTAAAAAGGTTTTAAAAAAGGACCTTTATTCACAGTTTGTAGTACAAACCGGGGCTAAAGGGGTGCGGGGCTGCACGCGAAATGCGGCGCGCTGAAAACCCTTTAGCCCCGGTTTGTGCTACCAACCGGGGCTAAAGGGGGGTGGATATTTATACCTCAGGCGCCTGTTCAGGCACCGAACCGAGCACACAGAGAGCCCTCACACAGCCAGATGTATTCTCCTCTCAGATCTGTTGCTGCGCACCAAGGCTGGCCGTCTCCTCAAGGCCAGACCGTCTCGAGCCTCCTCACCGCCTGAGCCTCCTCACCAAGGCCGAGCCTCAGCCTCTCCTCATGTGAGTTAGTTGTTATTTTGTTGTTAAATTATTTAGTGTTAATTTTGTTAGTGTTAATTAGTTAGTGTAATTTTAGTGTATTTTAGGATTAATTAGTTATGGTTATTTTAGGGTTAATTAGTTAGGGTTATTTTAGGGTTAATTAGTTAAGGGTAATTTTAGGGTTAATTTTAGTGTAATTTTCCTTAGAGATTTTAGTTAGTGTTTAATATAGTTTATTTTAGTTAGTGTTTAATATAGTTTATTTTAGTTGATACTATTTATTTTTATCATGTTTAAAGTATATAGGTTCAATTTAGTGTTTAGGAATATGCCGATTCCTCATCCTCGTTCACTCTGCGTGAACAACGGAGCGCTACTAGACAGTGTCGCCGGGCATCCACGGGGCTGGGCTCTGCCGGGCTGGCACTGGGAGGTGCTACCAGCCGGGGGACGTCGTCTCGTGAGGAATCCGGGTGTCGTCGTCGACCCGGATCTTCTGTGGTGGCGGTCGAGTGGTCCAAGTGCGATGTAGAGGGAGCCGGGCCCCGACAAGGTGGTACAGCGTCGTGTCAGGGAGGAGGACGAGCACGTCCGGTGCTACATTCACATTTTAGGAGTCCGGGACGCCAATACCTAGCAGCTTCTTCAGGCACCTTACCCGAGATATTCTCCAGTGATGGTTCCTACACTTTGGGTGCACACCTCCCGCGGCTCAGTAGCCGGGGCTTGACGTCTTCGCTGAGCTAGCTAGATGTGTAATAGGGTACCATCATCTTGTATTCGAGATGTATTGTTGTTTAATTGGTACTTTATTGTTGTAGTAGCTGGATTATTCGAGATGTATTGTTGTTTAATTGGTACTTTATCTTTCTTTATCGCATTGTTTAAGCTGGATTACTTTATCTTCCTTTATTTTATCGCATTAAGCAAAATGGTTTTATCTTTCTTCTGTATTAGTTAAGTTATGGACGGTAGAGACAACGAAGATCACATCATGTACAACATGATAGATGAGGGTACATGAGGTTACCATTACGATGGAGCAGACGATGATGGAGATGATGATGGCTCCCAATACCTCAACTTGGATGAAGCCGATGGAAGAGATGACTATGACGAATTCTTTGGTGGAGACGATGGTGGAATTGACGGTGGAGACACCATAGCAAAGACCAGCGAGGTATATAAAGCCTCTGCTGATCACGAGCTAGTAGATGCATTAGTTGATTCATATATATATATATATGTACTAACGACTGTTTCTTCTCTTAGACCTCCGTATCGGGCGAATCTTCTGCAAGGAAACGAGGCCCGACCAAAAAGTTGGTCGATGGTATGCGTTTCACTATTGATCTAATGTCTGAGTTCGGCGAACCTTTGGAGCCGAAAGAAGCCGCGAGTGTATTTGTATACCAATGCGGAGAGATAGTCAGGGACGCCATCCCAATCACTACTCAGAAGTGGAATAAGCCAGGAAAGAAATTGATCGAGTTGGAGAAACTTTTGTCGATGACAGAGCCAAAGACGGTCTTTGGAATTCACTCATGGCACACTTCTCTCTGCCTGAATTGGACACTCCTGAACTCACTGAGGCATTGAGGTTGCAAGTCAGAAAGTGGGCCCTTAAGAAGATGGGCGGACAGTTCAAGGACTGAAAGAAAAGATTGTACAACAACTATGCCAAGAAGGGGCTGACTCTGCCATTCACTAGCCCGCTGGAGAAGCAGCAGGATAACTGGACCCCATTTGTGAAATACAAGGAATCAGAAGCAGCTTCAACCAAGTCAGTAAAGAATAAGATAAATATGGCCAAAAATAAATATCACCATACTATGGGGACATGTGGCTACAAGACGGCCGCGCCGAAGTGGGAAAAAACCGAGGAAGAAATGCGTAAAAAAGGGGTCACGCCAGCTACAAATCAGTGGACCATGAGGTCAAAAAATTGGCTCCTTGAGCATGGGGGGTCGTATGACACTGAAACCGGGGAGATTATTGTTACAAAGAAGGCCATTATTAAACCCAAAGATGAACTTGTTAAAGTGATACAACATAAAAAAGATAGAAAGTTCATTCCCGACAGAGAGAACGATGAGCTGACATATGCCTTCGGGAATCCTGAAAAAGTCGGACGAACACGAGGCTTTGGCCCATCTGTTCCATGGAAGACAGGGTTTCCCACTGACATCGACACTTATAGAAGCCGATCTAGAAAAACGAACCGGCAGAAGGCGGAGGAGGCATCGCGGTTGGAGGCCGTTGAAAAAAGGAACGAGGAATTTCAAGCCATGTTCAAGATGCAGCAGGAGCAGATTAATGAACTTAGAGTACTGGCGCGACAGCAAGATCCTGCGTTAGACAGTCCGGTGGGCCCATCTCAGCGGAGAAGCAGCATGGCTTCCACGGAGGTACAAGCTAATAATCCAATGCTGATGGACAATAATGCACCGGTGATAGATGATATGGCCAGTGCAACGATGGTTCGCTACCCCGTGGATGAAGTCGAGGCAAGGACAGCTTGTGAGCTACATGTCACAGTGAAGAACATTTCTATGAAGGTGGCGCTCGGCTTTGCTTTAACTTGTCCACCGGAAGCGACCTACCATGGAAGTCAGATTCCAGCTGGCTATGCTCGTGTCGGTGTGGATGAAGTTGAACCGACATGTCGATCACTTGAGCTTGACATCCCTGCAGGCGAAGGGGAGAAAACACTTGGAGAAGTGGAGGGTGGGATCATTCTTTGGAAAAAACAACACATCGTGTTTTCAGGCTGGGCGCCAAGGCAATCTTCTCCTCCGAGAAGCAATCCATCACCTCCAAGGCCACCATCACCTCTGAGTCCACCGTATCCACCAAGAAACAATAGTCCACCCCTTCCTGAGAGGGATCGCAGCGCGACTGCATCTCCATCTCCGGCGCCCGCCTCCATCGAATCAAAGGGAAGAAAGCCGAAGAATAACACCGCTACGTCGAGGGAGACCCGACGCCGAAAATGACAAGATCCCCTCCCAAGAGTACCACCGTCTCCTCCCAAGTTAGCTTATCACTGGACTGATGAGGAAAGCGCGGTGATCTCCTGGGCCGAAGTGAAGGCCCATTTTGCACCAAAACAACTCGAGCCACCGGTGCTAGTTGATCCAAAAGTCAAGAAGCACTTCAAGGCATTCCTTGAGCAACCACCCCAACATGTGTTAAATAGGAAAGATGACTATACACGCTGTCTTACAAAGACACTAAAAGAAAAGTCATCAAGCAGTACTGCAAGCGGGAGAAAATCAAAAGAAGTTGTCCAGCTCGGCAAACAAGCAAAACAATCCATCGCCCCGCTCAAGGTGTTACCCCAGCCCATCCAAGGTGGAATAGATATGGAATTAGCTACTAAATTAGCCAAGGAGTGTAACATGCCCCTCGAAGTACTTCTAGCCGGCGGAGATAATGTCGCCAAGGGATCAATAGCACGAAAATTTGTCCATAGGAGCCTCTGGTCAGCGATGAGGTATTCGATGATCTGCCAACACATATGCGACTGTTGCATATCTGGTACTTGAAAGTCACAAAGTAAGGGAGACAATTTCTCGTATGTAAAGTTGGAGAGGAGTACTTCCGTCCAGACGAGATCTCCATTGAACTTTGTGAACTATTTCAGTTATTCAACCTAAACGCCCTCGACAAGTCCCTCCTTGGCTGCTATTGTCTGTAAGTAATTAAGTCACTAACTCAGCTCGTTCAATTCATTTTATGTCGTTATCCTCACTATATATCTCCTTCTGTATTCTATTATATATACAGAATGCAGATTAAAGAATGTAAAAGAAAGTCAATCTACAATATTGGGTTCGTTGACCCAAACAGAGTTAATGGACATACGGTAATAAATAACCTCGAGGAAATAGAGGATAACTTGCTAATTTTTTTAATGGAGCAACATTACAAGACACAAATTCTATTTCCTTACAACTATGGGTAAGAGTCTTACTGTCTTGTACACATTCAATTTTTGTTTACTAGATGTTAAGTGTATATAAACGTACGCAGCTACCACTGGATTTTTCTAAACATTGACGTTGACGTGCAAAAGTGGAAATCTCGGACTCGTTAAAGAAGCCGATGGAAGACTACCGCAGCATAATTGATTGCCTCCAAAAGTAATTTCAATCATTATCGCAATATCTGTCTCTTTCGTTCATTCTCTGAGATGTAAACTAATTAATAACTCATTCATTTCTTTTTTGCCGGACAGGGTTTGAAAAAGGTTTACAGGTTCGTGGTGAATGGCGTGAGGAGCTCACTTTTCGTACGGTCCCGGTAAGTAGCACGAGAGCTAGGGGACTAATTTATGTGGATATTACAATTATCATTCATATAATTATCATGCTTGATTATTATCTGATTGAATTATATTCTCGATCGAAAAGTGTGCGACGTAGTCACAGGGGATTAATTTATGTGGATATTACGTATGCGAGTTCATACGTGGGTGTATGGAGCAGGGCACAGACTTTCTTTAAGTACGTAAACAATATATTCATAATTTATTCTATACCATAGTTTTTGTTAAGTTCCATTCATAATGATCTACTTTTTTATATATAGTTGGATGTGATGCGGGATAAGCTCCTACCACATGAACGCCTACTAGCAATTTAAGAAGAGTTATCGGGATTTTTGCTCAGGGATATCATAAACACAAAAGAAGAGTACAACGTGGATAGACCTTCATATAATCGTGGATAGACACAAAAGGACACTATCCGTTGTAATAATCTTGATGTAAATCAATTAGACGAGCTCTAGTCTCGGTTGTCTATATATTTATATGTATTTATATTATCATGAGTGAAATTATATCATATATGCATCAATGTATACAACATGTAGTAGCGTAGAATAATATGTATATGAAAACACAAAATGAAAAATAATCAAACACAAAAGAAACCCTAAAACCCCACCTCCTGTCGCGGCAGCAGTTTGGTGCAAAACGCTGCGTCAACAGAAGAACTTTAGTCCCGATTCGTGTTAGGAA